>CM035431.1:72511774-73239274 GCA_020310875.1 Ceratopteris richardii | reverse complement strand
GAAAGTGATCAAGAGTCACAACACTAGATGGAAATTATAGACTCATTTCTTTGGTTGGGGTTAAAGTCTCAGAAAATGAAGTAGAAATTGTGGGACTTGGTAACCAATTCTTAACTATAGAAGGGGAAAGGATAAGGTGTGCAGGTACTACTAGGAAGAACCTCAAGATAAAGAAGAATTATCAACATGTGAATAGGAGCCATCAAAAGAACTCATGAGGAGCTTGCACCAAAGGAGGAGCTCGCTAGCGGTTGGGTTCAAGAGAAGGAAACAAGTATCATCCTAGATGAATGTCCATCATCCATGTTATTCAGGTGATGTCTTCTTCCAAGAGTCTACAGAGTCTATTTTGACTTCCAAACTTGTGGAGCAGCCTGCAGGTTAACTTGGGAACGGAAGAAAAGCCTCTACCTGTTCTCCTTGCATCTTGGCCGTGGGAGTATCCTAGTCTACTAACAGAGGTAATTACTTTTATGCAAAAGTTACTTTTACTATGGTGTTAAAGTCTTAGAAAATGAAGAGAAGTAGAAACTATGGGACTTGGTGAACCAATTCTTGACTATAGAATGGGAAAGGACAAGGTGTGCACGTACTACCTGGGAGAACCTCAAGATAAAGAAGAATTATCAACATGTGAATAGGAGCCATCAAAAGAACTCAACGAGGACCTTGCACCAAAGGAGGAGCTCACAAGCGGTTGGGTTCAAGAGAAGGAAGGAAGTATCATCCTGGATGAATCTCCATGTTATCAACGTGATGTCTTCTCCCAAGAGTCTATAGAGTCTATTTTGACTTCCAAACTTCTGGAGCAGGTTAACTTGGGAGGTTAACTTGGGAACGGAAGAAAAGCCTCAACCAGCTCTCCTTGCATCTTGGCTCTAGGAGTATCCTAGTCTACTAACAAAGGTAATTACTTCTATGCAAGAATTTAAAATTTTTTTTGAATGGACCTATGAGGACCTAGAGGGGATCGCTCCACATTTAGGAGAGCACACCATTCCTCTTGCTGAGAATGCGAAGCCTATTAGGGGAAGGATATAGAAACTCAACCCCAAATGTGCAGAGGTTGTGAAAAAGAAGATTGAAAAGATGGAAGAAGCAAAAATTATTGCCCCAATGGAGCATTCACAATGGCTGTCATCCATGGTCATAGCACCTAAAAAGTAGTCCAATAAAATTAGAATCTTTTCCCCTTTTGTTCGGGACAGTCATGCGTGTAATGGTCCCTTGCCTTGGGGCAATGTTGGCATTGCAAAGCTCTCTTAGGTAAGTTACACTTGCGAGTAAACCTTGGCTTCGGATTCCTTACAACTTTTGCACAAATGGTCCAACATAGAAAGAAATAGGGGATGTGAAGATGTATGTACACGTGTGAGTAGAGTGCAAATGTGTGCATAAATGAGTAGATGTGAACATGGGTGAAATGTGCGCACATCTGTGTATGAGTTGGATGAATAAAACCATCCATTTCATGAGTCATCCCACGAGGATCCGATGATTGACTCATCTTGTGAGGATCGCATGATCGATGACAAAGATTCAACTGGGTTGATTAATAATTCGACTTAGGTCGATTTATTAAGTCAATCTTGGTCGACCTTTTAATTGATCCTAGTTGACTTTGGTCAGTGAATGAGCTTGTGGAAAGAATGTGTAGGGGGGGGGGGGAGAGAGAGAGAGAGAGAGAGAGAGAGAGAGAGAGAGAGAGAGAGAGAGAGAGAGAGAGAGAGAGAGAGAGAGAGAGAGAGAGAGAGAGAGAGAGAGAGAGAGAGAGAGAGAGAGAGAGAGAGAGAGAGAGAGAGAAAGAAAGACTTTTTAACGTATATTAGAGGCCAAAATCGGCCTATGAGACAAAACATATACATCAGTATGATCCAATCCACTGTGATCCAAAACGAAAATAAAGTGTGAGTACTGCGAACGGGTATAAAAGGAGGGATAGTAGCTCGCATCAAGGGTGTGGGGTGCTATGGGGGGTATGCACTCTATATGCTCAATGGGTGAGATACAAATATGATATGCATAGGGAGGGGAGGCTCGATGGTATCACAACCCCCTAAATGCCTGGAGTGGGTGTAGGATATAATGCATCGGTGGGTAAGGCATCATGGCGATCCTCAAAATGCTCTGGGCGTCCAAATCGATAGGGGTGCGCTGCTGACGTCTCTGTATCTCCATGTCATGGCGTGCGTGAATCGCCTGAATCTCTCTCTGATGTGGACGAGCTCTCCGGACAAGAGGTCTCGGTCGTCGACGCTGTCGTCTAAGCTCCTCTGCTCTGTGTAATATCTGTAGTAGGTCCTGACGGATGATCCTATTCCTCTCCGAACGAGAGAGGGTAATGTGGGGGGAAGAGAGGTCATAATGAAAAGGGGGGAGATCCGTAATGCTCATGCCATGGTCTGCTAACCATCGGTAAGTATGTGCATACCATACTCTGTCATGCCAAATCTCTGCCAAATGTCTAGAGCTCTCAAATGCAAGCCTGGTGAGTCGGCTAGTGGGGAGCTCTCTGACTCTCAGAATAAAGGTCACCAACTGGAAGAGGGCCTCCACTAGCATCGGTGGTGTGCCAAGCTCAGCTCGTATAATGTCATGTGGGACGGAGGGCTTGCTGCGCAGCAAGCGTGATATCATGGTGATCCGGGGCCTCTCAATCTGCGTCCACATCGCCTCTGTGATCCCTGGTGCCCATACTGCTGCTGCGTACATCAATGCGGGTGTCACTAGAGTGTCAAAGAGCCACCCCTTAGTCCGAGGTTCCTGAAAATGTGTCTGAAAGCAGCGTCTCTCCAATCCTGCAAGTGCCGCATAACCTCGCGTCAATCTATCTCTCGCAGCCTGTGCCATGGAGAATACCCCTGTGCTGCCCGAGAAAGTGATACCTAGGTAGACGTAGGAGTCCACCACCTCTATCTGTCCTCCAGCTGCTGTGAAAGAGGCGCGATGGCGTACTGTCCTGGAGGTATGGAAGATCATGACCTTGGTCTTGCCAAGGTTCACTGTGAGTCCTCTCTCCATGCAAAAGGTATCGAGCGCCTGTAAATGTGACTGCAACCCCTCCTGTGACTCTGAGAGCAGGACAATGTCATCAGCATATAATAGGATATGTACTGGCGTACCTCCAAGGTCTCCTCCTCGCCCTCCTGCTCGCTGTATATACTCCGTGATCTCGTCGATGTAGAGACCGAAGAGAGTGGGTGAGAGAGGGCAACCTTGTTTCACACCAATGGTGCTAACAAGAGAGAGAGAGAGAGAGAGAGAGAGAGAGAGAGAGAGAGAGAGAGAGAGAGAGAGAGAGAGAGAGAGAGAGAGAGAGAGAGAGAGAGAGAGAGAGAGAGAGAGAGAGAGAGAGAGAGAGAGAGAGAGAGAGAGAGAGAGAGAGAGAGAGAGAGAGAGAGAGAGAGAGAGAGAGAGAGAGAGAGGGAGGAGGAGGAGGAGGAGGAGAAGAAGAAGTGCAGTTGTGTAAGAGAAGAGAAGAGAGTGAGTGGGTTAATTTGTGTAGGAATATGGAGTTGGTGAGTTGAGTGTGAGGGAGGGGAAGTGAGGAGAATGTGGTTGGAGGAGAGTGTGTAAGAAAAAAAAACAGCACAGCGGAATAGACCAGTAGAGAGAGTTGAGAGAAAAACGAAGACGAAGATAGATGAAGATTGAGAGATAGAGAACTCAAATTCTCAGATTGCTGAGTGTAATGCAGTTACAACCATGGTGGTGTCCACCCGTGCACTCCCAATGTGGAGCTTAGATGGCAATCTAGATATACTCTAGATGAAGGGCTTAGTAGTGCGCAATGCTATGTAAAGTTCAATATGGGCCGTGCTTATATAGCTTTTACAAAGGGAGTCGGTATAGATAAACGCAGTCGTGAGATGCACAATAGTCGACAAAATATACAATCCGACAATATCTCCACGACCAGAAGTCTTATCGTCTCGGCCCTACGGGCCAAGGGGATAGGCCTCCTGGACCCCGTAGAAGGGGGCAAGCCCCCTATGCACTCCTCCCATTAGTGTTCTATGGGGAAACCGCGCGACACCATAAAGCCTTTATTTTTGCCTTGAATGGCAACCCAATAGATTGGAAGTTTATGCCCTACCTAACCTAAAGGCTAGGCTCACAAAGATCATCTATAACCATCAACGGTCACACATAGACCTCATCTAACTTAGAAGTTAGGGTTCCGCAAATGTCCTGGCTCTCATAATGGCTTCTCCTCATAATGGGGGCCTTACAACTTAGAGCACCATGGATCATTTGTGGTCACATGAGGGTGGAGTATTGAGCATATCTAACACCCCCCCTCAATGTCCACCCTGCGGTGAAGTATCTCGTTGGTCCAATCCTAAGCTTTGGAAAGTGTCGAAGAAGTTGCTCTCTCCCAAGAGCCTTGGTGAAGATGTCTCCTCCATTTTCTTGAGTAGGACAATAGCTTATCTCCAGGACCGCGTCTTCAATTAACTCACCCAGATAGTGATACGGAATTTCTATGTACTTGGTACGTGCATGGAAAACAGGATTCTTGGCGATGGCCATGCAACTTTTGTTGTCACACTTCAACTCTGTAGCCTCTTGTCCTTGTATTCCTATGTGCCATAGGATCCTCCTCAACCATACTATACTGCTTCACATGCATACTTGTCCTTGTATTCCTATGTGCCATAGGATCCTCCTCAACCATACTGCTTCACATGCTGCAACACATGCATCTTTGTACTCAACTTCAGTAGAAGATAATGTTAGAGTCGGTTGCTTCTTACTAATCCAAGAGAAAATCCCTGATCCTAAAGAAAAGCAATACCCAGAAACTGATTTTCTGGTATCAATATCTCTTGCCCAATCTGAGTCACAATATCCAACGGGAGATGATCCTTCTTCATAAAGAATGACATAATCAGTGGTTCCTTTCACATACCTGAGTATTCGCATGCTTGCTTTGCAATGAGTTTGGCAAGGCTTATTAGAGAACCTACTTAGTACTCCAACAGCATAAGAGATATTTGGTTTGGTCTACCGTTGCACAAGTAGATGAGACTTCCAACTAATTTCTTGTATCTTCCAATATCCACCGGAGGTGAAGTATCTTGAATATATAATTTTGTGTTTACCTCCATAGGTGTAGAAATTTCCTTGCAATCCTCCATGTCGAATGCTGTCAATATCTGTCTTGCATATTTTTGTTGAGAGATGAAAATCTTCCCTGGTTCCTTCCAAACATCAAGGCCTAAGCAATAATGCATTAAGCCTAAGTCTATCATTTCAAGTTCTGAAATCAGGGCATCTTTTGTTTGTTGAGGAAGAGCATCATCATTTCCTATAATCACAAGGTCATTTACATAGAGTACAAGCACAATTGCCTTCCCTCCTCTTTTTAGGACATACAAGTTAGCATCAGAAGCACATCTTTTGAAACCTAGATCCAAGAGATACTTATCTATTTTCTGGTACCATGCTCTAGGGGCTTGTTTCAGCCCATATAATGCCCTCTTCAGCTTACATACCTTGTTCTCTGAATGGGGAGCCTCAAACCCGGGTGGCTGAGACACATATACCTCCTCCTTGAGGTCTCCATTTAGGAACGTTGATTTGACATCCATGTGATAGACTGGCCAACGCTTATGTGCAGCCACACCTAGTACTACTCGGATAGTACTCATCCTTGCAGTCGGGGCAAATGATTCACAAAAGTCAATGCCTTCAACTTGTGAATAGCCCTGTGCAACAATTCTTGCTTTGTACTTTTTTAGAGTACTATCAACCTTGTACTTTAGCTTCCAGACCCACTTGGTGCCAATGACATTACGCTTAGGGTGTCGATCCACGAGCTCCCAAGTTCCATTCTTCATGATATTGTTGTATTCTGTTTGCATGGCAGCCCTCCAATTCGGATCGTGGAGTGCCTCATCCATAGTGGTTGGTTGCTTTGTTGCATCTTGAATGAGATGAGCGATCTGGGCTGTGTTTACAATATGGGCACTTTTCCCGTCTCTGTTTCTCTATTCTCTGTGATCTCCTCTGTCCATCTGCAACCTGTTCTAGTGACTCTGGGATGGGGTTTGCAGAATCATAGAGTTGCCTCACCCAACGTGGCAATGGCTTTTCCACTTGGGTGACGATAGGTTGGTTACTTTGAGACTCATCATCTGAAGATGATACGATCTGGGCTGTGTTTACAATATGGGCACTTTCCCGTCTCTGTTTCTCTATTCTCTGTGATCTCCTCTGTCCATCTGCAACCTGTTCTAGTGACTCTGGGATGGGGTTTGCAGAATCATAGAGTTGCCTCACCCAACGTGGCAATGGCTTTTCCACTTGGGTGACGACAGGTTGGTTACTTTGAGACTCATCATCTGAAGATGATGCTTCCTTCTCTTGTGTAGAAGGGATAGCTTTTGGGCCAGGTTCATAGTGGATTGCCCCTTCACCCGATGATGAAGTGGAGGCTCTCTTTTCCTCCTCCACTGCATGTGGCTTCTCCTTCTTAAACACCACATCGCGACTCGCCATGATCTTCTTAGCCTCAGGGTCATAAAGCTTATAACTATAAGCCTTCTTATCTTCGCTGTACCCTAAGAAGATACATTTGATGCTTTTTGGTTGAAGCTTGTTTCTCTCCCTATGTGGAACATGTGCATAACATTCACTTGCAAATACTTTGAAATGGGAAATAGAAGGCTTTTTACTAGTGTAGGCTTCTTGTGGAGTCTTTCCATCAAGTGCCTTGGTGTTAGCTTCGGTTCAAGATGTAGACAGCAGTGTTGACAACCCCTAGCCAGAATTGATTAGGCAAATCCTTTCCCTTCAACATGCATCTTGCCATCTCCATGATGGTTCGATTCTGACATTCTGCAACACCATTTTGTTGAGGGCTATGTGCCACTGCCAGTTGATGCTTGATTCCTTTACTCTTGCAGAAATCTTCAAACTCTGTTGATGTGAACTTACCACCATCGTCAGTCCTGAATTTCTTCATCTTTTTCGCTGTTTCAGTTTCAACAAGCTGAAGCCATTCTTTAAACTTACCAAAAGCTTGAGCCTTATCGCGAAGGAAGTACACCCACATCTTCCTACTATAGTCGTCGACAAGTAACATGAAGTAGGAAGATCCGTCCAAGGCTGTGTAGGCATTTTTCTGCACAAGTCAGCATGCACCAACTCTGGAGGATAGCTTGCTTTGTTCTTGCTTTCTTGTGGAAATGCCTTCCTCTGATGCTTTGCCATCATGCAAGCTTCACATGGTTCCTTCATTTCTGCAATCGATGGTAGGTGTGCAGCCATACCCCTGCGATGCATCTCCTTCAGTACAGGATATCCAATGTGGTCGAATCTCTCATGCCATAGCTTACTTGTGCCCACATTTGTAGTGGCTGTAAGAGCACACAACTCATACAGGTTGTTCCTCCTTATGCCAGTTCCAACAATGTTGTTGTTACTGTCCATAATCTTAGCTCTTGTCTTACTCAAAGATACTTGATGACCTTGATCAGTTATAGAAGCTACTGAAAGTAGATTTCGTTTTATTTGTGGAACATACAACACGTTTGAAAGCTTTTTGACATCTCCATTCGAATTAATGAAAGAAACTGTACCTCCGCCCTCTGCAGGACATCTTGCATTGTTCCCTACCTTTACTGTGATGGGTTCCTTTAGAGGTTGTAAGGAACTGTAAAGGTCTTTTCTTCTCATCATGTGACGAGATGCACCACTATCCAACACCCATGCATGAGTCATATATTCCTGAATCTTCAGCTAAGGAGCACACCTCCTCTGTCGTAACAAATAACTCAAGCTCTGTTTCTGCTGCATTGGCATACTCCTTGCCCGTGCCAACTTTTGAAGAGCCGCTCTTCTCTTCTACCTTCTTGATGCGACAATCTTTGGTCTGATTTGAGTATTTAGAGTAGTTACCAAACCATCAAACTTAGGTGGACAGATTCGAAGACAACGCTAAGCTAGCTCCTCGCTTGACTTTTGTACATCTGCTCCCGCCATTTGATCTCATAGATTCTTTATGAGAGTGATAAACACCTCTGCAGTCTCCCTATCAGCAAACCTTTATGCTGCTAGCTGATTCTCCAAGTTCTGAATCCGTGTCTGATTACGAGTTTGATATTGATTTCTCAATATGTTCCATGCTTCACATGCCTTGGTGGTATGCTGAATGAGAGTCTGAACACTATAAGAAGTACTTCTAACTAGAGCACAGAGTGCATTTGCATATCTACGTTTCCAAGCACGTGGAAGATCAGCATGAGGAGGAATCATTCGACCAAGATTATTTGGATCAGGTGTTTCGTGGGGCTCATGATCAGTCCCAAGAACAGTCTCCAAAAGGTCATATGAATCAAGGATAGAAGTGATTTTACACTTCCACAGGGTTTAGTTCCTACCATCAAGTTTATCTTCCGTGAAGCCCGTGGTCGTATCCGCAACGTTGGGATGACCAGCATCACTGCTGCTCCAATCTGTGCTCCACCTAGTCTTGTTGATGAACCACCTTGATTCCCAATCGTAGATGATGACGCACTGCTTGACATCTTCTCTCTTTTGTTGTTGAGACATCTGCAACCTTTGCGTTTTTTGCTTCTGCACCACTTAGGGCCTGCTCGGCTCTGATACCATGTAAGAAAAAAATAAGCACAGAGGAATAGACCAGTAGACAGAGTCGAGAGAAAAACGAAGACAAAGATAGATGCTGACTAAGAGATAGAGATCTCAAAATCTCAGATTGTCGAGCATAGTGGAGTTACAATGATGCTGCTGTCCACCCGTGCACTCCCAATGTGGAGCTTAGATGGAGATCTAGACAGACTCTAGATGGACTTACTAGTGCGTAATGCTATGCAAGGTTGTTACTGACGTTTTCTTGACTTCTGACTTTTGAGGTTTAGCCCTCCTCTTAGGGGTAAAACATTTCTCACGTTTCCCGACGCGGTCCTTTTTTAAATAAAGTGACTCATAATTTATAGCTCTATAGCTTAAGCATTGGTCCTTGTATATTTCAATTTTAATTGCATTGAATAGGATTATAGTTTGTAGTTTCAATGCATCTCACATACACATAAATGGTATCATTCACAATGCACTATGAAGTGTATAGTGTACTTAAAAACTTGCTTGTATGATTAATATGACATTACACAAAAAACATTAATCATGTAGGGACCTCATCCTGCAAATACGATTTCATATATGCATACTTATTTTATGCATAAAACCTATGCCATGAAGATGAATGGGTGCATATGTAGAGCCTTAAACTTTTAACAATATGTCCAACAGCTGTATAATAACAATTATATATATCACACAGTCTACTGTCTACATACTATGTGCTATATATCCTATATGCATAGCACTGAGCAGATTTGAGAAGTTCGTAGTCATCAGACGTGCATGTAGGAGTCAGCAGCCAGCAGCAGCCAACTGTTGACAGCCTGTATGTGGCAGGTATGTAGCACTTTGGAGTGTAGAAGTCTTGAGCTCAGGGGCCCTGAGGGCTCAACACAAGCAACAAAGTGAGGCTAAGGACACACAGCAGCAGTAAACCTTGACGACTGCAGAGAACAACTAAGCATATTGCAGCCGTTAAGGTTTTTGCTGAAAAAAAAGCAAAGTCAGGAATGCGTTTCTGATGCCCAAGTCAGCAAAAAGTCAAGAACGTCAGCCATATTTGTACCCGACACGTCAGAATCCAACGTTGATGCTATGTAAAGCTCAACCTGGGCCGTGCTTATATAGCTTTTACAAGGGGAGTCGGTATAGATAAACGTAGTTGTGAGATGCACAATAGTCGACAAAATATACAATCCGACAATATCTCCACAACCAGAAGTCCTACCGTCTTTGCCCTACGGGCCGGGGGGATAGCCCCCCCCCCCCCCCCCCCCCCACCCCCACCCCCCCCCCACCCCCCCACAACACAAAAACAGAAAAAATTAAGGTTCTATGGGAAAACCGTGCGACACCACAAGGCCTTTATTTTGCCTTGAATGGCAACCCAATGGACCGGAAGTTTATGCCCTACTTAACCTAAAGGCTAGGCTCACAAAGATCATCTATAACCATCAACGGTCACACATAGACCTCATCTAACTTAGAAGTTAGGGTTCCATTAATGTCCAGGCTCTCATAATGGCTTCTCCTCATAATGGGGGCCTTACAACTTAGAGCACCATAGATCATTTGTGGTCACACGAGGGTGGAGTATTGAGCATATCTAACAGAGTGAGGGATTGTGAGAGTATGTGAGACATGAGAGAGAGTGACTGTGGGGTATGTGAGAGGGTTAGAGTGAGTGTGTGTGCTGTGTGAGGGTGAGGAGAATGTGGATGGTTTAGTGTGTGTGTGTGTGAGGGGTTGGTGATGAGGGTATATGCTAAAATATGTTATGGGTGAGACACAAAGGAAGGAGATAAGGGGTACCCATGAGCTACTCGATGGGAAGAAAAGCAACTTGGAACTCACTAGTTTCCTAAGTTTCTTTTTGGGATGCAACATTTACAAAGGTGAAATGTGGACTTGAAGGCTTTAGAGATGAGATATTAGGTTTGATATGAGTGTCGTGATGCACTTAGTGCAGGCAAGACTTGATCTCGTTAAGTGGTGGTTTTATTGGCTTGTACTTTGTAAGGATGTCATTGATTTATGTGGTTGAATGCAGTACATGCCGAATGAGCAAAGTTTAAAGGCTAATTATAGGAGATCTTTTTCATCTTTTGGAGATTCCTAATGGCAAATGGGAGAGCTTCTCCATGGATTTTGTAGCAGGAGGACAGAACTTAGAGAGTGCACATTTCACTTTAGGTAATCGTGGATAGATTTTAACAAAAAGCGTTAGTCGTTTCGAGCACATACTAAAATGAAGACCCTGGAATCTGCTATACTATTTGTTGAGAAGCTATACTGGTTATATCGTCTACCTTTAAACAAATTCTAGCTCAGGACAGGAAATTTAATAGCCTCCTTGAGAGGCGGAACACACTACACCCATATTCTTTAAATCTTCTGAAGAGTTTTTTAATGAAAAGGATAAGCGGAAACACTACATCTAGATGACTAGGTAGATTTGAACATGGGTGTTAGGGGAATGGTTATCACCTCTTCTATCTCCTTACACTTTCTTATAACCATTTTTGTGGAAGCAAGAGGACTTCGAGCGGAAAGAAATGTTATGTAAAAGAGTAAGTGAATCACCATTTATATCATAAGGTGGTGGATATGCCCCATGTACCAAGTGGCACATATATGAGATGCCCACAGTGTGCATAGAGGTGAGTAGGGAAAGTCCTTACAGGTACCCATGTGGCACGGGGGAAGATTGTCTGATGAATCTCTGGAGAATTTTTCACAAAATTTCTCTTGGTTATCTAGTATTTTGCCTAGCCAACAAAGGTTGTGAAATAAAGCTCAGAAGGTGATGAATTTAAGAAGAGCATTAATGAAGAGCTTGAGAATCTGTATAACCAGGAATTGATAAGTAGTTCAGTTTTACTAGGCACTTTGTTGGAGATCGGATTTGTTAAATGATAGATGTCCTTCATATATCGCCCTGTTTACAGTTACGCTTGCAACATCAGTAGGGGATTATTGTGAACCTAGATCTTGATCATAATATTGATTGTGTGATGCAAAAAGAAACATGTATGTCTGATTATGTATTTTTCAAAAGTAAATGATGAAATTCCTGATTTTTTTCTTCTCTCTAGTTTCTAAACTCTTGTTAACTTTTTGGAGCCCTCGATGTTGTTCCTTTCTAGTTTTATTTTTTATGCACATGTGTTAAAAGTCCAGTTTCGGTTTCTCTGTGATGATTCCAAAGCAACTCTGTATATTTGCTTGACATTCTCATGTGCCAGAACTTGTACACAGTACATTTGCACATAATTTCTCCTTGACTTGTCCACAGTGTCGTGTATCTAAAATGTATCTCAAGGGTTTTGAATGGCTTCTATGCTGGAAAGATTATTTAGAAAATTACTCACATCTATCTGAACTGTCTAGTTTGTGAATCATCATTGGATAAATGAATCAGTTCACCGAAATTTTGATATATGAAGTTCATTTCTGAAGAGGTTCGGGCACTCATTTCTTTATTTTCTAACTTGGATGACCTTAAACCTTACGTCTGTGAATTAATTGCAGGCTGGAAACGGGAGGGTTCACATGTGTTAAGGGGATAGTAGAGGGTGCAATCTGAGGAGCAAGGTGGTAAGGGAAGCAGGGGGAAGGGTCAATAGCTGGAACTTGGAGAGGAAGAATATCATGGAAAGTTCAATGAGCATGGAAAAGAACAGTGATTTTGGCAGGTCAGGCTCAATAATGTCAATGGCGACTGGGGGGAGAATTAAACTTCATGGCAAAGAATTCTTCAAATAAAGACAACTATAGGAAGGAGAACACCATGTATGGTTGGTACAAAGAAATTTCATCTGGAATCATTGACTTCAGAGGGGAGGAAAGGAAAAAAAGAAGGAATGAAGGATAAGTGATGTTGATCCAAGAGGAACTGCTTGCAAAGGAAAGAAGACGTACACAAGAAGAGGTGGCTGATATCAAAAATCTGAGGGAATAGCTGAATAGAATTCGTGGCAGATAGTTAATGGAGTGCGTTTTCAGGAGAGCAAATGCATGCAGTAGAGATGGACAGTGACACTGAATAGGATATCAGACTTTTGTATGATGAAGGGGTCTGCAATGAAACAGGAAACACTCTCCATTTGGATCTGGAGGGAAGCTATTCTTTGGCTGAAATGAGCTCACTGAGGTGGGATTGATATAGAGTTGCAACCCAACTGGAAGCAGGGAGTCAAGTGGAGCTGCTCCAAATTTAGGTTCTTTCTTTCAAGAGGAAACAATTATCTGTAGAGTTTTTAGAGAGTGCAATTTGCGAAAGTAGAGTGGGTGGCCTGAAAAGCGAGGTCAAGTGTTGAGCGCAGCATTGATGTCTGAGAAATGGGTGGGCTACAATGGGGAGTAGCTGGTTTGTTTGATTTTTGTTTGTGAAAATACAGGAAATTTGGAATGTCCATTGAGTGGGATTTGAACCCAGGCACTCTGCCCCACAGCATTCCATGCATACCGCTACAGCACACCCATTTGGACTGGAGTAGCTGGTTTGTAATGATTCATGGAGTTCAAAGGTGATAAATGACAACGATTGCTGATGCATGATGTTGAAGATCGCATTCTGTGACTTTATACATCTAGAGTTTGAAACTCACAGTTGAATAGCACAGATTGGTTTCCACAACTTTGTTCATCATCGAAGTTTCCTCTTGGTGAAATTTTCTCTTTGCAGAGAATTGAAGAGTTTGCTGTAGCGGGACTATTTATGATAAGTTCAGAGTAGTATTATGGCAAGTCGATGTAACTTCCTTATAATTTGGACTGATGTTTTATTAAGCAGGCATCAGTTTGTGCACCCAGGCCCTATTTTGATTTGCTTTCAATTATAAAGATGATCTGTTGTATATACATACTGCATCAGCGTGCTATCATAACCTGAGCCTATGTACGAGAAAGGCTAAGAAGTCTATTGTAACATGATATCTCTATGAATTTTATGGAAGTCAATGATTTAATGTGAATCCATTATTAAAAAAATAAAAATGGCTAAATGCTGTTGATATTTGTATGAAAGAGTGTTTGCATATCTGAGTGTATGTTTGGATGGGTTGTAGATATACTAGAATTATGCGACAAAACATAGAGTTATAATCGATGTGTAAAACCTCTGTCATTGACAGAAAGTAGGAAGCAAGTGCAAAAGGAAAGTGGTGTATGGAATACATCATTCCCTGGATTGGGGATTACAATAGTAGGATGGAGAAGGCAGACCTACATGGTATAAAAGGACAATTGTGATGGGTGCACAGGAAATCCTAGCTCCATCCTAGGAAATATATGTAATGAGGGCTGTGTGGTAGCGCTCTGGGTGTCTTGTAGCCTTATCTTCCAGATCTGTCTCATAGTGTCAGATATGCCTAAAACCTGGGGCATGTGGTTGATTGTGTGCTTTCTGCTCCCCTGCGTCTGCAAGTGTGAGTCATGGCTCTCCGGGAGGGGATCCATGATAGTATCCCTTTGGCTCTTGAACCCAGTACCCACCCGGCCCTCTGAAGTTAAATATGCTCAATAAGTGTGATGATGAGGGGGGTGGATCAAGAATGTGAAAATCTGGAAACCTGCAAGTAAGATGCTTTTCACAGTTGATCCCTGTAAGGCAGTTTGCAAAGTCTTCGTTTTCTGGTACCCTCCCCAGCTCTACCTCTCTCAATGTGTGACTGGTGTGCAGAGACTCTGAGCTGACCAATGGCAACTCTCATAGCACGTGGCAGAAATACATCCAAGTAACCTGGCCTCTTAATGGACCCATGTACAATATCCTCAAAAAATGCTCTTGTTGGTACTGCATTTCGGGTGGAGGCTTTGATGGGGTAACCCATTTGTCCACATCTGCCCTATCTCCATTCACCATGACAGTGGACATGAGTGTGTATCCTCTCATATAAGAGCAGGGGAAGTGTTGGATATCGAGTATATGTGCTCTAAAACATGCTAAATATCTATCTATACCACGAATAAGTATCATCAGCCTCATATACTGCTCAGGAAGCCTCAAATCCTCTATGCGATATTCTGTCTAGTGGTAAGCTCTGCATTGTGGCAATAAAACTCAGTTTGGAAGAGAGCCTCCACTAACATGGGATGCAGTGTGAACTCTGCTCTGATGATGTCATGTGGTACCAACTTGACTGTTTGCCTTGAATTAGCTGAGATATCATCATAATCAGAGTCCTCTCTAACTCTGTCCATATATGTCCAGGTAGGCCTATTGCAGCAGGATACATTAGTGAGGGGTGACCATCATATCAAAGAGCCACTCCTTATCCCGAGGCTGCTGGAAGAAGGCATGGTCACTTCCTTGCTTCTAATAAGGGAAATGATGCATATCCTTTTGTCCATTCTTTCTTGCAGCCGGCAGTATATAAATTCTACCTGTGCATGCACCAAAAGTAATGTCTAGGTATACATACTAGCCAACTACCTCAACCTGTCTTTTAGAGAGCATCTGTGAATATCTGTTCTTTATCTCTGCTGATGTGCGAAAGCTAAGAACATTAGTTTGGCGAAGGTTCACCACATGTCCCTGTTGCATGCATAACTCATCGAAAGTATTTACATGAGACTACTTCCCTCTTTGACAAATAATAGGGCAATATTACTTGTGTCATACCAGTGAGTGTTGTTGTAGTAGCAGCACCTACACTTTTCACTTATCAATCCGAAGATGCAATGTATAGGAGTCACAATCACAATAACGAACAAGAATCGCACAGAGGATTGCAACCATGCGCAGGAGTTTTGCAAGGAGAAGAAGCTCATCTCACACACTATCGAAAAGTTCTACACAAGAGGATAGATCTTTTTACGGTTCTCCTGAATGCCTTATCAAATGTCTATAAATATTGTCAAGCTAGGAACATGAGACTTGAATAGTAAGTGGATAGAAACTGTAAGCGTGAAGCTTGTTTGAAATAAAGAACCAAGCATTCAGGATTGATTTTGAAGCCAATTCATTCAAATCCAATAGTTAGAGGAGAACATGGTAAAGCGAACTTATAAAGAAACACTTATGGCTCTTTCCATACAATGTGTTCTCTAAGAGTCTGCAAAGTTTTCTTGAGATGTACATCATGCTCACAATCATCTTTAGAGCATATAAATATAACATCAAGAAAAACTAAGATGAATTCATCTAGATCATGAAAGATATGGTTCATGAAGCACATGAATGTGGAAGGAGTGTTTGTTAATCCAAAAGGTAAAATTGTAAACTCCTTGAGGCCATAATGTGCTTAAAGAGATTTTTTGGGTATATCATCTGGTTTAATCCTAATTTGGTGATATCCAGATCTTAAGTCAATCTTAATGAACACAGTGGATCCACTTGTTTTGGAAATAAATTTGCATATTCTTTCAAAAGATTTTCTATATAATTCAAAATCTTTTCATCATTATCTTCCTCATGTAAATTATTCACATACACTACAAATGCTTTGCAGCCATTGTCAAGAGGAAGGAGATAAGGAACAGAGCTGACACACACGCTCTCACAATCAAAGAGGAGCATACACATAGATTGAGGCAAGGAAGAGTGATCTTCTTCTTCTTCTTCTATTACATAAAAGGAATGCACAAGAATGACTTAAAACAACAATACAAGTGCAATATATAAAGAACAATACATAAGGAAAATTTTAATATCCATGAATGAGTGAGTTGGCAAGAAACAAATGTGCCATCACTTGGTAGATAAATCTAGTAAAGCTCAATGAAGTATCCATGATATATACGGGCGTGACGGCTATACATGTCAAAGAAATGTAAAAGTTATACATGTCATTGTGGATCATCACATGTTGAGTATGATATCTCAACACTCCCCCTCAAGCTCAACGTCATGAGGACATCAAGTATTTTTTGAAATTTCTTTAGCTTCTTTGTTCCGAGTGCTTTAGTAAAAATATCAGCAACCTGTTCATATGTTCTCACTTAAACAAGATCAATATGACCTGCTAATATCTTCTCCCTGATGAAGTGATAATGTATCTCGATATGCTTTGTTCTAGCATGAAAAATAGGATTTCATGCTAATTGAATGTTGCTAAGATTATCACAATAGGTGATGATCGGCTTTTGCACTTCCATACCTAAATTAGAGAGTAGCATCTCTGACCATGATGCTTCACATGCTACTATTGCAACACCTCTATACTCAGCCTCTGTACTCGACAAAGCAACAGGGGGTTGCTTCTTGTTGCTCCATGTAATAGCTGCACTCCCAAGTGAGAATAGAAAGCCACTAGTAGATCTTCTATGTGGAATATTGTGTAGCCATCTCCTCATCTATAGCTTTTTTTCAATCTTCATTTCCAATTACATCTTCAAAACAAGGAGGTTCAGAATCTTGTATTACCTTGGTCATGTAGGCATAATGATAAGCCATGTAATTGTCATACATCAATCATTGCACTGAATTCCACATCTTCCTAGATCTTCTTGATCTCGGGTTACTTCTCCTTGTATCATTTGTATGTGCCTTTCTTACTCTTGGAGTCTTCAGAGAGCGCAATCCAAGTTCCTCATCAAGGCTCTTTTCTGAGCTGCTTGAATCTCCATCAATGTCTTCAAAACATGTAGATGTTTTACTACCAACATAAAGCTTTTCTTTGCCTTTCTTCGATGTAGTTGATGAAATTGTTGGACGAAAATGTCCATGCAATCTTCCACTCCATGGATGTGAGTTGGAACTATCGCTTGGTGTTGCATCATGTCCACTCAAAACTTGAGATTCAGCACTTGATTTTTCAGCATTTCCTTTGTCATTTGAGTCAAGATTAAGTCCTTTGGCATTTGCATAGAAGCTTGATATTTCATCAAGCGCCATGCCTTTTCTTACCTTCACCTATAATGTGAGTGGGTTATAGCATTTACATCCTTTTTGCTCAAGGGAGTGCCCAATGAAGATACATTTTTCTTCCTTTGGATCTTGCTTTCTCCTGAACTCTTTTGGAACATGTACATATGCAATACAACCAAATACTTTCATATGTGATAAGTTTGGCTTTTTATCTGTAAACTTCTCTTCAGGTGTAACTTGATGTACAATAGCAATCGAAGTTCTATTCATGATGTATACAGTAGTATGCATAGCTTCTGCCCAATAACAATGAGTCATATTCTTTTCAGTCATAAAGGCTCTTGCTATTTCTACAATATGTCTATTTTTGCATTTACCAATGCCATTTTGTTGTGGTGTGTACCTACATGAAAATTGACGTTGAATTCCATGACTTTTAAGAAAGTTGCTGAACTCATTTGACATGTATTCAGCTCCTCCATTAGACCTTAATGTCTGAATATATTTTCTTGTTTGCTTTTTTGTCATAACCTTAAAATTTTGGAAGTGATTAAATACCTCATTCTTCTCTTTCATGAAATATACCCATACTTTTCGTGTATGGTCATCAATGAAAGTAACATGAAACTTGCAACTGCCCATAGATGTGGTCTTTGCAAGAACCCAAACATCTGTATATACTATTTCTAGCACATTCTTACTAACATGTTTGTCATGTGGAAATGATGCTCTTGAATGTTAACCAAATCGATAGCCATCACATACCTTTTATATCTCTACAGTCTTGAAATTTGGTACTCCATCAAAAATTTCCTTTGATTGCATCAATTTTAGCCTCTACAAGTTTGCATGTCCAATTCGTTTGTGCCAGATCTCTATATCAGCAATAACTCCTGCAGCTTCTCCAAACATGGCTGCATTCATTTCAAGAATTTTCACATTTAAGATGAACATCCTACCCACTTTGTTTTCTTTGGCAATCAACTTCCGTTTTGTTTGTACTCTTCTACATATAATCCATCATCATTGAACCTGACTTATAATCCCTGGTCAACCATTTGTCCAACAGAAATTAGATTCTTTGTTATATTTGGAACATGAAGCACATCAGTAAGATGTTTTACCTTCCGGTCCTCCATAGACAATGCTATGTTTCTTGTATGCTCGATAGTGTGTGATGTGTTATCACTTATTTCAACATATCTAGGAATTGGCAATTTTTGCAAACTACTAAACCATTTTGCATGATTGGTCATGTGATTTGAAACACTTGAATCAACATACTAGATATTACCATTCGATTTTTTAACATGAGCAGACATTGTATTCATCATGTGATGTTGCATGAACGACTTCTCAGAATCTTCTGCACTTATGGATACATAGTTGTTTTGTTGTCTTATGCTATTTTGATTCTTCAACCTCCAATCACGTTCAAAGTGTCCAAGTTTACTACAATTCGAGCATCCTTTATTGTCATTACCTGAATCATTTTTTTGGAATTTTTTGCGACCTCTTTGGCTCCCCTTGTCTTGAAACTATCCTTTACCTCCTGCATGATTCTGATGTTGACCTTGATCTTGGTTACTATTTCCTCTTCCATGTTCGAAATATCTACCTCTTCCTCTATAAGAGTAGAATACCTGCTCAGAACTAGGTTTTCCTTGGGAGTTTGAGTCCTCACCAAGATTCTTTTCTTCAATAATCAGCATGGACACTAGATCAACAAAATTTAGAATATTTTCCATGGTGTGAATGGATGTTATGAACTACTTATATGCAGATCCTAAACCACGAAGGCACACTTCCACCTTATTATCATCATCATCATCATCTACATTCATACCAATAGATGCAAGTGACTCATGTATGCTTTTGATTTTCAAGGTGTAGTCACTTACCGACATGACCTTTTTCTCCAGTGTATGCAGCTCGTTCTTGAGTTGCAATTTCTGTGCCTTTGTATTAGTCTCATACAATGTGACCAAACTATTCCAAGCTTCTCTCGGAAAACTCCAAAGAGACACCTATAAGAAAAAGTAAATGCAAGGTTTTCACTGTATGTTTTCGTACAGTGTAGTCATCCATTGGCCACCTCCATAGGTCTTGATATATGCATATTTAAGGGTATCACTAAAGTTTGTATTATTTTTAAAGATATAAAACAATGTGTACTATATAAATTGATAAGGAATCTAACTTTATGCGTAGAAATCATGATCAAATTGGTAATTTTAAAAGCCCTTGGAAAAGATCTAGTCACCACTAAATGTAAAATAGAACTAGGGCACGTACCTCCATCATCTACTTTATCAATCATTGTACCTTTCTCAACTATGTTTATTTCCTTTGCTTGTGTAGGCCAAAAGATTGCTTTTTTTGGGCATTCACATATTGGATATCCTTGCACACCACAACAAAAACACATACTGAGTGTTTTTACTTGCTTAATAAAATCAGGGTCTTGCTACTAGTGGATGGGTTGATGCCTCCTTTGGGTTTCTACTCAAGTGGATTCTCATTAGGAAAGTGTACCTTCTACTCTCTCAAAATGACACAAAGAAAAAGAATCAAAGTTATTATCAAGAGAAAATTATCACAACAGGGCTCGTAAACTGGTGCTAATACCAAAACCATGACATCATAGACAAAAGCTTATTATCATAGAGACTATTCCAACAAGAAGAAACAAAGACTTGAACAAGATATAAGCAATATTACAATGATAGGGCTAAGATACTCTTCCAATACAAAAGAGGTATAGGACTAATTCTATGAACAAGCTTCAAAAAAAAGAACCTAAAGAGAAAGGATAGTTGAGGGGGAGAACGAAACTCACTACTCAAGAAGACATGGACTTCTCAAAAAGCTTGAAACTATAAGATAAACAATGGATGCTACCCTTGCTCAACTCCTCATATTGCAATCAAGTCCTCAACCCACTCCTTCACATAGCTCCTAGACTATACTTCAATCCGCCACCAACTAGTGGAGAAGTTGGAGAGGAATCCCCCCTCAACACCTTCAATTATCCTCATAGCTTCCGTTCTTCCTCTAGGAAAATCCCTCCCCATCAATGATGGTTAATGATCCTAATGTGTAATAGACCTTTCGATAGTGGAATTATTCATTTTGAACTTTCTAGTATACATTGTGTGGATAACGTTTAGAATCGACACTTGGATAATTTTCTACATATAGACAAAATACATGGGTGGTAAGTTTTATATTCTCTATCTAAACCTCAAGTGCATCATATTTTCTAGTTGAAAATTTAACATGAAGATAAAATAATCAGAAACAATATTATATGAGATAAAGGTAGAGCACACATAGGAGAATAAAAGAGCCTATATAAAAAAAAATTATGAATCTTTTTTTAAGTATCTTGTTTCAGGCTGTAGAGTTAGTTCAAGAACAATCTTGTATAAGAGAAGGGTTTAGTACCCATGGGAGAATAAAAGTATTCGTCTGAAAATTTTGGTGAATCATGTTTTATCTCGTTGGCATGCTCTTGAATTGAAAATTAAATATAAAGATGAAAGAATCACAAACAATGGTTTATGAGAGAAAGGTAGAGCACACATAGGACAATAAAAAAGTTTGTGTGAAAAATTTGTGAATCATGATTTAAGTATCTCGTTTCAATATCTCATTTCCAACTCTAGAGTTAATGCTTTGATTATATTCTCTCTCTAGAATTTATAAACTTGTAAGGCTCAAAAATGATACTTGGAGGCTTACTTAGACCTAACATGCCTCTAACACTATTGTGCATATCAAAGAGTTGAACATTTTTACCTCTCGTGCATTTTGGAATTCTGCACTATATTTCACTTATAAGGCCCATAAAAGTGTGGATTTTTTCAGTAAAAAAAAAGTGATACTCCATTATTATTCAAATCGCTAATTGTGATGCTTACATGTTCTCATGCATATTGTCGATGTTGATGGATGTCTGTTGGTTGCTTTTTCTTCTACTTTTGACATGTGCCACAAAAGAGAGAAAAGAACCACTAAAATGCATGCTTTTTATGAATGTTATGCATGCAACATGGGGAGATGCAAGTTTTGCTAGATTTTGCAGATCATGCACTTCCTTGAGGAGGGATGACCAACTCTGTTTTGGAAGAGATCGATGCATCATGAAAGAAGAGGCTGAAATCAAAGAACTACCTTGTGATTTTCATTGATGGGGAGATTGTGAATGAGAGTGAGATTCAGAGTGTGAGTGTGAATGAGATTGTGATAGCTCAAGGATGGTCAGTAGGTCGAGGCTTCATTAGGAAGCTATCTTGTATGTGCTTTTATATATATTTCGAATCTATAATATCAGATCTTGTCCTTCTCTGCATCACATCTTGTTTACTCTATCACATTAGATTTCCTCTTGTCTTGTGCAAGTTTTTCCTTTTCGCTCTTCTATTGTTATTGAGTAATTGGAAGCTTCTGATTGGGGATAGCTTGTGATTTTGGAAGTGCTACAAGTGGTATCAAAGCACAATCGATCCTCGATAACTATGGAAGCTTTGACACAATCGATTCAGAAGCTTTCTGGTGAATTACAAAAAGAACGAGGCAAAAAGTCACCAAAAGGCACCACAAATTTGTTTGTGATCCTTCTATCTTAGGTATGGGGGGCTGAAGCAGTGTGAGAAAAGCACTGAAGATATGAAAAGGAGGATGTTGCTTTATTGAGACTTTATTCTCTTTGCTACAACAACAACATCCTCCTCAACACTTACTGCAACATCCTTCTCCACACAGCAACACTGCTTTGTGTTGGTATGAGGGACTATTGAAGCCCAAATAAATATGTGAAAGCTTGTTGGAAAGATTACTCTTAGATGACAGTGCAAAGAGACACATACTTCCATGTGTAGTAGCATGTACTTTACGAAGCACCCTTGCAGATATCCATAGTAGAGATACATGAAGACAAAAGCTTAATTTTTTTAGAGGATAACATTTTGGTCTCTCTCTCTCAGAGGACATTATGTCATCATGGTATCATCAGGGCATAGATGGCTGCACCTTCCATGGTAGTAACAACACTATTCCAGACTATATGTTTCATTGAGATGACGATAGAGCTCCAAACAGAGAGAATCATAGGCAGAGCATTTGAGTCAGCTATACATGGTTTGATGGCCATGGATTGGATATGGACAGACTACTACCCTTTCATCAAATATGGTTCAAATCCCACCTTGGATCCAGATTGTCACATTATCAAGAATAGTTCTTGGACATAATAGCACGTAGGTTCATCTAGGGACCACTCTACATGGAAACATACCTCATAGCTCAAGGATGATGATTGGCCAGTTGAGGTTTTCATCGCATCGACTAGAGATTGAGAGTGGCGAAGTAGTAAACACTCTGAGAAAGAAGAGCAAACAATCCAAGAGAGAAGGGGATATACAGGGTATGTGGAGTAGAGATAGTGGATGAGATGCACTTTGTATGTAGATGCAAAGGATATGATAAATTCAAAAGTAGATACAAGGCTCTATTTATAGGATAGCCTAGCCTCTAAGAGATCATGGCCTCTAGCGATCAACGTCAACCACAAAAATTCTTATTAGAGATACAGAGAGATAGAGATGCCCTACTCTTGCCTGCCACAATAACTCTTGCAAGAGGGAGACACACACAATTCACTGAATTCTTCGCCCCATGACATACACCAATCCCCCCCACACTAGCCATCACACGAAGGGGTGAATCTTTAGTAGGCTGAGATCTCTCGAGCTAGGAGACAACCCCATATTAGAGTGCACTAGGCCTCTAGATTTTGCTGAAAAGATTGCATAGATTTAGGTAAGATATCGTTGAGTAGCTGAGAAGAGATATGGCTAGATGATAGTGGAGCTTGATGTAGTCATCTAAGTAGTGCTCACTGCACCTGCACCTATATACCACCAACTACACGAACACGTGAGCATTGGATGGGGTTAGTGAGTCACTTAGATGCATTCTCATATTTGTTCTACCCTCTTGCATATATCCATACACCCCCCTCTCTCATGGATCCTCTACACACACACACATTATGGAGGCTTGGGATAACCTTGTATCAACATCAATCTTATCAAGTTCTTATTTCCAACATGTTTATCTTTTTGATTGGTCAGAGACATACCCTATGTACATTGGTTTGTCTCATGTGTCGAGTTTGGACTTATAATTGACATAAAAAATCTGAGTTTCTCTCTTCTTTCCTTCTCTATTTATTTGATTTTGGATCTATTAGGGTTTTGCAAACTTTGGCTTTGATATCGAGTGCTTTATATCTCTCTCTCTCTTGTGGTAGATTCAATTTTTGATTTCAACCCTCTTAGGATTGTTGAGACATCAAGCTCAATATGTGATGATCCACGATGATACATATCTTTTGTTCATTTCTTTGACATGTATAGTGGTTGCACTGGTATATGTTAGGGATACTTCATTGAGCTTTACTAGATTTATCTATCGAGAGTGATGGCACATTTGTTTTCTTGCCAACTCACTCAGTCGTATGTTGATATATTTAGGTAGTGATGTGTGTGAATACACTAGGACTACCGGGGCATTTTTTCCCTCTTTAGGAGGTTTTTTCCCCGAGCTTGTATATACGCCTATTGCCTTAACGGGTCACTTATCTTTGTACATTCTAGTGGTAATCCATTAAGTATTGTGTGTTGTGCTCCAAGCTTCTTCTTCTTGCTTGTGATGTTCATGTGCTTCTACAGACCTCAAAATCCAACAATTAGTATCAGAGCAGGTCGTCGCTCCATCTAGGGCATAGTCAACACCCTTCCGATCACAATCTCAAAATCACACAAAATTTTGTGAGCATACTCAGGGTGATTAGGAGATCAAAAGGACTTCATTTTTTCTATCGTGCTGAAATCGTGATATGAGCGTGTTTCAGCCTGTGAATGCACTATCATAGTGCTTGTGTAGGCAATTTTATCTTTTTGTGCCAAAGATATATGCAGGTTTTGGTTCGCCAATATAAGCATATGGAAGTCTACTACAAGTTTAGCAAAACTCAAGAGGGTAATTTTCTTCAACTTTTTGAGATACAATCAATTTTTTGCATTAGGGTATTTTAGTTAGTGGCCATGGCTGAAAGTAGTAATGTATTTCATATGTTGGTTGTTGAGGATAAGTTGGACAGTACCAATTAACCATTATGGGATTATATGATGCATCATGTATTGGTTGCAAAAGGATTGTGGAATATTATGGAGTGTGTTGAAAAACATTCTATTACACCTCCAAAGTTATTGAAGGTGATGCAAACAACATTGAAGATGACGACATTCTTCATGTTCTTGTTCGTGCTGCAGTTCCTCTTGCAGCTACTATAGAGTGAATTTTTTGGGATGGCAGATATGCTCAAGCACATGCATTGATAGCCTTGTCTGTCAAACATGCCATTATTTCTCACATTTGCTCTTGCAGAATAGCTAAGGATGCTTGGGACACAATTACTACTTTATACATGGCAGCAAATGAGGCTTGTGTTGCTTATCTCCGAAAAAAGTTGGAGAGTGATCACATGAATGAAGGAGACTCCATGGATAATTTTTTGACAAAGAGCAAAGATGTGAAGGAACAATTGATTTGCAAATACTATAAAGGAAATGATCATGTCATAAAGAGCTGTCCAAAACTGGGTGCTAAAGAGGCAAGGAAGAAAGAGGTTGGAATGGTTGTTGTAGATGCCTCTACACCCAAAACAGAGTCTGCTAATCTTGTGCAGAATGAAGAATGGGCATTTGCTACTATTTGTAGTTATGACCCATTTTCTCATGAATAGTGTATGTTTGTAGTAGACTCAAATGTTTGGTACTTTGATAGTGGGGCAACCAAACATATTACCTCACAGTGCAGTTTCTTCACTTCACTCAAGCTTGCCCCTATAAGGAATACTATCACATGTGCCAATAACTCGTCTTATCCTATCATGGGAGTTGGTAAGATCATTCTGACTACTGCTGATGGTAGTTCTTTTACATTGTCGGATGCTTTATTTGTGCTAGGGATCAAGAAGAATCTATTATCAGTTTCAGCTTTAGCAAAGATAGGCTTGGTTGTGAAATTTATTGATGGTAGATGTATAGTTCATGATTTGCCAAATGTCAATGTCATTATTGCTTCTGGCATTTTATGTCGTGGATTGTAAAAGCTCATAGAATACAAAAAATCTATGAATGATTTAGCGTGTGCAGTATATGATTCTCAGGCTATGTCAGATGCAAAGCTTTGGCATGCACGCTTTGGTCATCTAAATTTTGCTAGTTTGTTATGCTTGCCAAAATCTAAAATGGTGTCCTCTCTACCCAAACTTGAGGCATCTGGTAAACATGATATGTGAAGGCTGTTTTTTGGGCAAAATGAAGCATTCCTTCTTCCCAAAAGATGGTTCAGTTTGAGGTACTCAAAAATCGCAGCTTGTTCATAATGATGTCTATGGTCCTATGTAGACACCTTCTTTTGGGAAGTATCTTTACTTCGTGAATTTCATCAATGATTTTTCCAGGCATGCATGGGTATATCCAATGAAAGCAAAGTCCAAACTGTTTATGTGCTTCAAACAACTTTTGGTTTTGGTTGAAAATTTATCAAAATATAAAATGGGCACCCTCTGTTCTAATCGAAGGGGGGGTATATGTCTTCTGATTTTAATGCATTTTTTGCTAAAAATGGGATAAAACATTAGTGTATAGTGCCATATACACCTCAACAGAATGGAGTTGCTAAAAGGAAGAACAAGTTATTTATGGAGATGGCGAACTATATAATTAAGACTCAAGCTTTACCACATAGTTTCTAGCTTGAGGTTGTTATGTGTACACCATATGTACTTAACAAGTGTCCCATTAAAGCATTGTAGCCTATCACTCCATATGAGGCTTGGCATGGTCATAAGACATCTGTTGGTCACCTGCGTGTTTTTGGTTGTCTTGCATATGCATTAGTGCATGAACAACAACACATGAAATTGGATGATTTTGTTACCCGTGATGTTGTTTTTGTGGAAGATGCTATTCAACCATTACTTTCATGTACTAAGGAGACATTTGTTAGCTCCAAAGACATTATGATACTTTGTTGCCTCTTTTTATAGGCGGACAATCTAGTGCTGGTCCTAATGAGGCAACTTCTTAGCCTTTACAGCTTTCATGTGATGATGCAGATCTTTCTAATGGAGATTTACATGATGCACTGGTTGATGAGAGAGTTGATATTGAGGAGGCAAAAACTATGCCAAAATTACTGGTGCAGACTTTGCGTGATAACAAATTAGATGCATCTCTATCATATCATACTCGATCATGCTCTCATAGTGTCTCTTTTGCATTAGATTGCTATGCTATGGCTGCCTCTAGTCTCTGTAATGAGAATGAGCCTATTTTGTTTGATAAAGCATAAAATTAAGAAAATTGGATGGTTGCTATGAAATTTGAATATGATGCTCTAATGAAGAATGGTACCTGGTTTTTATGTGACTTGCCTCATGGTAAGAAGGCCATTGGCACTAAGTGGCTATACAAGCTCAAGCATAAGCCTAATGGAACAATTGATAGGTATAAGACTAGGCTTGTTGTAAAGGGTTAAGCTCAGGAAATGGGCATTGATTTTGATGAGACCTTTGTCCCTACATGGCCAAATGAATACTATTCGTACCATTTGTGTAGTTGTAACTCATCATAGTTGGAATGTACATCAATTGGACATTAAAACTACATTTCTGAATGGTGATTCGCATGAAGAAGTGTATGTTTTTCAGCCTTGTGGCTTTGTGCAAAAAGGGCTTGAAAACAAAGTGTGTAAGTTGAAGAAGGCACTATATGTTTTAAAGCAAGCATCACGTGCATGGTATGAAAAAAATACATGCCTATGTGATTGTACATGGTTTTGAGAACAATCCAACTAAAAGAACCTTATATGTTAAGAGTGCAAATGATGTGCTTCTAATCATTGTTGTATACGTTGATGACATGCTATCACTGGTCCTCATGAGATGCATATTTCTGATTTTAAGGATGATTGGCATCCCTCATTTGAGATGTCTAATTTGGTGCATTTGCATCATTATTTTGGCATTCAATTTATGCAAGTTGATGGCAAAATAGCTTTGTGTCAAAACAAATACATCAACACATTATCGCAACATTTTGGCCTTGAAGACTACAAACCTATTGACACTCCTATGTAGACAAGTTTACGATTGAGTCTTCATGATGCTGGAGATGCATTTGATGTTGTTCTCTATTGGTAGGTTTTTGAATGCTTGAAGATTTACTTATGCATTACTTGCCCAGATATTCAATTTGCTGTTTCATAGATGAGTAGCTTTATGCATTGCCTAGGTGTCAAGCATTGGCAGGTGGTTAAGCACATCTTTCTCTACTTGAGTGGTACCTAGCTACTTGGATTGTTTTATCCCATGGGGAGATGATGACCATACATAGAAAGTATGGGTATTTTTCATGAAAGAGAGAAATGAGGTGTTCACTCACTTCCAAACTTTTAAGGTTATGGTGGATAAGAAAACAGGAAAGTATATTCAAACATTAAGATATGATGAAGGAGGTGAATACATGTCAAATGAGTTTAGTAGTTTTCTAAAAATTCATGGAATTCGACGATAATTTTCATGCAAGTACACACCACAATAGAATGGCGTTGTTGAATGCAAAAATAGACATATTGCAGAAATACCAAGAGCCTTGTTGGCTGAGAAGAATATGCCTCATTGTTATTGGGCAAAAATTGTGCACATTGTTGTATACATCATGAATAGAACTCCGGATACTGTTATACATCAAGTTACACCTGAAGAGAAGTTTACAAGTAAAAGGCCAAACTTATCACATATGAAAGTATTTGGCTATATTTCATATTTACATGCTCCAAATGAGTTGAGGATGAAGCTTGATCCAAAGTCAGAGAAATTTATCTTCATTGGGTACTCCCTCGAGCAAAAAAGATATAAATGCTACAACCCACTCACATGACAGGTGAAGGTAAGCAGAGATGTGGTGTTTGATGAAATTTCAAGCCTCTATGCAAATGCCAAAGGACTTAATCTTGACTCAAATGAAAAAGGAAATGCAAAAAAATCAACTGCACAATCTCAAGTTTTGAGTGGACCTGATGCATCATAAAGTAATAGTTCCAACCCAAATCCATGGAGTGGAAGATTGCTTGTAAATTTCAGTCTAGCAAATTTATCATTTACATCAAAGAAAGGTAAAGAAAAGCTTTCTATTGGTAGTAAAATGTATAGAGGTTTTGAAGACATTGATGGAGATTCAAGTGGTCCACAAAAGCACCTTGATCAGGAACTTGGATTACAGTCTGTGAAGACTCCAGGAATAAGAAAAGCACATGCAGATGGTACAAGGAGAAGTGATCTAGGACCAAGAAGACCTGGGAGGATGCAGACTTTAGTGCAGTGGTTGATGTATGAAAATTACGTGGCTCGTCATTGTGCCTACATGGCCAAGGTAATACAAGATGATGAACCTTCTTGTTTTGAAGATGCAATTGGAAATGCAGATTGGGAGAAAGCTATGGATGAGGAGATGGCTTTATGGAAATGAAACATGGAAGCTGATTCCATTGACGCAAGGAAAGAAACCAATAGGCTGCAAGTGGGCTTACAAGGTAAAGCACAATGCTGACGGTAGGACAAGTAGGTATAAAGCATAATTAGTAGCAAAGAGAGAGAGAGAGAGAGAGAGAGAGAGAGAGAGAGAGAGATGACATACAAACAATCACAAGAACCCATGTAGTTTGTTGACCTAGAGAAAAGGATCTTGATTTGGATGTTGCACAAGCTATTGTTCATTAATCACTCCTTGTTGGAACTTGGGGAGTGGAAAGTCACATTAGAAAACAATGAAAGGATCCGAAGAGTACAACACACCAATATTTAAGTTTCTAATGTACAAAGATATATATATTTTGGGGGAAAAGTATCTTAAAGAGGGGGAAAAAGTACCTTAGTAGGCAAGTATGTTCAAACATAACACTTAGAAAATTGCACTAGAAATTCTCCATTGTGAGTAATGTAGTGATTAATGACTTGAAACTTATGTATAAGGAAGTGACAAGCTATGAATTATGAACAATCCATGAAAAATGTAAAGCCAAAGATTTGCAAAAAGCTTTAAAGTTATTTTTTGGTAATTTTTTAAATGAAAAATTCTACATAGTTATCATGTAGGGACATACAACAAGCTCATCATAATGCTTTGGTGGAGGAATAACCAATATCTAAACCAACTACAATGTGTTTGAGTCCTTTAGACTCAATAATAACTATGAAATCGTTCCTATACTTGGATTTAAAATTGAAAGTAGGAAAGATAGTTGTATGTTGCTCAACTGAGGTATGCATGAGCTACCAAGATGAAGGAAAATCCACGTGAAAATCAATGTTATATATAGATTCGAGATTATGATATCAATGATGTGCAACCTCAACATTGATAGAACAACATATGAGGTCATTTCTTACAAGAGTCCATGAGGGTCCTATGCAAGAAAAATAGTACATAATATGAAAGATTAGAAGAACAATATACTAGGAGACTTTGCCAGTATGATGATAGCTTTGATGATAATGATGGCATGGTTGATTTTATTGGGGATTGGTAGCAAAATGAAAATGGAAGGGATATTTGTAAGAATAAGTATCTTCAAGAAGAAGATTAAAGCATATCTATCAAGGAAGTCAACTGACATGAATAAGCACATGCTTTATTATTTTTATTTTGGATATAGTAATGTATATGTTTCATACGATTTGAAATATATTCTACAAATGTACCTTTTTTATTTCATATTCTAACCATTTTTTTCACTAAACAATTGTTGAGGACACTTGTAGGATACTATGCCAAAATTTCTTGTTGAAAAGCAACACTCTTCCTAAATCAGATGATAAAATGAAGAAGATGATAAGTACTCTTGGACTTGGTTATGCTTCCATATATCCATGTCCCAAAAATAGTGTTTTATGTAAAGGTCAAAATGACAAATTCTTTCTTATAAAGATGAAAAAGTTAAAGTTAGAAGATAGGTATTAATAAAAGTTTCCATCAGTTCCATAAATAAAATTCATGTTTCAAAGTCCAGAATTAGATAAGATTTTGATATGTCATGTGAAGCATAAGAGAAATGGTGTCATGAGAATTCATGTAGATCATGCAACACTCTTGCCATACTAATTGTCAAAGGAAAGTTCTTGCAAAGGAAGAATGTAATTTAAGGTTGGGTATAGCATTAGATTGAGTTTATCCATTTTTTTTAATTAAATTAGGTAAATGGTACACATCGTTAGGGGCATTTATCAACTATAATCTAACTCTCCAAGAAAATGAAAAGTTAAAGATCTCAATGTACATTTGGATCCTCTTATTGATTATCTTCAATAAATATAAAGAGAGACTAATATCATCAACATGTCTAAAGGCATTGGTCAAAGACATGCCATGATTCATGGAATTATAGCATGGGTCATCCATGACTTTCTAGGATATGTTTTTCACTTAGGTAATAACAAAATTCATTATTTTTATTATCTTGGTATCATGTGAATTGGATTGATCACTTTTGTGATGTTTCCATGCAAGGATGTCTATTAAGGTCTACAAAGAGTGTCCAAATTATGGTGATTAGTTGAGATCAATGTGCAATAAAAAATATCAACAAAAACATACAACTTTGACATAGATGCTTCTTGTATGATGATCATTTTTGGGACAAAGGAGAGAAGCCATATATTTTGATGGAAAAATAGAAGAGGATAAGTGTCCAACACCAATGGATTGGTATCTCAAAGGGAGTTTTAGGCCCACTATTGAACGAGAGCCATAGATCTTTAGTGATGATATCAATGTACATAAGATAACAAAATAAAAATATTCATTAGCAAAAGCTCTTCCGATATGGCATAATTTGGAGTGTTTCAAGGAGTTAAAGATTACCTTCTTGATTATATACACATACTCAATAACATAGATTATTCTTTATGGCAGCATCTCATTGGTTTGAAATGTTGAAGGTATATGTGCATGCTCACCATCCCATGAAATATGCTTGGATAAATTTACTAAAAATGAAGGTAAATATAAGTCTAAGGATGACGAAATCTAGTCAAAAGTCATGATGAATAAAAGATACAATATCTACCTTGTGGTGAATGGCATGTAGTGGGCAAACAAATGAACGTGGTGAGTTAAGAAATAGGTAGAATTTCTTCACGTAATCATTGGATATAAAAATGAAGTGGGAGAACATTCTCAACAAGGAGAGAGAGAAAGGAAGAAGCAAAGCCCCCCAGTAAATTGGATTTGTGTCTAGAAGCAGTTTTATCATTTTCTCTTTTCGTAGAATATTTCTACCCAAACATCACTTTGTATATAGTCATATTGTGAGCTTCATATTGTAGTGTATATGTAGCCATTTTTTTACATTTAAACACTCTAGCTCATGGCGTGTGCATTGCTGCTCTTGTGCAATCTTTAGGTTGGGTATCAAAAAATCTAAAGGAAGCACATCATTTTGGCAAAATACTATTTGAAATGGAGTGGCATTGAGTACCATTTTATAGGCCACTTGGTATGCCCAAACATTGTGATGTAGCTATTTGTCCCAATTGGAGCGTTTATTATTTAAAATCCTAGTTAATACATGGCATAGGATTTTACTCCTACTTTTTGCTTGTCCATTCACTTGTGGATGGTATGGTGTCGACTTCGTGTGAATCACCATGAAATATTGTAATAGATATTCGATTACCTCATCCAAGAAGTGAGTTCCTTGATTGCTCACCAACTCTACGAGCAGTCTACACTTTGTGAATACATTCTCAAATAAGAATTTTGTTGTCATCTGTGCATCATTCTTCTTGCTTGGTGGCTTTCACTTCTACCCATTCGATAAGATAATATGTGGCTATAATTATGTAGTATGCATGGGAGCTTCTAGCTAGGGGGTTGATAGAAACTACAAAGTCTATATCCCACTTGGAGAATGCAGATGCTCCCATCATGGGTCTCAGTGACATCTCATCTTTGCGAATAGGATATTGAGCTCGCTCGCATGTGTCACACCTCTTCACACAGGTATGTGCATCCATATGAAGAGTGAGCCACCAAAGACTTGAAATTAGGATAGCTTTGATCACTCAATCAGGTCCAAGGTGCCCTCCTACAACACCCTAGAGTGGGTTTAAGATTAGATTTCTGCAATTCTTGTTTTTGTTTCCTTAAGGCTCTCTTCTACATTGCTTGAATATCTAGCCCACTCACTTTTCATTCTCTCATGGTTATCTTTCCAAGTTCTTGTTCTCTTCTTCCAAGTGATTTCTGATTCACTTATATCTGATTTCTTTTCTTGTTCTAGGTCTATGGTCTTCCATAGGGCTTGTGCTCTAGTGACTAACTATATTGGGGCAATATTAGTCACACTTCCATTGGGTTCTATTAGTAAGACAATTACATTGATTGGAGTGATCTTTTGAGCATTGGATGGATTCTTAGGACAATCTCTAAGGAGATGTTCCTTTCCATAATCAGAGTAAAAACCTTGAATCACAATAGATTGAGGTTGTCCTAGTGGAGGAAGTGGACAATCACAGATAAATTAATTTCCTTGACATCTCTAACATGGTCCTTTACATCGTTGAGGCCTATATTATCCCACTTGAGGTCTATGTATGGGGTTGGTGTACATGACTTCAGTGTAATCTAACTCCCAAGTAGATTCCATCCATGGTGCATCATATTGATAAGCCTCATTATGCTTAGAGGATTCAATTTAATAAGACATTGGGCTACCTCCATGTGTCGAATCAATACTCTAAGGATTAGGGTCGCTTTTTGACATCCATGAGGATGTTGATACTAATGCCCTAATTAGATTATCTTCTACCAATGCATAACTGATTTTACATTGGCAAGCGGTGGCCATTGTTGTCCTAGCATTGGTTGTGGTCCATGTTGCACTTGATATTGAGGTTGGTATATTAGTTGTGGCCTATAATATAGGTGCTATTGATACTAGTTTAGGTACCTACCTGGGTGCTAGCATTACTGCTGGTAGTTTTGCCCAAATTCTTTTTTTTTTTGTAAGGGAAATCTTGAGCCACATGATTTGTGTATTTTATCTTGAGCCACATGATTCATGTATTTTACCCAAGAAAAATGCTGATTTTTTTCACACTATTATGCTTTTATTTTGGTAGGAAAAGGTTTGGTTGCAGGTGTTTTGCAAAAGGGTAAAGCTATTAGTAGTGATAAACTACACTCGAACAAAGCTCCCAAATAAAGGCATCAAATCACAAACTACACTAATAACAAGATATGCTAGAAATGGCCAAGGGCATATGATCTATCATTGTTATGTACATATAATGGGGATGTGGAAGCTAAAATGGTTGGATCCAAGTTCTTGAATCTTTAATCGAATCTTCATAGATGTACCATCACTTATCAGGACACTAGTACTAAGATGGTGCTTGACCCTATTATGGAACCAGTGGGTTGGGATGAAGCACTTGCATTATTAAGTGCCAGAAGTTAGCAAATTTTTATGCAAATTTTCATGCATATTTTACAAAAGTATAGAAGGAGAAAAAGTCGTTTTCATGTGAAGGAGGTTTGGGAAGAGCATTAAAGATCATAACTTCGACTTGATAATGTCCTTGGAAGATATCTTGTTCCAACTATAGTCGCATGTGGAAGCTTGGAAGATGGTGATCAAATCTTTTGGCTGCTATCTATTCGCAATGCACACTCTTGGACTGCATTAATACAGGGTTATGATGACGCTGGAGATCATGTACGTGTCTTCCATTTGTATCGTTCTATGTGAAGAAATGGGACAAAATCCTTATGCTTACACCTATCAGAATACCAAGAGGGTGTATCAAGATGAAGTCAACAGAAAGGGGGTAAAAAGGTACACTGTGAGATTGCAGAAGATGGCTTTGAATGCAGTGTGTAAGAAAGTGGGCCACAGTTAAATGTTTGTGTGTGTGTGTGTGTGTGTGTGTGTGAGAGAGAGAGAGAGAGAGAGAGAGAGAGAGAGAGAGAGAGAGAGAGAGAGAGAGAGAGAGAGAGAGAGAGAGAGAGAGAGAGAGAGAGAGAGAGATTTAAGTAGTTCCTTCGTATGAGGATCTAGGGGGGGAGGGGGTTAATAAAAGAACATCTTTGTTGTCAAATATATAGCGAGCATTGTCCAATTCTTGAAGCACAACATTTTATTCTGTAGCAGTAAAGCTCTCGGCATGATTGATGTCTATAGAGTGTCTTTAAAGTGGGGGCTTTGTGTGGTTTGTGTGAGAGAGAATGGGAGAGAGGATGGATCACCGTCATGAAAGGCTGCAATGGGACGGGTGATGGCATGCATGTGCCAAACAAAACAGGACATTCTGTCTTAAAGCTAGAAAGTCATAAGTTCTTGAAGACTTTTCCTTTGTTCATACTATTGAGTAGGTTTAGGTTTGTATATCATGTCGGGTATATGGAAACCGGGGGTTTGATTAGTATAATGAATTCAAATGACATCTTGAATATGCAATATTACGTTGTATATACAAGTGCTGCACATGTATGAGAGTAAAGATTGTTTTACATTGATTGTGATTACTCTTGACTGTGAATATGCAATAGTATAATCTCGAAGCGCTATGCTAAGTGTATGCCTAAAAATTGAGGCATGGGCATTGTGGTTGACACTGACGAGTCAAAGGATGCAAGCTCAACGAAGTTAAATACTCAAATGTGATTGACAATCTAGATAGCTCCCTATGCACCCAAATCCTCATGGATTGTGATCCCATCACCCTTCCACATGCAATGCTGTGGGTGAACGGATGTGTATGAAGGAACGAAATATATAAAGGGGGGATGTGAGAAAGGAATAGGCAGTGTAAGAGAAGGATGTAGCAAGAGATAGACACAGAGCGAGATTGAAGAGACAAGAAGTGAAGTGGGGAGGTGAGAAGTGAAGGAACGTGTGTATGTGAGATGACGGTAGCAAATGTGCTACAGCAAGAAAAGAGGTGGGTGTGATAGGCTGATCTTGAGAGACGAGTGAGTGTTCGTGTGTATGTGAGTGTGAGAAAGAGACAAAGAAAGAGAATGAATGCTCTATGATTCACTTATGGGTGAATTGTGACAATTAGCAAGATTTAGTTCTGACAGAAATGGACGCAATAAAGTGGAGAGAGGGTAAGTAAAGAGGAGAAAGAAGGGGGGAGCAATAAGACGCTGAAAGAGGTTAAAACCCACTAGTAGATCCGGGCAAAAGGAAAATAGTTATGACCATTTAAGACCCGATTTGTTTGGTGATACTACTAGGGGATCGGTAAATCAAGTGTATTTACACACGTTCGCAAACCTAGGGCAGGGCAAGCTTGCTAAAATACGAACAATTAAGCAAATTTAATTACAAATCAGAATAGTTTTCTCAAGGTTATGAACTCTATACATTTAGTATTGTGTGTTGTGCTCCAAGCTTCTTCTTCTTCTTCTTGCTTGTATTGTTTGCATGTTGTAGATGGTGAAGTGTGAAGTGTGTGGGTGCAAGGAATGCAAAATGCACTACTCTTGGAGTACACCAAAATGATATGCACTTAACAACTAGAATACTAGGTACTTATCATCACTTCGATCTATACTTGGAAGATAAATACAAAATAAGAAACATAACGAATGATGAACTAAAACAACAAACACAACACAACAACAAAATATAACACAAGACAACAACCAAGTATAACACAAGACAGTGCAACCACCAACTATTCATACCACTTGTCATATAGGCACAAGACAATGAAAACCCCATATAACCCATCTTTTCAATAACCAAGTATCCTCACACTAACGACATGAGCAAGATAGACCTCTGAGTGTCTCCATGAGCTCTAGGCTTACAATCACACTTCCCAAATCTCTATCAACTATAGGTAGCTCCTATCTCATCTGAATCGCCTCGCATCGTGTACTTCTTCTCTTGAAGCTCCTTCCTTTTATAGGTGAGGGATAGGTTACAAGAGGAGAGATCTATTACATAAGGTCTATTACATAAGGGTAATGGGAAGTTAATGCACTAGGCAGTTTCAATTGTCAACATCACCGCTAGTACTAGACTTTGTCTTGTAGTGATGAGTGGCCAAGTCCACTTGGATGCCTTGTCAATTCTACCACCGTCACCTTGCCAAGACTTGTCTCTTGGTGAATTTGGGCATCTTGGCACCCCTTCCTAGCACTTGGGCATCTTGGTGCCCAACTTCAGTACATGGGCATTTTGGAGCCCAACTCCAGCCTTGGGCATCTTGATGCCCAACTTCAGCACCTAGGGTCTTGGCACCCAACTCCAGCCTTGGGCATCTTGGCACCCAGCTCTAGCCTTGGTGCCCAGCTTTGGAACTCCCTTGAAAAAAATTTAATTCTATAGGTTTCCCGTCACTAGTGTCTCTCCGTCTCGGAGAGATAAGTAAAATAAATGACTCTTTTATTACAAGCAAAAGAAAGAAATTGAGATGTGCCAATGAATTACAAAATGGAATTGTTTTGCAAAAAGAAGTTTCAGAGTTTTGCTAGCAACTTGGCTATGGGATCAGTCAATGTTGCTACCAGAAGTAACTACTTTCATGCAAGGTTTCAAAGATGTGTTTGCATGGAGTTACCATGATTTAGAAGGAATTCCTATCCATCTTCAAGAACATTCTATTCCTTTGATCAATGGTGCTAAACAATTACGAGGAAGGATTTATCGACTTAACCCAAAGTATGTAGGTGGTCAAGAAGGAAATAGAGAAGCTAGAGGAAGCAAAGATCATTGTCCTAGTGAGGCATTCAAGATGGTTATCATCACTTATAACAGTACAAAAAAAATCAATCCAACAAGATCCATGTTTGTGTTGATTTTTGGGCTGTCAACAAGGTTACATTTCGGATGGCGTTCTAGCCCCATTGTGAGAACAAGCTTTGGAAGATGTGTCTGGTCATGTCTTATACAGTTTCATGGATGGATTTAGCAAGTAAAACCAAATCCCCATCGATCCAAAGGATCGAGCAAAAGCTACATTTGCAGCACCTTGGGGTATGTACATGTATAGGAAAATGACTTTCAAATTATGCAATGCCCTTGGTTCTTTCAATCGAGTTGTTATACTTGATGTTTCCATCATTCTTGCCTAAATTCTTGAGAATCTTTACTTTTTTAGGCACTAGATGTTATAATCCTATTGAAAACGTCATTGATCACCTTTGTCAATCGGACAAGTTTTTGGTTTTTTTAGGGAAGCCAAACTAAAGCTGAACATGAACAAATATCACTTTTTGGTGACTAAAGGGACACTTCTTGTTAAACTCAAGATATGACAGGACGGAGATGGTTGAATCACACCCTAGGAGGGAGGATTAAGAAGTAGTCCTCAACCATGGCTTTTGGGACAAGTACTTAGCCCATCATACTCCTAGCGAATAGGTCACGAGTTCGATTCTCACAATTGATATCAGGGCCTAGGAAATAGGCTTTGTCAAGGCGTATGGAAGGCGCGTGCGTCACTTTCAAAGATGAGCACAACAAAGATTGAATTGTATATCCCAACATATAGGTCAGATTTAGACATGTAAGGTACCATTGGAAAGCTCTCAGAACAAAATTTTTAATATAATCACTATATTAAGGATCCAAAATACCTATCATAGGTGAAAATCAGATTCAAAATATTGTGGTTGAGAACAAGGAGCTCAAGAGACCAAGGTTGCAAGCAAGGAAACTCCATAGGCAAGTGGCCAAGAAGTGCAAAGGCAATGTTCAAGAGACCAAGGTTGAGGGCGAGGGTTCAAGAGACCAATGTTGAGAACAAGAAGGTTCAAGAGACTGTGCAAGGGTGATGACATCAAGTCAAGGGGAGATCAAGGATTGATCATTGAGCACAACGATCTCTAGAAGGGTTAGATAGTGTTAAACTCAAGATATGACAAGAAGGATATGGTTGAACCACACCGTAAGAGGGAGGATTATGAAGTAATCCTCAACCATGACTTTTGGGGCAAATTCTTAGCCCATCATACTCCTAGCTAGTAGGTCATGAGTTCAAATCCCACACTTCTAAGTCACATAGTCTCAACAAATGGTATGGCTCCTGACACTGATAAATATAGAGCAATATTACATATGCCTAAACCAATCAATGCAAATAAATTCAAACTCTCTTAGGACATACCGACTATCACCAAAATTTCTCTAGGCTTGTTAGCAAAAGTGTACCCTTCTAGTGGACCAATGTAGAAGATAACACATTTACTCTACTAAAAACCAAACTCATTAGCATGCCTATTTTAATAGTACCAGATTGGAATTCTAACTTTCATGTACATGTGGATGTGAGGGAGAAATCTTAGTTTCTGTGTCTCAGGGTCAATATGTGCATATTCCTTAAAAATAGGAAGTACCACCATTGAGTGTTTGATTCATTCCTATAGCATATTTTGCTTATTCTTTACACTTATGTGCATTCTATACAGTCAACTGTATGTGTATCATCCCCATAAAAGTATTTTTTCTAATTATAATCATGCTAGTTGCTATGAGCATTTGAAGTTCATTATCTCTTCCAAAGATAGTAAGTTTTTTGAGCTAGTCCATGCACGAACCTATCTATTTTGTATCGATTCTTTCTCCTTGATGCTCCAAAGTACATAGTGCAATTCTTTGGCCTTATTGCATGCCTATAAGGTCTATTTGAGTCTCCATAAGCTCAAGGGTTGGTCTTGTGCCAGTTGGCTGGACCAAACTTTGTCGCTTCAAAACTCACTTTTCTACGTCCTACAAGCTTCTCCAAGTTCTTTTAATGGTATCAGAGCTAGATCAAGATGAGTGATGGCTTTCCTTCAATGATTTTGAGAAGCTTGATCAACACAACTATGCAGCTTGGCAAATCAAAATGGAGGGCTATTTGCAAGGTAGACATCTTTATGGAATTATAGAAGGTGATGAAGCTATGCCTATTCCAAGATCCAAACAAGGATCCTACATAAGAGGGGACAGATAATCTCACACTTTAGTGCGCAAGGGATGCTCAATCAAGGTCGTACATCACTAAATCTATGTCTGACTTTCTATTACCACATATTGGAGGATGCAAGACTCACCAAGGTCTTGGGAGCCCTCGAGACTTTGTTTCTGCATTCTCAAATAAGAATTTTGTTGTCATCTGTGCATCATTCTTCTTGCTTGGTGGCTTTCACTTCTACCCATTCGATAAGATAATATGTGGCTATAATTATGTAGTATGCATGGGAGCTTCTAGCTTAGGGGGTTGATAGAAACTACAAAGTCTATATCCCACTTGGAGAATGCAGATGCTCCCATCATGGGTCTCAGTGACATCTCATCTTTGCGAATAGGATATTGAGCTCGCTCGCATGTGTCACACCTCTTCACACAGGTATGTGCATCCATATGAAGAGTGAGCCACCAAAGACTTGAAATTAGGATAGCTTTGATCACTCAATCAGGTCCAAGGTGCCCTCCTACAACACCCTAGAGTGGGTTTAAGATTAGATTTCTGCAATTCTTGTTTTTGTTTCCTAAGGCTCTCTTCTACATTGCTTGAATATCTAGCCCACTCACTTTTCATTCTCTCATGGTTATCTTTCCAAGTTCTTGTTCTCTTCTTCCAAGTGATTTCTGATTCACTTATATCTGATTTCTTTTCTTGTTCTAGGTCTATGGTCTTCCATAGGGCTTGTGCTCTAGTGACTAACTATATTGGGGCAATATTAGTCACACTTCCATTGGGTTCTATTAGTAAGACAATTACATTGATTGGAGTGATCTTTTGAGCATTGGATGGATTCTTAGGACAATCTCTAAGGAGATGTTCCTTTCCATAATCAGAGTAAAAACCTTGAATCACAATAGATTGAGGTTGTCCTAGTGGAGGAAGTGGACAATCACAGATAAATTAATTTCCTTGACATCTCTAACATGGTCCTTTACATCGTTGAGGCCTATATTATCCACTTGAGGTCTATGTATGGGGTTGGTGTACATGACTTCAGTGTAATCTAACTCCCAAGTAGATTCCATCCATGGTGCATCATATTGATAAGCCTCATTATGCTTAGAGGATTCAATTTAATAAGACATTGGGCTACCTCCATGTGTCGAATCAATACTCTAAGGATTAGGGTCGCTTTTTTGACATCCATGAGGATGTTGATACTAATGCCCTAATTAGATTATCTTCTACCAATGCATAACTGATTTTACATTGGCAAGCGGTGGCCATTGTTGTCCTAGCATTGGTTGTGGTCCATGTTGCACTTGATATTGAGGTTGGTATATTAGTTGTGGCCTATAATATAGGTGCTATTGATACTAGTTTAGGTACCTACCTGGGTGCTAGCATTACTGCTGGTAGTTTTGCCCAAATTCTTTTTTTTTTTGTAAGGGAAATCTTGAGCCACATGATTTGTGTATTTTATCTTGAGCCACATGATTCATGTATTTTACCCAAGAAAAATGCTGATTTTTTTCACACTATTATGCTTTTATTTTGGTAGGAAAAGGTTTGGTTGCAGGTGTTTTGCAAAAGGGTAAAGCTATTAGTAGTGATAAACTACACTCGAACAAAGCTCCCAAATAAAGGCATCAAATCACAAACTACACTAATAACAAGATATGCTAGAAATGGCCAAGGGCATATGATCTATCATTGTTATGTACATATAATGGGGATGTGGAAGCTAAAATGGTTGGATCCAAGTTCTTGAATCTTTAATCGAATCTTCATAGATGTACCATCACTTATCAGGACACTAGTACTAAGATGGTGCTTGACCCTATTATGGAACCAGTGGGTTGGGATGAAGCACTTGCATTATTAAGTGCCAGAAGTTAGCAAATTTTTATGCAAATTTTCATGCATATTTTACAAAAGTATAGAAGGAGAAAAAGTCGTTTTCATGTGAAGGAGGTTTGGGAAGAGCATTAAAGATCATAACTTCGACTTGATAATGTCCTTGGAAGATATCTTGTTCCAACTATAGTCGCATGTGGAAGCTTGGAAGATGGTGATCAAATCTTTTGGCTGCTATCTATTCGCAATGCACACTCTTGGACTGCATTAATACAGGGTTATGATGACGCTGGAGATCATGTACGTGTCTTCCATTTGTATCGTTCTATGTGAAGAAATGGGACAAAATCCTTATGCTTACACCTATCAGAATACCAAGAGGGTGTATCAAGATGAAGTCAACAGAAAGGGGGTAAAAAGGTACACTGTGAGATTGCAGAAGATGGCTTTGAATGCAGTGTGTAAGAAAGTGGGCCACAGTTAAATGTTTGTGTGTGTGTGTGTGTGTGTGTGTGTGAGAGAGAGAGAGAGAGAGAGAGAGAGAGAGAGAGAGAGAGAGAGAGAGAGAGAGAGAGAGAGAGAGAGAGAGAGAGAGAGAGAGAGAGAGAGAGAGAGATTTAAGTAGTTCCTTCGTATGAGGATCTAGGGGGGGAGGGGGTTAATAAAAGAACATCTTTGTTGTCAAATATATAGCGAGCATTGTCCAATTCTTGAAGCACAACATTTTATTCTGTAGCAGTAAAGCTCTCGGCATGATTGATGTCTATAGAGTGTCTTTAAAGTGGGGGCTTTGTGTGGTTTGTGTGAGAGAGAATGGGAGAGAGGATGGATCACCGTCATGAAAGGCTGCAATGGGACGGGTGATGGCATGCATGTGCCAAACAAAACAGGACATTCTGTCTTAAAGCTAGAAAGTCATAAGTTCTTGAAGACTTTTCCTTTGTTCATACTATTGAGTAGGTTTAGGTTTGTATATCATGTCGGGTATATGGAAACCGGGGGTTTGATTAGTATAATGAATTCAAATGACATCTTGAATATGCAATATTACGTTGTATATACAAGTGCTGCACATGTATGAGAGTAAAGATTGTTTTACATTGATTGTGATTACTCTTGACTGTGAATATGCAATAGTATAATCTCGAAGCGCTATGCTAAGTGTATGCCTAAAAATTGAGGCATGGGCATTGTGGTTGACACTGACGAGTCAAAGGATGCAAGCTCAACGAAGTTAAATACTCAAATGTGATTGACAATCTAGATAGCTCCCTATGCACCCAAATCCTCATGGATTGTGATCCCATCACCCTTCCACATGCAATGCTGTGGGTGAACGGATGTGTATGAAGGAACGAAATATATAAAGGGGGGATGTGAGAAAGGAATAGGCAGTGTAAGAGAAGGATGTAGCAAGAGATAGACACAGAGCGAGATTGAAGAGACAAGAAGTGAAGTGGGGAGGTGAGAAGTGAAGGAACGTGTGTATGTGAGATGACGGTAGCAAATGTGCTACAGCAAGAAAAGAGGTGGGTGTGATAGGCTGATCTTGAGAGACGAGTGAGTGTTCGTGTGTATGTGAGTGTGAGAAAGAGACAAAGAAAGAGAATGAATGCTCTATGATTCACTTATGGGTGAATTGTGACAATTAGCAAGATTTAGTTCTGACAGAAATGGACGCAATAAAGTGGAGAGAGGGTAAGTAAAGAGGAGAAAGAAGGGGGGAGCAATAAGACGCTGAAAGAGGTTAAAACCCACTAGTAGATCCGGGCAAAAGGAAAATAGTTATGACCATTTAAGACCCGATTTGTTTGGTGATACTACTAGGGGATCGGTAAATCAAGTGTATTTACACACGTTCGCAAACCTAGGGCAGGGCAAGCTTGCTAAAATACGAACAATTAAGCAAATTTAATTACAAATCAGAATAGTTTTCTCAAGGTTATGAACTCTATACATTTAGTATTGTGTGTTGTGCTCCAAGCTTCTTCTTCTTCTTCTTGCTTGTATTGTTTGCATGTTGTAGATGGTGAAGTGTGAAGTGTGTGGGTGCAAGGAATGCAAAATGCACTACTCTTGGAGTACACCAAAATGATATGCACTTAACAACTAGAATACTAGGTACTTATCATCACTTCGATCTATACTTGGAAGATAAATACAAAATAAGAAACATAACGAATGATGAACTAAAACAACAAACACAACACAACAACAAAATATAACACAAGACAACAACCAAGTATAACACAAGACAGTGCAACCACCAACTATTCATACCACTTGTCATATAGGCACAAGACAATGAAAACCCCATATAACCCATCTTTTCAATAACCAAGTATCCTCACACTAACGACATGAGCAAGATAGACCTCTGAGTGTCTCCATGAGCTCTAGGCTTACAATCACACTTCCCAAATCTCTATCAACTATAGGTAGCTCCTATCTCATCTGAATCGCCTCGCATCGTGTACTTCTTCTCTTGAAGCTCCTTCCTTTTATAGGTGAGGGATAGGTTACAAGAGGAGAGATCTATTACATAAGGTCTATTACATAAGGGTAATGGGAAGTTAATGCACTAGGCAGTTTCAATTGTCAACATCACCGCTAGTACTAGACTTTGTCTTGTAGTGATGAGTGGCCAAGTCCACTTGGATGCCTTGTCAATTCTACCACCGTCACCTTGCCAAGACTTGTCTCTTGGTGAATTTGGGCATCTTGGCACCCCTTCCTAGCACTTGGGCATCTTGGTGCCCAACTTCAGTACATGGGCATTTTGGAGCCCAACTCCAGCCTTGGGCATCTTGATGCCCAACTTCAGCACCTAGGGTCTTGGCACCCAACTCCAGCCTTGGGCATCTTGGCACCCAGCTCTAGCCTTGGTGCCCAGCTTTGGAACTCCCTTGAAAAAAATTTAATTCTATAGGTTTCCCGTCACTAGTGTCTCTCCGTCTCGGAGAGATAAGTAAAATAAATGACTCTTTTATTACAAGCAAAAGAAAGAAATTGAGATGTGCCAATGAATTACAAAATGGAATTGTTTTGCAAAAAGAAGTTTCAGAGTTTTGCTAGCAACTTGGCTATGGGATCAGTCAATGTTGCTACCAGAAGTAACTACTTTCATGCAAGGTTTCAAAGATGTGTTTGCATGGAGTTACCATGATTTAGAAGGAATTCCTATCCATCTTCAAGAACATTCTATTCCTTTGATCAATGGTGCTAAACAATTACGAGGAAGGATTTATCGACTTAACCCAAAGTATGTAGGTGGTCAAGAAGGAAATAGAGAAGCTAGAGGAAGCAAAGATCATTGTCCTAGTGAGGCATTCAAGATGGTTATCATCACTTATAACAGTACAAAAAAATCAATCCAACAAGATCCATGTTTGTGTTGATTTTTGGGCTGTCAACAAGGTTACATTTCGGATGGCGTTCTAGCCCCATTGTGAGAACAAGCTTTGGAAGATGTGTCTGGTCATGTCTTATACAGTTTCATGGATGGATTTAGCAAGTAAAACCAAATCCCCATCGATCCAAAGGATCGAGCAAAAGCTACATTTGCAGCACCTTGGGGTATGTACATGTATAGGAAAATGACTTTCAAATTATGCAATGCCCTTGGTTCTTTCAATCGAGTTGTTATACTTGATGTTTCCATCATTCTTGCCTAAATTCTTGAGAATCTTTACTTTTTTAGGCACTAGATGTTATAATCCTATTGAAAACGTCATTGATCACCTTTGTCAATCGGACAAGTTTTTGGTTTTTTTAGGGAAGCCAAACTAAAGCTGAACATGAACAAATATCACTTTTTGGTGACTAAAGGGACACTTCTTGTTAAACTCAAGATATGACAGGACGGAGATGGTTGAATCACACCCTAGGAGGGAGGATTAAGAAGTAGTCCTCAACCATGGCTTTTGGGACAAGTACTTAGCCCATCATACTCCTAGCGAATAGGTCACGAGTTCGATTCTCACAATTGATATCAGGGCCTAGGAAATAGGCTTTGTCAAGGCGTATGGAAGGCGCGTGCGTCACTTTCAAAGATGAGCACAACAAAGATTGAATTGTATATCCCAACATATAGGTCAGATTTAGACATGTAAGGTACCATTGGAAAGCTCTCAGAACAAAATTTTTAATATAATCACTATATTAAGGATCCAAAATACCTATCATAGGTGAAAATCAGATTCAAAATATTGTGGTTGAGAACAAGGAGCTCAAGAGACCAAGGTTGCAAGCAAGGAAACTCCATAGGCAAGTGGCCAAGAAGTGCAAAGGCAATGTTCAAGAGACCAAGGTTGAGGGCGAGGGTTCAAGAGACCAATGTTGAGAACAAGAAGGTTCAAGAGACTGTGCAAGGGTGATGACATCAAGTCAAGGGGAGATCAAGGATTGATCATTGAGCACAACGATCTCTAGAAGGGTTAGATAGTGTTAAACTCAAGATATGACAAGAAGGATATGGTTGAACCACACCGTAAGAGGGAGGATTATGAAGTAATCCTCAACCATGACTTTTGGGGCAAATTCTTAGCCCATCATACTCCTAGCTAGTAGGTCATGAGTTCAAATCCCACACTTCTAAGTCACATAGTCTCAACAAATGGTATGGCTCCTGACACTGATAAATATAGAGCAATATTACATATGCCTAAACCAATCAATGCAAATAAATTCAAACTCTCTTAGGACATACCGACTATCACCAAAATTTCTCTAGGCTTGTTAGCAAAAGTGTACCCTTCTAGTGGACCAATGTAGAAGATAACACATTTACTCTACTAAAAACCAAACTCATTAGCATGCCTATTTTAATAGTACCAGATTGGAATTCTAACTTTCATGTACATGTGGATGTGAGGGAGAAATCTTAGTTTCTGTGTCTCAGGGTCAATATGTGCATATTCCTTAAAAATAGGAAGTACCACCATTGAGTGTTTGATTCATTCCTATAGCATATTTTGCTTATTCTTTACACTTATGTGCATTCTATACAGTCAACTGTATGTGTATCATCCCCATAAAAGTATTTTTTCTAATTATAATCATGCTAGTTGCTATGAGCATTTGAAGTTCATTATCTCTTCCAAAGATAGTAAGTTTTTTGAGCTAGTCCATGCACGAACCTATCTATTTTGTATCGATTCTTTCTCCTTGATGCTCCAAAGTACATAGTGCAATTCTTTGGCCTTATTGCATGCCTATAAGGTCTATTTGAGTCTCCATAAGCTCAAGGGTTGGTCTTGTGCCAGTTGGCTGGACCAAACTTTGTCGCTTCAAAACTCACTTTTCTACGTCCTACAAGCTTCTCCAAGTTCTTTTAATGGTATCAGAGCTAGATCAAGATGAGTGATGGCTTTCCTTCAATGATTTTGAGAAGCTTGATCAACACAACTATGCAGCTTGGCAAATCAAAATGGAGGCCTATTTGCAAGGTAGACATCTTTATGGAATTATAGAAGGTGATGAAGCTATGCCTATTCCAAGATCCAAACAAGGACCTACATAAGAGGGGACAGATAATCTCACACTTTAGTGCGCAAGGGATGCTCAATCAAGGTCGTACATACTAAACTCTATCTCTGACTTTCTATTACCACATATTGGAGGATGCAAGACATCCCAAGGTGCTTGGGATGCCCTCGAGACTTTCTTTTCTGCTAGGAACAAAGCAAGAAAGAATCACCTTTGGAACGAGTTCAATCAAATGAAGAAGTCACATAAACAAACCATCACAGAGTTTGTTATCAAGATCAAGGAGGTTGCGGATGAGTTAGCATCCATTGGAGAGCTGATTGAAGAAGAAGCTATCATGAGGCAAATTCTCATTGGGATTTGAAGTGATAAGCAATGGCAATCTTTCACGACGGCTTATGATCTCATCATGGATGTGCAAATTCCAGACTTCAACATCTTTCTTGGACAACTCTTCAACCAAGAGGCCAACAATAGAATAAAGGAAGGTAACTCCTATCATGGTAGCATGACAAAGCCAAAGGTCAGAATGTTCAACCTGGTGCCATCTGCGATAAGACCAACCACACCACTCAGAATTACTAGTTCAATGGGAAGACCGAGAAAGGAAGTGGAAGAGGTGGATATGCTAGCAATAGAGGTAGAGGTGGACACAACTTCAGAGCTTGAAGTGTGGCATAAGAGACTTGCTCATGTGAATGAAAGAACCTTGAACGATATATGCAGGGATCAAAATGTTCTAGGACTGCCGAACATATCAAAGCAACACATGATCAACATGTGTGATGCATGTCATATTGTGAAGGCACAAAGACAACCATTCAACCACAAAGGCTACATCCACAACTTATTGGACTTAGTACATACAGATGTATGGGGACCAAGTCAAGAACCTTCATTGGCAAGATCAAGGTATTATGTCTAATTTATTGACAACCATAATAGATGGACTATTCTATACTTTATCAAGAGTAAGAATGAAGTGTTTGATTGCTTCAAAAAGCATCTAGCACATGTGGAGAATCATACAGGTAGATCACTCAAGAAGCTCAGATCTAATGGAGGGTGAGAATACTTCTCCAAAGAGTTTGATGAGTTCTTGCAAGACAAAGGTATCAAAAGGAAGTGACTACTAGGTACTCTCCTCAATTGAATGGAATTGCAAACAGGAGAAACAAGACATTGGTTGGATCAGCCAGAACAATGCTTGAAGAGAAGAAGTTGCCACATTATCTATGGGCAGAAGCTATTTCAACTGTTGTGTACCTTGTCAATAGACTACCATCCAAATCGCTTCAAGGTATGACTCTTTATGAAGCATGGTATGGAAGAAAACCTAGTCTTGGACATTGCAAGGTGTTTGGTTGTTTAGTTTATGTTCATGTACCATCACAAATAAGAGGTAAGCTAGATGAAAGGGAAACAAAGATAGTATTTATTGGCTATGACTCAACTCAGATGGGTTACAGGTTCTATAATCCTTCAACCAATTCACTACAACTAGAGTTGTTGTGTTTGAAGAACACAAGCCTTGGTATGATGAAGACAAACAAAAGGTAACTCTACCATATGATCTTGATTTTGATTCTCATCAATTAGGAAGCAAGCATGATACACAAGTCCAGGATCCAAGAAGTGATACGGATGATGACCAAGACGAAAGAGAAAAGGATTACAAGCTATGGAAGTCAAGAGGAAAAGCAAAGATGCAAGAGGTGATGAAATCGTGCTGAAATCGTGATCTGAGCGTGTTTCAGCCTGTGAATGCACTATCATAGTGCTTGTGTAGGCAATTTTATCTTTTTGTGCCAAAGATATATGCAGGTTTTGGTTCGCCAATATAAGCATATGGAAGTCTACTACAAGTTTAGCAAAACTCAAGAGGGTAATTTTCTTCAACTTTTTGAGATACAATCAATTTTTTGCATTAGGGTATTTTAGTTAGTGGCCATGGCTGAAAGTAGTAATGTATTTCATATGTTGGTTGTTGAGGATAAGTTGGACAGTACCAATTAACCATTATGGGATTATATGATGCATCATGTATTGGTTGCAAAAGGATTGTGGAATATTATGGAGTGTGTTGAAAAACATTCTATTACACCTCCAAAGTTATTGAAGGTGATGCAAACAACATTGAAGATGACGACATTCTTCATGTTCTTGTTCGTGCTGCAGTTCCTCTTGCAGCTACTATAGAGTGAATTTTTTGGGATGGCAGATATGCTCAAGCACATGCATTGATAGCCTTGTCTGTCAAACATGCCATTATTTCTCACATTTGCTCTTGCAGAATAGCTAAGGATGCTTGGGACACAATTACTACTTTATACATGGCAGCAAATGAGGCTTGTGTTGCTTATCTCCGAAAAAAGTTGGAGAGTGATCACATGAATGAAGGAGACTCCATGGATAATTTTTTGACAAAGAGCAAAGATGTGAAGGAACAATTGATTTGCAAATACTATAAAGGAAATGATCATGTCATAAAGAGCTGTCCAAAACTGGGTGCTAAAGAGGCAAGGAAGAAAGAGGTTGGAATGGTTGTTGTAGATGCCTCTACACCCAAAACAGAGTCTGCTAATCTTGTGCAGAATGAAGAATGGGCATTTGCTACTATTTGTAGTTATGACCCATTTTCTCATGAATAGTGTATGTTTGTAGTAGACTCAAATGTTTGGTACTTTGATAGTGGGGCAACCAAACATATTACCTCACAGTGCAGTTTCTTCACTTCACTCAAGCTTGCCCCTATAAGGAATACTATCACATGTGCCAATAACTCGTCTTATCCTATCATGGGAGTTGGTAAGATCATTCTGACTACTGCTGATGGTAGTTCTTTTACATTGTCGGATGCTTTATTTGTGCTAGGGATCAAGAAGAATCTATTATCAGTTTCAGCTTTAGCAAAGATAGGCTTGGTTGTGAAATTTATTGATGGTAGATGTATAGTTCATGATTTGCCAAATGTCAATGTCATTATTGCTTCTGGCATTTTATGTCGTGGATTGTAAAAGCTCATAGAATACAAAAAATCTATGAATGATTTAGCGTGTGCAGTATATGATTCTCAGGCTATGTCAGATGCAAAGCTTTGGCATGCACGCTTTGGTCATCTAAATTTTGCTAGTTTGTTATGCTTGCCAAAATCTAAAATGGTGTCCTCTCTACCCAAACTTGAGGCATCTGGTAAACATGATATGTGAAGGCTGTTTTTTGGGCAAAATGAAGCATTCCTTCTTCCCAAAAGATGGTTCAGTTTGAGGTACTCAAAAATCGCAGCTTGTTCATAATGATGTCTATGGTCCTATGTAGACACCTTCTTTTGGGAAGTATCTTTACTTCGTGAATTTCATCAATGATTTTTCCAGGCATGCATGGGTATATCCAATGAAAGCAAAGTCCAAACTGTTTATGTGCTTCAAACAACTTTTGGTTTTGGTTGAAAATTTATCAAAATATAAAATGGGCACCCTCTGTTCTAATCGAAGGGGGGGTATATGTCTTCTGATTTTAATGCATTTTTTGCTAAAAATGGGATAAAACATTAGTGTATAGTGCCATATACACCTCAACAGAATGGAGTTGCTAAAAGGAAGAACAAGTTATTTATGGAGATGGCGAACTATATAATTAAGACTCAAGCTTTACCACATAGTTTCTAGCTTGAGGTTGTTATGTGTACACCATATGTACTTAACAAGTGTCCCATTAAAGCATTGTAGCCTATCACTCCATATGAGGCTTGGCATGGTCATAAGACATCTGTTGGTCACCTGCGTGTTTTTGGTTGTCTTGCATATGCATTAGTGCATGAACAACAACACATGAAATTGGATGATTTTGTTACCCGTGATGTTGTTTTTGTGGAAGATGCTATTCAACCATTACTTTCATGTACTAAGGAGACATTTGTTAGCTCCAAAGACATTATGATACTTTGTTGCCTCTTTTTATAGGCGGACAATCTAGTGCTGGTCCTAATGAGGCAACTTCTTAGCCTTTACAGCTTTCATGTGATGATGCAGATCTTTCTAATGGAGATTTACATGATGCACTGGTTGATGAGAGAGTTGATATTGAGGAGGCAAAAACTATGCCAAAATTACTGGTGCAGACTTTGCGTGATAACAAATTAGATGCATCTCTATCATATCATACTCGATCATGCTCTCATAGTGTCTCTTTTGCATTAGATTGCTATGCTATGGCTGCCTCTAGTCTCTGTAATGAGAATGAGCCTATTTTGTTTGATAAAGCATAAAATTAAGAAAATTGGATGGTTGCTATGAAATTTGAATATGATGCTCTAATGAAGAATGGTACCTGGTTTTTATGTGACTTGCCTCATGGTAAGAAGGCCATTGGCACTAAGTGGCTATACAAGCTCAAGCATAAGCCTAATGGAACAATTGATAGGTATAAGACTAGGCTTGTTGTAAAGGGTTAAGCTCAGGAAATGGGCATTGATTTTGATGAGACCTTTGTCCCTACATGGCCAAATGAATACTATTCGTACCATTTGTGTAGTTGTAACTCATCATAGTTGGAATGTACATCAATTGGACATTAAAACTACATTTCTGAATGGTGATTCGCATGAAGAAGTGTATGTTTTTCAGCCTTGTGGCTTTGTGCAAAAAGGGCTTGAAAACAAAGTGTGTAAGTTGAAGAAGGCACTATATGTTTTAAAGCAAGCATCACGTGCATGGTATGAAAAAAATACATGCCTATGTGATTGTACATGGTTTTGAGAACAATCCAACTAAAAGAACCTTATATGTTAAGAGTGCAAATGATGTGCTTCTAATCATTGTTGTATACGTTGATGACATGCTATCACTGGTCCTCATGAGATGCATATTTCTGATTTTAAGGATGATTGGCATCCCTCATTTGAGATGTCTAATTTGGTGCATTTGCATCATTATTTGGGCATTCAATTTATGCAAGTTGATGGCAAAATAGCTTTGTGTCAAAACAAATACATCAACACATTATCGCAACATTTTGGCCTTGAAGACTACAAACCTATTGACACTCCTATGTAGACAAGTTTACGATTGAGTCTTCATGATGCTGGAGATGCATTTGATGTTGTTCTCTATTGGTAGGTTTTTGAATGCTTGAAGATTTACTTATGCATTACTTGCCCAGATATTCAATTTGCTGTTTCATAGATGAGTAGCTTTATGCATTGCCTAGGTGTCAAGCATTGGCAGGTGGTTAAGCACATCTTTCTCTACTTGAGTGGTACCTAGCTACTTGGATTGTTTTCTCCCATGGGGAGATGATGACCATACATAGAAAGTATGGGTATTTTTCATGAAAGAGAGAAATGAGGTGTTCACTCACTTCCAAACTTTTAAGGTTATGGTGGATAAGAAAACAGGAAAGTATATTCAAACATTAAGATATGATGAAGGAGGTGAATACATGTCAAATGAGTTTAGTAGTTTTCTAAAAATTCATGGAATTCGACGATAATTTTCATGCAAGTACACACCACAATAGAATGGCGTTGTTGAATGCAAAAATAGACATATTGCAGAAATACCAAGAGCCTTGTTGGCTGAGAAGAATATGCCTCATTGTTATTGGGCAAAAATTGTGCACATTGTTGTATACATCATGAATAGAACTCCGGATACTGTTATACATCAAGTTACACCTGAAGAGAAGTTTACAAGTAAAAGGCCAAACTTATCACATATGAAAGTATTTGGCTATATTTCATATTTACATGCTCCAAATGAGTTGAGGATGAAGCTTGATCCAAAGTCAGAGAAATTTATCTTCATTGGGTACTCCCTCGAGCAAAAAAGATATAAATGCTACAACCCACTCACATGACAGGTGAAGGTAAGCAGAGATGTGGTGTTTGATGAAATTTCAAGCCTCTATGCAAATGCCAAAGGACTTAATCTTGACTCAAATGAAAAAGGAAATGCAAAAAAATCAACTGCACAATCTCAAGTTTTGAGTGGACCTGATGCATCATAAAGTAATAGTTCCAACCCAAATCCATGGAGTGGAAGATTGCTTGTAAATTTCAGTCTAGCAAATTTATCATTTACATCAAAGAAAGGTAAAGAAAAGCTTTCTATTGGTAGTAAAATGTATAGAGGTTTTGAAGACATTGATGGAGATTCAAGTGGTCCACAAAAGCACCTTGATCAGGAACTTGGATTACAGTCTGTGAAGACTCCAGGAATAAGAAAAGCACATGCAGATGGTACAAGGAGAAGTGATCTAGGACCAAGAAGACCTGGGAGGATGCAGACTTTAGTGCAGTGGTTGATGTATGAAAATTACGTGGCTCGTCATTGTGCCTACATGGCCAAGGTAATACAAGATGATGAACCTTCTTGTTTTGAAGATGCAATTGGAAATGCAGATTGGGAGAAAGCTATGGATGAGGAGATGGCTTTATGGAAATGAAACATGGAAGCTGATTCCATTGACGCAAGGAAAGAAACCAATAGGCTGCAAGTGGGCTTACAAGGTAAAGCACAATGCTGACGGTAGGACAAGTAGGTATAAAGCATAATTAGTAGCAAAGAGAGAGAGAGAGAGAGAGAGAGAGAGAGAGAGAGAGAGAGAGAGAGATGACATACAAACAATCACAAGAACCCATGTAGTTTGTTGACCTAGAGAAAAGGATCTTGATTTGGATGTTGCACAAGCTATTGTTCATTAATCACTCCTTGTTGGAACTTGGGGAGTGGAAAGTCACATTAGAAAACAATGAAAGGATCCGAAGAGTACAACACACCAATATTTAAGTTTCTAATGTACAAAGATATATATATTTTGGGGGAAAAGTATCTTAAAGAGGGGGAAAAAGTACCTTAGTAGGCAAGTATGTTCAAACATAACACTTAGAAAATTGCACTAGAAATTCTCCATTGTGAGTAATGTAGTGATTAATGACTTGAAACTTATGTATAAGGAAGTGACAAGCTATGAATTATGAACAATCCATGAAAAATGTAAAGCCAAAGATTTGCAAAAAGCTTTAAAGTTATTTTTTGGTAATTTTTTAAATGAAAAATTCTACATAGTTATCATGTAGGGACATACAACAAGCTCATCATAATGCTTTGGTGGAGGAATAACCAATATCTAAACCAACTACAATGTGTTTGAGTCCTTTAGACTCAATAATAACTATGAAATCGTTCCTATACTTGGATTTAAAATTGAAAGTAGGAAAGATAGTTGTATGTTGCTCAACTGAGGTATGCATGAGCTACCAAGATGAAGGAAAATCCACGTGAAAATCAATGTTATATATAGATTCGAGATTATGATATCAATGATGTGCAACCTCAACATTGATAGAACAACATATGAGGTCATTTCTTACAAGAGTCCATGAGGGTCCTATGCAAGAAAAATAGTACATAATATGAAAGATTAGAAGAACAATATACTAGGAGACTTTGCCAGTATGATGATAGCTTTGATGATAATGATGGCATGGTTGATTTTATTGGGGATTGGTAGCAAAATGAAAATGGAAGGGATATTTGTAAGAATAAGTATCTTCAAGAAGAAGATTAAAGCATATCTATCAAGGAAGTCAACTGACATGAATAAGCACATGCTTTATTATTTTTATTTTGGATATAGTAATGTATATGTTTCATACGATTTGAAATATATTCTACAAATGTACCTTTTTTATTTCATATTCTAACCATTTTTTTCACTAAACAATTGTTGAGGACACTTGTAGGATACTATGCCAAAATTTCTTGTTGAAAAGCAACACTCTTCCTAAATCAGATGATAAAATGAAGAAGATGATAAGTACTCTTGGACTTGGTTATGCTTCCATATATCCATGTCCCAAAAATAGTGTTTTATGTAAAGGTCAAAATGACAAATTCTTTCTTATAAAGATGAAAAAGTTAAAGTTAGAAGATAGGTATTAATAAAAGTTTCCATCAGTTCCATAAATAAAATTCATGTTTCAAAGTCCAGAATTAGATAAGATTTTGATATGTCATGTGAAGCATAAGAGAAATGGTGTCATGAGAATTCATGTAGATCATGCAACACTCTTGCCATACTAATTGTCAAAGGAAAGTTCTTGCAAAGGAAGAATGTAATTTAAGGTTGGGTATAGCATTAGATTGAGTTTATCCATTTTTTTTAATTAAATTAGGTAAATGGTACACATCGTTAGGGGCATTTATCAACTATAATCTAACTCTCCAAGAAAATGAAAAGTTAAAGATCTCAATGTACATTTGGATCCTCTTATTGATTATCTTCAATAAATATAAAGAGAGACTAATATCATCAACATGTCTAAAGGCATTGGTCAAAGACATGCCATGATTCATGGAATTATAGCATGGGTCATCCATGACTTTCTAGGATATGTTTTTCACTTAGGTAATAACAAAATTCATTATTTTTATTATCTTGGTATCATGTGAATTGGATTGATCACTTTTGTGATGTTTCCATGCAAGGATGTCTATTAAGGTCTACAAAGAGTGTCCAAATTATGGTGATTAGTTGAGATCAATGTGCAATAAAAAATATCAACAAAAACATACAACTTTGACATAGATGCTTCTTGTATGATGATCATTTTTGGGACAAAGGAGAGAAGCCATATATTTTGATGGAAAAATAGAAGAGGATAAGTGTCCAACACCAATGGATTGGTATCTCAAAGGGAGTTTTAGGCCCACTATTGAACGAGAGCCATAGATCTTTAGTGATGATATCAATGTACATAAGATAACAAAATAAAAATATTCATTAGCAAAAGCTCTTCCGATATGGCATAATTTGGAGTGTTTCAAGGAGTTAAAGATTACCTTCTTGATTATATACACATACTCAATAACATAGATTATTCTTTATGGCAGCATCTCATTGGTTTGAAATGTTGAAGGTATATGTGCATGCTCACCATCCCATGAAATATGCTTGGATAAATTTACTAAAAATGAAGGTAAATATAAGTCTAAGGATGACGAAATCTAGTCAAAAGTCATGATGAATAAAAGATACAATATCTACCTTGTGGTGAATGGCATGTAGTGGGCAAACAAATGAACGTGGTGAGTTAAGAAATAGGTAGAATTTCTTCACGTAATCATTGGATATAAAAATGAAGTGGGAGAACATTCTCAACAAGGAGAGAGAGAAAGGAAGAAGCAAAGCCCCCCAGTAAATTGGATTTGTGTCTAGAAGCAGTTTTATCATTTTCTCTTTTCGTAGAATATTTCTACCCAAACATCACTTTGTATATAGTCATATTGTGAGCTTCATATTGTAGTGTATATGTAGCCATTTTTTTACATTTAAACACTCTAGCTCATGGCGTGTGCATTGCTGCTCTTGTGCAATCTTTAGGTTGGGTATCAAAAAATCTAAAGGAAGCACATCATTTTGGCAAAATACTATTTGAAATGGAGTGGCATTGAGTACCATTTTATAGGCCACTTGGTATGCCCAAACATTGTGATGTAGCTATTTGTCCCAATTGGAGCGTTTATTATTTAAAATCCTAGTTAATACATGGCATAGGATTTTACTCCTACTTTTTGCTTGTCCATTCACTTGTGGATGGTATGGTGTCGACTTCGTGTGAATCACCATGAAATATTGTAATAGATATTCGATTACCTCATCCAAGAAGTGAGTTCCTTGATTGCTCACCAACTCTACGAGCAGTCTACACTTTGTGAATACATTCTCAAATAAGAATTTTGTTGTCATCTGTGCATCATTCTTCTTGCTTGGTGGCTTTCACTTCTACCCATTCGATAAGATAATATGTGGCTATAATTATGTAGTATGCATGGGAGCTTCTAGCTAGGGGGTTGATAGAAACTACAAAGTCTATATCCCACTTGGAGAATGCAGATGCTCCCATCATGGGTCTCAGTGACATCTCATCTTTGCGAATAGGATATTGAGCTCGCTCGCATGTGTCACACCTCTTCACACAGGTATGTGCATCCATATGAAGAGTGAGCCACCAAAGACTTGAAATTAGGATAGCTTTGATCACTCAATCAGGTCCAAGGTGCCCTCCTACAACACCCTAGAGTGGGTTTAAGATTAGATTTCTGCAATTCTTGTTTTTGTTTCCTTAAGGCTCTCTTCTACATTGCTTGAATATCTAGCCCACTCACTTTTCATTCTCTCATGGTTATCTTTCCAAGTTCTTGTTCTCTTCTTCCAAGTGATTTCTGATTCACTTATATCTGATTTCTTTTCTTGTTCTAGGTCTATGGTCTTCCATAGGGCTTGTGCTCTAGTGACTAACTATATTGGGGCAATATTAGTCACACTTCCATTGGGTTCTATTAGTAAGACAATTACATTGATTGGAGTGATCTTTTGAGCATTGGATGGATTCTTAGGACAATCTCTAAGGAGATGTTCCTTTCCATAATCAGAGTAAAAACCTTGAATCACAATAGATTGAGGTTGTCCTAGTGGAGGAAGTGGACAATCACAGATAAATTAATTTCCTTGACATCTCTAACATGGTCCTTTACATCGTTGAGGCCTATATTATCCCACTTGAGGTCTATGTATGGGGTTGGTGTACATGACTTCAGTGTAATCTAACTCCCAAGTAGATTCCATCCATGGTGCATCATATTGATAAGCCTCATTATGCTTAGAGGATTCAATTTAATAAGACATTGGGCTACCTCCATGTGTCGAATCAATACTCTAAGGATTAGGGTCGCTTTTTGACATCCATGAGGATGTTGATACTAATGCCCTAATTAGATTATCTTCTACCAATGCATAACTGATTTTACATTGGCAAGCGGTGGCCATTGTTGTCCTAGCATTGGTTGTGGTCCATGTTGCACTTGATATTGAGGTTGGTATATTAGTTGTGGCCTATAATATAGGTGCTATTGATACTAGTTTAGGTACCTACCTGGGTGCTAGCATTACTGCTGGTAGTTTTGCCCAAATTCTTTTTTTTTTTGTAAGGGAAATCTTGAGCCACATGATTTGTGTATTTTATCTTGAGCCACATGATTCATGTATTTTACCCAAGAAAAATGCTGATTTTTTTCACACTATTATGCTTTTATTTTGGTAGGAAAAGGTTTGGTTGCAGGTGTTTTGCAAAAGGGTAAAGCTATTAGTAGTGATAAACTACACTCGAACAAAGCTCCCAAATAAAGGCATCAAATCACAAACTACACTAATAACAAGATATGCTAGAAATGGCCAAGGGCATATGATCTATCATTGTTATGTACATATAATGGGGATGTGGAAGCTAAAATGGTTGGATCCAAGTTCTTGAATCTTTAATCGAATCTTCATAGATGTACCATCACTTATCAGGACACTAGTACTAAGATGGTGCTTGACCCTATTATGGAACCAGTGGGTTGGGATGAAGCACTTGCATTATTAAGTGCCAGAAGTTAGCAAATTTTTATGCAAATTTTCATGCATATTTTACAAAAGTATAGAAGGAGAAAAAGTCGTTTTCATGTGAAGGAGGTTTGGGAAGAGCATTAAAGATCATAACTTCGACTTGATAATGTCCTTGGAAGATATCTTGTTCCAACTATAGTCGCATGTGGAAGCTTGGAAGATGGTGATCAAATCTTTTGGCTGCTATCTATTCGCAATGCACACTCTTGGACTGCATTAATACAGGGTTATGATGACGCTGGAGATCATGTACGTGTCTTCCATTTGTATCGTTCTATGTGAAGAAATGGGACAAAATCCTTATGCTTACACCTATCAGAATACCAAGAGGGTGTATCAAGATGAAGTCAACAGAAAGGGGGTAAAAAGGTACACTGTGAGATTGCAGAAGATGGCTTTGAATGCAGTGTGTAAGAAAGTGGGCCACAGTTAAATGTTTGTGTGTGTGTGTGTGTGTGTGTGTGTGTGAGAGAGAGAGAGAGAGAGAGAGAGAGAGAGAGAGAGAGAGAGAGAGAGAGAGAGAGAGAGAGAGAGAGAGAGAGAGAGAGAGAGAGATTTAAGTAGTTCCTTCGTATGAGGATCTAGGGGGGGAGGGGGTTAATAAAAGAACATCTTTGTTGTCAAATATATAGCGAGCATTGTCCAATTCTTGAAGCACAACATTTTATTCTGTAGCAGTAAAGCTCTCGGCATGATTGATGTCTATAGAGTGTCTTTAAAGTGGGGGCTTTGTGTGGTTTGTGTGAGAGAGAATGGGAGAGAGGATGGATCACCGTCATGAAAGGCTGCAATGGGACGGGTGATGGCATGCATGTGCCAAACAAAACAGGACATTCTGTCTTAAAGCTAGAAAGTCATAAGTTCTTGAAGACTTTTCCTTTGTTCATACTATTGAGTAGGTTTAGGTTTGTATATCATGTCGGGTATATGGAAACCGGGGGTTTGATTAGTATAATGAATTCAAATGACATCTTGAATATGCAATATTACGTTGTATATACAAGTGCTGCACATGTATGAGAGTAAAGATTGTTTTACATTGATTGTGATTACTCTTGACTGTGAATATGCAATAGTATAATCTCGAAGCGCTATGCTAAGTGTATGCCTAAAAATTGAGGCATGGGCATTGTGGTTGACACTGACGAGTCAAAGGATGCAAGCTCAACGAAGTTAAATACTCAAATGTGATTGACAATCTAGATAGCTCCCTATGCACCCAAATCCTCATGGATTGTGATCCCATCACCCTTCCACATGCAATGCTGTGGGTGAACGGATGTGTATGAAGGAACGAAATATATAAAGGGGGGATGTGAGAAAGGAATAGGCAGTGTAAGAGAAGGATGTAGCAAGAGATAGACACAGAGCGAGATTGAAGAGACAAGAAGTGAAGTGGGGAGGTGAGAAGTGAAGGAACGTGTGTATGTGAGATGACGGTAGCAAATGTGCTACAGCAAGAAAAGAGGTGGGTGTGATAGGCTGATCTTGAGAGACGAGTGAGTGTTCGTGTGTATGTGAGTGTGAGAAAGAGACAAAGAAAGAGAATGAATGCTCTATGATTCACTTATGGGTGAATTGTGACAATTAGCAAGATTTAGTTCTGACAGAAATGGACGCAATAAAGTGGAGAGAGGGTAAGTAAAGAGGAGAAAGAAGGGGGGAGCAATAAGACGCTGAAAGAGGTTAAAACCCACTAGTAGATCCGGGCAAAAGGAAAATAGTTATGACCATTTAAGACCCGATTTGTTTGGTGATACTACTAGGGGATCGGTAAATCAAGTGTATTTACACACGTTCGCAAACCTAGGGCAGGGCAAGCTTGCTAAAATACGAACAATTAAGCAAATTTAATTACAAATCAGAATAGTTTTCTCAAGGTTATGAACTCTATACATTTAGTATTGTGTGTTGTGCTCCAAGCTTCTTCTTCTTCTTCTTGCTTGTATTGTTTGCATGTTGTAGATGGTGAAGTGTGAAGTGTGTGGGTGCAAGGAATGCAAAATGCACTACTCTTGGAGTACACCAAAATGATATGCACTTAACAACTAGAATACTAGGTACTTATCATCACTTCGATCTATACTTGGAAGATAAATACAAAATAAGAAACATAACGAATGATGAACTAAAACAACAAACACAACACAACAACAAAATATAACACAAGACAACAACCAAGTATAACACAAGACAGTGCAACCACCAACTATTCATACCACTTGTCATATAGGCACAAGACAATGAAAACCCCATATAACCCATCTTTTCAATAACCAAGTATCCTCACACTAACGACATGAGCAAGATAGACCTCTGAGTGTCTCCATGAGCTCTAGGCTTACAATCACACTTCCCAAATCTCTATCAACTATAGGTAGCTCCTATCTCATCTGAATCGCCTCGCATCGTGTACTTCTTCTCTTGAAGCTCCTTCCTTTTATAGGTGAGGGATAGGTTACAAGAGGAGAGATCTATTACATAAGGTCTATTACATAAGGGTAATGGGAAGTTAATGCACTAGGCAGTTTCAATTGTCAACATCACCGCTAGTACTAGACTTTGTCTTGTAGTGATGAGTGGCCAAGTCCACTTGGATGCCTTGTCAATTCTACCACCGTCACCTTGCCAAGACTTGTCTCTTGGTGAATTTGGGCATCTTGGCACCCCTTCCTAGCACTTGGGCATCTTGGTGCCCAACTTCAGTACCTGGGCATTTTGGAGCCCAACTCCAGCCTTGGGCATCTTGATGCCCAACTTCAGCACCTAGGGTCTTGGCACCCAACTCCAGCCTTGGGCATCTTGGCACCCAGCTCTAGCCTTGGTGCCCAGCTTTGGAACTCCCTTGAAAAAAATTTAATTCTATAGGTTTCCCGTCACTAGTGTCTCTCCGTCTCGGAGAGATAAGTAAAATAAATGACTCTTTTATTACAAGCAAAAGAAAGAAATTGAGATGTGCCAATGAATTACAAAATGGAATTGTTTTGCAAAAAGAAGTTTCAGAGTTTTGCTAGCAACTTGGCTATGGGATCAGTCAATGTTGCTACCAGAAGTAACTACTTTCATGCAAGGTTTCAAAGATGTGTTTGCATGGAGTTACCATGATTTAGAAGGAATTCCTATCCATCTTCAAGAACATTCTATTCCTTTGATCAATGGTGCTAAACAATTACGAGGAAGGATTTATCGACTTAACCCAAAGTATGTAGGTGGTCAAGAAGGAAATAGAGAAGCTAGAGGAAGCAAAGATCATTGTCCTAGTGAGGCATTCAAGATGGTTATCATCACTTATAACAGTACAAAAAAATCAATCCAACAAGATCCATGTTTGTGTTGATTTTTGGGCTGTCAACAAGGTTACATTTCGGATGGCGTTCTAGCCCCATTGTGAGAACAAGCTTTGGAAGATGTGTCTGGTCATGTCTTATACAGTTTCATGGATGGATTTAGCAAGTAAAACCAAATCCCCATCGATCCAAAGGATCGAGCAAAAGCTACATTTGCAGCACCTTGGGGTATGTACATGTATAGGAAAATGACTTTCAAATTATGCAATGCCCTTGGTTCTTTCAATCGAGTTGTTATACTTGATGTTTCCATCATTCTTGCCTAAATTCTTGAGAATCTTTACTTTTTTAGGCACTAGATGTTATAATCCTATTGAAAACGTCATTGATCACCTTTGTCAATCGGACAAGTTTTTGGTTTTTTTAGGGAAGCCAAACTAAAGCTGAACATGAACAAATATCACTTTTTGGTGACTAAAGGGACACTTCTTGTTAAACTCAAGATATGACAGGACGGAGATGGTTGAATCACACCCTAGGAGGGAGGATTAAGAAGTAGTCCTCAACCATGGCTTTTGGGACAAGTACTTAGCCCATCATACTCCTAGCGAATAGGTCACGAGTTCGATTCTCACAATTGATATCAGGGCCTAGGAAATAGGCTTTGTCAAGGCGTATGGAAGGCGCGTGCGTCACTTTCAAAGATGAGCACAACAAAGATTGAATTGTATATCCCAACATATAGGTCAGATTTAGACATGTAAGGTACCATTGGAAAGCTCTCAGAACAAAATTTTTAATATAATCACTATATTAAGGATCCAAAATACCTATCATAGGTGAAAATCAGATTCAAAATATTGTGGTTGAGAACAAGGAGCTCAAGAGACCAAGGTTGCAAGCAAGGAAACTCCATAGGCAAGTGGCCAAGAAGTGCAAAGGCAATGTTCAAGAGACCAAGGTTGAGGGCGAGGGTTCAAGAGACCAATGTTGAGAACAAGAAGGTTCAAGAGACTGTGCAAGGGTGATGACATCAAGTCAAGGGGAGATCAAGGATTGATCATTGAGCACAACGATCTCTAGAAGGGTTAGATAGTGTTAAACTCAAGATATGACAAGAAGGATATGGTTGAACCACACCGTAAGAGGGAGGATTATGAAGTAATCCTCAACCATGACTTTTGGGGCAAATTCTTAGCCCATCATACTCCTAGCTAGTAGGTCATGAGTTCAAATCCCACACTTCTAAGTCACATAGTCTCAACAAATGGTATGGCTCCTGACACTGATAAATATAGAGCAATATTACATATGCCTAAACCAATCAATGCAAATAAATTCAAACTCTCTTAGGACATACCGACTATCACCAAAATTTCTCTAGGCTTGTTAGCAAAAGTGTACCCTTCTAGTGGACCAATGTAGAAGATAACACATTTACTCTACTAAAAACCAAACTCATTAGCATGCCTATTTTAATAGTACCAGATTGGAATTCTAACTTTCATGTACATGTGGATGTGAGGGAGAAATCTTAGTTTCTGTGTCTCAGGGTCAATATGTGCATATTCCTTAAAAATAGGAAGTACCACCATTGAGTGTTTGATTCATTCCTATAGCATATTTTGCTTATTCTTTACACTTATGTGCATTCTATACAGTCAACTGTATGTGTATCATCCCCATAAAAGTATTTTTTCTAATTATAATCATGCTAGTTGCTATGAGCATTTGAAGTTCATTATCTCTTCCAAAGATAGTAAGTTTTTTGAGCTAGTCCATGCACGAACCTATCTATTTTGTATCGATTCTTTCTCCTTGATGCTCCAAAGTACATAGTGCAATTCTTTGGCCTTATTGCATGCCTATAAGGTCTATTTGAGTCTCCATAAGCTCAAGGGTTGGTCTTGTGCCAGTTGGCTGGACCAAACTTTGTCGCTTCAAAACTCACTTTTCTACGTCCTACAAGCTTCTCCAAGTTCTTTTAATGGTATCAGAGCTAGATCAAGATGAGTGATGGCTTTCCTTCAATGATTTTGAGAAGCTTGATCAACACAACTATGCAGCTTGGCAAATCAAAATGGAGGCCTATTTGCAAGGTAGACATCTTTATGGAATTATAGAAGGTGATGAAGCTATGCCTATTCCAAGATCCAAACAAGGACCTACATAAGAGGGGACAGATAATCTCACACTTTAGTGCGCAAGGGATGCTCAATCAAGGTCGTACATACTAAACTCTATCTCTGACTTTCTATTACCACATATTGGAGGATGCAAGACATCCCAAGGTGCTTGGGATGCCCTCGAGACTTTCTTTTCTGCTAGGAACAAAGCAAGAAAGAATCACCTTTGGAACGAGTTCAATCAAATGAAGAAGTCACATAAACAAACCATCACAGAGTTTGTTATCAAGATCAAGGAGGTTGCGGATGAGTTAGCATCCATTGGAGAGCTGATTGAAGAAGAAGCTATCATGAGGCAAATTCTCATTGGGATTTGAAGTGATAAGCAATGGCAATCTTTCACGACGGCTTATGATCTCATCATGGATGTGCAAATTCCAGACTTCAACATCTTTCTTGGACAACTCTTCAACCAAGAGGCCAACAATAGAATAAAGGAAGGTAACTCCTATCATGGTAGCATGACAAAGCCAAAGGTCAGAATGTTCAACCTGGTGCCATCTGCGATAAGACCAACCACACCACTCAGAATTACTAGTTCAATGGGAAGACCGAGAAAGGAAGTGGAAGAGGTGGATATGCTAGCAATAGAGGTAGAGGTGGACACAACTTCAGAGCTTGAAGTGTGGCATAAGAGACTTGCTCATGTGAATGAAAGAACCTTGAACGATATATGCAGGGATCAAAATGTTCTAGGACTGCCGAACATATCAAAGCAACACATGATCAACATGTGTGATGCATGTCATATTGTGAAGGCACAAAGACAACCATTCAACCACAAAGGCTACATCCACAACTTATTGGACTTAGTACATACAGATGTATGGGGACCAAGTCAAGAACCTTCATTGGCAAGATCAAGGTATTATGTCTAATTTATTGACAACCATAATAGATGGACTATTCTATACTTTATCAAGAGTAAGAATGAAGTGTTTGATTGCTTCAAAAAGCATCTAGCACATGTGGAGAATCATACAGGTAGATCACTCAAGAAGCTCAGATCTAATGGAGGGTGAGAATACTTCTCCAAAGAGTTTGATGAGTTCTTGCAAGACAAAGGTATCAAAAGGAAGTGACTACTAGGTACTCTCCTCAATTGAATGGAATTGCAAACAGGAGAAACAAGACATTGGTTGGATCAGCCAGAACAATGCTTGAAGAGAAGAAGTTGCCACATTATCTATGGGCAGAAGCTATTTCAACTGTTGTGTACCTTGTCAATAGACTACCATCCAAATCGCTTCAAGGTATGACTCTTTATGAAGCATGGTATGGAAGAAAACCTAGTCTTGGACATTGCAAGGTGTTTGGTTGTTTAGTTTATGTTCATGTACCATCACAAATAAGAGGTAAGCTAGATGAAAGGGAAACAAAGATAGTATTTATTGGCTATGACTCAACTCAGATGGGTTACAGGTTCTATAATCCTTCAACCAATTCACTACAACTAGAGTTGTTGTGTTTGAAGAACACAAGCCTTGGTATGATGAAGACAAACAAAAGGTAACTCTACCATATGATCTTGATTTTGATTCTCATCAATTAGGAAGCAAGCATGATACACAAGTCCAGGATCCAAGAAGTGATACGGATGATGACCAAGACGAAAGAGAAAAGGATTACAAGCTATGGAAGTCAAGAGGAAAAGCAAAGATGCAAGAGGTGATGAAATCGTGCTGAAATCGTGATCTGAGCGTGTTTCAGCCTGTGAATGCACTATCATAGTGCTTGTGTAGGCAATTTTATCTTTTTGTGCCAAAGATATATGCAGGTTTTGGTTCGCCAATATAAGCATATGGAAGTCTACTACAAGTTTAGCAAAACTCAAGAGGGTAATTTTCTTCAACTTTTTGAGATACAATCAATTTTTTGCATTAGGGTATTTTAGTTAGTGGCCATGGCTGAAAGTAGTAATGTATTTCATATGTTGGTTGTTGAGGATAAGTTGGACAGTACCAATTAACCATTATGGGATTATATGATGCATCATGTATTGGTTGCAAAAGGATTGTGGAATATTATGGAGTGTGTTGAAAAACATTCTATTACACCTCCAAAGTTATTGAAGGTGATGCAAACAACATTGAAGATGACGACATTCTTCATGTTCTTGTTCGTGCTGCAGTTCCTCTTGCAGCTACTATAGAGTGAATTTTTTGGGATGGCAGATATGCTCAAGCACATGCATTGATAGCCTTGTCTGTCAAACATGCCATTATTTCTCACATTTGCTCTTGCAGAATAGCTAAGGATGCTTGGGACACAATTACTACTTTATACATGGCAGCAAATGAGGCTTGTGTTGCTTATCTCCGAAAAAAGTTGGAGAGTGATCACATGAATGAAGGAGACTCCATGGATAATTTTTTGACAAAGAGCAAAGATGTGAAGGAACAATTGATTTGCAAATACTATAAAGGAAATGATCATGTCATAAAGAGCTGTCCAAAACTGGGTGCTAAAGAGGCAAGGAAGAAAGAGGTTGGAATGGTTGTTGTAGATGCCTCTACACCCAAAACAGAGTCTGCTAATCTTGTGCAGAATGAAGAATGGGCATTTGCTACTATTTGTAGTTATGACCCATTTTCTCATGAATAGTGTATGTTTGTAGTAGACTCAAATGTTTGGTACTTTGATAGTGGGGCAACCAAACATATTACCTCACAGTGCAGTTTCTTCACTTCACTCAAGCTTGCCCCTATAAGGAATACTATCACATGTGCCAATAACTCGTCTTATCCTATCATGGGAGTTGGTAAGATCATTCTGACTACTGCTGATGGTAGTTCTTTTACATTGTCGGATGCTTTATTTGTGCTAGGGATCAAGAAGAATCTATTATCAGTTTCAGCTTTAGCAAAGATAGGCTTGGTTGTGAAATTTATTGATGGTAGATGTATAGTTCATGATTTGCCAAATGTCAATGTCATTATTGCTTCTGGCATTTTATGTCGTGGATTGTAAAAGCTCATAGAATACAAAAAATCTATGAATGATTTAGCGTGTGCAGTATATGATTCTCAGGCTATGTCAGATGCAAAGCTTTGGCATGCACGCTTTGGTCATCTAAATTTTGCTAGTTTGTTATGCTTGCCAAAATCTAAAATGGTGTCCTCTCTACCCAAACTTGAGGCATCTGGTAAACATGATATGTGAAGGCTGTTTTTTGGGCAAAATGAAGCATTCCTTCTTCCCAAAAGATGGTTCAGTTTGAGGTACTCAAAAATCGCAGCTTGTTCATAATGATGTCTATGGTCCTATGTAGACACCTTCTTTTGGGAAGTATCTTTACTTCGTGAATTTCATCAATGATTTTTCCAGGCATGCATGGGTATATCCAATGAAAGCAAAGTCCAAACTGTTTATGTGCTTCAAACAACTTTTGGTTTTGGTTGAAAATTTATCAAAATATAAAATGGGCACCCTCTGTTCTAATCGAAGGGGGGGTATATGTCTTCTGATTTTAATGCATTTTTTGCTAAAAATGGGATAAAACATTAGTGTATAGTGCCATATACACCTCAACAGAATGGAGTTGCTAAAAGGAAGAACAAGTTATTTATGGAGATGGCGAACTATATAATTAAGACTCAAGCTTTACCACATAGTTTCTAGCTTGAGGTTGTTATGTGTACACCATATGTACTTAACAAGTGTCCCATTAAAGCATTGTAGCCTATCACTCCATATGAGGCTTGGCATGGTCATAAGACATCTGTTGGTCACCTGCGTGTTTTTGGTTGTCTTGCATATGCATTAGTGCATGAACAACAACACATGAAATTGGATGATTTTGTTACCCGTGATGTTGTTTTTGTGGAAGATGCTATTCAACCATTACTTTCATGTACTAAGGAGACATTTGTTAGCTCCAAAGACATTATGATACTTTGTTGCCTCTTTTTATAGGCGGACAATCTAGTGCTGGTCCTAATGAGGCAACTTCTTAGCCTTTACAGCTTTCATGTGATGATGCAGATCTTTCTAATGGAGATTTACATGATGCACTGGTTGATGAGAGAGTTGATATTGAGGAGGCAAAAACTATGCCAAAATTACTGGTGCAGACTTTGCGTGATAACAAATTAGATGCATCTCTATCATATCATACTCGATCATGCTCTCATAGTGTCTCTTTTGCATTAGATTGCTATGCTATGGCTGCCTCTAGTCTCTGTAATGAGAATGAGCCTATTTTGTTTGATAAAGCATAAAATTAAGAAAATTGGATGGTTGCTATGAAATTTGAATATGATGCTCTAATGAAGAATGGTACCTGGTTTTTATGTGACTTGCCTCATGGTAAGAAGGCCATTGGCACTAAGTGGCTATACAAGCTCAAGCATAAGCCTAATGGAACAATTGATAGGTATAAGACTAGGCTTGTTGTAAAGGGTTAAGCTCAGGAAATGGGCATTGATTTTGATGAGACCTTTGTCCCTACATGGCCAAATGAATACTATTCGTACCATTTGTGTAGTTGTAACTCATCATAGTTGGAATGTACATCAATTGGACATTAAAACTACATTTCTGAATGGTGATTCGCATGAAGAAGTGTATGTTTTTCAGCCTTGTGGCTTTGTGCAAAAAGGGCTTGAAAACAAAGTGTGTAAGTTGAAGAAGGCACTATATGTTTTAAAGCAAGCATCACGTGCATGGTATGAAAAAAATACATGCCTATGTGATTGTACATGGTTTTGAGAACAATCCAACTAAAAGAACCTTATATGTTAAGAGTGCAAATGATGTGCTTCTAATCATTGTTGTATACGTTGATGACATGCTATCACTGGTCCTCATGAGATGCATATTTCTGATTTTAAGGATGATTGGCATCCCTCATTTGAGATGTCTAATTTGGTGCATTTGCATCATTATTTGGGCATTCAATTTATGCAAGTTGATGGCAAAATAGCTTTGTGTCAAAACAAATACATCAACACATTATCGCAACATTTTGGCCTTGAAGACTACAAACCTATTGACACTCCTATGTAGACAAGTTTACGATTGAGTCTTCATGATGCTGGAGATGCATTTGATGTTGTTCTCTATTGGTAGGTTTTTGAATGCTTGAAGATTTACTTATGCATTACTTGCCCAGATATTCAATTTGCTGTTTCATAGATGAGTAGCTTTATGCATTGCCTAGGTGTCAAGCATTGGCAGGTGGTTAAGCACATCTTTCTCTACTTGAGTGGTACCTAGCTACTTGGATTGTTTTCTCCCATGGGGAGATGATGACCATACATAGAAAGTATGGGTATTTTTCATGAAAGAGAGAAATGAGGTGTTCACTCACTTCCAAACTTTTAAGGTTATGGTGGATAAGAAAACAGGAAAGTATATTCAAACATTAAGATATGATGAAGGAGGTGAATACATGTCAAATGAGTTTAGTAGTTTTCTAAAAATTCATGGAATTCGACGATAATTTTCATGCAAGTACACACCACAATAGAATGGCGTTGTTGAATGCAAAAATAGACATATTGCAGAAATACCAAGAGCCTTGTTGGCTGAGAAGAATATGCCTCATTGTTATTGGGCAAAAATTGTGCACATTGTTGTATACATCATGAATAGAACTCCGGATACTGTTATACATCAAGTTACACCTGAAGAGAAGTTTACAAGTAAAAGGCCAAACTTATCACATATGAAAGTATTTGGCTATATTTCATATTTACATGCTCCAAATGAGTTGAGGATGAAGCTTGATCCAAAGTCAGAGAAATTTATCTTCATTGGGTACTCCCTCGAGCAAAAAAGATATAAATGCTACAACCCACTCACATGACAGGTGAAGGTAAGCAGAGATGTGGTGTTTGATGAAATTTCAAGCCTCTATGCAAATGCCAAAGGACTTAATCTTGACTCAAATGAAAAAGGAAATGCAAAAAAATCAACTGCACAATCTCAAGTTTTGAGTGGACCTGATGCATCATAAAGTAATAGTTCCAACCCAAATCCATGGAGTGGAAGATTGCTTGTAAATTTCAGTCTAGCAAATTTATCATTTACATCAAAGAAAGGTAAAGAAAAGCTTTCTATTGGTAGTAAAATGTATAGAGGTTTTGAAGACATTGATGGAGATTCAAGTGGTCCACAAAAGCACCTTGATCAGGAACTTGGATTACAGTCTGTGAAGACTCCAGGAATAAGAAAAGCACATGCAGATGGTACAAGGAGAAGTGATCTAGGACCAAGAAGACCTGGGAGGATGCAGACTTTAGTGCAGTGGTTGATGTATGAAAATTACGTGGCTCGTCATTGTGCCTACATGGCCAAGGTAATACAAGATGATGAACCTTCTTGTTTTGAAGATGCAATTGGAAATGCAGATTGGGAGAAAGCTATGGATGAGGAGATGGCTTTATGGAAATGAAACATGGAAGCTGATTCCATTGACGCAAGGAAAGAAACCAATAGGCTGCAAGTGGGCTTACAAGGTAAAGCACAATGCTGACGGTAGGACAAGTAGGTATAAAGCATAATTAGTAGCAAAGAGAGAGAGAGAGAGAGAGAGAGAGAGAGAGAGAGAGAGAGAGAGAGATGACATACAAACAATCACAAGAACCCATGTAGTTTGTTGACCTAGAGAAAAGGATCTTGATTTGGATGTTGCACAAGCTATTGTTCATTAATCACTCCTTGTTGGAACTTGGGGAGTGGAAAGTCACATTAGAAAACAATGAAAGGATCCGAAGAGTACAACACACCAATATTTAAGTTTCTAATGTACAAAGATATATATATTTTGGGGGAAAAGTATCTTAAAGAGGGGGAAAAAGTACCTTAGTAGGCAAGTATGTTCAAACATAACACTTAGAAAATTGCACTAGAAATTCTCCATTGTGAGTAATGTAGTGATTAATGACTTGAAACTTATGTATAAGGAAGTGACAAGCTATGAATTATGAACAATCCATGAAAAATGTAAAGCCAAAGATTTGCAAAAAGCTTTAAAGTTATTTTTTGGTAATTTTTTAAATGAAAAATTCTACATAGTTATCATGTAGGGACATACAACAAGCTCATCATAATGCTTTGGTGGAGGAATAACCAATATCTAAACCAACTACAATGTGTTTGAGTCCTTTAGACTCAATAATAACTATGAAATCGTTCCTATACTTGGATTTAAAATTGAAAGTAGGAAAGATAGTTGTATGTTGCTCAACTGAGGTATGCATGAGCTACCAAGATGAAGGAAAATCCACGTGAAAATCAATGTTATATATAGATTCGAGATTATGATATCAATGATGTGCAACCTCAACATTGATAGAACAACATATGAGGTCATTTCTTACAAGAGTCCATGAGGGTCCTATGCAAGAAAAATAGTACATAATATGAAAGATTAGAAGAACAATATACTAGGAGACTTTGCCAGTATGATGATAGCTTTGATGATAATGATGGCATGGTTGATTTTATTGGGGATTGGTAGCAAAATGAAAATGGAAGGGATATTTGTAAGAATAAGTATCTTCAAGAAGAAGATTAAAGCATATCTATCAAGGAAGTCAACTGACATGAATAAGCACATGCTTTATTATTTTTATTTTGGATATAGTAATGTATATGTTTCATACGATTTGAAATATATTCTACAAATGTACCTTTTTTATTTCATATTCTAACCATTTTTTTCACTAAACAATTGTTGAGGACACTTGTAGGATACTATGCCAAAATTTCTTGTTGAAAAGCAACACTCTTCCTAAATCAGATGATAAAATGAAGAAGATGATAAGTACTCTTGGACTTGGTTATGCTTCCATATATCCATGTCCCAAAAATAGTGTTTTATGTAAAGGTCAAAATGACAAATTCTTTCTTATAAAGATGAAAAAGTTAAAGTTAGAAGATAGGTATTAATAAAAGTTTCCATCAGTTCCATAAATAAAATTCATGTTTCAAAGTCCAGAATTAGATAAGATTTTGATATGTCATGTGAAGCATAAGAGAAATGGTGTCATGAGAATTCATGTAGATCATGCAACACTCTTGCCATACTAATTGTCAAAGGAAAGTTCTTGCAAAGGAAGAATGTAATTTAAGGTTGGGTATAGCATTAGATTGAGTTTATCCATTTTTTTTTATTAAATTAGGTAAATGGTACATCGTTAGGGGCATTTATCAACTATAATCTAACTCTCCAAGAAAATGAAAAGTTAAAGATCTCAATGTACATTTGGATCCTCTTATTGATTATCTTCAATAAATATAAAGAGAGACTAATATCATCAACATGTCTAAAGGCATTGGTCAAAGACATGCCATGATTCATGGAATTATAGCATGGGTCATCCATGACTTTCTAGGATATGTTTTTCACTTAGGTAATAACAAAATTCATTATTTTTATTATCTTGGTATCATGTGAATTGGATTGATCACTTTTGTGATGTTTCCATGCAAGGATGTCTATTAAGGTCTACAAAGAGTGTCCAAATTATGGTGATTAGTTGAGATCAATGTGCAATAAAAAATATCAACAAAAACATACAACTTTGACATAGATGCTTCTTGTATGATGATCATTTTTGGGACAAAGGAGAGAAGCCATATATTTTGATGGAAAAATAGAAGAGGATAAGTGTCCAACACCAATGGATTGGTATCTCAAAGGGAGTTTTAGGCCCACTATTGAACGAGAGCCATAGATCTTTAGTGATGATATCAATGTACATAAGATAACAAAATAAAAATATTCATTAGCAAAAGCTCTTCCGATATGGCATAATTTGGAGTGTTTCAAGGAGTTAAAGATTACCTTCTTGATTATATACACATACTCAATAACATAGATTATTCTTTATGGCAGCATCTCATTGGTTTGAAATGTTGAAGGTATATGTGCATGCTCACCATCCCATGAAATATGCTTGGATAAATTTACTAAAAATGAAGGTAAATATAAGTCTAAGGATGACGAAATCTAGTCAAAAGTCATGATGAATAAAAGATACAATATCTACCTTGTGGTGAATGGCATGTAGTGGGCAAACAAATGAACGTGGTGAGTTAAGAAATAGGTAGAATTTCTTCACGTAATCATTGGATATAAAAATGAAGTGGGAGAACATTCTCAACAAGGAGAGAGAGAAAGGAAGAAGCAAAGCCCCCCAGTAAATTGGATTTGTGTCTAGAAGCAGTTTTATCATTTTCTCTTTTCGTAGAATATTTCTACCCAAACATCACTTTGTATATAGTCATATTGTGAGCTTCATATTGTAGTGTATATGTAGCCATTTTTTTACATTTAAACACTCTAGCTCATGGCGTGTGCATTGCTGCTCTTGTGCAATCTTTAGGTTGGGTATCAAAAAATCTAAAGGAAGCACATCATTTTGGCAAAATACTATTTGAAATGGAGTGGCATTGAGTACCATTTTATAGGCCACTTGGTATGCCCAAACATTGTGATGTAGCTATTTGTCCCAATTGGAGCGTTTATTATTTAAAATCCTAGTTAATACATGGCATAGGATTTTACTCCTACTTTTTGCTTGTCCATTCACTTGTGGATGGTATGGTGTCGACTTCGTGTGAATCACCATGAAATATTGTAATAGATATTCGATTACCTCATCCAAGAAGTGAGTTCCTTGATTGCTCACCAACTCTACGAGCAGTCTACACTTTGTGAATACATTCTCAAATAAGAATTTTGTTGTCATCTGTGCATCATTCTTCTTGCTTGGTGGCTTTCACTTCTACCCATTCGATAAGATAATATGTGGCTATAATTATGTAGTATGCATGGGAGCTTCTAGCTAGGGGGTTGATAGAAACTACAAAGTCTATATCCCACTTGGAGAATGCAGATGCTCCCATCATGGGTCTCAGTGACATCTCATCTTTGCGAATAGGATATTGAGCTCGCTCGCATGTGTCACACCTCTTCACACAGGTATGTGCATCCATATGAAGAGTGAGCCACCAAAGACTTGAAATTAGGATAGCTTTGATCACTCAATCAGGTCCAAGGTGCCCTCCTACAACACCCTAGAGTGGGTTTAAGATTAGATTTCTGCAATTCTTGTTTTTGTTTCCTTAAGGCTCTCTTCTACATTGCTTGAATATCTAGCCCACTCACTTTTCATTCTCTCATGGTTATCTTTCCAAGTTCTTGTTCTCTTCTTCCAAGTGATTTCTGATTCACTTATATCTGATTTCTTTTCTTGTTCTAGGTCTATGGTCTTCCATAGGGCTTGTGCTCTAGTGACTAACTATATTGGGGCAATATTAGTCACACTTCCATTGGGTTCTATTAGTAAGACAATTACATTGATTGGAGTGATCTTTTGAGCATTGGATGGATTCTTAGGACAATCTCTAAGGAGATGTTCCTTTCCATAATCAGAGTAAAAACCTTGAATCACAATAGATTGAGGTTGTCCTAGTGGAGGAAGTGGACAATCACAGATAAATTAATTTCCTTGACATCTCTAACATGGTCCTTTACATCGTTGAGGCCTATATTATCCCACTTGAGGTCTATGTATGGGGTTGGTGTACATGACTTCAGTGTAATCTAACTCCCAAGTAGATTCCATCCATGGTGCATCATATTGATAAGCCTCATTATGCTTAGAGGATTCAATTTAATAAGACATTGGGCTACCTCCATGTGTCGAATCAATACTCTAAGGATTAGGGTCGCTTTTTGACATCCATGAGGATGTTGATACTAATGCCCTAATTAGATTATCTTCTACCAATGCATAACTGATTTTACATTGGCAAGCGGTGGCCATTGTTGTCCTAGCATTGGTTGTGGTCCATGTTGCACTTGATATTGAGGTTGGTATATTAGTTGTGGCCTATAATATAGGTGCTATTGATACTAGTTTAGGTACCTACCTGGGTGCTAGCATTACTGCTGGTAGTTTTGCCCAAATTCTTTTTTTTTTTGTAAGGGAAATCTTGAGCCACATGATTTGTGTATTTTATCTTGAGCCACATGATTCATGTATTTTACCCAAGAAAAATGCTGATTTTTTTCACACTATTATGCTTTTATTTTGGTAGGAAAAGGTTTGGTTGCAGGTGTTTTGCAAAAGGGTAAAGCTATTAGTAGTGATAAACTACACTCGAACAAAGCTCCCAAATAAAGGCATCAAATCACAAACTACACTAATAACAAGATATGCTAGAAATGGCCAAGGGCATATGATCTATCATTGTTATGTACATATAATGGGGATGTGGAAGCTAAAATGGTTGGATCCAAGTTCTTGAATCTTTAATCGAATCTTCATAGATGTACCATCACTTATCAGGACACTAGTACTAAGATGGTGCTTGACCCTATTATGGAACCAGTGGGTTGGGATGAAGCACTTGCATTATTAAGTGCCAGAAGTTAGCAAATTTTTATGCAAATTTTCATGCATATTTTACAAAAGTATAGAAGGAGAAAAAGTCGTTTTCATGTGAAGGAGGTTTGGGAAGAGCATTAAAGATCATAACTTCGACTTGATAATGTCCTTGGAAGATATCTTGTTCCAACTATAGTCGCATGTGGAAGCTTGGAAGATGGTGATCAAATCTTTTGGCTGCTATCTATTCGCAATGCACACTCTTGGACTGCATTAATACAGGGTTATGATGACGCTGGAGATCATGTACGTGTCTTCCATTTGTATCGTTCTATGTGAAGAAATGGGACAAAATCCTTATGCTTACACCTATCAGAATACCAAGAGGGTGTATCAAGATGAAGTCAACAGAAAGGGGGTAAAAAGGTACACTGTGAGATTGCAGAAGATGGCTTTGAATGCAGTGTGTAAGAAAGTGGGCCACAGTTAAATGTTTGTGTGTGTGTGTGTGTGTGTGTGTGTGTGAGAGAGAGAGAGAGAGAGAGAGAGAGAGAGAGAGAGAGAGAGAGAGAGAGAGAGAGAGAGAGAGAGAGAGAGAGATTTAAGTAGTTCCTTCGTATGAGGATCTAGGGGGGGAGGGGGTTAATAAAAGAACATCTTTGTTGTCAAATATATAGCGAGCATTGTCCAATTCTTGAAGCACAACATTTTATTCTGTAGCAGTAAAGCTCTCGGCATGATTGATGTCTATAGAGTGTCTTTAAAGTGGGGGCTTTGTGTGGTTTGTGTGAGAGAGAATGGGAGAGAGGATGGATCACCGTCATGAAAGGCTGCAATGGGACGGGTGATGGCATGCATGTGCCAAACAAAACAGGACATTCTGTCTTAAAGCTAGAAAGTCATAAGTTCTTGAAGACTTTTCCTTTGTTCATACTATTGAGTAGGTTTAGGTTTGTATATCATGTCGGGTATATGGAAACCGGGGGTTTGATTAGTATAATGAATTCAAATGACATCTTGAATATGCAATATTACGTTGTATATACAAGTGCTGCACATGTATGAGAGTAAAGATTGTTTTACATTGATTGTGATTACTCTTGACTGTGAATATGCAATAGTATAATCTCGAAGCGCTATGCTAAGTGTATGCCTAAAAATTGAGGCATGGGCATTGTGGTTGACACTGACGAGTCAAAGGATGCAAGCTCAACGAAGTTAAATACTCAAATGTGATTGACAATCTAGATAGCTCCCTATGCACCCAAATCCTCATGGATTGTGATCCCATCACCCTTCCACATGCAATGCTGTGGGTGAACGGATGTGTATGAAGGAACGAAATATATAAAGGGGGGATGTGAGAAAGGAATAGGCAGTGTAAGAGAAGGATGTAGCAAGAGATAGACACAGAGCGAGATTGAAGAGACAAGAAGTGAAGTGGGGAGGTGAGAAGTGAAGGAACGTGTGTATGTGAGATGACGGTAGCAAATGTGCTACAGCAAGAAAAGAGGTGGGTGTGATAGGCTGATCTTGAGAGACGAGTGAGTGTTCGTGTGTATGTGAGTGTGAGAAAGAGACAAAGAAAGAGAATGAATGCTCTATGATTCACTTATGGGTGAATTGTGACAATTAGCAAGATTTAGTTCTGACAGAAATGGACGCAATAAAGTGGAGAGAGGGTAAGTAAAGAGGAGAAAGAAGGGGGGAGCAATAAGACGCTGAAAGAGGTTAAAACCCACTAGTAGATCCGGGCAAAAGGAAAATAGTTATGACCATTTAAGACCCGATTTGTTTGGTGATACTACTAGGGGATCGGTAAATCAAGTGTATTTACACACGTTCGCAAACCTAGGGCAGGGCAAGCTTGCTAAAATACGAACAATTAAGCAAATTTAATTACAAATCAGAATAGTTTTCTCAAGGTTATGAACTCTATACATTTAGTATTGTGTGTTGTGCTCCAAGCTTCTTCTTCTTCTTCTTGCTTGTATTGTTTGCATGTTGTAGATGGTGAAGTGTGAAGTGTGTGGGTGCAAGGAATGCAAAATGCACTACTCTTGGAGTACACCAAAATGATATGCACTTAACAACTAGAATACTAGGTACTTATCATCACTTCGATCTATACTTGGAAGATAAATACAAAATAAGAAACATAACGAATGATGAACTAAAACAACAAACACAACACAACAACAAAATATAACACAAGACAACAACCAAGTATAACACAAGACAGTGCAACCACCAACTATTCATACCACTTGTCATATAGGCACAAGACAATGAAAACCCCATATAACCCATCTTTTCAATAACCAAGTATCCTCACACTAACGACATGAGCAAGATAGACCTCTGAGTGTCTCCATGAGCTCTAGGCTTACAATCACACTTCCCAAATCTCTATCAACTATAGGTAGCTCCTATCTCATCTGAATCGCCTCGCATCGTGTACTTCTTCTCTTGAAGCTCCTTCCTTTTATAGGTGAGGGATAGGTTACAAGAGGAGAGATCTATTACATAAGGTCTATTACATAAGGGTAATGGGAAGTTAATGCACTAGGCAGTTTCAATTGTCAACATCACCGCTAGTACTAGACTTTGTCTTGTAGTGATGAGTGGCCAAGTCCACTTGGATGCCTTGTCAATTCTACCACCGTCACCTTGCCAAGACTTGTCTCTTGGTGAATTTGGGCATCTTGGCACCCCTTCCTAGCACTTGGGCATCTTGGTGCCCAACTTCAGTACCTGGGCATTTTGGAGCCCAACTCCAGCCTTGGGCATCTTGATGCCCAACTTCAGCACCTAGGGTCTTGGCACCCAACTCCAGCCTTGGGCATCTTGGCACCCAGCTCTAGCCTTGGTGCCCAGCTTTGGAACTCCCTTGAAAAAAATTTAATTCTATAGGTTTCCCGTCACTAGTGTCTCTCCGTCTCGGAGAGATAAGTAAAATAAATGACTCTTTTATTACAAGCAAAAGAAAGAAATTGAGATGTGCCAATGAATTACAAAATGGAATTGTTTTGCAAAAAGAAGTTTCAGAGTTTTGCTAGCAACTTGGCTATGGGATCAGTCAATGTTGCTACCAGAAGTAACTACTTTCATGCAAGGTTTCAAAGATGTGTTTGCATGGAGTTACCATGATTTAGAAGGAATTCCTATCCATCTTCAAGAACATTCTATTCCTTTGATCAATGGTGCTAAACAATTACGAGGAAGGATTTATCGACTTAACCCAAAGTATGTAGGTGGTCAAGAAGGAAATAGAGAAGCTAGAGGAAGCAAAGATCATTGTCCTAGTGAGGCATTCAAGATGGTTATCATCACTTATAACAGTACAAAAAAATCAATCCAACAAGATCCATGTTTGTGTTGATTTTTGGGCTGTCAACAAGGTTACATTTCGGATGGCGTTCTAGCCCCATTGTGAGAACAAGCTTTGGAAGATGTGTCTGGTCATGTCTTATACAGTTTCATGGATGGATTTAGCAAGTAAAACCAAATCCCCATCGATCCAAAGGATCGAGCAAAAGCTACATTTGCAGCACCTTGGGGTATGTACATGTATAGGAAAATGACTTTCAAATTATGCAATGCCCTTGGTTCTTTCAATCGAGTTGTTATACTTGATGTTTCCATCATTCTTGCCTAAATTCTTGAGAATCTTTACTTTTTTAGGCACTAGATGTTATAATCCTATTGAAAACGTCATTGATCACCTTTGTCAATCGGACAAGTTTTTGGTTTTTTTAGGGAAGCCAAACTAAAGCTGAACATGAACAAATATCACTTTTTGGTGACTAAAGGGACACTTCTTGTTAAACTCAAGATATGACAGGACGGAGATGGTTGAATCACACCCTAGGAGGGAGGATTAAGAAGTAGTCCTCAACCATGGCTTTTGGGACAAGTACTTAGCCCATCATACTCCTAGCGAATAGGTCACGAGTTCGATTCTCACAATTGATATCAGGGCCTAGGAAATAGGCTTTGTCAAGGCGTATGGAAGGCGCGTGCGTCACTTTCAAAGATGAGCACAACAAAGATTGAATTGTATATCCCAACATATAGGTCAGATTTAGACATGTAAGGTACCATTGGAAAGCTCTCAGAACAAAATTTTTAATATAATCACTATATTAAGGATCCAAAATACCTATCATAGGTGAAAATCAGATTCAAAATATTGTGGTTGAGAACAAGGAGCTCAAGAGACCAAGGTTGCAAGCAAGGAAACTCCATAGGCAAGTGGCCAAGAAGTGCAAAGGCAATGTTCAAGAGACCAAGGTTGAGGGCGAGGGTTCAAGAGACCAATGTTGAGAACAAGAAGGTTCAAGAGACTGTGCAAGGGTGATGACATCAAGTCAAGGGGAGATCAAGGATTGATCATTGAGCACAACGATCTCTAGAAGGGTTAGATAGTGTTAAACTCAAGATATGACAAGAAGGATATGGTTGAACCACACCGTAAGAGGGAGGATTATGAAGTAATCCTCAACCATGACTTTTGGGGCAAATTCTTAGCCCATCATACTCCTAGCTAGTAGGTCATGAGTTCAAATCCCACACTTCTAAGTCACATAGTCTCAACAAATGGTATGGCTCCTGACACTGATAAATATAGAGCAATATTACATATGCCTAAACCAATCAATGCAAATAAATTCAAACTCTCTTAGGACATACCGACTATCACCAAAATTTCTCTAGGCTTGTTAGCAAAAGTGTACCCTTCTAGTGGACCAATGTAGAAGATAACACATTTACTCTACTAAAAACCAAACTCATTAGCATGCCTATTTTAATAGTACCAGATTGGAATTCTAACTTTCATGTACATGTGGATGTGAGGGAGAAATCTTAGTTTCTGTGTCTCAGGGTCAATATGTGCATATTCCTTAAAAATAGGAAGTACCACCATTGAGTGTTTGATTCATTCCTATAGCATATTTTGCTTATTCTTTACACTTATGTGCATTCTATACAGTCAACTGTATGTGTATCATCCCCATAAAAGTATTTTTTCTAATTATAATCATGCTAGTTGCTATGAGCATTTGAAGTTCATTATCTCTTCCAAAGATAGTAAGTTTTTTGAGCTAGTCCATGCACGAACCTATCTATTTTGTATCGATTCTTTCTCCTTGATGCTCCAAAGTACATAGTGCAATTCTTTGGCCTTATTGCATGCCTATAAGGTCTATTTGAGTCTCCATAAGCTCAAGGGTTGGTCTTGTGCCAGTTGGCTGGACCAAACTTTGTCGCTTCAAAACTCACTTTTCTACGTCCTACAAGCTTCTCCAAGTTCTTTTAATGGTATCAGAGCTAGATCAAGATGAGTGATGGCTTTCCTTCAATGATTTTGAGAAGCTTGATCAACACAACTATGCAGCTTGGCAAATCAAAATGGAGGCCTATTTGCAAGGTAGACATCTTTATGGAATTATAGAAGGTGATGAAGCTATGCCTATTCCAAGATCCAAACAAGGACCTACATAAGAGGGGACAGATAATCTCACACTTTAGTGCGCAAGGGATGCTCAATCAAGGTCGTACATACTAAACTCTATCTCTGACTTTCTATTACCACATATTGGAGGATGCAAGACATCCCAAGGTGCTTGGGATGCCCTCGAGACTTTCTTTTCTGCTAGGAACAAAGCAAGAAAGAATCACCTTTGGAACGAGTTCAATCAAATGAAGAAGTCACATAAACAAACCATCACAGAGTTTGTTATCAAGATCAAGGAGGTTGCGGATGAGTTAGCATCCATTGGAGAGCTGATTGAAGAAGAAGCTATCATGAGGCAAATTCTCATTGGGATTTGAAGTGATAAGCAATGGCAATCTTTCACGACGGCTTATGATCTCATCATGGATGTGCAAATTCCAGACTTCAACATCTTTCTTGGACAACTCTTCAACCAAGAGGCCAACAATAGAATAAAGGAAGGTAACTCCTATCATGGTAGCATGACAAAGCCAAAGGTCAGAATGTTCAACCTGGTGCCATCTGCGATAAGACCAACCACACCACTCAGAATTACTAGTTCAATGGGAAGACCGAGAAAGGAAGTGGAAGAGGTGGATATGCTAGCAATAGAGGTAGAGGTGGACACAACTTCAGAGCTTGAAGTGTGGCATAAGAGACTTGCTCATGTGAATGAAAGAACCTTGAACGATATATGCAGGGATCAAAATGTTCTAGGACTGCCGAACATATCAAAGCAACACATGATCAACATGTGTGATGCATGTCATATTGTGAAGGCACAAAGGCAACCATTCAACCACAAAGGCTACATCCACAACTTATTGGACTTAGTACATACAGATGTATGGGGACCAAGTCAAGAACCTTCATTGGCAAGATCAAGGTATTATGTCTAATTTATTGACAACCATAATAGATGGACTATTCTATACTTTATCAAGAGTAAGAATGAAGTGTTTGATTGCTTCAAAAAGCATCTAGCACATGTGGAGAATCATACAGGTAGATCACTCAAGAAGCTCAGATCTAATGGAGGGTGAGAATACTTCTCCAAAGAGTTTGATGAGTTCTTGCAAGACAAAGGTATCAAAAGGAAGTGACTACTAGGTACTCTCCTCAATTGAATGGAATTGCAAACAGGAGAAACAAGACATTGGTTGGATCAGCCAGAACAATGCTTGAAGAGAAGAAGTTGCCACATTATCTATGGGCAGAAGCTATTTCAACTGTTGTGTACCTTGTCAATAGACTACCATCCAAATCGCTTCAAGGTATGACTCTTTATGAAGCATGGTATGGAAGAAAACCTAGTCTTGGACATTGCAAGGTGTTTGGTTGTTTAGTTTATGTTCATGTACCATCACAAATAAGAGGTAAGCTAGATGAAAGGGAAACAAAGATAGTATTTATTGGCTATGACTCAACTCAGATGGGTTACAGGTTCTATAATCCTTCAACCAATTCACTACAACTAGAGTTGTTGTGTTTGAAGAACACAAGCCTTGGTATGATGAAGACAAACAAAAGGTAACTCTACCATATGATCTTGATTTTGATTCTCATCAATTAGGAAGCAAGCATGATACACAAGTCCAGGATCCAAGAAGTGATACGGATGATGACCAAGACGAAAGAGAAAAGGATTACAAGCTATGGAAGTCAAGAGGAAAAGCAAAGATGCAAGAGGTTGGAGAATGCCCCAAAAAAGCACCTAGAAGATCAGCAAGAGAGAAGAAACAACCAGAAAGGTATGGATATGATTCCACATTTGTTACAAAGCATTTTATCTACTTGGCAAAAGACTCTATTTCAGAGGAACCCTCAACCTATGAAGAGGCAAAAGGGAAACCTAATTGGGAAAAGGCCATGAAAGAAGAAATAGATGCATTGAAGGAGATGGACACTTGGGATTTGGTTCCAATGTCATCGAATCAAAAGGTAATTGGTTGTAGATGGGCATATAAAGTTAAAAGAAATTCAGATGGATCAATTTTCAGGTACAAGTTTCCAAAGGATGCTCACAAACTCATGGTATAGACTATGAGGAAACATTCTCACGAGTTGCAAAGTTGACTACAATTAGAACATTGATAAGTATAGCTGCTACAAGGAATTGGAGACTCCTCCAACTTGATGTTAAAAATGCATTCTTAAATGGTTGGATAAGTGAAGAGGTATACATGTCACAACCACTAGGTTTTGAAAACTTTAATCATGCATCTTATGTTTGCAGACTTAAGAAAGCATTATATGGATTGAAACAAGCTCCTAGATCTTGGAATTTTAAGTTGGTTACATATCTTCAAGATCAAGGGTTGAAAGCTAGAAGCTTAGATCCTTCTCTATTCATCAAAAGGGATCACAATGAGGTTATCTATCTATGTGTATATGTAGATGATATTATTGTTGGAGATAGATGTCTGCGGAAGCACGCGAACAACACAAGGAAGAAGAAGAAGCTTGGAGCACAAACACACAATACTGAATGTATTACTAGAGAATGTACAAAGATAAGTAGCCCATTAGGGCAATAGGCATATATACAAGCCGTGGGAAAAAAACCTCCTAAAGAGGGAAAAAAGTGCCCCGACGGTCCTAGTGCGTTCACACACATCACTACCTAAATATATCAACAAATCCCCCCTGGGAGTGATGCGGTGAACAAGGAGCTGGCCCTCATGTATAAGGAAGTGCCAAGCTATGTGGAAATCACTCCACAAAAGGAAGTAAGCCCAAAGCTTTGCGGAAAGCTTCAAACTTCTCCCTAGGCAGAGCCTTTGTGAAAAGGTCTGCAATGTTCTCCTGCGTGGGCACATATGCCAAGCTGATCTCCCCAGCAGAGAACCTCTCCCTGACATAGTGATAATGCACCTCAATGTGCTAGTGCGAGCATGGAACACAGGGTTCCTCGCAACTGCCAATGCGCTCTGACTGTCAGTGAAAATGGTGGTGGCAGAAGACTGGCCAACACCCAAATCAGCCATAAGGCATCTGAGCCACACACACTCAACAGTCGCTGTGAAAGCTGCCCTATACTCAACCTCACAACTGGAAGTGGCCACAGTAGGCTGCTTCTTGCTCAACCAAGATATACATGAGCTACCAAGCATGAAGCAAAAACCACTGGTGGACACACGAGTGTCATAGCAACCAGCCCAATCTGAGTCAGAAAAAGCATGCAAATTTGGCGGTAGTGATCCCCCCTTGGGATGAAACAACCCAAGTAGCCGAGTACCACTCAAGTAGCGAAAGATGCACTTAACCGCCTTCCAATGCGTGACTCCTGGGCAATGCATAAACCTGCTCATCTGTGAGACAACAAGCTGAATATCTGGCCGAGTAATGCATAAGTAAATCAAGCATCCAACAGCCTGCTGATAGAGAACAGCATCAAATGCATCTCCAGCATCATGAAGACTCAATCGTAAACCTGTCTCCATAGGAGTGGCAATAGGCTTACAATCTTCAAGGCCAAAACGCTGCAATAATGTGTCAATATATTTTGTTTGACACAAAGCCATTCCACCATCAACTTGCATAAACTGAATGCCCAAATAGTGATGCGAATGCCCCAAATCAGACATCTCAAATGAGGCATGCAAATCAGCCTTGAAATCAGCAATATGCTTCTCAATAGGACCAGTGAGCAGCATGTCATCAACATAGACAACAATGATCAGAAGCACATCATTAGCACGCTTAACATATAAGGTGCTTTCAGTTGGACTGTTCTCAAAACCATGTGCAACCAGATAGGCATGTATCTCCTCATACCAAGCACGTGGTGCTTGCTTTAAACCATATAATGCCTTCTTTAACCGGCACACCTGGTTTTCATGCCCTTTCTGCACAAAGCCACGCAGCTGAAAAGCATACACTTCTTCATGCAAGTGACCATTCAGAAATGTTGTTTTAATGTCCAACTGATGTACATTCCAACCATGATGGGCTGCAAGTGCACAAATGCTCCGAACAGTAGTCATACGGCATGTAGGTGCAAAGGTCTCATCAAAATCAATGCCTCTTTCCTGCGCATAACCCTTTGCAACAAGCCTAGCCTTATACCTGTCAACTGTACCATCAGGTTTACGCTTCAGCTTGTATACCCACTTAGTGCCAATGGCCTTCTTGCCAGGAGGCAAGTCACATAAAGACCATGTACCATTCTTCATTATAGCATCATATTCAGATTGCATAGCAGCCATCCAATTTTCCGAATTCTGTGCTTCATCAAAAGAAACAGGTTCATTCTCATCACAGAGACTAGACACAGCCATAGCATAGCAATCTGATGCAAAGGAGGCACTATGAGAGCCTGAACGAGTACGATATGACAAAGGTGCATCTAATTTGCTGTCACGCAAAGTCTGCACCAGCCATTTTGGCATAGTTTTTGCCTGCTCAATATCAGCTCTCTCATCAACAAGTGCATCATGTAAATCTGCATCAGAAATAGAATGATCTGCATCATCATATGAAACCTGCAAAGGCTGAGAAGTTGCCTCATTAGGACCAGCACTAGATTGTCCACCTGTAAAAAGAGGCATCAAAGTATCATACATGTCTTTGGAGCTAACAGATGTCTCCTTAGTACATGAAAGCAATGGCTGAATAGCATCTTCCCCAAAGACAACATCACGACTAACCAGAATGCGTTTAGTCTGTGGATGATACAGACGATAGCCTTTACTTTCAGAACTGTACCCAACAAAAATACATTTTACTGCCTTATCATCCAATTTTCTGCGATGTTGTTCAGGCACTAGTGCATATGCCAAACAACCAAAAACATGCAGATGAGCAACAGATGGCTTGCGGTCATGCCAAGCCTCATATGGAGTGATAGACTGCAGCGCTTTAGTGGGACACCTGTTAAGTACATATGCTGCACACATCACAGCCTCAAGCCAGAAACTGTGAGGTAAAGCCTGACTCTTGACCATGCACCTCGCCATCTCCATGAGTGACCTGTTCTTTCGTTCAGCAACTCCATTCTGTTGAGGTGTATACGGCACTGTACACTGGTGTTTTATCCCACGTTCAGCCAGAAATGCATTAAAATCAGAAGACATATATTACCCCCCTCGATCAGAACGGAGGGTGCCCATTTTACATGGTGACAGATTTTCAGCCAAAACCAAAAACTGTTTGAAGCACATGAACACTTCGGACTTTGCTTTGAGTGGATATACCCATGCATGCCTGGAAAAATCATCAATGAAAGTCATGAAGTAAAGGTAATTTCCAAAAGAGGGTGTCTGCATAGGACCACATACATCACTATGTACAAGCTGCAATTTCTGCGTAGCCCGAACTGAACCATCTTTTGGAAAGGATGAACGCTGCATTTTGCCCAAAATACAGCCCTCACAAACATGTTTTCCAAGTGCCTCAAGTTTGGGCAAAGAGGACACCATTTCAGATTTCTGCAGGCGTAGCAAACTAGCAAAATTCAGATGACCAAAGCATGCATGCCAAAGCTTTGCATCTGACATAGCCTGAGAATCATGAACTGCACATGCCAAATCATTCACAAATCTTTCATAGTCTATGAGCTTATACAGCCCACGACATAAAATGCCAGAAGCAATAATCACATCGCCATTTGATAGATCATGAACTGTACACCTGTCATCAACAAATTTCACAACCAAGCCAATCTTGGCTAATGCAGAAATTGATAACAGGTTCTTTTTGATCCCTGGCACAAATAAAGCATCTGACAAAGTGAAAGAACTACCATCAGTAGTAGTCAAAATGATCTTACCAACTCCCATAACACGATAAGAGGATTTGTTGGCGCATGTAACAGTATTCCCTGTAGGGGCAGGCTCGAGTGAAGAGAAGAAACTACGCTGCGAGGTAATATGTTTGGTCGCCCCACTGTCAAAATACCAAACATCTGAGTCTACTACAGACATGCACTGCTCATGAGAAGATGGGTCAAAACTGCAGACAGTAGTAAATGCCCATTCTTCTTCCTGCACAAGATTTGCAGACTTTGTTTTTGGTGTAGAGGCCTCTGCAACAACCATTCCAGCCTCTTTCTTTTTTGCCTCTTTAGCAACCAGTTTTGGATAGTTCTTTATGATATGATCATTCCCTTTATGTACTTACAAAAAAATTTCTGCTTTTCTCATTTCTTCTCATCTTTATCTTCCTTCTTCAAATATGCAGAATTAGCAGATTTCTACTTACTAGTTGAAGAGCTCCATTTTCCTTTGCCCTTCTGACTAGCCAGGAAAGCTTGATCTGCAACTCGAATAATGGACCTGTTCTACCTGGACTGGTCTTCCTGCAACAGAACAGAGACTAACTCCTCAAATGATAAGGCATTCCGATTACCTTTCATCATCAACCGAAGAGTAGAAGCAAAACACCGATATGAATCAGGAAGACCATTCAGAACGGTCTGCACAAGTGAGCTATCTGGTATAACCTCATCAGCAAAAATCAACTATTCCTTCAAATCTTTGATCTTCATTAGGAAACTGTCCATAGAATCACCTTCATTCATGTGCTCACTCTCCAACTGTTTTCGGAGGTAAGCAACACGAGCCTCATTCCTAGCTTGGTACAATGTGGTAAGTGTATCCCAAGCATCCCTAGCTGTTCTATAAGAGCGAATATGAGGAATAATGGCACGTTTGACAGACAAAGCTATCAATGCATGTGCTTGGGCATCTCTGCCATCCCAATGAATTTGCTCTGCAGTAGGTGCAACAAAAATAGCAGCACGAACAGGAATCTGCAGAATATCATCTTCGACACCATCTTCATCAGCTCCAACACCTGTATTTGCAGTACCTGTTGTTACAGGTGTAACAGGACGTCTTTCAACACCCTGCACAATGTTCCACAATCCTTTTGCAACCAATACATGTCGCATCATATAAGCCCATAATGGGTAGTTGGTACCATCCAACTTATCCTCAACAGCCAACATACGGAATACATCACTGCTTTCAGCCATGGCCGGTGACTAAAATACCTTGATGCAGAAAATCGACTGTATCTCAAAAAGTTGAATGGAACTGCCCAGATGAGTTCTTGTTGAAGCTCAAAGTCAAGGACAAAGCATGGAAGCACATCAAAAGGTGGACACACGAGGAAAGGGAGCAAGTAGGGAGCTCCAAGAAGTGTATGTCAAATTTTCAGAAGAATTCCCTACAAAAATAGTGATTTTCATCACTAGAAACCATTGTAAATACCATTATCTATTTTTAGTAACTCCATTTTGTTCAAGCCGAGGAGTCCTCGAGCTTGAGGAGTATTAGAAGTACCATCGTACCAATTTTCATAATTTTTAGACTTCGTTTGAGCCCTCAAATAAGCCCTGGAACCTAATTTTTAACTAGGCCGGACACTAGGTCTGGACAGGGCCAAAACTAGTCAAAAAACTATAAAAAGAGCTAGAGAGCTCATTTTTGAGGTTAACTTGTTAGAGAATAGAACTTTTGTAAGAGAACTCTTTTGCAATCTAAGCTTTCCATTGTTCCTCTCTTAGATCTTACTTTGTGCGCGTGTGTGTGTATGTGTGTGCATGTTTGTGTGCTTTCACTCACGCACTTGTGCCTTCACTTGCTCGTGGTCTTCATACCAGTCCTCACGTCTCCGCGGATTGACAAGTAAAGGAGGTGGTGCTTACGCTTGAGCTACACCAAATTTTGGCGCCGTTGCCGGGGAGAGAGCTTCGAGGACGAGCGTTGTGATGGTAAGATCGTAGATTTGCGACGTTGGAAGGTAAAAAAAACTGTCATTTCAGTTCATTTTCTATTTTTTCCTCTTCATCTTCATCATCATCATCATCTCCACCTTCTTCCATCTTCTTCTTCATAGAAATTTCTGTTTTTTAGTGCATTTTCACCATTTTCATACCATTTTTCATGCATTATTGTGTGGGAAGGAGTTAGGAGGTGCAAGGGAGAGCAAGCGCTGCATTTTTTTCATGATTTTCTGCTCATACGGAGCTCGCCATAGCCGGCGCTCAGAAATTTGAATTTCCCGCCAAAAAACGCGATTCTGTGATGAAAATCGCGATTCTGTGAAAATTCAAATTTTTTTTTGAAAACACGATTTTCAGTTTTCCCGCCTAAAAGTTGGCTGAAAAGAATCGCGATTCTGTGTTTTTCTCAAAAAACACGATTCTCTAAAACACGATTCTGTGCTCAAAATCGCGATTTTCACAAATCACGATTTTCAACAAAAACACGATTTTGTGAAAAACACGACTTCCTGCTCAAAATCGCGATTCTCACAAATCACGATTTTCAGCGAAAAATACGATTTTGAGAAAAACACGATTCTCTATGACAAAATCGCGATTTTCATGCCAAAAACACGATTTTGTGAAAAAGGCGATTCTGTGAAAACACGAATTTTTGCTCAAAATCGCGATTTTCAAAAACACGATTTTGTGCTCAACATCGCGATTTTCATGTCAAAAACACGATTCTGAGAAAACACGATTTTCAGTCAAAAACACGATTTTGTGAATCACGATTCTCTGAGTCAAAATCGCGATTCTCTAAAACACGATTTTGTGATCAAAATCGCGATTTTCAGAAACACGATTTTGTGATCAAAATCGCGATTTTCAGAAACACGATTTTGTGATCAAAATCGCGATTTTCAGAAACACGATTTTGTGATCAAAATCGCGATTTTCAGAAACACGATTTTGTGATCAACATCGCGATTCTCTAAAACACGATTTTGTGATCAAAATCGCGATTTTCAGAAACACGATTTTGTGATCAAAATCGCGATTTTCAGAAACACGATTTTGTGATCAAAATCGCGATTTTCAGAAACACGATTTTGTGATCAAAATCGCGATTTTCAGAAACACGATTTTGTGATCAAAATCGCGATTTTCAGAAACACGATTTTGTGATCAACATCGCGATTTTCAAATCACGATTTTCTGCTCAAAATCGCGATTTTCAAAAACACGATTTTGTGCTCAACATCGCGATTTTTTTTACTTCACAGCATCGCGATTTTCAGAAAGTTCACAAAATCGCGATTTTCTCCAAAGGTCCTGTTTGCCTGTTTTGACCCCCAGGAGCCTGATTTGACATAACTTTCTCATCCAAAGTCCATTTTTTGAGCTCTATAGCTTGTTGGAAAGCTCGTTTCAAATCCTACACGATCTCAACTGTTTTTTTCGAGAATAATGCGTTGATTTTGAGATAGGATAATTTGAAGTTGACCCTCAGGTGGGACTAGGGAACCAAGGGGGCTCTAAAGAATTTTGAACCATACCAAAGGGAAAATTTGGACTCTTGACTAAAGCTTATGAACCTGAGATCTGGTAGACACTTAGGCAAGGATAAACAAAGCATTAGATCTTCTGAGGCTAGTTTCAACCATACATCCAAGTCTTGGACACAACAACTAAGTGGTGATCATTTACTAAGTTCAGACACAAGTGATTCAGAAATGTCTTTTAGCATGGGAAAACCTGCAGGTGGCTCAGGGACCGCCCATCTACAAACACCGGAAGGTCCCTATAAGACACAGTTGGAATATATTCGGACCAACCAATTAGGTGCTCGCATCTATGAGGATGGTCTGAGGCGATCAGTGGTCCAACTCAAAAATCCAGATCAATCCTTTGGACTTGAACACCCGGTGGTCAAGTTCGAAGAGGGTTCATACATTGATAAGGAAGGAACCATGTATGTGGTTACCAACCAACCAGATAGGACCGATGAGTTTGGAAATATCATTCATGAGAATGAGATAGGAGACCTAGAACAAGGAAATATAGGACAAGGACCCCAGACTCCTAGAGGCAAGTCAGTTTTGACCCGAGTGATCACTCCAGACTGGATCCCTCAAGACAACAAAAGCATAGAACTATTTTTGAATAGAGAAACAGAGGAAGCCTTTTGGAGATTCAAGCCATAACAACCTAGCCAATTGGGCATAGTCATCATCTACGAGTTCAAGGATCCAGAGATACCAGGCAAAGTTGTCTACCTAGATAACACGTCAGAGAAAATTTTCTTGGTAACAGAACATGATAGACATGCATATACTTGGAAGAGTGAATTGATTTTCCCTCCACCAAGATCCAATGTTTCCCACGGCCTCCAAGGAGTAGGGTCATCCCAAGCTCAGGAAGCCCAGAGAGAAAGAACTAGAGAGAGACCGGAGGTAAGTTTTGCACACACAGTGGGCAGGAATAGGTCAGGATTTGAAAATGAAAGACCTGAAAGAGAGAGATATCAAGCACATAGGCAACAAAGAAATGAACATGAATTTCCATTGCCTAGAACCCGAGAGCACCCAAGAACCCTCAGACCCACTCAAGTGATCAAGGCAATGAAGAATTATTTTGACGGGTCAGGAGATCCTTATGATCATGTGGCTGAGTTCAAACAAGTGTTAAGAGCTGAACAGGTTGAGGATTTGTTCACCCAGTACGAGGCATTTGGTCTGACCCTTAAGGGCACTGCCTTAGCTTGGTTTCAACCATTGAGTAGTCGCAACTATCGCGATATAGGTCAACTGCTAGACGAATTCATTGTAGAATTTTCCAAGAGTGGTATTAGGCATAACACTTCATCTTTGATCCACAGCTTCAAACAGACACCCCAAGAAACAGTGCGACTAGCAGGTAGAAGGTTTAGACAGTACCTAGAAAGATGCCCTGTTCCAGAGCTACCCACACCAGCCAACCAAGTGGCTTTGTTTTTAGATGGCTTACTGAGCACAAAGTTAAGATCCTATGTATACTTGAAAGAGCCTAGATCCATAGAAGAGTGCGTGCGGACATGCATTGACATAGAAGATAACTTGGGTGAGGAGTTAGGATTGTCCAAACTCTATAAGGATTCAGATAGTTCTACTAGTCATGCTTCAAAAATCTCCACGAAAATAGAGGAGATAGCTGAGCAAGTTGCCAAGAAGCTGGGAGTCCAAAATAAACAAACACAGAGAGTCACTCCATTGAATCGGTGTTATACTTGCAGAGGCGACCACATGGCTAATGTATGCCCATTGTACAACCAGAACATGAGAGAAAGGAATGCTCCATATTGCACAATTGAGAGAAAATATACGAACCACACGGCTCAAGATTGTCCCTATAATAGGCAGGCTGTTAGACAGAATTATCAACAACCTTACCAACCAGGTAGGTATCAAAACCAATACCAACAGCCATATTATAGACCACAACAGCAATATCAGGCACAATATAGGCCACAACCAGTCTTGGGAAACCAACCACCAGCCCCGGCCAATGTGATTCCAGTCAAGTATGCCGTGGGAGAGGAAAATCCAAGTAGAGCATTGGTCCCACTAACCCCATTGATACCAGATAATGACTCTCATGCTCATAGTTCAGACTACTCCCATGAAGGTAGTCCACATGCCTATTACACAGAGTCACCTGAACATAGTGAGATTTACCCGTATCATTATGAGGCACGGCCTATGGAACAAAATTGGGAGCTAGAATACTCCAATGTCATGTACACAAATCCTAACCCTAGGCCCCAGTTGAGACAAATGAGACCACAAGCCCCTAGAGGATCTTGTTTCAGATGTCAAGGTGACCATTTCATTCGTGACTGTCCCCACCCACCATCTCCGAGTCAAGGACAAGCTATCACAATACATGCTTATTGTCCTGATTGTGGCAAAGACCATCTCCCCAGAGATTGTCCAAGAAACCCCTCTAGTGCACCCAAGATTACACCCATTAATGTGGTAGGCTTAGTGGCAGAATCAAGTGCCAGTAGCAGCAATGTGGCACCTGTACAGGCAGTTACTAGGGCACAAGCATTAAAACAAGATAAACCAGCAGAACAATCAGAGTTGAGTGAATCAGGAGAGCCTAGTAAGAGGAAAACAAGAACATGGAAGGATACCAGAGAAAAGGCCAATCGTAAGTGGAATAAAAAGTTATCAGAACTAGAAGAAAGCTTGAAAGACGCAAAAACAAAAATAGAAGACATTGCATCTCAAAACCCCTCACATGCTGAAACTCCATCCACTCCACCTCATCCCACCCCACCACCCATTGTAAATAGACCGCAACCAGGGTCTGTTCTTGCAGATCCAACCCCAGAAGGCTTGGACATGATGTTCAAGGCCTACCAGGCTCGACTTCAAGAAGGGCCTACAGCGGCAAACCTAGACAAGAGTTACCCTAGAGCAGATTTAGAGATTGAACGGATGAAAATGTGCATGAAAATGGTAGAACAAGCTCAAGCCATACTTGAGACTAGTCAAAAGTTCAATCAGACAAACTCTATCAAATCAGATTTGCATTTCCAGGGCTTACTAGAAAGATTAGAGCAATTGGTAAACAAACCACAAGTTTCTTTACATCCACAGGCTCAACCAGTTATTGAGAGAAGAAGCTCACCACCAAGGGGAGCTTATGTTCCTAATTCCACAGATGCTGGAATACCTCCTTCAATTCAACAGTACTCTCAAGAGTTCTTGCGGGAAATACAGGAAGATAAATGGGCCAAGGAGAAGGGTAATTCCCCTCCTATTCCTGAGATTGATGATCTTCATGATCAATTTCCCCAAGACATTCCATCTATTTACGGAGATGAAGCAGAACAACAAGAAGACGAAAGGTTAGATTTTGAATCTAATACCTTAGAAGAACTTCCTCAATTTCCAGGCCCATGGGAATCTGAATCTCTCCAGATTAGAGCTCCCACAATACTAGTAAGAAATGAAGACTCAGTGGTTCCAAGGAACACGGATGTCGTGAAGAACACTAAGGTTCAGTGTCATCTCACTGTAGAAGAGCTGCTCAAAGCGAAACCTGAGCTTTGGAATCATGTGAAGGATCAGGTTCCAGAACTTGATTCCAACATGCCAAAAGCAGGCTCCAAGCAAAGGGTACCAGAGATACCTCTAGACAAAATAGGGGACATGTGTGAGGGTGAAGAAGGTAATACTTATCTTCCCATCACCTACCAAGGTTACACAACCAAAGCAATCATAGATTCAGGTGCTGGTGTTGCTATTGCGACCACCTCCTTGTGGAAGCAATGGGGCAAGCCCACATTAAGACCAACTAGAATGAAGCTTCAAATGGCTGATGGTCATTTTGAAAGACCTCTAGGGTTGCTAGAAGGGATCACTCTAACCACTTGTGGTGTAGAGTTTGAGCACACATTTGCTATATGTGACTTTGAGAAAAATAATGTCTATGAGATGATCCTAGGAAGACCCTTCCTACGACAATTGCAAATAGTACAGGATTGGGGAACTAACTCCTTGTACTTACAGCACTTAGGGGTTACCACCAAGGTCAATTTGAAGGATTACACCTTCAGAGATGTACCACCCCTACAGTGGAATTCTATCCACAAAGTGAAAGAAGATTCCATCTCTGTGCATTCTGAAAGTTCACCTGATCCATCATGGCTGCATGAAGATACTCATTTGTGGATGTGCAAAGTCGCAAAGGAAGAGGAAAAACGTTTAAAGGCAAGGGAAGAAGGAACTTCACTAGGAGATAGACCAGTTAGAGACCCAGCCTACACAACGATGATCTTTCCAGATGAGGAGTTTGAGCCTCATGGCTGGCCGGAAATCTTAGCCACCATGGACATTGCTGTCAATGAGGAACAGTGGACACCTCATTGTGATGAGGAGGGTTATGATATCTCAGTGTTCATGTGTCAACCCTTGCTAGAAGAATGTGACCCTAGTGATGTCATAGAAGAAGAAGAGAATGATGATGATCTGGAGTCTATTGTGATGGATAGTTGCTTTAACTCAGAGCAGCACTATCTAGAAGATATAGGAGTGTTCACCCAGAAAGAAGAAGAACCTCTCACAAGTATTAAAACAGTAAACTCAAAGGATGGAAGTGAGAGTAGTCAAAAGAAAAAGAAAAGAAAAGCAGTGAAACAAGAAAAGGAGGAATCATTGTTTGAAGTACCAGAAAACTTCAAGAAATATGAAGTTGACGACCGCAAAATTTTGGTACGAATGCCTAAGAGAGAGGCCATCATAGGAGAATCATATGATAATAAAGAAAAGACCAAGAAGATTGTAGTGACCATTGAAGAGAACGAAGAGAGATGCACATATATAGGAGATGACCTAAGTGCAAGAGAAGAAATGGAGCTCATAGCTCTGTTAAGGGAATATAGGGATGTGTTTGCATGGCACTATAGAGACTTGAAAGGGGTAGATCCAAGAATTTGCTCTCATACTATCCCCATGACTGCTGATGCTAAGCCCACTAAACAGAAGCCCTACACATATAATGATACCTATGCAGCCAAAATAAAAGAAGAAATTGATAGGTTGATTGAAGCTGGATTCATCTATGAGATTGAGCATACCGAATGGGTGTCCCCCATTGTTGTGGTACCCAAGAAGAACGGGAAGTTGCGAGTGTGTATTAACCTTAAAAAAGTTAATGCAGCTATGATTAGAGACAGTTATCCACTTCCAATCACAGAACACCTATTGGAGCGTGTTGCAGGCAAGGAAGTTTATAGCTTCCTTGATGGATTTTCAGGTTACAATCAAGTAGCCATTGCCCCAGAAGATCAACACAAAACAACTTTTGCTACAGAGTGGGGAATCTTTGCATTTCGGGTGATGCCATTTGGGCTCACCAATGCACCTGCAACATTCCAAAGGCTCATGTGTCATGTCTTCAAAGAGTTCTTGCGAAAGAGCTTAGAAGTGTATGTGGATGATTTATGTGCTCATTCCCAAGAAAGAAGGGTTCACATCCCTGAGCTCAGACAAATCTTCAACAAGTGTAGAGAATATCGAGTGTGTCTGAACCCAGAAAAGTGTGTGTTCATGGTGCGTCAAGGTAAAATCTTAGGCCATATTGTTTCTAAGAATGGAATCTCAACAGATGAAGATAAGGTACGAGCCATAGCAGAGCTACCAAGGCCAAGGAATGTTAAAGAGGTACAAGCCTTTATGGGCCATTGTGGATACTACCGTAGGTTTATCCACATGTACGCGATCATAGCTAGACCCCTTTATGCCTTGTTGTCTAATTTTGAGTGGAACGACGAATGCGAGAATTCTTTCAACGAACTGAAAAAACGATTGTGCACGGCACCAATACTCACCACTCCTGATTGGAATAAACCTTTCCATGTCCATGTGGATGCATCCAATCATGCCATAGGATGTGTGCTAGCACAACCCACAAGTGAAGGAAACTTAGATTTGCCCATAGCATATGCTAGTAGACAGCTCACTGCAGCTGAACGGAACTATACCACAACTGAGCGAGAGGGCTTAGGCATGGTATATGCTGTGAAGAAGTTTAGACACTATTTATTGGCCAACAAGTTCAAGTTTTTCACTGATCATCAAGCTTTGTTATATTTGGTCAATAAACCTTGCAATACTGGACGCTTAGTAAGATGGTTCCTCTTACTAATGGAATATGACTTTGAAGTTGTTGTCAGGAAAGGTAGAACCCACCTTCGGGCAGATCACCTTTCTTGCATCACTTCAGGAGAGTCACCGCAAGGAGTGTCTGACGAATTACCCGATGCTTATCTGTTCAATTTAGAAGTTGTCCCTAAATGGGCAAATAAGCTGGTACCAGTCCTAACCTTTGGCCCTGCAAATAAGAATGTGAAAACATCACAAGAAGAAATTGTAAAATCACAAAAATATCACATATTAGCAGGAAGCATGTACAAACAAGATACTGAGGGTGTATTAGCTTGTTGTGTGGAGGATGATGAACATAGTAGTTGGTTGCAGCAAGCCCATGAAGGAATGCTAGGAAATCACTATTCTAAACAACGAACATTGCAGAATCTAAAGCGTTTAGGAGTGTATTGGCCTAGCATGGACAAAGAAATACATGAGTGGATTAAGAATTGTCCAAGGTGCAGAGAGAGACCCCCAGTGGAGTATGCGACCCTTTATCAAGTGTCTTTAATTCCAGAGTGGAGTGCTCCATTGGTAGAGTTTATGAGATCGGGACGATTACCCAAAGAGGCTAGTCTAGCAAGAAGAAGAAGCATGGAGCAAGAGGCTCAAGGCTATGCCCTAGTAGGAGACAACCTATACCGAAGAGGCAAAGATGGTTACTTAAGACTGTGCGTTCACGAATCAGATTATTTGAAAGTCTTAGAAACTGCACACAGCGGTGTTGCAGGTGGACATTTTGGTCCTGACCGAGTGATCAAGACCATTCTATTCTCAGGACTTTGGTGGCCCACTCTTCATATGGATGCACATACATATGTGAAGAAATGTGACACATGCCAACGTGCACAATATCCAGTGAGAAAAGACGAGATGCCCCTGAGGCCAATGATGGGAGGACGTGCATTTTCGAAGTGGGGCATAGACTTCATAGGTCCTATTAACCCCCCAGCTAGAAACTCCCATGCAGAGTACATCATTGTAGCCACAGATTACCTTACAAAGTGGGTAGAAATCAAAGCCACAACAAAGAATGATGCTCAGACTACGGCTAAATTCTTATTCGAGAATGTGTTCACGAGATATGGACTACCAATAGAGTTGGTGAGCGATAGAGGCACACACTTCTTGAATGAAGTCATTGAAAATCTTCTCCAAGAATTCTTGGTGACACATAAGAAATCTGCCCCCTATCACCCACAAGCCAACGGACAAGCCGAGAGTACCAATAAGATCCTCTGTAACGTATTGACAAAACTGGTGAATAATAAACGCTCTGATTGGGACAAACAACTTCATCATGCTGTTTGGGCTTATCGAGTTGCCTACAAAACGGTACTCAACTCCACCCCATTTCAGATGGTCTTCGGACAGAACGCTGTGCTACCATTAGATTTCTTAATCCCTGCCTTAAAAGTAGCACAAGAGTATGAGTGGAATGGGCATGAATTGTCCTCTAGGATCTTTGATCTCGAACGCTTGGGTGAGACGAGGCTACGAGCGGCAGCAGGCATCTACGCTGCAAAGAAGCGGCAAAAGGCATACTTTGATGCACACATCAAGGATAAGGGATTGAAAGAGGGAGATCTAGTGTTGGTATACACACTAAAACAACATGCCCGCAAGTTGGAAAAAAGAGGATACGGACCCATGATCATTAATAGAATTTCCACTAGTGGTGCAGTTCAGTTGGCCACTCTAGAAGGAGATATCTTGCCAAACTATATTAGTGGTTGTAGAGTCAAGCTATATCAAGAACCTCTTACTGAGGATATGCTAATGAGACTCAACACTGCGAAGAAGCGAAAAGAAGAAGAGTTAAGAGTGAGAGAAGAAGCACAGGTAGAGGCCAGAGAGCGTATTAGGCGAAATAAGTTAAGGCGATTAGGCCTAGAAGTCAACTCAAAAGCCCCAAAATATCACATGGATATGTGTCAAAAGTCAGACATAGCGACTTCTCAGGTCATTGACCGAAGACCCTTTGTGACCATAGAGATAGGACAAGGGAAGGGTGCAAGGACGGTGAAAGCATTGATTGACTCAGGTGCAGCAAGTAGTGCAGTTAGACTTTCCTACTGCCAAGACTTGGGGTTGAACATCAATCCCATAGAAGCTTATCTCATAGGATTGGGAGGTGTGGAAACCCCTTGTTTGGGCGAGGTGGAACTTCCCATCTACCTTCAAGATGTTCCAATGAAAGTCAAAGTGCTAGTATGTCAAGATGAGAACCTTACAGAACCACTTGTCTTGGGTCAAGATTGGATCTATGACCATGCAGTTAACTTAAACCTAAGAAGTCAAATTCTTCAAGTTTGGGTACATGAACAATGCATCACATTAGAATTAGAGAACTGCATGCTCCTAAATCATGGCACCACACACTCTCTTAGTTCTTCCAAGACTAATCATATGAAAGAAGATGTTGTATGTGTCAAAAGCTCTATGATGCAGAAGGAGTCAATCGTGGAAGACCAAGTTCGAAGGCGGGTGGATCTTTCTTCTTCTCCAAAGACTCAAGTAGCCATAGTAGTGAGCCCACCACACAAGCAAACACAACCGTTCACGACAACTGCTACATCAAATAGAAAGACACCATTCGATAAAAAAGCGGTTCCGGGCATGAAGCAGATCTGGGTAAGCAAAGGAGAGCAACCACCAGCCTTACCCCCACAAATCCCATCCATGCACACTAACCAGGCCAGAAGACGAAGGAAGCAGCTCAGACAAGCTCAATCACAAGATATCCAACAAGTTTGGGTGCCTAAGAAGTTAGCTGCAGCTCAACAAGGGCAATTACAGATGTGGGTACCTAAGAAGCTCCTACACCCACAACAACCTTTGTTCTCCCACATGCAAAAGGTTTCAACAAAGAAGCCAAAAAGAGAAGAGGGTAAGAACCACGTACAGAGACCAAAGGAAGATCAAATCAGCTCTTCAACATTAGTAGGAAGACATGCAAAAAAGATATGGGTTTGGAAGCCAAAAGTGCAAGTAGCCTCCACCGACCAAAGCATCAACCACACTGGATACCACAGTTCAGAAAGCATCCAAAGAGAAAGACGCCTGAAGTGACCTCTACAGTGCCAAATGATGTTCTAAAATGGACTCCAATAAGGAGGATTACATCAGTTCGAGACTCAATGGATACCTCCACCAAGGTCGGCATCAACCTCCACAAATAACATCGAAAGCCTCGAACGAGCAACAACCATGTGCTCCTTGCACAACCTTGTCTTTTGCACCATTTAGGTCATGCATTTCCAAAGTATGCATTAATATAGGGCCACATTACACGGCCGTGCATAGACACACTTGAGAATCCCATGCACAAGAGCACAGTGACATATGTCGAACATTTCTATTGATACTAACTTTTGTGTTCTTGTTTTGTGATATCCTTTTTCTCAAAAAAAAAAAAAAAAAAAAAAAAAAAAAAAGAAGTGGGAGAGAGCTTGTTCCCAGGTTTGGCTTATGAAACATGAACGAGTCATGCTTAGTTGAAGGTGGAACTATTGATTACTGGGCACTTATCACTTTGGATAGAAGTGTGTCTCGGCTAGCCGATGATATTATTGCTGCCTTATCTGGTAGATGGCAAGCACTTGGCATGAACACGGCATCTACAACTATGATTTTCTCTTACCATGGTAGGAATGAAGAGCTTGAAGGTCCGCAACTTGAGTGATGCTTAATTACTTCATGTACCAGAGCATCCAAGGAGATATCTGCAAAGGGTAGTTCTAGAGGTGAAGACTCCTGCATATGGTGAGCTAAAGAGAATATGTGAAACTCAGCTTGGTGTAGTTACCCGATGTTGCTTGCCAAGGAATATAAAGCAATTCAATTCTCAGTATTTCCTGAACCAGTATGGAACAGTAGCACTGGTGAATGGTCTATGTCAATCAGCATGGTAATCTCTTAGAAACCGGCACGTGTCCAATATTCCTCTGAGTGTCAATATAGGGAAGTGAACGTGCATGAGCCCAAGCTCAGAAATGCACATTGTTAGTGACAAATGTTGCTTTGAAAAGAGGAGAGGGGATCCACCACTCAAAAGATCTCATCAGTGGACAATCAACATGGACCTTCATCAACAAGGTTCCATCCCAAAGGCCGAGTGTACAACACGAAGAGGCAAACATCCATCAACCTTCGCCATGGTAAGTATCTTTACTCTGGAAACACCATAACCATGATAGTTTAGGAAACCTCTTCGTCAGCATACCCTTGAGCACTTAGCTCAAGACCCGCAATTTTTGCACCATACTTCTTCCAATGCATTTTCCAAGTAAGCATGCGTAGGGCTACATTACAAGGCCGTGCACAAGGCACATACTTTTTTCAACCCAGGCACGAACACACTTACCCATCATTCATTATGGGTTATGAGTAGTTGGCATGAATGCTCTCAACATCATCTTTAAAAGAACTAGCGGACATCATGGGAACAACATCCATATCTCGGAAGCAAATTGAAGCCTGTAGTTGCTCCAAATCACTCTTGACAACCTCTTCTGAGCAACTTGCAGTTTTGAAAGCTCACAACGACACATTCTTGCTGGAATCCAAGGAACTAGCCCATACAACGGATGGACACCACCTCTCAAAGCACTACACAGAACAGCCCTTCCAACAAGGGTCTGTCAGGGACGACAGACTCGAGAGGGGGGGGAGTGTTGAAGCTCAAAGTCAAGGACAAAGCATGGAAGCACATCAAAAGGTGGACACACGAGGAAAGGGAGCAAGTAGGGAGCTCCAAGAAGTGTATGTCAAATTTTCAGAAGAATTCCCTACAAAAATAGTGATTTTCATCACTAGAAACCATTGTAAATACCATTATCTATTTTTAGTAACTCCATTTTGTTCAAGCCGAGGAGTCCTCGAGCTTGAGGAGTATTAGAAGTACCATCGTACCAATTTTCATAATTTTTAGACTTCGTTTGAGCCCTCAAATAAGCCCTGGAACCTAATTTTTAACTAGGCCGGACACTAGGTCTGGACAGGGCCAAAACTAGTCAAAAAACTATAAAAAGAGCTAGAGAGCTCATTTTTGAGGTTAACTTGTTAGAGAATAGAACTTTTGTAAGAGAACTCTTTTGCAATCTAAGCTTTCCATTGTTCCTCTCTTAGATCTTACTTTGTGCGCGTGTGTGTGTATGTGTGTGCATGTTTGTGTGCTTTCACTCACGCACTTGTGCCTTCACTTGCTCGTGGTCTTCATACCGGTCCTCACGTCTCCGCGGATTGACAAGTAAAGGAGGTGGTGCTTACGCTTGAGCTACAGTTCTACTAGACCTGTAGGAGACTTCGAGACGCTTAAACTGGCAAATAGAAACTGGTATATACCTTTGACACAAAAAGACGAAATAGCCTATACAAGCATTGCGATAGTGCGTTCAGAGGCCGAAACGAGCTCAGATCGCAATTTCAACACCACAAAACGAAGCTGTTTTGATCTCGGAAACACCCTGAGTATGCTCACCAAAATTCATACGATTCTGAGACTGCAAATGGAGGAGTGTCTACGGCGCCCTAGATGAAGCGACGACCTTCTCTGATACCAATTGTTGGAGATAGATGTCTGCGGAAGCAAGCGAACAACACAAGGAAGAAGAAGAAGCTTGGAGCACAAACACACAATATTGAATGTATTACTAGAGAATGTACAAAGATAAGTAGCCCATTAGGGCAATAGGCGTATATACAAGCCGGGGGAAAAAAACCTCCTAAAGATGGAAAAGTGCCCCGGCGGTCCTAGTGTGTTCACACACATCACTACCTAAATATATCAACAATTATTGTGATGGGTGATGATTTGAATGGCATTCAAAGGATCAAGAGACACATGCAAGAGTTCAAAATCAGTGACTTAGGTGAGCTCACATATTTCCTAGTTATGTCGGTGATATACACAGATGAAGGAATGTATTTGACTCAGAGGAGATCCATTTAGGATCTATTTCTCAAGTTCAAAATGGAGAATACTAAACCTACAGGTACACCTTTGGAGATGAATCATAAACTTAGTGTTTATGAAGGTGAGAAAATTGAAGGCATAAAAGAATATAAAAGCTTGGTAGGTAGCTTGATATATGCTACTCATACAAGGGTAGACATCTCATATAGTGTGGGAGTGCTAAGCCAATTCATGCACTCTCCACAAGACCACACATGGATGTAGCTAAGAGAGTACTTAAGTATCTCAAAGGTACAATCAATAAAGGTATATTCTATCCTTAATCTTCATATTTGGATATCAAAATCTATTCAAATGTAGATTGGGTAGGAGCTAAGGATGATAGAAGAAGTACTTCTAGTTACTTAGCATTTGCAGGTTCGAAGCTAGTGTCATGGAGTTCCAAGAAGCAACCTATAGTTGCTTTATCCTCAACTGAAGCAGATTACAGAGGTTTGACCATAGCAACTCAAGAGGCAATATGGTTAAAAGCATTGTACATAGATTTGGGACTTGTGAGTTCCAAACCTCACATATTTGGAGATAATGTAAGTTCCATGCATCTACCAGCAAACCCTATTTTCCATGCAAGAACCAAACACATTGAGGTTCATTACCACTTCATTAGGGAGAAGCTCATGGCAAAGGAGATTGACATTTCTTTTGTTCCAACTGCAAAGCAAGTAGCAGATATGATGAAGAAGGCACTTGATGGAATAAAGCTTTGTAAATTCAAAGCTATGGCCAGTATTCAACCTATTAGAGAATGAAGACTCAAGCATACTTTAGCTTGAGGGGGAACTATTGGAACATCAAGCTTACACTATGCTTGAGGTGGATTTGATCTACATCAAAATCTATCACTTGGATTACGTCGAAAGAATATCCGTTGGAGAGTTCTTTTACTATGCTTATCTATTGTATTTTGCTCTTAGATTTTTCATGGATCTTTTACCGTTGTAAAAGCCTTGAGTTTTACAGATGTAAACATAGAAAGAGAGAGCCTAGATTCCATGAATTTGTGGTGGTTGAGTTGCATTCAATCAATCAATCAATCACATAAAAGTAGATCAAACTAGATCTTCACTTTTCCTAGATTGTAGGAAAGTGAATTGATTCCCTCCAAAACATCTTACCATCTCCATTTGAATTCAAAATCCACTATTGGAAGTCTTGGATCACTTCTAGAGTCTATATAAAGACTTTAAATCACTTGTACAATACATGGAAGCAATATACATACACTTGTGACCCTCATTGTCTTGCTCCTTTATTTTCGGCATCATCTTCTTTGCCAATAGTAAGATTATAGAGGCTGCTGCTCTCTCTGCAGAGGTCCAAATTTGCTAAGATATGGCTCATTGAAAAGGTATTAGTATCTAGTTTATGCTTATACATTTTCATAGCATTAGGCTTAGTAGATTGGGAGAAATTGTAGTTTTTCTTTCTCGGGGTCAATCTCTGTGTATTCCTGAAAAATAGGAAGTAGCACTGTTGAGTGTTTGATTCATTCCTATAGCAACTCTAGAGGGTCTATGAATATTTCCCCAATGCACAACTTTTCCAAGTGACCAATTTTGATGAGCCATGTTGAGCCTCTAAAACTTCTGACTTGGAAAAGTTGTGCACAAGTGGTATAGAAGTGGCCAAGGACATGGGTGCACATGTAGTGCACAAGTGGTATAATCACAATTGTCTTGGAGGTGAAATTAATTATAGGTTGCAAAAGGGCCTTTGTCAAGGGCTTTAAAGGCTTTTAAAGTGTTTTAGAAGGTTCACATGTCAAACTATTACCACCCAAGTAGGAAAGCCATTGCTAGGCTAGGTAAGGAAGCTATATGATTATGGAAAACCCCATCCCATAGTCAAAAGACTTGATTGTAGATAAACCAAGGTGATCATAGAGAATAGAGGAGTAAACATGGGCAAAAACATATATCGTAAACACAGCCGTCATGGTTGAGCTCAAGCAAAGAGACCAACAAATGTGGAAGAGGCACTCCATGATCCCAATGGGAGTGTACCCTATGAAAACATACGGAAATATCATGAACAATGGAACTTGGGAGCTAGTGGATTGAACCCTATGCAGAAAGTCATTGGCACCAAGTTGATTTAGAAGCTTAAGTACAAGGCCAATGGTAGTTTGGAGAAGTACAAAACAAGACTTGTTGCACATGGGTACTCACAAGTAAAGGGATTGAATTTTGTGAATCATTTACCTCAATAGCAAGGATGAGTACTATCCGAGTATTACTAGTTGTGGTTGTGCATAAGCGCTCGCCAATCTATAGCATAGATCTTAAATCAGCATTCTTGAATGGATACATCAAGGAGGAGGTATATGTGTCTTAGCCACCACGGTTTGAGGCTCCTCATTTATAGAACAAGGTATGTAAATAAAAGAAGGCATTATATGGGCTAAAACAAGCCCCTAGAGCATGGCATCAACTGATGGATAATTATCCCTTGGATCTAGGTTTCAAAGGATTCTACTCTATGTACATGGCCTTGTGAGTATAGGAAATGATGATGCTTGTCTTCAAAAAGTAATAGATTACTTGAGTTGAGAATTCAAAATGACTCACTAAGGATTAATGCATTATTGCTTAGGCCTTGAAGTATGGAAAGAACCACAAAAGATTTTCGTCTCTCAATAGAAGTATGCAAGATAGATTTTGAAGGCATTTGACATGGAGGATTGCTAGGAGATTTGTACAGCTATGGAGGTCAATACAAATTTATCTATTGAAGTTACTTCACCTCTAGTGGACATTGGGAGATATAAGAAACTCATTGGAATTATTATAGACTTGCACAATAGTAGACCATAGAAATTTAGTATCACTATGTGTATGAGTTGATAAAAACTGGGGACATTAAGGTAAGTTACTTTTGAGCTAAACAAAATTGAGTGGACGTGTTCACCAAGGCTCTTGATAGAGACCAACTTCATCGATAATTTCCAAAGCTTGGTATTGGACCAAGGAGGTAGTTCACCCTAGAGTGGACATTGAAGGGGGGTGTTAGATATGCTCAATGATCCACCCTCAAGGGACCACAAATGATCCATGGTGTTCTATGTTCTAAGACCCCCATTATGAGGAGAAGCCTTTGTGAGATCGTAGACATTTGTGGAACCCTAACTTCCAAATTAGATGAGGTCTATGTGTGAACATTTATGGTAATAAATGATCTTTGTGACCCTAGCCATGAGATTAGGGAGGGCATAAAATTCCAGGCAATTGGGTTTGTATTCAAGGTGAACATAATGACCTTATGGGGTTGTATGATTTCCCATAGAACCTAGATGGAGGGAGCTCATAGAGGATCTTTATCCTTCTACGAGGTCTAGAGGCCTATCCCCCTAGCACACACTGCTGATACAATAAGGCTTCTAGTCATGGAGATATTTCAAGAAATTAGATTTTTTTGGGTCTCTTGTCACTCTTGCCTATGTTTTTCTAACTATATTCAATCCCATTGTAAAATCTATATAAGCATAACCTATGCAAAGCATTTCATAGCATTGTGCGATAGTGAGACCTTCATCTACAGTCTATCTAGATCACCATCTAAACACCATATTGGGAGCACAAAAGTGGAAAACACCATCTTTCTAGCTACATAACTCTTTGCAATTTGAGAATTTGATTGCTCTATCTCTCAATCACTGTCTCTTTGTCTACATCTTTTCTTAACTCTGTCTATTGGTCTATTTTGATATGCTATTATTTCTTATGCATGCACGTGTGCGCGCGCACACACACACACATACATACATACATACATACATATATATATATATATATATATATATATATATATATATATATATATATATATATATATATATATATATATATATATATATATATATATATATATATATAAGAACTTTTGCCTAAAAAATCCCTTAAAGAAGGCTTGAAGATGGAAGTTTGATTAGTTGTGTGTGCAACTCTCTTCCCATCCTTTATATCCACTTGCATGCAAGATAGTAATGATCTGGGAAGCTCCATGTGGACATGTGGCATTGATACACACTCATTCCCATTACCCCTTAGATACCTTAGGATATCCTCTGAGCAAGGGACCCTGATTAGCCTTATCCCATGTCCCACAGAGGCATTTAAAGGCCTCTTTAGACAAATGTCTAACACACACACACACACACTCATATATATATGTGTGTGTGTATATATGTATTTATATGTGTGTGTGTGTGTATATATATATATATATATATATATATATATATATATATATATATATATATATATATATATATATATATATATATATATATATATACACACACACACACACACATATATATATATATATATATGTGTGTGTGTATATATATATATATATATATATATATATGTGTGTGTGTGTGTGTGTGTGTGTAGATGTGTCTATAGATATAGATAGATAAAAGCTTCTTGCTAGAAGTTCTTTTTTCATGTTACCACATACATGATTCACTCATATGTGGTGGTCCTTTGTACTTAGGGATATGATTTAGCTATTACTTCAGTTCTGAAAATTATCAATAGAGAGATATATTCTAGCTATTGGTCTTCTCAAAGATGGAGCTTCTTCTTTAAGTACAGTGGTTACTCCTTCTCCACCTACATAGAAGCAACTTAGATGGGATGGAAAAGATGCTCAAGCTCATGCATTGATTGCGCTTTTTGTGAAGCATCATATAGCTCCACACATTTAGTCATGTTCTACATCAAGATAGGCAGGGTGATGGGACACTCTTGCTTCTTTGTATGCTGTGTGTAATGAAGCATGTGTTGCATACTTGAGGAAGCAACTTGAGGATGTATGTGTGGTTGAAAATGATTTTGTGTATGTGTATATGACACACATCAAGGACTTGAAAGAGCAATTGGCAAACATAGATGAGATGATTCCGGATGCATCACTCATCTCTACATTGTTGAAAGGATTGATAGAATCTTTTCAAAGCTTTGCCACTATACTCCATTTTGTTGCAAAAGGGGAATCCCAATATGTATGCATTTGATGAGTTTCTATCTCTTCTTTTGCAAGAAGAGCAATCTAAAGTGAATAGGAGTGGTTTGATTGAGGGAACACAAGCACTTGCTATCTCACAAAAAGTTAAAGCAAGTATGGTTCAACTTTGGGTTCATTAAAACCAAAGCCTCAAACTTCCTCTTCCACTCATTCCTCTAATGGTACTGATTTGCAAAAGAAGAAGAGATGCAAATATTGCCAAAAGTTTGGTCATACTATTGATGAGTGTAGAAAGCTTGATAAGTGCAATGAAAAGAAGAAGGAATCCGGCATGTCTATTGTTGAAAATTCAGCAAATGCAAATAATGATGAAGCTAACATGGCTCAAGATTTTTGGGCATGTGTTGTTACATGTCATTATGATGCATCTTTGCATTCTAAATGTATGGTTGTGAGTGAGGCTGATTCGGATTGGTTCTTTGATCGTGGTGCTTCAAAGTAGATAACTTCATGCATCTTTGAAAGATGCACCCAAAGGAGGACATGTGGTGTGTGCAAACAATGCCTCTTATCATATCATTGGAGTAGCAGAAATTGACCTTACAATTGCAAATGGAGGTGCGATTCTTTTGAAAAATGCATTGTATGTACCTGGCATCAAGAAGAACTTAATTTTAGTTTCTTTGATTGCCAAAGTTGGACTTCATGTACACTTTGTTGATCATGATAAGTGTATGGTTCATGATTTCATCAATGGTGATATTATCATGATGTCTAGTACATTATGTACTGGTTTATATTGCATGGATACATACAAGAGGGCTGCCCCAAATGCCTTGGTTGCTCATACTTCTTCCATGGCTGAAATGGAACTTTGGCATGCTCCTTTTGGTCACTTGAACTTCAATAGTTTTCTTTATTTGCAAAAGAATGACATGGTTATTGGTTTGCCGAGACTTGAGTCCATTGAGAAGCATGCATGTGAAGGTTGCATTCTTGGAAAAATGCATCGTGCTTCTTTTCCAAATGATAGTCATACACACACTACAAGAAAATTGCAGCTTGTTCATAGTGATGTATGTGGTCCTGTCAAGATTCCATCTTTGGGGAAGCATGTGTATTTTTTTACCTTCATTGATGATGCTATTTGCTATTCATGTGCATATCCTATGAGAACAAAGAATGAGGTATTTTCTTGCTTCAAAGCATTTTTAGCTATGGCTGAAATTTTTTCTTCAAACAAGCTTTTGATTCTACATATGAATTGTGGTGGTGAATACATGTCACATGAGTTTAATGCTTTTCTTCGAGAAAGAGGCATCTCACACCAATGTACGATGCCATATACACCTCAGAAAAATGGCATTGCTAAGCATAAAAATAGAACTCTCCTTGAAATGGCACGGTGTGTGGTTAAAGAAAAGCACCTTCCTGATAAGTTTTGGATGAGAGCAGTCATGTGTGCAAACTATGTGTTGAATCGCTACCCTACAAAAGCATTGAGAGTCATTACTCCTTATGAGGCTTGGAATGGACATAAACCTATGGTTAGTCATATGCGGGTGTTTGGTTGTTTGGCTAAGGGATATTGTTTGTACCATCCATTGACGAACACAATTATTGTGAGTCGAGATATGGCATTTGTTGAAAATTCAAATTTCCCTTTACTTGAATACAAAAAACAGCCAACAGTTCGCTCACAAGATGTGTTCGATACACTCATGACTTTGTTCCAAAGTGATGCGCATGACTATGGTCATGTAGACCACCCAACTGAGGCTCAAAGGACTAAAAACTTCCAATAAAATAGAGCTGAAAATGTAGTGAATTTTCAACCAAACATGGTTGAAAATTTTCAGCCAAAAAGTATCAAAATTGCTAGAAATTTCTAGCCACATATGACCGAACAATTGCATCAAAATACGGCTGAAAATGAGCATGAAATTCAGCCCACACATGATATACATGTTGAAGATGTATTACATAATGAATGCATGTCTATCAAGAGTGCACAAGGTATGCCAAAGTGGCTGAAACAAATTTTGCATGATATCAAATTAAGTGCAATGTACTTGGGAGTTATGTGAATTGCCAAAAGGGAAAAATGCCATTGGTACAAAGTGGGTTTACAAGATTAAGAGAAAGTCTGATGGTAGCTATTAGACATTGATCCACAGGAATCATTACATTGATCCATAGGGATCTGTCCATGTGTGTGAGGGACAAGGGCTAGCTAGCCAAGGTCCCAAGCTCGGGGGGATACCCTAAGGTATTCGGTAGTAATGGGGATGAGTGTTGCATGATGGCCACATGTTGGCACTAGAACATCCCAGATCATTGCTATTTGTAGAGTACAAGAGGGTATATATGGATGGGAGGAGAGTCACACACACATCATTCAAGCCTATTGCTAACAATTGGTATCAGAGTAATAAGAGTTTTTTTTGTCATTGTTTTCACATGATTTTGGGTATTTTGTGTTTTGGCATCATCATCCTCTTGATCATTATGTTTGGAGCATTTTTCGTGGTCGACCACATGAGAAGCAAAGATAAAAAGGAAATAGCAGGGAGCTCATGTGACCCCCCCCCCCTAGATCGTGACCCTGCCTCTAGGATTTATGCACATGAGCGTCAAAGCTTTACCAGCACATAGCAACATTGCTCGTGATTGGGAGCACCTGCCCAAAAGATAACATGCTGTTCGTGAGCGTTTGCTCATGAGCACCTGGCCGTGAGCAAGCGCAAGAGAATCTTCTCTTCTCTTGAATTCAAAAAACTAATCATCTGCTTTTCTATGTATACAATGCGTGGAACACCTCCACACTATATGGGATATTAATCAACCTCTGCATGCATTTGACTGAAGTGGGTATATGCAAAGAAGAAAAAACTCGATTCTCTTCTTATTGCCATAGCTAAAAAAATTTTATCTATTTAGCTAATTTTCAACATCCTCATCCACTCTTTTGCCCATATCTTAAGCATTAGATATCCAAATTTGGAGATTTTTCTTACTGAGTTATCAAAAAATCCACCCTTTGGCTTCAGTCTAAGTTATCCAAAAATCTTGGAGTTTGATCTTTCATCATCAATGACCCTCTTTCGAGCATCGTTTTGAAGCATCGACTAGTGGAAGAGTTTTGGCAAGCTATTTTGATGGAGGGTGGACCATCTTCAACACCTACACACACCTGAAAATTACCTTTTGAACCTCCAGATAAGTCTCTTTATCAATTAATATGCATTGTTGCTTTCTTTTTGCATCATATTGCATATAGGGCATGCAATTTTGCATAGTATCTAGACAATACACGTAGTTAAGATATGGATTTATATTGCACATTGCATGTATTCTTCTTTGTACGGACATGTAAGTATGTTCTTGTAGGTTAGCAAGGAAAGAAAGATAAATTTGCAAGGATGTGTAATCTCCTTTGGTCAATTTGTAGTTAGATTGTGCCTATCAGCACCGCTATCGTAGAAATTGCTTGTTGATTACTCGGTATAATTTTTTGGATAGTGGCTATGATGGTCACAAAGAAGGTCCCGACTATGCCAAACATTGTGCTTTTGCTAGTGGCCCAGAAAGGATACCAATTCCCAGACACAGAACTCATTGTCATGAGGGGAGTCGTGGCAAGAGAGCCTATCAAGGTACTCTTTGACATTGGGTTGACACATAATTTCATTAGTTCCCGATTAGTCAAGCAGTTACATCTAGAGACTATGCCATCAAAATATACCTACACAGTAGAGTTAGCGGATGGGAAGGGAATAGAGACAATGGATTGAGGCATTGTTGATCCACCTATTCAGATATAGTCCTATGAGGACATATTGGATTTCAAGATAGTGAGACTAGCATGTTTTGATGTAGTCCTTAGTAAGAAGTGGCATGCGAGGAAGAGACCAGTCATTGACTTTGCTTCACATGTTTATGAGTTTGAGCATGAGGGGAGGCAACTAGTGATCCGTGGAGAGCCAGATCTCCAAGAGACATGATTGATAAATGCTACCAAGTTGCTTAAGATTGATTTTAAGTACATTTATTTTCTTTATTTTGTGCATTCAAAGTGTATTATGACGGATTCATGCAATCATGAAGACTCTAGTTGGAATGCTCTAGCACTTCCAGTGAAAGTGAGAGCAGAATTCCAAGAGTTTTTCTTGAGAGAATTACCTTCTAGTTTGCCTCCTTACAGTCTGACTACTCCGACACCATTTCAAATGAGTTTGCAAGAGGAAAATGAAGTTCGCAAGATCATGGATGAGTACCTATAGAAAGTGTTGATTAGACCTAGCTATTCACCCTTTGCAACACCAGTTCTTCTAGTGAAGAAGAAAGATGGATCTTATAGGATGTGTGTTGACTACTGAGCACTCAATAAGATTACTGTCAGACACAGATATCCCATTCGCAGGATTGATGATGTTTTAGATGCTCTAGGTAGAGCCGTTGTATTTAGTAAAATAGATTTAAAAAGTGGCTACCATCAGATTAGAATAAGATATCATGATGTACATAAGACAACTTTCAGGACCCATTTTGGCCATTATGAATATTTGTTCATGCCATTTGGTTTGACTAATGCACCAGTGACATTTATGATTTTAATGAATGATATTTTATGACTGTTCATTGGAAAATGTGTTGTTGATTTTGTTGATTATTTGTTAGTGTATAGTAACATAGTGCATGAACATGAAAATCATCTGAGATTAGTATTAAGTGTCTTAAAAGAAAATCAACTGTATGTAAATCCGGAGAAGACTCAGTTTTTCTTCCAACGATAGAGTATCTAGGGCATGTGGTATCGACCGATGGGGTTCAAATGGATCTCAAGAAGGTTCAGTTATATTATCTTGGCCTACTCCTCAAGATGAGGGGCAATTATGGTCATCTCTAGGACTTTTCAATTTCTATAAAAAATTCATCTCTTCTTATTTGTCAATAGCAGCGCCTATGACAAAGTGAATAACCAATATTCTTGAATATATGCATAGGATCAACAAGATGACATACTTTTAACTCTTTCCAATACTCCAAAGAATACCATATTGATATGTTCTCTACGAGTGCCCATTTTCCTTTACCTCTCTTCACATACTCATTATCTTCATCATCACTGAAGATTTTTTATTCTAGATCTATCAGAGGTCCATCGGTCCATTTTTTATACCAATCCATAGGTGTCATAGGTTTTGGACACTTACCTATCTCAAGCTTTCCATTAAAATGTATCGCTTCTCTTTTAGATATTAATGGATGATCATCAGGCAAGAATCATCGATGTCGAAGATAAACATTTTTCTTGAGATTCTTACTATAGATTGATCTCAACCAATCACCACAATATGGACAAGCTTTATAACCCTTAGTAGATATTCTTGCATCATGAAAACGATAAAAATATAATTAGATTAAATCACATTTATTTATATGCATATTGAATAAAAAAATTACATCAATACCTGAACAAACACCATATCCTGGGAAATCGTGAATAGTCCAAGCCACAATACCACAAACCGTAATATTTTCATTGATGCTTTTTGATACATCAATGACATTAATACATCTCCATAACTCTTGGAGATCGTCAATGAGAGGAGCAAGATATATATTCATATCTTTAACTTGTCTTTTGCCTGGGATTAAAAGTGAAAGCATTAAATGTTCCTTTTTAATGCTAAGATATGGCGGAAGATTGTAGTTTATGACTACCACTGGCCATGTTGACCATTTACTGGATTTCATGGAGAATGGATTAACCCCATCTAATGCAACTCCTAACTTTAGATTCTGTGGATTTTGTGCAAATTCAGGCCATGTAGAATCAATATGCTGAAAAGCAACACTATCATGAGGAATTCTGATTATTCCATCAGTACTTTTATGATCATGTCCCCATGTCAAAAGCTTTGATAATTCGGGGCTTTGAAACATATGTCTAATTCATGGAGCCAATGGAAAATGCCTCAATACCTTTTTTGAGATTTTACCTTCTTCATCCTTATATCAAGGAGATTGACATTTGGGACATGTCAAAGAGTCTGCTAATTCACCTCTATATAAAATACAATCCTTAGGACATGCATGTATACATTGATAATCTATACCAAGATTGTTGATTATCTTCTTCATTTCATCATGTGAGGTAGGAAGAATATTCTGACTTGGTAAATACTTTTCAGATAATAACTTGTAAGTTCATCAAAAAAAGATATATTAAAAAAGGTAAATAAATAAATAAATAAATAAATAAATATATATATATATATATATATATATATATATATATATATATATATATATATATATATATATATATATATGCATATAATTTTATATATGTGTATGGTTATGTGTATGTGTATGTGGATGTGTATATGCATGTGCATGTGTATACATATGTGTATGTATGTATATGTGTTTTATAGGTGTATATGTATGTATATATATGTATGCATATGTGTATGCATATATGTATATGTATGTGTGTATACATGTGTATGTATGTATGTATGTATGTGTATATATGTATGAATGTGTATGTATGTATGTATGCATGTGTAGCTATGTATATTTGATTTTGTTTTTAATTGTTTTTTTGTATATTGTGGTTTGCAAATTTTCATATCTAGACCATTGAATCGTCTGGCGGTCTCCCATTTTATAGTCAATCTATTACGTGTCTTGCTAAGTTGTTTACAAATATAAAGTATCAGTTAGTTATGGAGGTATTAAGTCATAAGTAAATTGGGAGGATCAAATTTATTGTGAATATTTTGAAAGATGCATGAATAGTTTTAAAGGATGGAGAGACAAAAAGTGTCCATTCAATGCAAGTTCTTGTTCTTACCTTAGCTAAAGTAAGAATAAAAACCTGCATTGAATGGACACTTTTTTTCCACCCATCCTTTAAAATCATTTTTCCATCCTTCAAAATATTCTAGATAAATTTGGTCCTCCCATTTTACTAATGACTTAATACCTTCATAGCTAACTGATACTTAATATTTGTATGTAAAAGAGTTAGCAGCACAGGTATTAGGTCGACTAAAATAGGAGAAACATATGTGTCAAGAAGATTCTAAAGGTTGGGTGGACAATTCTAAAGGCTAGATGGACAAAACATCTTCATTCGATACAGGTATGTATAATTTGACCTTACTCTCATAAAATGTGTATGTGTGTATATGTGTGTGTATCTTTATATGTGTGTATACATTCATGTATATTATGTGTATGTTTATATATGCATGCATATATATATATATATATATATATATATATATATATATATATATATATATATATATATATATATATATATATATATATATATATATATATAAATAGATTGAAAATTAAACATTATACCTTAATAGTGTTGAAATAGATACATTACTCCATCCAAACCGATTTTGAAGATTGAGAATAAGTAAGCTCGCACTTAGTCGTGTCAAACGACTTCCTTCATATACATGTTTTAGACATTCCTCTCGAAGATATTTCTCATTTTTAGAAATATCAATGCTCTCACTATCTTTTGATACCAATCCTCAATAAAAACTGCGATGCCATCATCTTCATCATTGTCACACAAATCTTGTATTTATCTTCTTTTGAATATAGATCTTTCAACCTTGTATATTCCACAAGATCACTTTTGCATAGCCTCCTCATAGAAGCTTCTGATAGATGAGGTCTTACTGGCAATTGTGAATGGTGTGGAGGAGTATCATCAACATCATACGTTGGAATCTACACACATGAATAAAGTTCATTAGTATTCCATAAATGAATAAAAAGTAAACTTTAAACATAAAATTAAATATATAAGCTATTAAATATGGATAGAAAATTTTCATTCTCTCTAGCTAAAAGGTGCTCTTGGATCACTAGCATGTAATGTAGTAATAGCATTGACAACTATGTATCTTGATACATCTCTACTCATGTATGGTGATTCATGACTATTTTCACGCTCCTCAAATGTGTAATTAGTCATTGAACTATTATGTAACCCTCGACTACTATTTATTAAACCTGCTATATTTCCATGCGTGTAAGATCTTCCATAAATATATAATCTTTCATTTTCTGCATGTGAAATCCTTCTACTAGTAAGGGATACTACTGAAAGGGTCTTAGTCCAAGGGAAAGTGCCTACTTATACTTATGCTTTGTTGCAATCACGCGATATTGTACCGCTTATCCTTCCTCAAATTATTCACTAGTGCTCGAATATACTCTGATTTCTTCGTACCCTTTCTCTTACTTTTAACTCCTTCCTCTCACTCACTCACGTGCACCTACTCTTTCCCCTTTCTTTTACCCACTCACTTACACACACTCATATACTTCCACTTACACCTACACTTGCACACTCGGTCTCTTCCTCTCTTCCTTGCCCTCCTTTTCTCTCTCACTCACACTTCTCTTACACCCAAACACACACATGCACTCACACACCCATACATACATTCACCCTCTCACCCTCTTGTTCTCTTTCAGTTTTGCACAAATGATGAGAAACGGAAACAGACCAAATAAAGTTACGTTTGCTAGTGTTCTCAGTTCCTATAATCACGAAGGCCAAGTAGATGAAGGAAAATCACAGTTGAAGCGATGACTACCATGTATGGCATCATCCCAGAAGTTGAGCACTACACATGCATGATTGATCTTTTAAGTCGTGCAGGTCAATTAGAAGAAGCAGTAGTTGTGGCCAATCAAATGCCTTTTCAATCCAATTTGTTTGTATGGCATACATTACTGAGTTCTGCCCGCCAATGGGGGAATATAGACCTCGGAATCTACGCTTTTGACAATGTGCTGAAACTGGATGTGGAGGACGTTTCTGCACTGACCTGCATGGCATACATCTGCATCTATATGGGTGAAACAAATTATAACTGCGAGGAGACTTAAACATCCTTTTTGTTCATAGGGAGTGGGACACTGTCGTAGGCTTCCTATTGAGCATACCTGAATTGGAATTGAGTGATAGTTTCAGTGGTAGACATTAGAGCAGTCATCGTAAGAAGGACGAAATGGAGCTAGCTGTCCGCGACAAAAAGCATTAATAATTCGCAGCCACATGCCTTCTCAATTTAATTTATTTACCTGGCATATCTCTTGAGTGCCTGAATCCTATCGATGCTGAGGTCTGAAGGATACAATTGAGAGCGGACTTTCATGCTTTACTGACAAGGCCCTTGTAAATGTAGGAAGTATTTTGACAAAGCTTGTTCCGCGACGTGTCTCCATAGGATTGGATGCACGCTTGGCTTATGACACTGCAGGCACTGTTGCAAAGGTCCACGATCTTATCAGGTTATATGAGGGGGTTGAGGTTCCCAAAGAGCGTGTGCTGTTCAAGATTCCGGTTACATGGCAGGGTAATAGGTATTGAAGCTACACGTCTTCTAGAAGCTGAAGGAATTCAGACACATATGACTTTTGTTTATTGTTTTCCGCAAGCAGCTGCAGCTGCTCAAGCTGGTGCATCTGTCATGCAAATTTTTATGGGGAGATTGAGGAAAATTACGGTCATAAAAATGGGTACAAAGCCAAGCTAATGGCTGCTGCAGTTCAAAATAAGCAAGATCTCTTCAGCATGGAGCTCCCATGAGCTCCTCCTCTCACATCGGCCAGAGCCAACACTGATGCATTTAGTTGTGATCTCCTTGATAAACTTTCAGTTTGTCCTCAAGGATTTGAGTCATCCCAGGCTATCCGGCAGTCTTCATCACAGTCGCAATGCATAATAATGAGTGAGGAACTGTAACTTAATAGTCTTGTGGACTCGTACGCCAACACAAAGTCCTGAACTGAGTAGAAACAGTTTCTGCAGCTTAATAATCAGCAGTGAGATCACACTTTTGTCATTACACAGAGCATCCTATTTATTCATGGCAAACTAGAAAAGCTGTTGACGATCGCTGAAGCTGAAATAGCAACATTTCTGAATGGACTGAAACAATTCTTTGTCTTATGCATACATTTTGCTCCCTTTTTCTTTTGATCACGTCCTCCTTTCCTCAGCTATTCCCAGCAAATCTTCCCGTGCGCTGAAGGAACCTTTGTACCTATTGTGGATGCATGAGACTTTGGCGATGCCAAGCGCAGATGGTTCAAGCTAAGCCTATGTAGGCAGAATAGACCATAGTTTCTCTCTGATGTTCCTGTCCTTTTTGCACAACTCCCCTCCTCTTTGTCTGTTTCCAGTGGCACTTCTTTTCTCATTTGCTGCATGCGTAGCCAGAGCTCGACATCTGTTTTCCCTTCTTTTTTCTCTACATGCTCCGTTGAAAGCCCTTCGATATCACGAAGTCCTTTCTCCTCTGACATGATTGCAAGTCACATAAGCAGACATTTAGAATCTGCCACATCGTACCTTACTCTCTTCCTCCAGCTTTGCTGCCCGCCCTTGCTAATGCATTTTCATCAAATGCTGAATCCAGATCCATATCCAGTATCTCGTTTCTTCTGATATAGTAGCGCAAATGGTGTCCATATGGAACTGCTATGGCTCCACGATGAGTTAATGTTCTTTCAAGAGCTGCTCTGGCACCTTGCTCCAAACGCAACAGGGTTTTGCGTTGTCTTTGATACAGACGACGTGATTGATGCACCAGGATCAAACTCCATGCCAAGTTCCAATCCCTTGTTTCTCTCCCGGTTGCTCATTTGCGAATCGTAGATAAACACACCCTGCCTTGGAAACCCTTGTAGGAATAATCTTTGCAGCTTCTGGAGTAGCCTTTTCTTTCAAGGTGCCAATAAACCACTGAAGAGGTCCATCCTTGGGACAATATTGCAGTACAGCTCCATCCTCAAGTGAGAACCTTGTGTGGCAAAGGGGCAAGTTATATCAAGGGCTCCATCATCTAGTTGTGATACCTTTCCTTCAATAATAGGAAATTTGCAAGAAGTACAATTTGCAGCTATTGCACGTAAATTGTCACCTTTCTTCACCAGAACATAGCTGTACATCAGCTCCTTTATTATCATGAATAATAGCTTTGTTCTTCCCTTCTACAAAGTCGGAAACAGTTGTAACCTCTATCCATCCTTGCATGTCAGGGTCCTTGTTTCTCATCATGCGTTGTAGACCTTGAGCGGACGCCTTGCGAGCACTTCTGCCTCTGCCTTTCTCAGGCGGGACGTTTCTGGCAATGCAAAAGTTAACGTTTTTCCGTACAGACCACTTTCTCTGCATGATATGAGACCGAAGGCCATTTGCGCAGAGAGAACCTACGCGGAGAGAGGAATGGACGCCAGAGGGAGCCTCTGCAAACGAGCTTGCAGAATACGAGAGCGCACCCCTTTTTTTGTCTTCTCCGCCTGCACGATCCCCACCAAGAAAAAAATACAAAAAAACCTCCCTGCCTGTCACACTCCTTTTCTGGCAAAAACGGAAAGGGGGAGTCTTCTGACAAAAATAACCTCCACGACAGTTCCTCCAGCCTCTACTTTTTGTTTGGTGACAGATCCGTTGAGGGCATCTTTTTCCCTCACATCACGTTCATCTGTATTGCACAACTCCCACAACTGAATTTGGATGAGAGGGCAATTTTTTGTACTATTGCTAGGGCCTTCTCTAAGTTACCTGCACGGCAAAAGACTCCCACCATTCGGATGTGATGGGGAAGAGAAGGCAAAATGCCATGGCATTCGCTCATGGATTCAAAATACAATTCGCTTGTTATGTAAAGGCCTTTGCGACCACAGGCACCAAGAATAATGATGAATGTGACTGGATCAGGCTCAACAACATCCCTCAACATTTCCTCGTACATCCGGCAAACATCTTCACTTTCTCCAACTTGTGCGTAGCCTTCAATTAGAGAGGTCCATGAAACCACATCTCTCATGGGAAGTTTTGTGGAAACCTCGTGAGCTCTTGAATTGGAGCCACATTTAGAATACATGTCAATGAGTGTGTTGCCAACAAGTAGCTCTTTTTCAAGAAGACCCTTCCTCTCTATCTCAGAATGCACTTCTTGTGCTATGGAAGTAGCCCCAATAATACAACAGGCTTGTAAGCTGCAAATAAGAGCAACAGAATCTCTTGAAATTTCCTCAAGTTGCATGCACTCTAGCAACTTGTAGATATTGTCACTGTATGATTGCTCAGTATATCATGTCAATTAAAACATTGTCCGTGCTTGGATCCTCTATAAGTCCTCGTCTTGCAACTTCAGCATGTATCTCTTCCCCCTTGCCAATATCTTTGATAGAGCTACATGCTTTCATAGTGCATATCAATGCTACATTATCAGCAACAATACCCTCTGCCAGCATCTGCTCTAGCATTTTAGAGTTTCCAAATTGTTTCCACATTCTGTATGTCCCCACACTGTCCCAATTTGAGATGATTGTGCCTGAATGTGGATTGCAAGTTGTACAGCTAACAGAGATTAGAGTGCGAGGATCTGAATATGACAATTTTGCACACAGATGTTGAGCTACTTTATCACTGCTTCCACTGAGAATGACTAACAAATATCAGCAGCCTCTGCGCTTAAGGAGCCGTTCACTACTACCTGGATGAAGTCAAAAAGATCTTCTATCCTGCTTCCTTTCCCACATAAGTTGATTGCTCGAACAGCTTTATCAAATGAGCAGCCCATTTCTATTACAATTGTTGCTAGATTCATATCTGACTGGGTTATGCTTTTGTTAGGTTTTGGAAATGATCGTTCTGCATCAACAACCTAAGACACTGCCAAGGAAAATTCTTGCTCCAACAACCCGCGTTGAATATTGTGCATGTGTATTTCCGAACCCCTTTTATTCAGCCTTGATGTTACCACATTTAATCAGAATTTATTGTTATCGACCAACATCTTTCCTTGACGGATACCTGCAATCCACATATAATCTGAAAAAATGGAAGCATGTTAGTGCACCAAAACCAACCATTTCTTGAGCTAACATACTCCCCTCTTCTTATTTGCGAAGTCGTCCCCGACGAGCGATATGCTACCTGCACTCCAGTTCCAACATGTGATCATCACTCAATCAAATACAAATCTTTACCTTGTATGCCTATTCTCTTCTTCCTCAATGTAGCACCTGCAATCACCCTCATACAATCATTTGTTAGTACCAAAATTCAATCATTTCACTTACCATCTTTGTCCATCCTCCCACATCTTGACTCGTGGACTCGACCACCCGATCGAGTTTGTTCCACCCATCTACCAACCCAACGCAGCGCGCGACACAGAGACAGCTAGCCCTATGCGAAACCGACGTCGGTTCGTGGCTTTGACCACCCGGCCAAAGTGGGTCCACCCACCTATCGGCCCACATAGGCGCGTAGCCACACTCACACATACACAAACATATATTTTTCTCATTTTCTTTTCATTCCCGATCTCGAGAATTAGGAGACAAAAGAAAGGACTTTTTCCCAACCCAACCAATCACGACACACACACATAAACTCCCCTCATGGACATCCCGATGAGACATATCTCCTCTCTGCTGCCACTCAAGCCAAAATCCAGCCACTAATGCCATGGTCAACCCGTCCTCGCAAAACCCACACATACTAATCACCTTGTCGACCTGAAACCTCAAAAAGTGTCACTTCAGTTCCTAAGTGTACAACACACTTGGTCCACCCGTCCTCACATCTTTGACTCGCAATCCGCAAAGCAAACCCTAATCAGACTCAAGCCGTCCTAACCAACATCCATTGCCTCGTCTATTTCTTTCATCTCCAACCTCTGCCTCGCAGAGATTCCACATGATTCGACAGCTTGCTGATATTGTCCTCTAGCCAGGCGATATGGTCTGGAAGGCCACCATTCATTACTACACTCCTCAATGTCTCAAGCTTCACTGCTAAGTCCCTCATCCCTCCTTCATTTCTCTCATCACTGCCTTGGAGTCAAAAAATCTCATCATCCACTTGATGGAACCGAACCCACATTTTCTTCTTCTCCTCTTCTAAATGGCTCATCTTTCTTTCTATTTCCAAAGGAACCTCCTCGCTCCTCTCGACTTGGCCAGACAACTTTTCAACCTCTTCTCGAATCGACCGCTCCTCCCAAATCCTACTCATATTTTCTACTTCCAGATCATCCACTTTTTTCGACAATTCATTCTTCGTTCTTTCTAACTCTGCTCCGAACGCATCCAACCTATCCAACACCGCTTTCAGCTCTTCCTCCGTTTTCCTCGCTCTCGGATCCTCCACCTGTCCTCGCATCTCGTCGTTTTTCCGATTCATCCACCTACCGAGCTTGCTACTCAGCTTTGCATTCTCTTTTTCTACATGTCTCATTTTCTCATCGCTCTCTGCTTGGGCACTCTTCATTCTTTCTAACTCCTGGTGGAACTCCTCACATGCCCTACCCGCTTGATCACTGTATCGATAGATTGTGCTTTGTACCTTCTCAATTTCATGCTCCATTCGCTCGACTCTCCTCATCAAGTCATCCTCGTCTCTTGAGAGCTCTCCTTCGATCGCAACTCCAAAGCAGTCGGCTACCATCAAGCCGGATCTCAAGTCCCAGACCACGTTTTCACTCTCGGGCTTCACAAGATTCTGCCTCCAGATTTTGTTTACTCTTTTCCTTTCCTTGTTTTCATTTTTCAACACGCGTACTTGCTTTTCCCAAGTTTCTAGGACCTCGGCCATTTTCTCTTGATTTTCCTCTAATTTTTCTATTTTGATCCTCTCGTTATCTCGCTCCACATGCAACCAATTGACTTGACATTCCAAGCTCTTCACAAGTTCTACCAAGTCTCGATCATGAGATCGAGTGTCCTTGCTTCCACTTGCTCTCGCAGTTTCCGTCGATGAAGTAACTCCACCCTTGTCAACTTCCACATACAAGGAGGATAAACACCTATCAGATTGATTCGTTGTGACCTTTACGCCAGTCACCTCTTTTGAGCCACACACGTGCTCGCATAGTCTCTTTTTCCCGCAGTCCTCACATGTGGGGACAAAATCCAATGGGGTGCATACACGAGGGCAATATTTGGCTATATGCCCAATCTGCTCGCAACACCAACATCTCACATAATTTGATATCGGGCCAAATCGCCACCCTTGGTTCACATGATGTCTCATGGTCGGACGAGAATCTATCCATCTGCTATTTTGTCCAAAATTCGGTTGCCTCATATTCGCTTTCTCAAGACTAGAGGCTTGTCTTTGTTGGGCCATTTCTCTAATGAAAGACACAGCAGATTTGGGATCGACTTGGCTGTGCCACACGATTGGGGCACCAAGCGAACTCGTAGCACTCTCGATGAGATGTGCTAAGCCAATTCCCGGCAAACGCACCAAATGAAAGTGTCTTAGTCCAAGGGAAAGTGCCTACTTATACTTATGCTTTGTTGCAATCACGCGATATTGTACCGCTTATCCTTCCTCAAATTATTCACTAGTGCTCGAATATACTCTGATTTCTTCGTACCCTTTCTCTTACTTTTAACTCCTTCCTCTCACTCACTCACGTGCACCTACTCTTTCCCCTTTCTTTTACCCACTCACTTACACACACTCATATACTTCCACTTACACCTACACTTGCACACTCGGTCTCTTCCTCTCTTCCTTGCCCTCCTTTTCTCTCTCACTCACACTTCTCTTACACCCAAACACACACATGCACTCACACACCCATACATACATTCACCCTCTCACCCTCTTGTTCTCTTTCAGTTTTGCACAAATGATGAGAAACGGAAACAGACCAAATAAAGTTACGTTTGCTAGTGTTCTCAGTTCCTATAATCACGAAGGCCAAGTAGATGAAGGAAAATCACAGTTGAAGCGATGACTACCATGTATGGCATCATCCCAGAAGTTGAGCACTACACATGCATGATTGATCTTTTAAGTCGTGCAGGTCAATTAGAAGAAGCAGTAGTTGTGGCCAATCAAATGCCTTTTCAATCCAATTTGTTTGTATGGCATACATTACTGAGTTCTGCCCGCCAATGGGGGAATATAGACCTCGGAATCTACGCTTTTGACAATGTGCTGAAACTGGATGTGGAGGACGTTTCTGCACTGACCTGCATGGCATACATCTGCATCTATATGGGTGAAACAAATTATAACTGCGAGGAGACTTAAACATCCTTTTTGTTCATAGGGAGTGGGACACTGTCGTAGGCTTCCTATTGAGCATACCTGAATTGGAATTGAGTGATAGTTTCAGTGGTAGACATTAGAGCAGTCATCGTAAGAAGGACGAAATGGAGCTAGCTGTCCGCGACAAAAAGCATTAATAATTCGCAGCCACATGCCTTCTCAATTTAATTTATTTACCTGGCATATCTCTTGAGTGCCTGAATCCTACCGATGCTGAGGTCTGAAGGATACAATTGAGAGCGGACTTTCATGCTTTACTGACAAGGCCCTTGTAAATGTAGGAAGTATTTTGACAAAGCTTGTTCCGCGACGTGTCTCCATAGGATTGGATGCACGCTTGGCTTATGACACTGCAGGCACTGTTGCAAAGGTCCACGATCTTATCAGGTTATATGAGGGGGTTGAGGTTCCCAAAGAGCGTGTGCTGTTCAAGATTCCGGTTACATGGCAGGGTAATAGGTATTGAAGCTGCACGTCTTCTAGAAGTTGAAGGAATTCAGACACATATGACTTTTGTTTATTGTTTTCCGCAAGCAGCTGCAGCTGCTCAAGCTGGTGCATCTGTCATGCAAATTTTTATGGGGAGATTGAGGAAAATTACGGTCATAAAAATGGGTACAAAGCCAAGCTAATGGCTGCTGCAGTTCAAAATAAGCAAGATCTCTTCAGCATGGAGCTCCCATGAGCTCCTCCTCTCACATCGGCCAGAGCCAACACTGATGCATTTAGTTGTGATCTCCTTGATAAACTTTCAGTTTGTCCTCAAGGATTTGAGTCATCCCAGGCTATCCGGCAGTCTTCATCACAGTCGCAATGCATAATAATGAGTGAGGAACTGTAACTTAATAGTCTTGTGGACTCGTACGCCAACACAAAGTCCTGAACTGAGTAGAAACAGTTTCTGCAGCTTAATAATCAGCAGTGAGATCACACTTTTGTCATTACACAGAGCATCCTATTTATTCATGGCAAACTAGAAAAGCTGTTGACGATCGCTGAAGCTGAAATAGCAACATTTCTGAATGGACTGAAACAATTCTCTGTCTTATGCATACATTTTGCTCCCTTTTTCTTTTGATCACGTCCTCCTTTCCTCAGTTATTCCCAGCAAATCTTCCCGTGCGCTGAAGGAACCTTTGTACCTATTGTGGATGCATGAGACTTTGGCGATGCCAAGCGCAGATGGTTCAAGCTAAGCCTATGCAGACAGAATAGACCATAGTTTCTCTCTGATGTTCCTGTCCTTTTTGCACAACTCCCCTCCTCTTTGTCTGTTTCCAGTGGCACTTCTTTTCTCATTTGCTGCATGCGTAGCCAGAGCTCGACATCTGTTTTCCCTTCTTTTTTCTCTACATGCTCCGTTGAAAGCCCTTCGATATCACGAAGTCCTTTCTCCTCTGACATGATTGCAAGTCACATAAGCAGACATTTAGAATCTGCCACATCGTACCTTACTCTCTTCCTCCAGCTTTGCTGCCCGCCCTTGCTAATGCATTTTCATCAAATGCTGAATCCAGATCCATATCCAGTATCTCGTTTCTTCTGATATAGTAGCGCAAATGGTGTCCATATGGAACTGCTATGGCTCCACGATGAGTTAATGTTCTTTCAAGAGCTGCTCTGGCACCTTGCTCCAAACGCAACAGGGTTTTGCGTTGTCTTTGATACAGACGACGTGATTGATGCACCAGGATCAAACTCCATGCCAAGTTCCAATCCCTTGTTTCTCTCCCGGTTGCTCATTTGCGAATCGTAGATAAACACGCCCTGCCTTGGAAACCCTTGTAGGAATAATCTTTGCAGCTTCTGGAGTAGCCTTTTCTTTCAAGGTGCCAATAAACCACTGAAGAGGTCCATCCTTGGGACAATATTGCAGTACAGCTCCATCCTCAAGTGAGAACCTTGTGTGGCAAAGGGGCAAGTTATATCAAGGGCTCCATCATCTGGTTGTGATACCTTTCCTTCAATAATAGGAAATTTGCAAGAAGTACAATTTGCAGCTATTGCACGTAAATTGTCACCTTTCTTCACCAGAACATAGCTGTACATCAGCTCCTTTATTATCATGAATAATAGCTTTGTTCTTCCCTTCTACAAAGTCGAAAACAGTTGTAACCTCTATCCATCCTTGCATGTCAGGGTCCTTGTTTCTCATCATGCGTTGTAGACCTTGAGCGGACGCCTTGCGAGCACTTCTGCCTCTGCCTTTCTCAGGCGGGACGTTTCTGGCAATGCAAAAGTTAACGTTTTTCCGTACAGACCACTTTCTCTGCATGATATGAGACCGAAGGCCATTTGCGCAGAGAGAACCTACGCGGAGAGAGGAATGGATGCCAGAGGGAGCCTCTGCAAACGAGCTTGCAGAATACGAGAGCGCATCACGTTCATCTGTATTGCACATCACGTTCATCTGTATTGCACGTTCATCTGTATTGCACGTTCATCCCACAATTGAATTTGGATGAGAGGGCAATTTTTTGTACTATTGCTAGGGCCTTCTCTAAGTTACCTGCACGGCAAAAGACTCCCACCATTCGGATGTGATGGGGAAGAGAAGGCAAAATGCCATGGCATTCGCTCATGGATTCAAAATACAATTCGCTTGTTATGTAAAGGCCTTTGCGACCACAGGCACCAAGAATAATGATGAATGTGACTGGATCAGGCTCAACAACATCCCTCAACATTTCCTCGTACATCCGGCAGACATCTTCACTTTCTCCAACTTGTGCGTAGCCTTCAATTAGAGAGGTCCATGAAACCACATCTCTCATGGGAAGTTTTGTGAAAACCTCGTGAGCTCTTGAATTGGAGCCACATTTAGAATACATGTCAATGAGTGTGTTGCCAACAAGTAGCTCTTTTTCAAGAAGACCCTTCCTCTCTATCTCAGAATGCACTTCTTGTGCTATGGAAGTAGCCCCAATAATACAACAGGCTTGTAAGCTGCAAATAAGAGCAACAGAATCTCTTGAAATTTCCTCAAGTTGCATGCACTCTAGCAACTTGTAGATATTGTCACTGTATGATTGCTCAGTATATCATGTCAATTAAAACATTGTCCGTGCTTGGATCCTCTATAAGTCCTCGTCTTGCAACTTCAGCATGTATCTCTTCCCCCTTGCCAATATCTTTGATAGAGCTACATGCTTTCATAGTGCATATCAATGCTACATTATCAGCAACAATACCCTCTGCCAGCATCTGCTCTAGCATTTTAGAGTTTCCAAATTGTTTCCACATTCTGTATGTCCCCACACTGTCCCAATTTGAGATGATTGTGCCTTAATGTGGATTGCAAGTTGTACAACTAACAGAGATTAGAGTGCGAGGATCTGAATATGACAATTTTGCACACAGATGTTGAGCTACTTTATCACTGCTTCCACTGAGAATGACTGACAAATATCAGCAGCCTCTGCGCTTAAGGAGCCGTTCACTGCTACCTGGATGAAGTCAAAAAGACCTTCTATCCTGCTTCCTTTCCCACATAAGTTGATTGCTCGAACAGCTTTATCAAATGAGCAGCCCATTTCTATTACAATTGTTGCTAGATTCATATCTGACTGGGTTATGCTTTTGTTAGGTTTTGGAAATGATCGTTCTGCATCAACAACCTAAGACACTGCCAAGGAAAATTCTTGCTCCAACAACCCGCGTTGAATATTGTGCATGTGTATTTCCGAACCCCTTTTATTCAGCCTTGATGTTACCACATTTAATCAGAATTTATTGTTATCGACCAACATCTTTCCTTGACGGATACCTGCAATCCACATATAATCTGAAAAAATGGAAGCATGTTAGTGCACCAAAACCAACCATTTCTTGAGCTAACAGCTACATTCAAGCATATTCCATAAGTACTCATGCTTTGAACATAACGTGCAAGTCAATGCCAATCTCCCCATCCATATATAGGACCACAAAATGACATAAGAGTGACTTCAGAGTTCGGAGGCACATACAAATCCTCTACAATAAAGAGACCATGACCAGCATTAGTAATAGTGGATGGAGCAATCATATAGCGGTTACCCCAAAAGTTGAAAACCTCTCCATCTAATGGAAGTGGTCCTCTATTTCATCCTCCATATCTTCTTCTATCATATATTTGTACTAGAGAACGATCACGAGCTGGCAATGGATAATATCCAGCCATTTCAGTCTCTAAACCAGGAGGTAGAGGATTTTTAGAAACCTTTGCTTGTAATTGATGAACAACAAGTCCATGACGTGTAGGAGGTATATTAACATTATGAGAAAAATTATGATCATCATCATCATCGAGCACGTATTCCTATATATCAATAGTAATTTGATTTTGTATATGGTTTTTAAATAAAATAATGACATTAATTTATATAAACAATACATACCCAAGCATTATCATGTTGACCAGGTGATGGTGCACGCTCAAAAGTACCATACTCTGCCTCATGTTCAATACCATACTCTGCATCATGTTCAATACTCTGCTCTTGATAGTAAAATTCATCATAATTCCTATCGGAGGATACATGTGAAGTCATTGCATGGGTAGGAGGTGGTGGAGTGCCCTCTGATTGATCAGAATTTGATTATAATAAGAAACTAAAAAATATATAAGTTATGTATCCATCAAATATATTTAAAATTAAATCTTTGATATACTTACAGTATATAGTCCTTGCACGATGAGGAGATAGTGGTGGAGTTCCATCTGATTGATCAGAATCTACAAATAATGGTATTTGATATTAATAATATGATTATCTACATACATAAACATTCACACATACATATTTACACATACACACATATTCACATATACACATATTCACATATACACAAATACACATTATTGTGGGATAAATGCATGTATTTTGTATGAATGAGTGTATATGCATGCATGTGTGTGTACGTATATATGTGGATATGTATATGTGTGTTTATGTTATATGTATCTATATGTGTATATGTATGCATATATGTATGTGTATATGTATGCATATATGTATGTGTATATGTTTGCATGTATATGTGTATGTGGGTATGTGTATGTGTATGTGTGTGTATATATGTGTATGTATTCTAATTTTTTTTTTGTTTGAGATTAAATTAACAAGAGATATTCTATAGTGGAAAAAAATAAGAGGTGACCTAACATACCACCTGAGACGTGGTAGTTTTTTGTAGACAGCTACGTCTTCAGGAGTCATTTCCTCAGCAGAAGGTATACAAATTAATAGTTTATATTTATAATTTTCATATATTTTAGTAATTTTTTACATTTAATTTATGTATTTCTTTTTTCTTAAATAAGCAGGCTGTTGCAAAGAAGAGAGTTGAATCGGGCCACACATCGCACCTAGGCCAAATGGGCCATCATGGTTTTGTAGCTACATTTGTAAGTATATATGTTATTGTGAGTATATTTTTTATTTTAGTTAAAATTCAAGAAACTAATCTTTTTTATTTGTTTCGATGCAGCGAAAGGATTATGGCCGATATCCTATGAAACATGAGATGGAGTATGCTACACATTTTGGATATGAGCATTTGAGCGAGTATATGCGAGATCATCCGGATGCTTTTGTGAGTATTATTAAATTTTATATAATTATTTTATTTTTATGGATGTTTTAATTGTTTTACTTATTATGTTTGTTATATGTAATACAGGCGTACTATGGAGAGGCAGATATGGATGAGGTGGAGAGACAAACACAGAAGGGACGATCTCGATTGTCACAGGGTGATCATGATGATGAGGATGATCGGGATGATCATGATGCTGATGATGATGATGATGATGATGATGATGATGATGATGATGATGATGATTAGGATTCTTGATTATGACATTGGATTATATGTATTTACATTGATATATATATATATATATATATATATATATATATATATATATATATATATATGTATATATATATGTATATGTATATATATATATATATATATATATATATATATATATATATATATATATATATATATATATATATTCTTCATTTCAGTTATGTTTTGAATTGTGTGTATGGTATTAAGTAATGAAAAGTTTTGTTCTATCGATTGTTATTATTGTTTATATTAAGCATGTGTTTAGCACTTTAATTATATAATTCATTCATATGTGTGTACGTATGTGCATGTATATGTGTGTAATATGTGTGTGTATGTATGTGCATGTATATGTGTGCAATATGTGTGCAATGTGTGTGTGTATATGAATGTATGTACATATGTATATGTGTATATGCATGTATGTGCATGTGCATGTGTAAGTGTACATGTGTATGTATGTGTATGTGCATGTGCATGTGTATGTGTGTGTATATGTATGTATGTATGTGCATGTGCATGTGTAAGTGTATATGTGTGTATATGAGTATGTGCATGTGCATGTGTATGTGTGTGTATATCTATGTGCATGTATATGTGTAAGTGTATGTGTATATGTGTGTATGTGCATGTATATGTGTATATGTTTGTATGTGCATGTGTGTGTGCAAATGTATATGTGTGTGTACGTATGTGCATATATATGTGTATATATGCATATGTGTGTGTATATATATACATATGTGCATATGTATGTGTATGCGTATAAACATATAAAAATGTATGTATATGCATGTGTATATGTATGAAACATGCATGTGCATGTGGATGCATTTCCATTTGCATCCATGTGCATGCATGTGAATGTGCATGCATGTGGATGTGCATATACATGTATTTAAGTATATGTTAATGTGTGTATGTGTGTATATATATATGCAATATTGCATGCATGCAAGTCTTTTTATGTGATTGTAGAAATGTTTGTGCATATGCATGTGTATGTGTGAGTATGTGTAAGTGTATGTGCACATGTATTTGTGTGTATGTGCATGTGTACATGTGTGAACATGCATCTTCATCATGTATAAATGTATATGTGCATATCAATAAGTGTGAGTATGTTAACTAATGAAAATAACACAATTCAAATGATATACAAAGAATGGAAATTGTACTTACAATAGTTAGCCATACTTTTTGCTTGGTTAGCTTCTTGAATAACCTGCAATAAAGAGAGAGAGAGAGAGAGAGAGAGAGAGAGAGAGAGAGAAGAGAGAGAGAGAGATAGAGAGAGAAAGAGAGAGAGAGAATTCAAAGAGAGAAAGACATAGAAAGAGAGAAACAAAGACAAAGAGAGACAATAAGATAGAGATTAGGCAAAACAACAATTATGCATATACTTGTTTTAGCTCGTAAGCGTAGTGCAATTGCGAATGTTGGACAACTCTTCGATCAGATGCGTGAACATGTCGATCAAAGAGCCTCCAATGTTTTAATTTTTTTTCATCAATAGACCGTCCTGTAAGTGATGGTAAGGCATCGCAAAAACCACGTGAATTAGCATTGCATAAGCGATGTTGCTTGTGTCGCTTATGTGACACAAAAAAGTGTCGCTTATATGATGCTTTTTTTAATCGTCACATTAGCGACGCTCTATGCGACCATCTTACATCCCGTCGTGCCACACTTTGAAAAAAACATTGTTTGGCTCATCATTTAATCGATGGTCCACGCTCGATGGTTCTTTTGATGCTTTTTGCAATTTTATAGCGACGAACTTGTGTCACCTTAACCGTCCCTATGCGCCTGTATTCCTTATAGTGTCATCATCTGATTTGATGTTTTCAATTGTGCTTAGCTCTTCCTTGGTGAGGCTTGAAAATTCTTCTTCCAAGTCATATGGCAATTTGACCTTCTTGCATTCACTTTCAAACCAAGAGTCATTCTCATCAAACATAACATCTCCCCTGACCATAAATCCTTTGTTGGATGGATTATAAAAATTGTTCCCCTTTTGATTTATATCATATCCTATGAAGATGCATTTCTCTACCTTAGGGTTTAACTTACCTATGATTTGAGATGGAACATGTATATAAGCAACACATCCAAATATTTTGCAATGTTTAAGTGATGGTTTCCTACCATTCCATGCCTCATAGGGGGTCATCCCATCAAGGGACTTAGAGGGTAACCTGTTAATAAGATAAGTGGCAGTAGACACAACCTCTACCCACAAATAATTAGGCAACTTCTTTTCATTTAGCATAGATCTTGCTGCTTCAATCTGTTCCTCCTCTCTACTACTCCATTTTGCTCAGGAGTATATGTAGTTGTGATCTCTCTCTTGATACCTCTGTCCTGCAAAAATGCATCAAACTCATTGGAGAAGTACTCACCTCCTCCATATGACCTTATCCTCTTTAAACTCTTTCTTGTTTGATTTTCCACAAGTGCAAGATACTTTTTGAAACAACTGAACCCTTTATCCTTATGTTTCATGAAATACAAGATAGTCCACCTATCGAAATCATCAATAAATGACACATAGTACCTTGAGCCTGAAATTGAAGGGTCCTTGCTTAGTCCCCACACATCTGTGTGGACAAGTTCCAAATAATCCTCATGCATATAGCCTTTCTTTGTAAAGGGTAACCTGTGTGATTTATCAAACTGACATGCACCACATTTATAGATCATATGTTGCTTGGATACATTAGGTATCCCAAGTACACATTGATCTCTACATATTTGCTTCAATGTTCTCTCACCAATGTTCCTAATCGTTTGTGCCCTATCTATAACTCAGACAAGGTTTGATCCTTATAATTATAAAGTGCAATGTTTCTAGTGTCCTCAAGCTCAAATGTAAACAATCTACCTTTTTTCTCTCCCTTTGCAATTCTCCTGAATCCATGTTGGGGGCCCTCCACAAAGGCTCCAAATTTATTGAACCTAACCTGCAAACCCTTTTCCACTATCTGTCCAACACTCATCAAATCTTTTGTGATAGTAGGTACATAAAGAACTTTGCTCAACAGATTCTTATTCCCATCAAAAGTTTTGACATTTCCTACCTTGACAACTGAATGCTTGGTATCATCACCTGTCTGCACTTGGTGCTTTCCCTTGGGCTCTTCAAGATCAGAAAGGAGAGCTATATTGCCTACTACATGGTTTGAACAACCTGAGTAAATATAGAAGAGGTGCTCATCATTCATACCTTGTTTTGAAGTCATGTTCATAATGAGAAGAGAATCCTCTTGATCCTCTGTATAGCTATTGAAGTCTTTTCTTGATTTGTATCCTCCTTGATAATTGTTGTTGTAATTGTTGTTGTATCCATGGTTGTAACCTTGATTATGATTGAATCTTCCTCTTGATTGTGAGTAGCCACCTCTTTGGAATCCTCTTCCTCTCTGGTTCTTGAAGTTCCTATAGCACTCATTTGTTGTGTGATTAGACAATCCACATATATTGCATGGGGAAGAGTTGAAAGGTATCCCCCTACCTTGCTTACCTCCTCTGCCCCTTCCTCTTGAGTTCCTACCTCTCCCTGCATAGTTAGCTTGAGAAGTAGCACCTTCATCTTCAAACTTCTTACTCTTTCCTTTATGCTTAGACTTTCCTTTATCTGTATAGAGGGCAAAAGAATTATTACCTCTTGATGGTTCACCATTTTTGTTGAGCTTGGCCTCATGGGTGAAGAGTTGCCCCATGAGAGTGAGAGTCTAGATCCGATAGTTTCCTTCTTCTTCCCAAGGTTGATGTCTAGGTCTTTAGTTGTTTCACTTCCTTCTGAGCATTCTCCTCTTCTCCAAATGCTTAGTTGATAGCTTTTGTCTCTCCTAGCCAACACTCATTAATCACCACTGACATGTTTTTTCTTCCACCTCAACACCATAGGTAGACTCTCTAATCCTTTCCAGAATCATCAACTATCCTATCACCTAGTTCTTCACCTTCTCTACTCATCTTCTTGCAGCCTTTGTTCTCAACATATCCAAATCTACTGCCTTTACATCTGCTCTCAACCGTTCTAGTTCTACAATTCCACTATATGTGCTACCTCTTGTATGCTAGTACTTCTCAATGTATTTTTGATAACACTACGCATGCACATGCTTCTATTATACATATATCTCTACCTGTTTAATGCGCAATGAATCCCTAACAATGGTGTAATGCTCTATCTCTTAGTAATTATGGTGCTCTATTCTTATAATCTATGGATCTTCTCTATCTCCATGTATATTCTTTTTCTAGGTGTGTATGTCCATCTCTATGTTTGTATCTCTATCTCCTTATGCTTCTCATCGTCCATATATCCTAATCCCAATTTTTGGCTACAAAAGTTTCCTTATATACTATGGATACCCTCGCCTATCCTAGTGCTTCGAATTGTTCTTTTCTGTGCCTTGCTATACCATGATAGTTGTAAAAATTCGAACTATCCATTTGCATGAGGGAATTATATAAAAATCTTAGATTCGCACCCGGAGAAGGGTGTTGCAGATGGGGACTTCAGGTTGGTGGCATAAATGCCAGATAGAGTTGATGTGATAGAGAACATTGGCATGGAATACTTGTATTTAAACTGCATATTCACAATTTCAGAATAGCACTTGGGCTGACATTAGTCCGGACCTACCAGTGTTTTGCTTCTAGAATCCAAAATCCCAATTCACCATAGTAGATGGTATCATGCACTTTGGTCTACCTTGTCACCGAATAGCCAAAAGCAACAAAGACACCAAACAATAGATCAAAAGCTTCTAGAACCAAAGACTATTGGTATGGATCCAAACCTAAGACATCCTACTGGATGTACAATGCCCACTTCCAAAACTTGCTCCACCCCAAAGCCGACAGAACAACTTATGGATCTTAAAAACGTTGGGTGCAGAGAAGCTCTACCTAGACCCAAGGACCGGATGAGGGAGATCAAAAAGTTTATTCTATGTTTCTACTTCTTATCCAAAATCAAACTATTGTACAAACAATGTTTCTTTGTCTTATGTGTGGTACAACTTGTCCCTAAAGTTCTGAAATTCTTGCCCATGCTTATGAGTTTTCTTAGGCTAGTAAGTCCTTTCCATATCCCATTTTTTACGAGGTTCATATTTTCCCATCCTTCCTTATGATTTGTAGGGTTGGATGCCACTGATTGAGGACTTTTATAATACAAGTATGGCCTTTGTTTTGTTAATTGCTTGACTTTCCTAGACCTGCTTAATTGTTCATCCCTTGCATCATGTTGGTTGCTCTTCCTATCTTAGTGTTGGCATTGATCCAAAGGGTGCCTTTCTATCAATAGTGGTTGTATGCTTTCTTTCTTCCATGTATCAATCCCATGCTCTACTTTCATCAGACTCCTTCTTCATAGTTGCCAATGTTGTAATGTCCTGCTACATTTCATTATGCCCAAGCTATTGATTTCTCTTTGGATAATCTTATTGCATATATAATATAACAAGGAGGGTTTTTTGTGTATACCATTCCTACTAGATCAACTTCACCAAATGGTATCTAGACCATATGGTTCTTCTATCGAGGTGATGATGCTCTTTTGTGTGTAAACCCAGTCAGCTTCCATCTGTAATTGCTTCATCTTATCCTTATCAGATACCCACATATAATTATGCCCCCAATCATGGATAACCTTTGCATGTTTGAGGCACAGTCATCTAAGTAGTAAGGGGAAATCTCCCAAAATAAGTGGAAGTCATTGTACAACAAAATCTTGGATAAATTCAGGCCTTGCACCATCAATTATACCCTCTCACCTTTTTCAATTGGCTTCACTTTGCTTTGGTCTTCCCTCGTAATAGTGAATTGTGCTTCCTTAGATGGCCGGATTCCTAACCTCTTCATCATCGATTCCGGCATCATGTTGATCCTAGACCCACCATCTTATTATTACTCCTGTAATTTCTGGAGTGAGTATTTTAACTACTAAACACAAACTATGGTAGTCAATCATTGGGGCTTTTTTTATGAAGCAATTACCTAGCTTGCCCTCCATAGAAATTGGTTCTTTGAATGAAGTGATAATGCTTAGCATCTCACTCCGGAGTTGTACATCCATATGTAGCAGATCATACAGATTTACTTGTTGGTATGTATTCCTTAGAATTGAGATCATGGATAGAAGGTTGTTGGGGCACTTATGGTGAGTTATGATGTTGAACATTTGAGCACTTGTTGGGTCATTTGATATGCATCTTCTATTGTTCTTTCCTTCTTTTGTTTCTTCTCCTAGTCCTTTTGCGATTTTGTAATCTTACTAGATACTGAAATTTTTAGTGTTATACTTTATGGAATAATGGAATGTTATATGGATTTTAATGTCTTGAGGGTTTTAATGTGATTTGTGTTTTGATTTAGTAGGTGAAGACTCATGAGGGTGTGAATGCACGTGGACTTATTCAAATATTTTTTAACATATTTAGATGAATATTTAAAAGATAGTATTTTAGTTATTTTTCTAAAAAATAATAGATCACTTTAGAAAGCAATGTCTTTGTAAAACTAGATCACTTGAAAAGCGATGAATTTGTAAATAAAGCTGATTTTCATAAATGCACGCTTTTCAAAGCACAGCCCTCATGTATCTTCTAATAAGGACGTAATGAAAAATACATAAAATACACATGCTCTGATAGAATGGTCATCAGAGAATGTGGGGTCAAGCTTTCTTAGCTAGTTAGAAGGGCAAAGGTAAAGAGCTCATCTACTAGTAAGCAGAAATCTACTAATTCTGTAGAGTAAAAAAAGGAAGAAAAAGATGAGAAGAAAAAAAAAAGCAGAAACAATTTTGCAAACATTGGAAAGGAAATGATCATGTCATAAGTGCTTTTCGAAATTGGTTACAAAAGATTAAAAGAAGAAAAGGCGAGAATGGTTGTTGCAAGGTCTCTAGACCTAACAAAGAGTCTACTAATCTTGTGCAAAATGAAGAATGGGTGTTTACTACTATTTGCACCTATGAACCATCTTCTCATGAGTAGTGCATGTTTGAAATAGATTGAGATATTTGGTACTTTGATAGTGGGGCAACCAAACATATTGCCTCACAATAGAGTTTCTTCGATTCACTTGAGCCTACCCCTATAGGGAATATTCTCATATGCACTAACAACTCCTGTTATCCTGTAATGGGACTGGGTAAGATCATTCTACTTACTTCTCATGGTAGTTCTTTCACATTGTCAGATTCTGGCATTGATTATGAGGAAACATTCAACCCTGTAGCTAAAATGTCTACTCTCAGAACACTTGTTGCATTAGATACAACAAAAGGATGGACTTTGCATCAGATGGATGTGAAGAATACTTTCCTACATGGTGAGTTACAGGAAGAAGTATATATGGACCAGCCACAAGGATGTGAAGATTCAAAGCATGCAGAATATGTTTGCAAGTTGCAAAAGGCTTTGTATGGGCTGAAGCAAGCCCCTCGTGCATGGCATGCAAGGATTGCTGATTACTTAACCAGCATTGGGTTTTCTATGTGTGATGCAGATCACTCACTATATGCAAGGAAGGTTGATGATGGCATCACTATTATGGCTATTTATGTTGATGACTTGATTGTAGGCGGTGATAATGAAGGAAGCATCAAAGAGGTAAAGCAACTCCTTATGTAGGAATTTGAATGAAAGATCTTGGTGTGCTGCACTATTTCTTGGGCATTGAGTTTATACGTACAGAAACATGTATATGGATGTCGCAAAAAAAATATGCCTTGAATATGCTGCAAAAGAATGGTATGGCTGATTGTAAGCCAATTTCTATGCCATTAGATCAGAAGTTGAAGTTGGATATTACATCAGGTGAAGCATTGAAAAATGCTACTATGTATAGGAAAATTGTGGGGAGTCTTATATATCTCACAATTACAAGGCCTGACCTAAGTTATATTGTTGGACTTGAAAGTCAGTTTATGTAGGTTCCCAGGAAGCCACATTTGGATGCTCTGAGGCGCACTCTACATTATGTGAGTGCTACTTTGGATTATGCATTGTTTTATGAGGTTGCTGTAGATTCGCAGGTTTATGGATACAGTGATGCAGATTGGGCTAGTAGCATTCCAGATAGAAGATCTACTAGTGGTTTTCTATTCTCACTTGGGAGTGCAGCTGTTACATGGAGCAGCAAGAAGCAACCCATTGTTTCTTTGTCGAGTACAGAAGCTTAGTATAGAGGTGTTGCAATGGCAGCATGTGAGGCATCATGGCTAGAAATGCTACTTGTAGATTTATGTGTGGAAGTGGGAAAGCCTATCACTATTTATTGCAATAATCTTAGTAGCATACAATTAGCACGGAATCCTGTTTTCCATGCTAGAACAAAGCATATTGAGGTACATTATCACTTCATCAGAGAGAAGGTATTAGCAGGTGATATTGATCTTGTTTATGTGAGAACAGATGAGCAAGTTGCTCATATTTTCACCAAAGCACTTGGAGCTGAGAAGTTGAAGAAGTTTCGGGAGATGCTTGGATTACAGGATATGGCGTTGAGCTTGAGGGGGAGTGTTGAGATATCAAGCTCAACATGTGATGATCCAGGATGACACGTACCAATTTTTCATTTCTCTTACATGTATAGTGGTCACACGAGTATATGTCATGGATACTTCATTGAGCTGTATTAGATTTATCTACCAAGAGTGATGGCACATTTGTTCCTTGCCAGCTCACTCATTCTTGGACATTAGGTTTTTCCATATGTAGTGATCTTTATATATTGCACTTGTTGTATTCTTGTTTTTAGGTCATTCTTGTACATTCCTTTTTATATAATAAAAGAAGAAGAAGAAGAAGATTATTCTACATACGCATGCACATGCAGAAGAAGATTATTCTACATACACATGCACATGCACATACTCATATACACACATATACACTTACATATGCACATGCACATACATACATATACACACACATACACATACACAGTCATACAACATACCAAGGATATACTGATGTTCCGCATACCGAGGGTCCACGTCGGCATCGGTAGGACCCTCGAAAGATTTGGGAAAGTTGCTTAGCTTCGGAACAACTGTGTTAGTATGAGCGTCGGTAAGTTACGCGAAAGTACCGACGCCCATACCGACACTTATACCGACGCTTCGTTTTTAACCGGGCCCGGGAGCAAACATTTGACATTTCAAACGTTTTGAACTTAGATCTTCGACTGTCGATTTTGCGTGTGTGAACAACATATCTTTATTTGTCATTGTTTCTCTCTTTCTCTCTCTCTCTCTCTCTCCTTCCCTCTCTCTCTCTCTCCTTCCCTCTCTCTCTCTCTCCTTCCCTCTCTCTCCTTCCCTCTCTCTCTCTCTCACCCTCCCTCTCTCTCTCTCTCTCTCCCCCTCCCTCTCTCTCTCTCTAGATCTAAGCACATCTCTATCTTTCCAGATCTGAAGTTTTGGTAAGTATATCGCACATACTGTACCACTCTTTTTTCTTTCTTTATGTTTTTGCTTTTCTAATATCTTCTCTCTTTAATTTTGCAAGAGATTTTGGATCAAGTCTTTGGAAATTTGACGAAACACAACTTCAAGTGGTCTATGACGACCATGATTCAACCAATTACATCGATGTAAGTGATTGTTTTGTTTGCGATTTACATCGAGAGAGAGATACATATACATACACACTCACATATGTACATTCATGCATATCCATACACACATACACACATACACACATGCATATGCATACACACATGCATATGCATACACACATGCATATGCATACACACATGCATATGCATACACACATGCATATGCATACACACATGCATATGCATACACACATGCATATGCATACACACATGCATATGCATACACACATGCATATGCATACACACAATGCATATGCATACACACATACACAATGCATATGCATACACACATTCATATGCATACAAACATGCATATGCATACACACATGCATATGCATACACATGCATATGCATACACATGGATATGCATATGCATACACATGCATATGCATACACATGGATATGCATATGCATACACATGCATATGCATATGCATACACATGCATATGCATATGCATACACACATGCATATAATGCATACACATGCATATGCATATGCATATGCATACACATGCACATGCATATGCATACACATGCACATGCATATGCATACACATGCACATGCATATGCATACACATGCACATGCATATGCATACACATGCACATGCATATGCATACACATGCACATGCATATGCATACACATGCACATGCATATGCATACACATGCACATGCATATGCATACACACATGCATATGCATACACACATGCATATGCATACAAACATGCATATGCATACACATGCATATGCATACACACATGCATATGCATACACACATGCATATGCATACAAACATGCATATGCATACACACATGCATATGCATATGCATGCACATGCATATGCATATGCATGCACATGCATATGCATATGCATATGCATGCACATGCATATGCATATGCATACACACATGCATATGCATACACATGCATATGCATACACATGCATATGCATACACATGCATATGCATACACATGCATATGCATACACATGCATATGCATACACATGCATATGCATACACATGCATATGCATATGCATACACACATGCATATGCATACACATGCACATGCATATGCATACACATATGCATATGCATACACACATACACACATACACATGCATATGCATACGCATATACACATGCATATGCATATACACATGCATATGCATATACACATGCATATGCATATACACATGCATATGCATATACACATGCATATGCATATACACATGCATATGCATATACACATGCATATGCATATACACATGCATATGCATATACACATGCATATGCATACACATGCATATGCATACACATGCATATGCATATGCATACACATGCATATGCATATGCATACACATGCATATGTATATGCATACACATGCATATGCATATGCATACACACATACACACATGCACACAAGCATATGCATACACACAATGCATATGCATACAGAAATGCATATGCATACACACATGCACACATGCATATGCATACACACAATGCATATGCATACACACATGCATATGCATACACACAAATGCATATGCATACACACAAATCGATATGCATACACACAAAAGCATATGCATACACACAAATGGGATTAGAGGTGACAAGCAATTGTAATATTTTGCCATAGCCTATGATCTCATCATGGATGTGCAAACTCCAGACTTCAACATCTTTATTGGACAACTCTTCAATCAAGAGGCCAACAATAGCATAAAGAAAGGTAACTCCTATCATGGTAATTCAACTAATGTCTATATGTAGATAAGAAGGTCAAGAAGCTGAAAGACAAGAAGGAAGAAAAGTAGATAAGAAGGTCAAGAAGCTGAAAGACAAGAGGAGAGATCTCAAACAAACTTTGTAGGAAAGAGCAACTGGAAAGGGAAGAAGAAAGGACCAAAGCATGACAAGACAAAAGGCCTGAATGTTCAACCTTTTGACATCTATGATAAGACCAAACACACCACTCATAATTGTTGGTTCAATGGGGAAGACCTAGAAAGGAAGTGGAAGAAGTGGACATGGCAGCAATAGGGGCAGAGGTGACACAATGTTAACAACAACAATAGAGGCCATAACAAAAGGGACTACAACAATTATTTTGAAGATCAACACCATGAAGACTCATTGCTCTTGATGAATCTAAGCCACAAGGTAGGTAAAGAAGATGATCATTTATTCTACATAGATTCAGGATGTTCAATCATGTTGCATGAAACATAGCTCTGTAAAAGTGTTAAACGTCGGATTAGTTATCATTGGAACAAGACTACCAATGGGTTCTTGGGATGATCAGGGGTCTGTAATACAGAGGCCCTATATGTATTTTCCCCATTTAATTCGTTACTGTACTGATTCTGATAGACTTAACTGCTAATCTCCTCAACAAGTACACAACAGAAATACAATATTCACCGCAATCGAAATACACGAGTTCTTAATGACGATTAACATGCTCTCACCATTAACCTTATACTTCACCGATGAATCATAGAATATCAACGAAATTACCACAACTACTCAATAACAGACATGGAAAGAACAATACAGTAGTATGGATGAACTATGATGGAATCGATCCACAGGCACACTGCCCAGACGCACGGTTGGGCGACGTGCTTCCTCTCTCTTCCATGCACCTCTTCTATTATGAAAAGGTTACAACAATTGTGCTACATCCTTTCGATGTGCGTCTTTTCCCAATTACATTTTTCACGAAATATTTCATATTGTTCCTACTAAGAAGCAAATAGCAGACATGATGACAAATGCACTTGATGGGATAAAGCTTTGTAGATTCAAAGCTATGGAAGGTATTCAACCTACAAGAGAATGAAGACTCAAGCATACTTTATCTTGAGGGGGAGATGTTGGAACATAAATGCATTATGCTTGAGGAGGATATGTTCTAAATTAAATCCATCATTTGGATGGTATGGCACCATCTACCATATTTATGTACCTTGAAGAATAACACTTATGTGAACATATTTTCTTTGTATTAATTTGTTGATCACTTATGATTTTTGTAAGGTTAAAGGTATTTAACTTTGTAAAAGGAAAGAATAATAGGCCTAAAAGACACAAGTTAGAAGTGCTTGGGATTGATTCTCAATCAATCAATCAAAAAGTAGATATGACTTCAACTTTCTGTTTTCCTAGATTGTAGGAAAAGATTCCAATCAATCTAAACTATCAGACCTGCCTAATTTTGAATTCAAATTCATGAAGAAGAGGCATGTTCATATCCTCAAGATTTTATATAAAGACTCTAGATTAAGGTCTACTATACATATCCAAAGATCTAGGTCTGGTCCTATGCTAGTTTTCTCGACCAACTTCACCACTTGACAACTCAACTTTCCAAGCCTCTCAAAGCTTCTCCAACTTTCTTTCAATACCAATGCTTATATAGGCAATTTTGATACCGACATACATACCGTTGATTGTACCATCGGGTTGTAGATACATACCAGCATCTATGCCAGTGAAAATCTACTAGTGCATATATCGACCCTGATATCGATGATATTCGGGGATTACCAATGCTTATACTGACACCTATAATGACGTTTATATCGATGCTATTGTACTAGCATGCATGTCAGTGCTTATATTGACACCAATGCAAAAATGCACCCTTGTATTTGTGCCTATATAGGGCTTGATATGCCCCTCATATGTTGTAGTGGTCAGAACTCTACATCTTACCATCATACGCTCATCTTCAAAGCTCGCTCCCCGACAATGGCACCAAATTTGGTGTCACTCTAGCACAATGGTGAGTACCAATGTGAGGAGGTCCACCTCATAAATGTCAATCTATGGAGATGTGAGAACTGGTATGAAGTCCATGAGCAAGTGAATTACACAAGTGAGTGAGTAAGCAAGAAGCACGCTAGAATGCACATACATACACACACATGCACACAAGGCAAGAACAAAGAGAGGAACAATGGAGCGCTTTCAATTACAAAAGATATCTATTACAAAAGCTTCAATCTCTACCAAGCCAACCTAAAAAATGAGATCTCTAGTTCCTTTTATAGTTTTTCACTAGCTTTGGCCCTATCCAGACCTAGTGTCTGGCCTAGTTAAAAACTAGGTTCCAGGGCTTATTTGAGAGCTCAAATGGAGTCCAAAAATTATGAAAACTGATATGTAGCTACTTCTCATACTCCTCAAGCTTGAGGACTCCTCCGCTTGAATAAAATGTAGACAAAAGCTATCAAAAATGATATTTACAATGTTGTTGTAGTGATGAAAATCACTCTTAGTTGAAAATAATTTATGAAAAATTAATTAGGCCTATTCTTTGCCCGATCTACATGATGGTTCCATCTCAATGCTCCTTCTAACCCCTTTCTTTGGCCTTCTTGTCAATTGAGGCTTCAAACACAAAGCATACCCCATGAGAATAAACCACGGATGTTGCATTGTGGGAGATCCTTCTATTAATTCATACAAGTGAGACTACCCAGCCAAACTTCCTCTAAAAAAAAAACAAAACAAAAAAGAATCGATACAAACACATGAACAAAAACTCTTTGCTAAGCCAATCAACTTTGAAAATCACTAGGATCATGATTTTTTTTTCTGGTGAATCTGATGGATCTTTAGGAATTTATATTTAATATTTTCTTTCATGGCTTTTAGCTACAATAGTTGTTGATTGATATTTCTAGGAAAATGCACCTCAGCTTTCAACAACTATTCTTTTGTATCCATCATCAAGTCCATCCTTTATAGCAGCATGACAACCTTGATGTTACTGAATACCACATATTTATATCTCCATATTTGACATGTGATTTAATTTTTTCCCTTTTGGTCAATGTACTATTTAATAAATGCAAGAATTACTAGTCCACGATCCAATTTCATCCTATCTTGTTTCATGGGAATATGCAACACATCAGAATGACCTGACATTGTGTCTATAAATTTCTTGTTTTGTAAAGTTTTGTTTATGAGCAGGGACAATAAAGGGGGATGGTTTTCTTAAACATAAAATATGTAATTTCTAATGTAACAATTCTGTTATTGCATTATGCAATACTTATTCTTATGATGTTTGGAAACATGAAGATTAGCTTTGAGTTTCTTGGATCTTCACTAAACTTTTTATTGATTTAAGAATTACTCCCATGGTCCTTCTTATCTTCATTTTGATGAATAATTCCTTATCTTCTTTTCAAACATAGCTTCAAGACTTTAATAGTGTGTGGAAACCTGGAAGATTTGCTTCATTGATTCCACCTTTTATTCAATTGGATTGATCATTGATGACATCTTCAATATCATGTTTTCCATAGGAACATGTGACTACCTACCAAACCGAGATGCCTCAACTACCTTGTATGCCTCTAAAGCCTTGAATATTGGAAATGTAGTGATGACCTTTTTGGCTCAACATTTGAATATATGCATACCGAATCCTTTTGTTTTGGATTTATGTGTTGTCAAAAACATGTACACTTTTAACTTAGGAATGTTGACACTGAAAGTGAAAGTACATCCGTATGTACGAGTTCGGTTTGTGATTCTTATATTTCTTTTACATATAAACTATATTGAATTCCTTGGCCAAAAGCATTTCGTAGTGGAAAATCCTTTGGCATTAAGAGAATGTAATACTTCAATTGCGAACGATCGATGGGCTCATAGACATTATTACACATGATGTTTATAATACGATACTTCAACTTATTACCTCCTACCATTCCGCTCTTTCCCTGTGCATTAAGTTTCTTTTTTAATAATAAGAGGAAGTTCGGCCGAGACCTAGTCTCGGTTGCTTGAATTAATAAAGATTATACACCGAAGCGGCATTGTGCCCTTGGGATCACCTATATCCCACAAAGTAGGGGTATTGTGCCTTTGGGATCACCTATATCTCACAAAGTGGGGGTAGGATGACTTAAAGGGGCTTCAATTGTAACAACAAAAAAGAAACATTTCAATCCATAGGAACATAATTATGCTTGAGTACTACATTTGATCCTCAAACTGATGGTGGGATCGAGAGGGTTAACTCGGCACTTGAGGATATGTTACATATGTATGTAAATGATAAGCATAACAATTGGACTGAGTATTTACCTTTATTTGAGTATGTATATAATATTGCATGGAATCGCTCTATTTAGATGGCACCTTTTGAAGCAATATATGGCTATAATTGTTTGCTACCTCATTCACTTTTTTAATTCAGAAAATCAGGTTGATGCATCCAAGCTGATGCTTGAAAACATGGATTTGCAGTTGAATAAGGTAAAGATGAACATCAAAGATGCACAAAAATGTCACACATTCTATAACGACTTCAAAAAGAGACCCTTCCAGGTAGAACAAATGATATGGTTCTTTTGAAAGTGAACCCTTCTAAATAAAATCATATTTTAGGTAAAGATTGTCAATTGTCTCCACGTTATGTTGGTCCTTTTAAAATATTAAAGAAAGTTGGTTCTCTTGCATATTTACATGATTTTCCTAGCTTTGAAAATTCATCCAGTCTTCCATGTTGGATTAGTTAAAAAGTATGTCCCTAATGCTGATCAGATTTTGTAGGACAAATCTAAATTGAAGGGGGACGCCATTTTTGAGTTTGAACCACAAGTTATAATGGATAGGAGAACTAAACATCTTAGTAATCATGAAATAGTGGAAATCTTAGCTAAGTGGTTTGCATATCCTATTGAAGATTCAACATGGGTTGGTTTAGATAAGTTTATGAAACATTATCCTTCTTTCCAAGTTTGAGGACAGAGTTCTTCAAAGAGGGGGAGAATTGTAAGAATAACATATTCATTTCCCCCAAAAAAAGGGTATAGGTAACAATGAAATTTCATGTTTAGGATATTCTGATCATGTGTGCAAAATTTTGTAGCAATAAGTTTTTACATTCTCTATCTAGAAAGTTGTCGCATGAAATTTGTGTGTTAAATTTGAGCATGAAGATGAAGGAATTAGAACGTGTTGTACGAGAGAAAGGTAGAGTAATCTTAGTAGAAAAACTTTACTTGATTGAAAATTTTTGTAGTTCTTGTGTTTTATGCCTCATTTGTTTGGATGAAGATATGTTAATCAAGAGATTTTTCATGTTTTTCATCTCTCTTTAGAATTTTTTATTTTGCAAGGCTCAAAAGTGATATTTAGAAGTGGACTTGAACCTAACGTGTCTCTAACACTATTGTACATATTGAAGATCTGAATATTTCTTTGTCTCACAAACTTAAGCTAATTCCTAGTTACAAGGCTTGGAAAAGTTCCATTTAGGTACTTAAAAAAAAAAGAGAAGCCTTGATTCATCTCAATCATGTTTGTGGATTTAGGAAATGCACATTGGTATGTGGGTTATTTCGGGTGATTGACATGTGTACGAGTTTGTTTTAGGGATTGCCTCTATTATTACAGGTATGATTCTTGAGGTGGTCATAAAAGGTAGATGCATGGGCAATCTAGAAGTCTTGCATTAGACATGCGAAAAGAGGCTATCTTGGATCACACAAATTCTAGGAGCACATGTCTAGGAAGGCATGATTGTTCATGTAGTGGCGGAAGGGGAGATCCAAAGATGAGGCTAAGAGTTAGGGAGAGATCATTGTCATGCATTGGTCACAATTATTTGAGATTGTGATTATGATTGCGATTGGGATTGAGATCAGCTCGGGAGTGGTCGGGTGGATGATGCTGTTGATATATTTAGGTAGTGATGTGTGTGAGCACACTATGACCACCAAGGCCTTTTTTTCCCTCTTTAGGAGGTTCTTTTCCCTTGGCATGTATATATGCATATAGTTGTAATGGGTCACTAATCTTTGTACATTCTAGTGGTAATATAATCAGTATTGTGTGTTATGCTCCAAGATTCTTCTTCTTCCTTGTGTTGTTTGTGTGCTTCCACATACCTCAAACTCCAACAATTGGTATCATAGCAGGTCATTGCTTCATCTAGGGTGTCATCGACATCCCTCCTATCAGAGTCTCAAAATCGTATGAAAATTGGTGAGCATAATTAAGGTGATTAGGAGTTCGTTTTGGCCTCCGGATGTACTATCGTAGTGCTTGTGTAGGCAATTTCATCTTTTTGTGCCAAAGATATATATAAGTTTTGGTTTGCCAGTATAAGCATCTTGAAGTTTGATACATGTTTAGCAAAACTCAATAGGGTAGTTTTGTTCAACTTTTTGAGATATAGTCGTTTTTGTACATCAGGGTATTTTAGTCAATGGCCATGGCTGAAAGCACTGATGTATGCCATATGTTGGCTGTTGATGATAAGTTGGATGGTACCAATTACCCATTATGAGCTTATATGATGCGCATGTATTGGTTGCAAAAGGACTATGGAATATTGTGTAGGGTGTTGAAAAACGTCCTATTACACCTACAAACAAAGTTGCTCAAGGTGATGCAGACATCGTTGAAGATGGTGATATTCTTCAAATTCTTGTTCATGTTGTAGCTCTTGCTACACCTATTACATAGAAAATTTGTTGGGATGGTAGAGATGGCGATGCCATTATTGATTCTGATATTTTATGTCCTGGGTTGTATAAGCTCATAGACTATGAAAAATCTATCAATGATTTAGCATGTGCAGTACATGATTCTCAGGCTTTGTCAGATGCAAAGCTTTGGCATGCATGCTTTGTTCATCTAAATTTTTCTAGTTTGCTACACTTGCAAAAAATTTGAAATGGTGTCCTCTCTACCCAAACTTGAGGCACCTAGTAAACATGCCATCTGTTGTTCATGTGCATGTTTTTCGTCGTCTAGCACATGCATTAGTGCCTGAAAAACAATGCAGTAAATTGGATGATAAAGTAGTGAAATGTATTTTTGTTGGGTATAGTTCTAAAAGCAAAAGCTATCATCTGTATCATCCATAGACTAAAAATATTCTGGTTAGACGTGATCTTGTTTTTGTGGAAGACGTTATTCAACCATTACTTTCATGTACTGAGAAGACATATGTTAGCTCCAAAGATATTTATAATACTTCGTTGCCTCTTTTATACGTGGACAATCTAGTGCTGGTCTGAATGAGGCAATTTCTTAGCCTTTATAGGTTTCATCTGATGATGCAGATCATACCATTTTTTATGCAGATTTTCATGATGCACTTGTTGATGAGAGAGCCGATATTAAGGAGGCAAAAGCTATGCCAAAATGGATGGTGTCGACTTTGCGTGATAGCAAATTAGATGCAGCTTTGTCATATCGTACTCGTTCAAGATCTCATTGTGCTTCTTTTGCATCAGATTGCTATGCTATGGCTGCTTCTAATCTCTATGATGAGAATGAGCCTGTTTTGTTTGATGAAGCACAAAATTCTGAAAATTGGATGACTGCTATGTAATCAGAATATGATGCTATTATGAAAAATAGTACCTAGTCTTTATATGAATTGCCTCTTGGCAAGAAGGCCATTGGCACTAAGCAGGTATACAAGCTGAAGTGTAGTTGTGATGGAACAATTGATAGGTATAAAGCTAGGCTTGTTGCAAAGGTTTATGCTCAAGAAAGAGGCATTGATTTTGATGAGACCTTTGCTCCTACATGTCGAATGACTACTGTTGGAATGTACATCAGTTGGAGATTAAAACTACATTTCTGAATGGTGACATGCATAAAGAAGTGTATGATTTTCAGCCCCATGGCTTTGTGTAGATAGGGCATGAAAACCAAGTGTGCAGGTTGAAAAAGGCATTATATGGTTTGAAACAAGCACCATGTACATGGTATGAAAAGATACATGCCTATTTGATTGCACATGGTTTTGAGAGCACTCCAACTAAGAGCACATTATATGTTAAGCGTGCAAATGATGTGTTACTCACTAGTCCTCATGAGAAGCATATTACTCATTTTAATCCTAATTTGCATGCCTCATTTGAGATGTCTGATTTGACACATTTGCATCATTATTTGGGCATTCATTTTATGCAAGTTGATGGTGCAATAGCTTGTGTCAAACAAAATATATTGACACATTATTGTAATGTTTTGGCCTTGAAGACTGTAAACCTATTGCCACTCCTATGGAGATAGGTTTACAATTGAGTCCTCATGATGTTGGAGATGCATTTGATGTTGTTCTCTATCAACAAGCTATTGGATGCTTGATTTACTTATGCATCAATCGGCTAGATATTCAGTTTTCTATCTCACAAATGAGTTGGTTTATGCATTCCCCAAGTGTCAAGCATTGGTAGGTGGTTAAGGGCATCTTTCACTTCTTGAGTGGTACCTCGCTACTTGGATTGTTTTATCCCAAGGGGGGATCATGGCCACTAGATTTACATGCTTTTTTTTACTCTGACTGGGTTGGTTTCTATGACACTCATGTGTCCACTAGTGGTTTTTGCTTCATGCTTGGTAGCTCATGAATATCTTATTTGAGGAAGAAGCAGCCTATTGTGGCCACTTTGAGTTGTAAGGCTGAGTATAGGGCAGCTTTTATAGTGAGTGTCGAGTGTGTGTGGCTCAGATGCCTTATGGTTGCTATAGGTGTTGGCCAATCTTCTGCCACCACCATCTTCACTAACAATAAGACTGCATTGGCAATTGCGAGGAATCTTGTGTTCCATGCTTGCACTAACCACATTGAGGTGCACTATCATTATGTCAGGGAGAGGTTCTCTGCTAGAGAGATCAGCTTGGCATATGTGCCCATGCAGGAGAACATTGTAGACTTTTCACAGAGGCTCTACCTAGGGAGAAGTTTGAAGCTTTCCACAAAGCTTTGGGCTTACTTCGTTTTGTGGATTGATTCCACATAGCTTGGCACTTCCTTATAAATGCGTGTGAGTTCCTTGTTCACCGCATCACTCCTTGGGGGATTTGTTGATATATTTAGGTAGTGATGTGTGTGAACACGCTAGGAACATTGGGGCACTTTTTCCCTCTTTAAGAGATTTTTTTCCCCTGACTTGTATGTATGCCTATAGCCCTTACGGGTCACTCATCTTTGTACATTCTAGTGGTAATACATTTAGTATTGTGTGTTGCACTCCAAGCTTCTTCTTTTTCTTCCTTGTGTTGTTCGCGTGCTTTCACACAACTCCAATAGACAATTCACATTAAAGCTATTTGATAGATTTTTCAATGCAAATCAGAATTGTTTGTAAATCTGCACAGATAATAAAGATCTCTCTCTCTCTATCTATCTATCTATCTATCTATCTATCTATCTATCTATCTATCTATCTATCTATCTATCTATCTATCTATCTATCTATCTATCTATCTATCTATCTATCTATCTATCTATCTATCTATCTATCTATCTATCTATCTATCTCTTCTTGTTCTACGCATACTCTGATTTTCTTCCTTATATCTTGTTGTGTGGAATTCTATTATTTTTTGTGGGATTGTGATTGAAGAGTAGGGACTTGTTACAAGTGGTATCGGAGCGGAGTTGGATTTCGAGACATGATGTAAGCTTTGAAGAAGAAGATAGAAGAGCAAGAGGAGCTTATCCATAGGCAGAATGCAGAATTACATAAAAAAGGATCCAAAAAACAAAAAGAGGGTACTCCAAATGCTTTCATGAACCTCAATGATCAAGGTGGTAATGGTGCATGCACATCAAACAAATGTAGATCTAGATGACGACATGAACATGAAGATGATGATGATGTGGGTGAGTTTGCACTTAAGCATGTGTTCAAAAGAGCAAAAATAAATGAATGTGATGGTGAGAAGAAAATTGGAGAGGATCTTGAAGCATGGATCAAGGAGCTCCAAGATTTCTTTGATTTGTGCATGTTTAGCGAGGAAACAAAAACAAAGGTGGAAATTTTGCATCATCTGTGGGGAGTTACCAAACTGTGGTGGAAACCATACATGCAGACAAGATCATGTGAAGGGTAGATTCTCTAGAAAGATTTTCGAGACTAACCAAAGAATTGTTATTGTTTTATCGGACAGAAAATAAAATGGAATTCTACTTCTTCAAGCCATAGGAAGATGATAGACATAACTTGTGTCTTGAAGAATATGAGGATAATTTTTTGCATTTACATAAGTATGCACTAGAAGATTCTAGAGATTCCTTGAAGAGTAAATTTATTGAGGGTTTGCGAGAAGAGCTTCACTATCATGTAAAGGGTCCAAATGTTTAGATTTTATTGATGTGCTTCCAAAAGTGGAAAACTTTGAGAAGGAGCTATGAAACAGGCATCCAAATCAAGGTCTATCTCAACACAACGTCGAACCATGAGAAGTATTTCAACAGATAAGAATGGACAGAGATCCACTAACTCTAGTAATGGTCAAGGAGGAAAAACTAACCTGAAGCATGTTGACACACATAAGAAGCAAGAACTTGTGCATTGGCAACATGATTTTGATTTCTTGGAGCAGGCTAAAAGATTGGGACTTTTCTTTCAATGTGGATAACATGGACATCACACTTTTGAATGTCCAAACAAGGCCATCAACTGTTCTATGTAGGCAAAGATAGCTTACCTACAAGAGGAAAACAGAACGATTGAGGAAGCAGATGATCAAGGTAAGTGTTCTAACCCTAGACTTCAATACATGGCAATTTCTTCTCACTCAAGGGCATCAATGATTAGGATTATGGGGGAAATGTCCTCACATAAGGTTAGTTTCTTGATTGATTTGGGTAGTACAAATTGTTTCCTTTCACTTAAGTTGATAGAGGCTTTAGGATTGCATATTGAGATGCAAAGCAAAAGGCCTGTATAGATGGCTAATGATAGGATACACTATACTCGAGGTTGTATGGACAATCTTGATTTTATGTTAGGTGAACATAAGTTTTTGGGTTATTCTTTAGCGACAATACTTTTGTGTATTCTAAGGATGATGAACATGCATTGCATCTGAGGAAGACTTTATAGAAACTCAAAAAGCATAAATTATATGGTAAGATGAGTAAATATTTCTCTTGCAAAGGGGGGAAGTGACTTATTTGGGAGAGTTGTTTCTAAGGGAGGGATTCACATAAACCCTAAGAAAGTTAAAAGCATAGTTGATTGGCCTAGACCAAAAGAGATGAATCTTCCTTGGTTTGGCATAATATGATAGGACACACATTAGGGATTTTTTTTGAATTGAAAATCCTCTTAAAGAATTGACAAAGAGATATAGAGAGCACATGGAATGATGAGTGTGAAAATGAATTTGAAGAATTAAAACAAAAAATTATTGAAAATTGAGTGCTAAAAATACCTAAGTTAGGGAAGCCATTTATTGTTGCATGTGATGCTAGTGGAAGTAAAATCCGATGTGTACCTTCATAAGAAGGAAGGGTAGTGGCTTATGAGTCAAGGAAACTGAGGAAAGATCAATTAAATTATACAACACATGACTTGGAAATGCTTGCGGTTGTTCATGCACTTAAACATTGGAGACACTTATTGCTTGGAGTAATGTTTGAATTAAGAACGGATCATCAAAGCCTTAAAAATATCGTTACTCAATCTTTACTTAAGAATAGACAAAAATGATGGATCGAATTGCTAAGTGAATATGACTTTGATATTGAATACTTAGCAAGAAAGGAAAACAAAGTGGTTGATGCTTTGAGTCATAAATCATTATGCAATTCAAATTCTATTTTATCCTCTAATTTGATATTCAAAGAGAAATGAAAGAAGATTTGTATTATGCAAAAATCTTGAAATTTTTTAATGAAAATCTAGGTTCTATGTTTTAGAAAAAATTTCATTTGAAAAAAAATGATTTGTATTGTAATTCTTATTTATCTATTTCTTCAAAATCTATTTTGAAAGAAAAGATTATGCATGACTATCATGATGCACCTTTCTTTGCACACCTTTGTTTTTCTAGGACTTATGCTAAAGTGAAAGCTTCATATTATTGGCAACATATGAAATATGAAATTAGGAGGTATGTGAAAGAATGTTTGAAATGTCAACTGGATATTTTTGCATCTCACAAGCTTAAGCTGATTCCTCACTATTTTTTAGTTACTATGCTCAAAAAGGTTCCGTTTTAGGTACTTGGAAAGAAAAATGAGAAGCCTTGATTCATCTTATTCATGTTTGTAGATTTAGGAAATGCACATTGGTATGTGGGTTATTTCAAGTTAATGACCTGTGTGTGAGTGTGCTGCACAGATTGCCTCTATTTTTGTAGGTACAATTATTGAGATGGACATGAAAAGTAGACACATGGGGCCTGGAAGTTTTGCATAAGACATGCAAAAAGATGTTATCTCAGTGCAGATTCTAGGTGCACGTGTCTAGGAAGGCATGCATGATTGGTCGTGCAATGGCAGAAGGGAGATCCAAAGATGAAGACTGAGAGCTAAGGAAGATTATGGTGGTGCATTGATCACGATCGTTTTCTTCTTTTGTGATTGAGATTGGGATTGGGATTGGGATTGGGATTGAGATTGTGATTCTGATTGCGATTGGGATTGAGATCAGCTCAAAGGTGGTCAGGTGGATGAGGCTTCACATTGAAGCTATTTGATAGATTCTATAATGTAGATTAGAAGTGCTTGTAAATCTGCACAGATAATAAATTTCTCTTTCTCATTCTATTATTCTATGTGGGATTGTGATTGAAGAGTAGAGACGTATTACACTCTATGCTTATGTTTTATCCCATGTTTAGCCAGAAATGCATTAAAATAAAAAGACATGTATCCGCCCATCAAAATGGAGGGTGCCCATTTTAAATGGTGACAAAGTTTCACCCAAAATTAGAAACTATTTGAAGCATATAAACACTTTGGAATTTTGTTTAAATGGGTACACCCACGCATCCCTAGAAAAATCATCAATAAAATTCACCAAGGTAGTTCCCAAACGAAGTTGTTTGCATAGGACCACATACATCACTACGAACAAGCTGTAAATTTTGAGTAGCTCAAACTAAACCATCTTTTGGGAAGGAGAAACATTGCATTTTGACCAAAACATAGCCTTCACAAACATGTTTATCAAAGTTCTTTGGGCAGAGGGGATACCATCTCAAATTTCTACAGGCATAGTAAACTTGCAAAATTCAAATGACCAAAGCCTACATGCCAAAGCTTTGCATCTGAGATAACCTGAGAATCTTATATTGCACATGTTGAATCATTGACAACTTTTGCATAGTCTATGAGCTTATCCATCCCACGAGATAAAATGATAAAAGCAATAATGACATCGCTGGAGTTAGACGTCTGCGGAAGCACGCGAACATCACAAGGAGGAAGAAGAATCTTGGAGCACAACACACAATACTGAATGTATTACTAGAGAATGTACAAAGATAAGTAGCCCATTAGGGAAATAGGCATATATACAGGCCAGGGGAAAAAACCCTCCTAAAGAGGGAAAAAAGTGCCCTGGCCGTCCTAGAGTGTTCACACACATCACTACCTAAATATATCAACAAATCCCCCCTCGGAGTGATGCGGTGAACAAGTAGCTAGCACTCATGTATAAGGAAGTGCCAAGCTATGTGGAGATCACTCCACAAAAGGAAGTAAGCCCAAAGCTTTGCAAAAAGCTTCAAACTTCTCCCTAGGTAGAGCCTTCGTGAATTAGACGTCTACGGAAGCACGTGAACACCACAAGGAGGAAGAAGAAGCTTGAAGCACAACACACAATACTGAATCTATTACTAGAGAATGTACAAAGATAAGTAGCCCAGTAGGGCAATAGGCATATATATAGGCCGGGGGAAAAAACCTCCTAAAGAGGGAAAAAAGTGCCCCGGTGGTCCTAGAGTATTCACATCACTACCTAAATATATCAACAAATCCCCCTGGGAGTGATGCGGTGAACAAGTAGCTGGCACTCATGTATAAGGAAGTGTCAAGCTATGTGGAGATCACTCCACAAAAGGAAGTAAGCCCAAAGCTTTGCGAAAAGCTTCAAACTTCTCCCTAGGCAGAGCCTTCGTGAATTAGACGTCTGTGGAAGCACGCGAACAGCACAAAGGAGGAAGAAGAAGCTTGGAGCACAACACACAATATTGAATGTATTACTAGAGAATGTACAACGATAAGTAGCCCATTAGGGCAATAGGCATATATACAAGCTAGGAAAAAAAAAACCTCCTAAAGAGGGAAAAAAGTGCCCCGGTGGTCCTAGAGTGTTCACACACATCACTACCTAAATATATCAACAAATCCCCCCTCGGAGTGATGCGGTGAACAAGTAGCTGGCACTCATGTATAAGGAAGTGCCAAGCTATGTGGAGATCACTCCACAAAAGGAAGTAAGCCCAAAGCTTTGCGAAAAGCTTCAAACATCTCCTTAGGCAGAGCCTTCATGAAAAGGTCTGCAATGTTCTCCTGCGTGGGCACATATGCCAAGCTGATCTCCCCAGTAGAGAACTTCTCCCTAACATAATGATAATGCACCTCAATGTGCTTAGTGTGAGCATGGAACACTGGGTTCTTTGCAACTACCAATGCACTTTGACTGTCAGTGAAGATGGTGGTGGAAGAAGACTGACCAACACCCAAATCAGCCATAAGGCGTCTGAGCCATACACACTCAACAGTCACTGTGAAAGCTGCCCTATAGTGAGCCTCATAATTGGAAGTGGCCACAGGAGGCTGCTTCTTGCTCAACCAAGATATACATGAGCTACCAAGCATGAAGCAAAAGCCACTAGTGGACACATGAGTGTCATAGCAACCAGCCCAATCAGAGTCAAAAAAAGCATGCAAATCTGGTGGTAGTGATCCCCCCTTGGGATAAAACAACCCAAGTAGCCGAGTACCACTCAAGTAGCGAAAGATGCACTTAACCGCCTACCAATGCTTGATACTTGGGCAATGCATAAACCTACTCATCTGTGAGACAACAAACTCAATATCTGACCGAGTAATGCATAAGTAAATCAAACATCCAATAGCCTACTGATAGAGGACAACATCAAATGCATCTCCAACATCATGAAGACTCAATCGTAAACCTATCTCCATAGGAGTGGCAATAGGCTTACAGTCTTCAAGGCCAAAACACTACAATAAGGTGTCAATATATTTCGTTTGACACAAAGCCATTCCACCATCAACTTGCATAAAATGAATGCCCAAATAGTGATGCAAATGCCCCAAATCAGACATGTCAAATGAAGCATGCAAATCAGCCTTAAAATCAGCAATATGCCTCTCATGAGGACCAGTAAGCAGCATGTCATCAACATAAACCAAAATGATCAGAAGTGCATCATTAGCACGCTTAACATATAAGGTGCTTTCAGTTGGACTATTCTCAAAACCATGTGCAATCACATAGGCATGTATCTTCTCATACCAAGCACATGGTGCTTGCTTTAAACCATATAATGCCTCCTTTAACCTGCACACCTAGTTTTCATGCCCTTTCTACACAAAGCCACGGGACTGAAAAACATACAATTCTTCATGTAAGTCACCATTCAAAAATGCAGTTTTAATGTCCAACTGATGTACATTCCAACCATGATGAGCTGCAAGTGCACAGATGCTTTGAACAGTAGTCATACGACATGTAGATGCAAAGGTTTTTTCAAAATCAATGCCTCTTTCCTGCGCATAACCCTTGGCAACAAGCCTAGCCTTATACCTGTCAACTGTACCATTAGGTTTACGCTTCAGCTTGTATACCCACTTAGTGCCAATGGCCTTCTTGCTAGGAGGCAAGTCACATAAAGACCAAGTACCATTCTTCATTATAGCATCATATTCAGATTGCATAGCAACCATCCAATTTTCTGAATTTTGTGCTTCATCAAACGAAACAGGCTCAGTATCATCACAGAGACTAGATGCAACCATAGCATAGCAATCTGATGCAAAAGAGGCACTATGAGAGTCTAATCGAGTGCGATATGACAGAGGTGCATCTAATTTGCTGGCACACAAAGTCTGTACCAGCCATTTTGGCATAGTTTTTGCCTCCTCAATATCAGCTCTCTCATCAACAAGTGCATCATGTAAATCTGCATAAAAAATGGGATGATCTGCATCATCACATGAAACCTGCAAAGGTTGAGAAGTTGCCTCATTAGGACTAGCACTAGACTGTCCACCTGTAAAAAGAGGCAGCAAAGTATCATAAATGTATTTGGCGCTAACAGATGTCTCCTTAGTACATGAAAGCAATGGTTGAATAGCATCTTCCACAAAAACAACATCACGGCTAACCAGAATGTGTTTAGTTTGTGGATGATACAAACGATAGCCTTTACTTTTAGAACTGTACCCAACAAAAATACATTTTACTACTTTATCATCCAATTTTCTATGATGTTGTTCAAGCACTAATGCATATGCTAGACAACCAAAAACACGTAGATGAGCAATAGATGGCTTGCGATCATGCCAAGCCTCATATGGAGTGATAGAATGTAGTGCTTTAGTGGGGCACCTGTTAAGTACATATGCTACACACATGACAGCCTCAAGTCAGAAACTATGTGGTAAAGCCTGACTCTTGACCATACACCTCGCCATCTCCATGAGCGACATGTTCTTTCATTCAACAATACCATTCTGTTGAGGTGTATATGGCATTGTACACTAGTTTTTTATCCCACATTTAGCCAAAAATTCATTAAAATCAGAAGACATATATTCCCCCCCTCGATCATAATGGAGGGTGCCCATTTTACATGCTGACAGATTTTCAGCCAAAACCAAAAACTGTTTGAAGCACATGAACACTTCAGACTTTGCCTTCAATGGATATACCCATGCATGCCTGGAAAAATCATCGATGAAAGTCACGAAGTAAAGATAATTTCCAAAAGAAGTTGTCTGCATAGGACCACAGACATCACTATGTACAAGCTGCAATTTTTTAGTAGCCCAAACTGAATCATCTTTTGTAAAGGATGAATGCTGCATTTTGCCCAAAATACAGCCGTCACAAACATGTTTTCCAGGTGCCTCAAGTTTGGGCAAAGAGGACACCATTTCAAATTTCTGCAGGCGTAGCAAACTAGCAAAATTCAGATGACCAAAGCATGCATGCCAAAGCTTTGCATCTGACATAGCTTGAGAATCATGTACTGCACATGCCGAATCATTTATAGGTCTTTCATAGTCTATGAGCTTATACAACCCATGACATAAAATGCCAGAAGCAATAATCACGTCCCCATTTGATAGGTCATGAACTGTACACCTGTCATCAACAAATTTCACAACCAAGCCAATCTTGGCTAATGCAAAAACTGATAACAAATTTTTCGTGATCCCCGGCACAAACAAAGCATCTGACTAGGTGAAAGAACTACCATCAGTAGTAGTCAAAATGATCTTTCCAACTCCCATAATAGGATAAGAGGAGTTTTTGGCGCATGTAATAGTATTTCCTATAGGGGCAGGCTCGAGCGAAGAGAAAAAACTGCGCTGCGAGGTAATATGTTTGTTCGCCCCACTGTCAAAGTACCAAACATCTGAGTCTACTGCAAACATGCACTGCTCATGAGAAGATGGGTCAAAACTGCAAACAATAGTAAACTCTAATTCTTCTTCCTACACAAGATTAGCAGACTCTGTATTTGGAGTAGAGGCCCCTGCAACAACCATTCCTGCCTCTTTTTTCTTTGCCTCTTTTTTCTTTGCCTCTTTTGCAGCCAGTTTAGGACAGTTCTTTATGATATGATCAATTCCTTTATAGTACTTGCAAAACAATTTCTGCTTTTCTAATTTCTTTTCATCTTTTTCTTCCCTCTTCGATTGTGCAAAATTAGTAGATTTCTGCTTACTCGTTGAAGAGCTCCATTTTCCTTTGTCCTTCTGACTAGCCAGGAAAGCTTGATCTACAACTCGCATAATAGACCTGTTCTGCCTGGACTGATCTTCCTACAACAGAACAGAGACTAACTCCTCAAATGACAAGGCATTTGGATTTCCTTCATCATCAACCGAAGAGTAGAAGCAAAACTCTGATATGAATTCAGGAGACCATTCAGAACGGTCTGCACAAGTGAGCTATCTGGTATAACCTCATCAGCAGAAATCAATTGTTCCTTCAAGTCTTTGATCTTTGTTAGGAAATTGTCCATAGAATCACCTTGATTCATGTGCTCATTCTCCAATTGTTTTTGCAGGTAAGCAATACGAGCCTCATTCCTAGCTTGATACAATGTGGTAAGTGTATCCCAAGCATCCTTAGCTATTTTGCAAGAGAAAATGTGAGGAATAATGGTACGTTTGACAGACAAAGCTATCAAGCTTCAGTACCTGCTGTTGTAACAGTTGCATGTGTGATAGGATGTTTTTCAACACCCTGCACAATGTTCCAGAGTCCTTTTGCAACCAATACATGTTGCATCATATAATCCCACAATGGGTAGTTGGTACCATCCAACTTATCCTCAACAACCAACATACGAAATACATCACTGCTTTCAGCCATGGCCGGTGACTAAAATACCTTGATGCAAAACATTCACTTTATCTCAGAGGCCAAAACGAGCTCAGATCGCGATTTTGGCACCACAAGGTGAAGCTTTTTTTATCTCGAAGACACGCTGAGTGTGGTCACCAAAATTCGTATGATTCTGAGACTGCAACTGGAGAGGTGTTGACGACGCCTTAGATGAAGCGGCGTCCTACTCTGATACCACTTATTGGAGTTAGACGTCTGCGGAAGCATGCAAACAACACAAGGAGGAAGAAGAAGCTTGGAGCACAACACACAATACTGAATGTATTACTAGAGAATTTACAAAGATAAGTAGCCCATTAGGGCAATAGGCGTATATACAAGCCGGGGGCAAAAAACCTCCTAAAGAGGGAAAGAAGTGCCCCGTCAATCCTAGAGTGTTCACACACATCACTACCTAAATATATCAAAAATCGCCACTTGATAGATCATGAATTGTACACCGATCATCAATAAATTTGACAACCAATCCAATCTTGGCTAATGCTGAGACTCGCAAAAATTTTCTCTTGATCCATATCACATACAAAGAATCTAATAATGTGAAAGAACTACCATCAACAATAGTAAAAAATGATCTTACCAACTCCCATTACAGGATAAGAGGATTTGTTTGTGGATGTGATAGTATTCCCTGTGGGGAAGGATCAAGTGAAAAGAACAAACTACATTGTGAGGTAATATGTTGGGCTTCCCCACTATCAAAGTACCAAAATTTGAGTCCACTATAGACATACACTATTCATGAGAAGATGGGTCATAGCTGCAAACAGTATTAAATGCCCATTCTTCATTCTACATGAGATTAGTAGGCTATGTTTTAGGTCTAGAGGGCTCTACAACAACCATTCTAGCCTCTTTCTTCTTTGCCTCTTTTGCAATTAGTTTTCGACAACTCTTTATGACATGATCATTTCCTTTATGGTATTTGCATAACTATTTTTGCTTTTCTATTTTCTTCTCATCCTTGTCTTCCTTCTTTCACTCTGAAGCATTATCAAATTTTTTCTTACTAATAGATGATCTCCATTTACCTTTGCCCTTCTAACTAGCTAAGAAAGCTTGATCTGCACATGCATAAAGGACACATTTTTCCTGGATTGATCTTCTTGTAACAAAATAAAGACTAATTCCTCAAATGTTACGGAAATTTGGATTTCCTTTCATCATGAACTAAAGAGTAGAAGAAAAACTCTAATATGAATCTAAAATATCATTAAGGACAGACTGCACAAGTGGACTATTCGGTAAGACTTCATCTATAGAAATCAAGTCCTTTTCAAATCTTTGATCTTTGTCAAAAAAATGTCCATAGAATCTCTTTCATTCATATGCTCATTCTCCAACTGTTTTTGGAGGTAAGCAACATGAGCCCCATTTCTTGCCTGGTATAAAGTGGTTAGTGTATCCCGAACGTCCTTTGTTCTTTTGCAAGAGGGAATATGAGGGATAATGGCATGTTTGTTAGACAAGGCTATCAATGCATGTGCCTGAGCATCTCTACCATCCCAATGAAGTTGCTCTATAGTAGGTGCAGTAGGAATCGTAACACGAATAGGAATCTGATGATCATCATCTTCAATGCCATCTGCATCATCTTCAATAACTGTATTCACAAGTAGAACATTTTTCAACACCCTATCATATTATTCCACAACCATTTTGCTACCAATACATGCTGCATCATATATGCCCATAACGGGTAATTATTTCCATCCAACTTATCCTCAATAGCCAACACATGGAATACATCATTGCTTTCATCCATGGCCATTGACTAAAATACCTTGATGCAAGAAAATGATTGTATCTCAAAAAGTTGAACAAAACTACCCTACCGAGTTTTGTTAAATGTAGCAAACTTTGAGGCGCTTGTACTAGTGAACCAAAACCTATATATATGCTTGACACAAATGGATAAAATTATCTACACATGCACTACAATAGTGCGTTTGTATTCCAAAACGAGATCTTAATCACCCTGAGTATGCTCACAATTTTTTGTGCAATTCTGAGACTATGATCAGAGGGTGTTGATGATGCCATAGATGAAGCAGCCACCTGCTCTGATACCGCTTGTTGGAGTTTGAGGTCTGAGGAAGCACGTGAACAAAACAAGGAAGAAGAATCTTGGAGCACAACACACAACACTGAATGTATTACCAAGTGAATGTACAAACATAAGTCACCTGTTTAGGTTATAAGCATATATACAAGCCAGGGAAAAAAACCTCTTAAAGAGGGAAAAAAATGCCTTGATGGTCCTAAGTGCATTCACACATCACTAGTGATATATGTCAACAATAACAATTCACTAATGGTATTTCCAAATAAAATACTATTTCATAGTTGTTGTATTAGAATTTTCAATTATAAATTTCTTGAGCCTTTGAATGCTTAAAATCCATGTGTTTAGATTAAAGTTGATGGGTCTCTAGAGAGAGGAAAAGATATTCAACAACCTTGTGAACTTATACTGATTGTTATATGGAATTATGAGGAAATAAACAAGTAGATACATAGTGTACATAGGTCAAAAATAAAAATATGATGAAAATTTGATTTTCCATGATCCTCGCTATCCAAGCAATAAAGGAAAATTTGTATTAGCTCTGAAGGAAAATTTGTATTAGCTCTGACTGAAAGAGGACACTTCTATAAAAGGATGCCACTTTACTTCCCACGTGGCAATTGGAACCTCTTCATTTAAAGTTGAATTGTGTATATTTAGTAGTGCCCAAGAGGGACATGGAAAGATGTATCATGTAACCCTCGTAGGCGCCTAATGATTTTCTTACCCATTGAGCTTTATCATTTTTTAGTGTACTAGACATGCCATGCAAAATGATATGTGAAATCTGAAATATATTTCTCATTGTTCTAAAACTTCAAACGATAAACATGTTAACATACTACCCCTCATCGGCTTCGAGAAACTACACACACTCCCATTATATAGTCCTTGATTGGCGCCTAGAACCCCTTATTTTAGGGTCTTTTAGGGTGGATTCACACTGTTCTGATGGAAAAGCATTGTTCTTTTTGTTGCATACAATTTTCGCGAACCTAGAAATTCACATTGAGTGGTATCAAGAACAAATCTAAAATTATCTCAACCATCACATTGACCATGCAAAATTTCTTGACCGTAGATTTTTCATGTTCTGCCTGTCGTGTTTTCGTTTCGAAGGAGTGAAGCTATCATAACATCAGGTGAACATAAAAAGTTTTTAGATTCATAAAAGCCAATAGTTTTTTGACACATGATTTAATTTTTTTGTGCCTCCGCCTTGTTTGAAACCGCAATTATTTTACATTAAAAGTTTCATTTTTTGTCCGTGGGAAGGCTCTTTCTCTTTTCTTTGGAGCTATTGATATATTTAGGTAGTGATGTGTGTGAACACACTAGGTCCGTCGGGGCATTTTTTCCTTCTTTAGGAGGTTTTTTACCCCGGCTTGTATATATGCCATTGCCCTAATGGGCTACTTATCTTTGTACATTATCTAGTAATACATTGAGTATTGTGTGTTGTGCTCCAAGCTTCTTCTTCTTCCTTGTGTTGTTTGTGCTTCCACAGACATCTAACTCCAACAATTGGTATCAGAGCAGGTCGTCGCTTCATCTAGGGCACCATCGACACTCCTCAGTTTGCAGTCTCAGAATCGCACGAATTTTGGTGAGTATACTCAACGTGTTTTTGAGATCAAAACAGGTTCGCTATGTGCACTATCGACCTCCGAAAATTGCTAAGTGCCAAAATCGCGATCTGAGCTCGTTTTGACCTCTGAACGCACTATCATAGTGCTTTTGTAGGCTATTTCATCTTTTTGTGCCAAAGGTATATGCCAGTTTCTGTTTGCCAATATAAGCATCTCGAAGTCTGTCACAGGTCTAGTAGAATTCGTTTGGGCAGTTCTTTTCAACTTTTTGAGATATAATCAATTTTCTACATCAAGGTATTTTAGTCACCGGCCATGTCTGAAAGCAGTGATGTATTCCATGTGTTGGATGTTGAGGATAAGTTGGATGGTACCAACTACTCGTTATTGACATGTGTTGGTTGCAAAAGGATTGTGGAACATTGTGCAGGGTGTCAAAAAACGTCCTATCACACCTGCAACTGTTACAACTGCAGGTACTGAAGCTGATGCAGAAGGTGTCGAAGATGATGATATTCTGCATATTCCTGTTCGTGTTGTGGTTTCTGCCGCACCTAGTGTAGAGCAGATTCGTTGGGATCGCAAAGATGCCAAGCATATGCATTGATAGCTTTGTCTGTCAAACGTGTCATTATTCCTCACATTCACTCTTGCAGAACAGCTAAGGATGCTTGGATACACTTACTACATTGTACCAAGCTAGGAATGAGGCTCGTGTTGCTTACCTCCAAAAATAGTTGAAGACTGAGCACATGAATGAGGGTGATTCTATGGGCAGTTTCCTAACGAAGATCAAAGACTTGAAGGAACAGTTGATTTCTACTGATGAGGTTATACCAGATAGCTCACTTGTGCTCACCGTTCTGAATGGTCTTCCTGATTCATATCAGAGTTTTGCTTCTACTCTTTGGTTGATGATGAAAGGCAATCCAAATGCGTTATCATTTCAGGAGTTAGTCTCTGTTCTGTTGCAGGAACATCAGTCCAGGCAGAACAGGTCCATTATGTGAGTTGCAAATCAAGCTTTCTTGGCTAGTCAGAAGGGTGAAGGAAAATGGAGCTCTTCAACTAGTAAGCAGAAATCTGCTAATTCTGCACATGATCCTTGTGTAATGCCGATGAAATTCAAAAAGGTGTATTTGGCGTGTTGGAACACTTTGAGTACCGTCAGCATCATGCTGAATATTTTATTTGTCATTTTGACCGCTAAATCGGGTACTGTAGCATATCTGGCAATCCAAAATTCCATAGTTTTTACCATGTATTCCTCGGTCGGTAAGTAATTATGTGGCGGACTAGGTAACAAAGGGTAATTAAGCCACTGATTATTAATGCTACCCTGGTGCTGGCCTTCCCAAAATTGCGTCCAGGAGCGTCTGCGAGGTACATGACAAAAAGATGGATTTACTTGAAGCTCATAAGGTGATGCCCCCCACTGTACCTGCAGTGTAGGATTCTTTTCCAAAATTTTCCTCCTCCAGATGGGATCCGCCTTCTCAAATTCTTCCTGTGTATAATTGAAGGTATCATGCCTGAATTGGAGGTTGTGATCCGGATCTTTATTTGTCGTAGACCTTATATAATTTCACGTTTGTTCTTTAATTAGGCCGTATGGTACATTGAATGTCTTCAAAATTTGATCTAATTGTTTATTCTCGATTTGAGCTTCCTTCATGATCTTTATGATCTGATCTTCAAACTCAGCAGTGAGTTGGGACACCAGTAGTGCCCTTTTCGATCGGCTTAGTTCTGCAATTTCGCGAATCGTATGTTCAATATGATCCTCCTGTTCCTCCCTTACCGGTGAATGATATGAGGGGGGAGAGAGAGGACGTACCTCATTCTCCACAGTAGCCTCTGCATCTTGTGGAACTACTGGTGTCCCCTGCTTTGCTTTCTGCTCTAACTGCTCCTGAAGCTGTCTAATGCATTCATCTCGCTGTTTGATTTCCGTCGTGGCCTTTTCAATTGTGTCTTTATGCTTTAGAAGTTCTTGTGCCACTATATCCATATGATCGGTGTCTTCTTTACATTGCATTAGATAACGATTCTCAGCTTTTTTCCATTTATTTCTTAGGGCAGTTGTGTCCTCCACGTATCTTTTTTCCCAATCAGCAATGACCTCGTGCTCCTGTCTGAGCTGATCTTCCATTTTAGTCATCTTTTCCTGTAATTCCTTGAAAACCTCTGCTGAATTGTCAGTAGCCGGCATTGGCTGATCACTTAGGAGAGCTGTCATGAGCTCCTTGTTGCGGTTCCTTAGGTTTTTCGCTTCCTCCATGCAGACTTTGAGCTGAGATTCCAAAATTTTGCTCCTAGCCTGCATTCTTACCTTTTCATTTTCGATAGCTTCATATTGTCTTCTGATGTCTTGCAGTTGTATTTGTAAGCTTTCTTTTTCAGATATTAACTCGCTGCACCTCTCTTGAGCTTCTTGGACTTCTTTTTCTTTGTTTCTGATGTTCTCTCTTTCCAATGCCAACTCGTCCAAAAGATTCTTACTCCTTTCTTGAAGCTCATGTTTGTCGTTCATTGCTTGGTCGTAGTCTTCGTCCGCTTCCAGCATGAGTTGCTGCGTATCGAGAGCAGTTCTAATCATGTCTTGTACCACAGGCTTGAGGTGAGCAATGTCCACATTTAAACAAGTTTTGGGTATGCTTGGAGTTTCGCCTGTTTGCACATCTCTTCCCTGATCTACTTGGATTGTTTCATTGTGCGGTTGTCTGATTTGCAGCTGTACCTGTGGTTCTTCATCTTTCTTATCCACTTCAATAGCTTTGGTGGCACTCCCTTGAAATGTTACATCCATGGGGGAGGGTTCTGCCACAACCCTTAATGGTGTGAAGGGTTCCTCATCGTCTGTTTTCTCTTCCCGCATCTCCTTCTTGGGTATCTTCATGGATATTTTTCGAGGTGGTGTGGTCTCCTTGATTTGAATGTTGGAAGTTTCATTAAGTTTTACAGTATGCATACCTTCCATTTCTGCTTCCTTGCTCCTGGTACTTTGATCGACCTTTGTTGTGTGATCATCCTGCTTGAGGTCTTTTTGTTCTTCGTTATAGTCCACTTCATTCAATTCCTCCCATTGTCCGTCATCTTTTGATTCACTTTGAATATCGACATCCAACAATGAAGTATTCGGCTCTTCTTGGCCCTCCGATAATGAACTAGAGTTCTCCAAGCCTATTTCCCGATACCGATGGACTTTTGTGAGCTTGCTTTTTGTGTCTCTTGCTTGTTGTGACTGCTGATAGTGATGACCTTGGACTGGTAAATTGATTTGCCCTCCTGTATATTGATGGGTTTCTTCTAGGTCTTTGGTCAAGTCTTCTTCTGTGATTTCCTTCGGTGCTTCAATAGTTGTTTTTGGGAGTACATGGCTAGATGGATACACACCTCATTTTCAACAATCCAGTCTTGTCCTAGAATTAAGTCTTCTATTAGATCCTCATCTTTGCACACTAAGACTTTCTGTTCCATGGAGGAATTGCCTAGATGGAGGGATACATTTGTTGTTCCAATACATTCTAGGGTTTGACCTCCAATTCCAATCAATCGGGCTTTTGTGGGATTCAAATTTAATAGCAGATCTTTTGCGATTCTGTCTCGTATGCAACTAAGTCCTGCTCCTGAGTCTATCAATGCGTCTATCAACTTCTACTCTGTCTTGCCAATCCCTAGGTTTAGGTAAGGTTGCGTTTTACATACACCCATGGTATCATGATTATCGACTTGATAATTAGCCATAGGGATAGGCTCTTCTCCTTGTAGATAGCGTTCATCTCGTTGCCTAATCCATTCTTTCCGTTTCCTAAATGCGCTCCAGTGCTTCTTGTCGAGCTTCCTCTCTAATCCGTTCCTCTTCCCTCTTCCTATTTTGGGCACCTAGTAATCGTACTAGCATTTGATCAATCAAAGGCTCCATGAATCGTCTCAACTCTACATCCACTGATGTAGTTGGGAAGAATGTCGCCATCTAAGGTGGCTAAATTGACTGCTCTGCCCGTCGAGATTCGATTTATGATCAAGGGCCCATATCCACGTTTTTGTAGCTTCTTGGCATGTTGTTTTAGGGTGTACACTAAGACTAAGTCACCTTCTTTAAGTCCCTTGTCTTTTATATGTGCATCATAATATGATTTTTGTCTCCGTTTAGCTGCATAAATTCCTGCCACTGCTTGTAACCTAGTCTCATGTAATTTCTCGATTTGGTCTAGTTGTTGGGATAGTTCGTGTCCGTTCCACTCATACTGTTGGGCCACCTTCAGCGTTGGTACTAAAAAGTCAATTGGCAAAATTGCATTTTGCCCATACACTAAGTTAAATGGGGTAGTTCCAATTGCCGTTTTATATGCAACTCGGAAGGCCCAAATTGTGTGATGCAATTGTTTGTCCCAATCTGACCTTCCATTATTGACGATCTTTGTCAATACTGTACACAGTACCTTATTGGAACTCTCTGCTTGTCCATTTGCTTGGGGATGATATGGGGCTGATTTCTTATGAATCACTAAAAACTCATTCATTAGTGACTCGATTACTTCATTGAGGAAATGCGTTCCCCGATCACTCACAATCTCTATGGGTAATCCAAATCGGGTGAAAATATGCTCAAAAAGGAACTTGGCAGTAGTTTGAGCATCATTCTTTCTAGTGGCTTTTGCTTCTACCCATTTGGTCAAGTAATCAGTGGCTATGATGATGTACTCCGCATGTGATCCTTTGGCAGGTGGATTGATAGGTCCTATGAAGTCAATACCCCATTTTGTGAATGCTCTCCCACAGACCATGGGTCTTAATGGCATGTCATCTCTCCGAATTGGGTATTTAGCCCTATGATAGGTTTCACAGCTTCGCACATATGTTTCAGCGTCCATATGTAGAGTTGGCCACCACAAGCCTGCAAAGAGAATCATTTTGACAGTTCTCTCTGTTGAAAAATGACCTCCTGCAGCACCTGCATGTGCCATTTCTAATATGGGTAAATATTCTCCTTCATGCACACATAATCTGAGTTGGTTGTCTTTACCTCGCCTAAACAACTGTCTCCCCATGAGGATATAATCCTTGCTCATTTCCTCTAAGGATCGCTTTCTTTCTAAACTAGCTCCTACCTCATGTTCTTTAGTTTTTAAGAATTTCACTAATGTTTTACTCCAATTGGGCACTATGGTCGAAAAAGGTAGAGACATATGATCTTCTGGGATTGTCTCTTGGCATTCTGCACAATTACTTACGTGGTCGTGAACATTCTTGGGCATGTCAGGCCAGTACACTCCTAACCTCTTTAGTTCTCGGATTGTTCCATGAGTCCCTTGGTGTGTTCTGCATTTGTTTATGTGTGCTTACTCAATTAGTTGAATTTTTTCATCCTCGTCAACACATCTGAGTAACAGTCCATTGGGTTCCTTGTAGTATACACTTCCTGCAACAATGTGTAAGTTCCTTGATTGAAGAATTTCTTTCTTGCTATTCCTATTGATTGAGTGTTGAGGGCCATGGGTGAGTATAGGGATCAATTTTTCTGCCCACTTTGGGCAAACTTCTAGATTAAACAGATATGTATCTGGCAGGTCATCGGACACTCCATTTGGTGGCTCTCCGTGTGTCAGCCTAGAAAGGTGGTCTGCTCTCACATGTGTGTTTCCTTTTTTCACTACTACTTCAAAATCAAACTCCATTAGTAGTAGAAACCATCGTACCAACCGTCCCGTGTTACAAGGTTTATTGACTAAGTACAACAAAGCTTGATGGTCTATGAAGAATTTGAACTTGTTGGCTAAAAGATAATATCTGAATTTCTTCACTGTGTATACCATTCCTAAGCCTTCTCGTTCCGTAGTGGTATAATTTCGTTCCGCTTGATTCAGTTGTCTACTAGCATAGGCAATTGGATGATCAAGCTTACCTTCATCAGCTGGTTGGGCGAGGATACATCCAATGGCATAGTTAGAAGCATCAACATGAATATGAAATGGCTTGCTCCAGTTTGGTGATTTCAGAATTGGGGTTGTACTAAGCCTCTTTTTCAACTCGTTGAATGCCTTCTCGCACTCTTCTGTCCAAGTAAATTGAGTTAAGAGACCATACAAGGGTTTTGCTATTATGGCATACATGTGAATAAACCTATGGTAATATCCACAATGCCCCATAAAAGCTTGCACCTCCTTCGCATTCTTAGGTCTTGGTAGGTCTAAGATGACTTTAATTTTGTCCTCATCCGTAGATATTCCATTTCTCGAGACTATATGTCCTAGGATTTTCCCTTGTCTTACCATGAAGACACATTTTTCCGGGTTTAAACAGACTCTATATTGTCTACATTTGTTGAATATCTTCCTCAACTCGGGGATGTGATCATTTCTTTGATTGGAGTATGTGCAGAGGTCATCTACATACACTTCCATACTTTTTTTTCAAAAATTCCTTGAAAACATGACACATCAATCATTGGAAAGTAGCAGGTGCATTAGTGAGTCCAAAAGGCATCACTCGGAAAGCATACACACCCCATTCGGTGGCGATGCAGTCTTATGTTGATCTTCAGTTGCAATAGCTACTTGATTGTATCCGGAGAATCCATCTAGGAAACTATAGACTTCTTTTCCGGCTACTCTCTCTAACAGGACTACGTCCGTGATGGGTAATGGGTAGCTGTCACGTATGGTGGCTGCATTCACCTTCTTCAAATTTATGCACACTCTCAATTTTCCATTTTTCTTAGGCACAACTACTAATGGCGATACCCACTCGGTGTGTTCGATCTCATATATGAATCCTGCCGCTAGTAGTTTGTCTATTTCTTCCTTAATTTTTGCTGCATAAACCTCATTGTACGTATAAGGGCGTTGTTTGGATGGTTTTGCGTCGGCCGTCATTGGTATTCGATGGGAACAAATGGTGGGCTCTACGCCTTTGAGATCCTTATAGGTCCATGCGAACACGTCTCGGTACTCTCAGATAAGGTGTATGAGTTCCTGTTCCTCCTCTTCCGATACATCTTTTCCAATATATGTGCACCGCTCTTCTCCGTCTTCTATTGTTACCACAATTTTTTTGGTTTGTTCCTTGTTGTCGTATGCTTCTCCGTCTCGTGCCTCTCGCTTAGGCATTTGAATGGCTACTTTTCTTTCCTCTACTTCGTATTTTTTAAAGTGTTCAGGAACTTCAAAAAGATCTGGGTTCGGCTCTACCTTACTCATGTCTTCCTTCTGCCTGTGTATTGCCGGAACAACTTCAATTGCTAAGATTTTTGTTGGTTCCTGTTCCTTCTTTTCTGAATAGTGTTTAAGTAGCTTTCTTCGGAGTCAAATTCTGGTTCCATTTCTATGCTTTCATATTCCTCTTTCCATTCTTTTTCTAGGATTTCCCCTTCTTCAACTTCTTGAAGAACAACCATATATAAATTTACATCATAGCCTTCGTCGTCTATACACTCGTTCATTGTCAAAACTTCTTCGTTTACGCACACATCTAAGGTTGCTAAGATTTCCATCCACCCATGTGGCTCGAATATCTCATCGGGAAAGATTTGAGGCATGTAGTCTCGGTCTTCTACTGATCGATAGTTAGGGTGTCCTATCGGCCACAGTTGTCTTCTACTCTCCTCTCTCTTCGCTTCTTTACACATCCATAACTGGGCATCTTCATGCATCCAAGATTGATCACTTGATCCAGCACTGTGAATGGATAGGTCATCTTCTTCCTTGTGTACGGAATTCCATTGTAGTGGAGGGACATCTCGATAAGCAAACGTGTGCAAATTTATCTTGGTGGTGTTTCCTTGATGTTGCAGGTATAATGAATCTCTTCCCCAATCTTGTACTACCCGCATTTGTCTCATAAAGGGTCGCCCTAATATCATTTCATAGTTGTTTGCTTTCTCGAACTTACAAATGGCTAGTGTGTGTTCAAATTCTACTCCACAGGTGGTTAATTTGATTCGTTCAAACATCCTAAGGGTCTTTCCACATGACCGTCTGCTAGTTGGAGTTTCATGCGTGTGGGTCGCAAGGCAGGTTTTCCCCACTTTTCCCATATCTCCTTGGTGGCAATTCCTACCCCGGCTCTTGTATCTAGAATAGCCTTGGTCATGTATCCATTGTGGGTGACAGGTAAGCATGTATTACCTTCATCTCCTTCACTAAATTCTCCCACTTTATCGACTGGAATTTATATTGTGGATTGGTTTTCCTTTTCCTTTCCTTTCGTTTCTCCTTTCTCTGGCTGTGTATCTAATTGGTCTGCTAACTACCTCCATAATTATGGTTTAAGTTGAAGCAACTCTTCCACCGTCAATTTGCATTGCACCTTTGTTTTCTTTAGTTCTGTTAGGTTGTGTGAACTCTCTTTTGAATTTCCTTTTCCTTTTCCATGTACTGTGGGTGCTCGTATTATTAGAGACTCTCTTTCGTATTCTCCCATGTAATTAGGCAATGTCGAAATGCTCAGGTTTTCCTCTCTACCTCTATCGATTCTTGATACTTCCTCGTATGCTTCCTCCAGGTTGGGATGGGGTTGACAATCTTCCACATCTATTTCATCAAAAGGAGGCGGACTAACTCCATTCTTCCTCCATTGCTCTTCTCTGATTCTATTCCACAAATCTTCTGGCCAATCAGCCTCTAGGTCTGGTATCATGGACACGTGTTCATCTTGTGCTTTTCTTCGTTCATCTTGGTCATCTTCCTTTCTAGCTTCTTTATCCTTGGATTTGATGCATTCTTCGTATAGACCATGTGCAATCCTTGTCTCTGGTAAAATTGGGATAGTCTTTTCTAGGGTTGCTTATGCTACCTCAATAAGTTTCCTGCATATTGCAAATCTTTATTTTTCTAATTCTCCTTGAGGATAGAGTTTTTCATGTTGCTCTATATTTGGGCCCATTTTGATTCTAGCTTGGTAAGCTTTCAACCACATGTCTAAGTCGTCTGGCTTAGGGTCAACTAGAATTGAACCTGGCTTCTCTTTTTCTGAGCTAATCCGTGGTGGCTCAGTGATCTCCTTATGCGTTTTTTGTTCTTTATGCTCCTTCAAGCCCTTAGTTTGTTTCTTACTATCTTGACTCTTATTTCTTGCCCACTTATTTTTGAGTTTTTCTCGTCTTTCCTTCCATTTTTGTACTCTGGTGTTTAGGGAGTTCTCACGTGGGTTCTCAGAATCCTCGACTACCTGAATTTCAGAGCCTACAGTTTTATTGCTCTCTTGTTTCTCTTCTGGTGGTCGTCTCTGCTCCATAAGTTTGATCATAGCCCTCATATCCATAATAAGAAGCATCATATGCCGTTTCGTATTCCATCATGTTGTCTTCGTATGAGTAGTACCCTCCTGGAGGAGGTTCATATCCAGGGTTTGTTGATTCTACCTGGGTCATTGTCGCTGCTGGAACTATAGCTTTTTCTAAGTTTTCTTCTGGTTGAGCATACTTCACGGACACTACCTGCTGTGGTTTTGACAGTTGGGGTCCTAGCACTGGTTGTGGTGGTGGGTATGGTGCTTGCTCGTATGGCCGTGATGCTTCTGCTGGTGTGGGATACGGGTTGTATCTTGGTATCTCTCTACCTGGTTCCCTAGGCGGGTATCCATAGGGTCTATACTGTGGTGGTTGAAAAGGGCGTGCTTGCCTATTGAAGGGACATTTCTAAGTAGTGTGGTTGGTATATTTTTGTTCTATGTGACAGTACCAAGAAGTTCCTTGTTGTTGCAGTCAGTGGTATGGATACATAGGTTGTGCACCAGCCCCACCTCTGACACATAAGTGTGTGGGGTGCTCTCCTCCACATACATTACATCTCCGTAGCATAGGCACTCTTTGAGCTGGGTTTTGGTAAGCTCTTTGCCCCTGGACTCTTAGTTTCTTTGCTAATAATTCTGCTAATTCTTCCATGTTACTGGAGTTGGACGTGACAGTGCTCCTTAAATCTTCTGATTTAGTGAGGTCGGTTGTACCTTTGAGATCCTCGGCAAGCTTATCTTCCAAATCAATGCATTCTTGAAGGCACTCACTCAATGTTTGTAGCCTCTTCACATACACTAGTGTTCTTAGGGTTCCGTTAGTGAGTCCATCTAAAAATAATGAAATCATCTTTTGTTGAGTGGGTCTCTCAGCTACTGGGCATCTATCCACGTACTGATTGAATCTTCGGGCAGCAGTCTTCACAGTTTCATTAGGGTTTTGTTTAAAGCTATGGATTAAAGACGCTGAATTGTGTTTAATCCCTCTCTTTGCAAATTCTCCAATGAATTCTTGAAAGAATTATTCCATGTTTCCAAATTGGTTGGGATCTAAGGGTTGGAACCAAGTTAGAGCTGTCCCTTTGAGGGTGAGTCCAAAAGACTCATACTGCACAAAGAAGTCATCTACTTGCTCCGCTCTTAGAACTTGTTTAAATTCAGCGATATGATCATAGGGTTCTCCCAATCCATCATAATGGTTTCTCACACATTTAGCTACTTGGATAGGTCTCAATCTTCTCATTGGTTCAGGTGGTCTGGGCATCACAGGGAAAACTAGGGCAGCCGGTCGTATTGGAGGTACTCCAGGCTGTCCTCCTACCGGTGGTCGTGGTCTTACTGGTGTTCGATACTGATTACCTATCCCTGCGTGGGTCTGATGGTGTGTTTGCACTCTTGGATTTGCAAACTGTACATGAGTGCGGTTGGGCACACTTCGTTGGCTAGTCTGTCCTGATGTGGTCTGTTCCGTCTCGTGTTGATTCCCAAAAGGATTTTGTGAAGTAGTTGCCTGATCTCTCTACGGAAATACAGGCGTACCCAAATATCTCAGCCGAGCCCTATCTAAGGCACTCACAGGCCAATATCTCCTTTGATCGTTATCCAAGTAAGTGAGTCTAGTTTCATCATCTGGGTCTTTCAACTCATAGAATGTCATGGGGCTTTCTTCTCTCCCTGGAGCCGGTAAGTCGGTTTGAAGCAATAGGTCTGATCCGTGGATCATATAGACTTCCAATAGGTAGTCATCTTGAGGTATCAAATCTCCTCTCAAGACCCGTGATACTTGAGACCTGCCCCTAGGGGTAGTCACAAACTCTTCAGGGTGTGCTCTTTCGGAGTTGTCTGGGTCCACAAATTCTCCCCTTTCGTTGATCCTCTAAGGAAATTCAGTCACCATGTAGATATGACCAATTTTGTCTACATATGCACCTCCCTCGTACTTAACAACAGGTCGGGGTACAATTGTGGCATTCAGGGAAGTTACCATCCTAGCCACAGATCTATTTAAGCCATCCAGGTAGATTGGGATCTCCGGGGCATTGGTGGACACATATTGTAAGGAGATACGGTAATCTCCTTCAACAGTAGACATGAAATTCCTATTCGGTGTTGGACCCTGCATGTCTTCCGACGCCATGGGTATTTCCTCCTCTGAATCACTAGAAGTCTCTGAATAGATGGAGTGATGACTAACCTGAGCTGCACTTCCCACAAAAGATATGACGCTTCGTCGGCTACTTAGCACTCTTCCTGACCTCAAGTTCATTCACTCACCTACGTCTCTCTAGAAGTCCCAGAGATTCTCCTTGAGTGGCCTTTCCAATGCTTCAAATTATCTAACAAAAATACTAGTGTCAATCTGGCCGATACCGTTTCCAGGCTATTCCTCACTAGGCGATACTGCCTTGGCCGCGATACGATACCAGAAGTCCAAATGATACGATACTGGATAATGACTGCGATATGATACCGAACAGAACGACGATACGATACCACTTTGGTGTCACGATACGATCTCTGGTAAGGGGACGATACGATACCGTGACAAGCGGCGATACGATACCACCGGCTTGCACGATACGATATTAAAATTCCGACGATACGATACCAATGGGCTCAAGCGATACGATAATGGAACTTAGGCCGACACGATATCAGTGTGGCATCGCGATACAATTCTCGAAGAGAAGGCGATACGATACCACGTATACGATACGATACTCGTTCTGGTATCGCGATACGAGAAATACAAGCGGATGATACGATACTGCAGAAGGTAACGATACGATATCGAAATCCTCGCGATACGATATTTGAGGCTTGAAACGATACGATACTAAAGATGCAAGATGATACGATATCTCGATTCACATGATACGATACCAATGAAGGACACGATACGATACCGCTGGTAACGATACGATACCAATTTAGCAAGGTGAGATCGCGATACCAACTTGGCAACACGATACCAATATGGTATCGCGATACCAAGACAGGTATCCGGCGATACGATATCTCAGCCAAGGACGATCGCGATACCAACTCGGGATCACGATACCACAATGGTATCTCGATACCAAGACAGGTATCAAGCGATACGATACTTTGGCGAGTATCGCGATACAAGGGAGTTTTGGTATCGCGATACCAAACCTCAACCGATCGCGATACTCAAGCCAAAGTGCAAGAAAATTCCAAAATTTTTGCACCCCCTTGCTCCCCTTACTCTCCTCTTCACTCCTAAGTCACTGTATCACACAAAAAGACTGTAATGATATTAGTTTTCCCCTCCCGCGATACTGCGCACATCTTTAATCACGTGTTTATGCATGTTTAGAGAGTTTTTGGCAAATATTCTTTGTGAAATCTTACCAGTGTATTGTTTTGCTTGCACCTTGAGCTCAAACCCTAGCTTTGACAGCCTGAAAGCCACGATACTGGTCGCTGCTCGCCCATGATACCAGAACTCCAACAAGTGTCAAATGAGCCAAATTTTTTGGTTTTCATACTTTTTCGGACAGAGTTTGAATTTTACTAATTTTTGGTGATTTTGGGGATTTTTTTGGTGATTTTTGTCTACTCCTACTTCTCCTCTCCTCACTACTCCTCTTCTTCTAATCTAACCCTAACTCCTTCTCCTCTCCCTTCCTCCTAACCCTAAACCTAAAACTTATCACACACACCTCTAAGATGTGAAGTGACGAGTGCTGAAGTGATTGACTAATTGCCACAGGACAAATTCACTTCTACAAGTACGATTTTATCACACTCGATCTATAACCATCACGAAGGCACCTTGGTTGAGTGTTCCCCGGCAACGGCGCCAAAAACGTGTGTACTTGAGTCAAGAAGACTCAAGGACTTATGCCAATGAGACTGTACCTCAGTTGCCACACAAGTACATATAGTGGGAAATTAACACACATTTAAATGTCAATCCGATCAAACGACCTAACCAAGTGTATGAAGACGTGTGCACACGTGATGGAAAATGAAGTGGCTCAGCTAGCATGCATGAGAAAGGACTATTCCACCTCTCATACTCACTGAAATGCTGAAAGTATTTGCCGCGATACCTCTTACAGCAGTTTTCAGAAATTCAAGGATTTCTCCCAGCTCCGAACTCCGAATATAGGCAATAGGGTACTCGTTTCGAAGCTCTCGACGAGACGCATCTACTGAAAGTAGTTTCACTCAATTCTGATAACTCTGCTTCAAGTTATGGCCAAAATGGTGAATGGCGGGAAGCACCCACACTCACGCCATAACTCCTACTAGTTCGCACACACACTACAACCATTCAAAATCAATGGGAAGGGGTAGAAAACAGTCCTACACACACATTTCAAGCAATACCCACACATACAAGACCAAGAACAAGATCAAAATCTGCAAGGAAGAGGCAAATTCGAAATTTCAGAAGAGCTCCTTCTTCACAATGGCAAAAAGTCTCTACAAAGAGTCACAAAGTGACTTATATACATGTGCCCTAAGTTTGGTCCTTTCACACAAGAGACCGGCACTTTATTCACTAAAAGACTAATCTCCTACTATTTTACAAGGGATATTTTACAACAACTTGGGATTATGCAACTAGAGGACTCCTCTAGTGCATTTACATGGCTTGAGGGAATTCTTGAAGACCTCGAAGAAGAAAAAAATATGCCCATCATTTTGAAAATTTTGGGGCTCTACTCTTATGCTCCTTTGCTCTGCAACAATCATTTTGACTATTGCTGATGGTAGTTCTTTCACTTTGCCAGATGCTTTATTTGTGCCAGGGATCAAGAAGAACCTATTATCAGTTTCTACATTAGCCAAGATTCAGTGGCTTGGTTGTGAAATTTGTTGATGACAGGTGTACAGTTCATGATCTATGAAATGGCGATGTGAGTATTGCTTCTCGCATTTTATGTCGTGGGTTGTATAAGCTCATAGACTATGAAAGATCTGTGAATAATTTGGCATGTGTAGTACATGATTCTAAGGCTATCTCAGATACAAAGCTTTGGCATGCACGCTTTGGTCATCCGAATTTTGCTAGTTTGCTATGCCTGCAGAAATCTGAAATGGTGTCCTCTTTGCCCAAACTTGAGGCACCTGGAAAACATGTTTGTGAAGGCTATATTTTGGGCAAAATGCAGCGTTACTCATTTCCAAAAGATGGTTCAGTTCGGGCTACTCAGAAATTGCAACTTGTACATAGTGATGTCTGTGGTCCTACGCAGACACCTTCCTTTGGAAATTATCTTTACTTCGTGACTTTCATTGATGATTTTTCTAGGCATGCATGGTTATATCCATTGAAGGAAAAGTCTGAAATGTTCATGTGCTTCAAATAGTTTTTGGTTTTGGTTGAAAATCTCTCAGCATGTAAAATGGGCACCCTCTATTCAGATCGAGGGGGGGAATATATCTCTTCTGCTTTTAATGCATTTCTGGTTGCACGTGGGATAAAACACCAGTGTACACTACCGTATACACCTCAACAGAATGGAGTTGCTGAACGAAAGAACAGGTCACTCATGGAGATGGCGAGGTGTATGGTCAAGAGTCAGGCTTTACCACACAGTGATTTTCATCACTCTTGTACCATATGTAACATAGAAAAAACCCTTTTGTAATTTGTAGCTCCATTTTTTGCAAGCCGAGGAGTCCTCGAGCTTGAGGATCTTAGGTAGAATGAGCCTACTAATTTTGGTTATTTTTAGACATCGTTTAGACCTTCAAATTGCACCTAGAACCTATTTTTTAATTATGTCGGTCACTAGATGTGAAACCGGTCAAAACTATTCTAGAATCTATAAAAAGAGCTAGAGGGCTCATTTTTGAGGTTGGTTAGCTTGTATGGTTAGTGTGAGCTTAGAACTATTTTGAGCTTGTAATTGAGATCTTGAGTAATAGAGTCTATTTTCCTACCTTCCATTGTGTCTTGCTTGTCTCTTCATTGTGTGTGTGTGTGTGTGCATCTCTATGCTTCTCACCTTCACTCTCACTACATCTCACATTCAGGATCTTCATATCACTCCTATCTCTTCCGCGGATTGACATTAAGGAGGTGGAGCTTCTTAACATGGTTCTCACCATTGTGCTAGAGCAACACCAAATTTGATTGTCAGGGATCGAGTCTAGGGCGAATGTGTGATGGTAAGAGTATAGCAAGAAGTGGCGTTGGAAGGTAAAAATTTCAGTTTTGGTGTTGTTTTAAATTAGTTTTTTGTGTTTTTCATCTCCCCTACACTCCTTCACCACCGCATCATCTTCTTCCACTCCAAAAAGATCAGAAAATTCACCATATCCACCTATTCTCCTCATTTCCCCTCATTTGTGCATGCGAGAGAGAGAGAGAGAGCTTTTGTGCTTGCATTTGCATGTGTGTTTTTGAGTTTTCTTGTAGGTACAGTGCTCCAGAGCAGCACGAAGGCTTCCAAAAGGTAAAAAATCCACTTTCTGTCAGAATCTGCCGTGTGTGTCAGACCATCGCGATGGTCTGCCAAGTTCGGCATTTTTGGTAAGCAAGTACACCAAGAGGTAGGTGACACTAGGGCATACACGAATCCACAAACGCATTTCAAAAATTTGCATTTTGGTGGACCATTACGACATGCTCATGCCATCGCGATTGTGTCACACCATCGTGATTGGCTCACGCCATCGCGACGGCTCAGCCGAACCATCGCGATGGTCTCACACCATCGTGATGGCTCACTTGAGCCATCACGACGGTCCCTGACCATTGCGACGATCCCATCGACCCCACATCATCGCGATTGGCCCACACCATCGCGACGATCTTGCCACGTGTCAAGCCAGACCATCGCGACGATACCAAGTATGCCATCGCGACGCCTCAAAGTTGGACCATCGCGATTGGCTCAAGCCATTGCGCCCCGTGACCATCGCGACGGGCTCACACCATCGCAACGATTGTGTTGACCATTGACCGATGCCATCACGATTGCTCGTCTCACTTAGACCATCGTGACGGTTCACATTAGACCATCGCACCAGCTCGGGCCATCGGACCATTGCGATTGTACCACACCATCGCGACGGTTCACCTGAGCCATCGCGACGGTCCCAAACCATTGCGATTATTTCAGACCATCACAATTGTTCACCCAAAATGGAAAAATTAGGGTTTGATTTTTTGGGAAAATTTGAGGGTAATTTGAGAAAAATTTTGGGTGATTAGACTCATTGGAGACCCCTTAACTCATATTTAAAGAAAAATGTAATTATCAATTTTTACCCCCGAGGACCTGAATGCTCATATCTTTTTCATCCGAAGTTCGTTTTTCAAGCTTGATAGCTCGTTAGAAAGCTCTTTACGAGTACTATGTGACCTCAACTATTTTTTTCAAAAAGAAAACATTGATTTTTAGAGAGGATAGTTTGAGGTTGACCATTGTGGGGATTAGAAAAACCAGGGGGCATTAAAAAAAAAATTAGGCAAAGGAGAAAGGAACCTAAAAGGTGTATATATCAAAGTGCTTGAGCATCCATTTAAAAAGTGGTTTAAACATTGGATTTTTACAGGTCTAACAAGGACAATCAAGGCAAGGTAGTGAGAATGCACGACTTGGGAAGTGCGACTTCTTGGGCAACAGAGCAATCAAAGGAGCTTACTTGAGGTTGGAAGAATACTTAACCCCCTCATTCAATTATTAGCTTAGGCTAAACGTTTAGCATTGTGGATTAAAGACGATAGGAACGCATTAAGTTCAAGAGACTTAATTTTTCAAGTCCAAGACTAATGTAAAAGTTTGTGATACAAAAACCTAAAGGAAAGAACTTAAATATGACGAAACGAGAACTCAAAAGTACAACGGAAAATCGATTCCTGACGCTTATAGTAAGAAAAAACAAGAACTTAAAGGAATTTAAAAAGAAACAAGCATTAAGAGCAAAGAATCATTGACGATCAGATAGTACCAGGAAGTAAATTCATGAACCTTAGATCAGGCAAGCATATAGGTAAGTCAGACCGATGAAGCCTTAAATCATCAGAAGCAAGTATAGGAACTACTGCACATTCATGGGCCTAACAATTGAATAGTTACCCTTACGAGTTGGGCTCAGATACTATTGAATCAGAAATGGCTTTTAGCACAGAAAGACCAGAAGGAGGGTTAAACATAGCATATTTGGAGAAAACCGAAGGACCCTATAGAACTCAACTAGAATTTGTCCGAACCAACCACTTAGGTGCTCGCATCGATGAGGATGGTTTGCGAAGACAAGTGGTGCAAATGCACAACCCTGATCAACCCATTGGATTGGAACATCTAGTGGTGAAATTTGAGAGAGATGCATACATAGACAAAGAAGGAACGATGTACATCATAAGTACTCAGCCAAATAATACCAATGATTTTGGTGTAATTCAGTTAGAGACGCAAACTAGAGCCCAAGGAAAAGAACCAGTAGGAGAAGAACTTAGCACACCTAGAGGGAAATCTGTACTAACAAGATTACTAATTCCGGTTTGGATCCATTAGGATAATAGAAGCATACAGTTGTTTGTGAATAAGGAAACTGACGAAGCATTTTGGAGATATAGAATGGAACAACATAGTGAGGTAGGCTCTATCATGATTTACGAATTCAAGGACCCAGATACTCCTGGAAAGGTTGTATACCTAAATGATACTTCAGAACGGGTATTTGTAGTACCAGACCACGCGAGAAATACCTACACATGGAGAGGTGATTTAGTCTTCCCTCCATCTCGAGCAAATTTAAACATGAGCCATCAGGGTGCTGGAACATCTTCATCCCATGGCACTCAAAGAGAGAAGAACAAAGAAAGATTGGAAGTAAGTTTCACTCATCCCATAGGGAGAGATAGAACCACCATGGACGCCGATAGAGTGGACACACAAAGGGAAGCTACAATACCAGGTGGTAGAGATGATTTTCCTCTACCTAGACCACGTGAGCACCCAAGGGTATTGAGACCCACTCAGCTAGTAAAGTCAATGAAAAACTACTTTGATGGGACAGGAGATCCCTATGACCATGTTGCAGAATTTAAGCAAGTGCTACGAGCACAACAAGTAGAAGACATGTTCACACAATACAATGCATTTGGAATAACATTAAAGAATATGGATTTAACTTGGTTTCAACCATTGCAACAAAGGCAATTTAGGGATATCCATCACTTCTTAGAGTCATTCATCATAGAATTCTCTAAAAGTGGAATCAGACATGATATATCTTCGTTGATTCATAGTTTCAAATAGACCCCTCAGGAAAGAGTCAGATTGACAGGACGTAGATTTAGGCAATACGTTGAGAGATGTCCAATGCAAGAGTTACCCTCACAGGCCAAGCAAGTGTCATTGTTTTTAGATGGCCTCTTGAGCTCTAAACTACGCTCCTATGTATACTTGAAGGAACCCAGAACGCTAGAGCAATGTGTAAGAATTTGTATAGACATTGAGCACAACCTTGGAGATGAGTTGGAACTCTCAAAGGTCCATAAGGACTCAGATTGTTCATCTCTAGCATCCTCAAAATTGTCCAGCTCAATAGAAGACCTAGCAGAAAAAGTGGCCCAGAAATTAGGAGTTTCTAGTAAATAGATGCCTAGGTTAACAACAAACAAGCATTGTTACACCTGTGGTGGTGATCATATGGCAAATATGTGCCCTAATGCAACACCAACCACAAGCAAACCCTAGTGGCCAATACTGTACAATTGAGAGATGATACTCGGATCACACGAGTGAGGACTCCCCATACAATAAACAAGTAGTATGATAGAACTACCTGCAAGCATACCCGCAACCAGGTAGATATCAAGGTCAGTATAATGCTCAGCCTCATTACTATAGGCCTCCTCAAAACTATCCTTATTAGACTCAATAATGACCACAACCTATTTTAGCTCAGCAGTCACCCCCACCAACTAATGTCATTTCAGTTAAATACGCTGCTATAGAAGAGAACCTAAATAGGGCTTTAGTGCCTTCTTCACCCCTGATCACAGAAAGTGACCCTAATTCTAACAGGTTCGACTCTACTCATGTAGATAGTCCACCCGCATATTACACAGAGTCACCAGAACATGTGGAAACATATCAATACGATAGTCCACCATTGGAACCCAGTTGGGAGCCCGATTATGCTAATGTGATGTATGCCAACCCTAATCCACGGCTCCAGTTAAGACAGCAAAGACCACAGGGCCCTAGAGGACCATGCTTTAGGTGCCAAGGACATCATTTCATAAAGGATTGTCCACATCCTCGAATAGCAGGACATTCACAATACTATAACATACAAGGCTTTTGTGCCGAGTGTGGTAAAGAGCATATCATCAAGATTGTCCTAAGAACCCTACGAGTGCTTCAAAAGTGACACCGATCAATGTGATAGGTATTGTACATAACGCAGATGGATCCAACCCTACATACGTGCCTATCCAAGCCATAATGAGAGCCCAGGCGCTCTTACAAAATCAACAGGTTAATCCTGAGAAAATAGCCGGAACTAGCAAAGTTGGAGAGTCTAGTAATAAAAAGACGAAATCTTGGAAAGATTCCAAAGAAAGAATTAAGAGAAAATGGAGTAAAAAAATAACTGAGTTGGAAGGAAGTTTGAAGGAATCGAGAGCCAAAATCCTAGAATTGACTTCTCAAGAATCTAATCAAGAGAAACTAGCTCAGAGATCTGGCTCTGTTTTAGTGGAACCCATACCGGAAAATTTAGACATGATGTTTCGTGCATATCAAGCGAGATTAAATGAGGGACCCCAACTAGCTGAAATGAGGAAGAACTACCCTCGAGCATATTTAGAAATTGAGAGGACTAAACTTTGCATGAAGATGGTGGAATTAGCACAAACTATGTTTGAAACCTCGCGATATCTGAATTGAAATAACATGACAAAACCTCAATTACACTTTCAAGGATTATTGGAGAGGTTAGAATACTTGATCAATAGCAAGGAGAAAAAGAATGAGCATAGGAACCCTATTGTCTCAGAGACACAAGAAAAGCATGCACCATCCTTGTCTCAAGTACCAAATACAGAAATTGAAGATAACTTGTCTTCCATACATAAGTATTCACACAAATTTCTGAGAGAAATACAAGAAGAGAAATGGAGAAAAGAACAAGGAACCCATCCTCCTATTCAAGAAATAGATGACTTGCAGGAACAATTTCCCCAAGAAATTCCCTCTATTTATGATGATGTAGAGGAAGAGCAATTGAGTGAACACACAGATTTTGAATCCAATTCTTTACAAGAATTACCTCAGTTCACAGGACCTTGGGAAGCCAAGTCTATTAGCATAAGAGCACACATGATAATAGTGAGGAATGAAGAATCAGTGATTCCTAAAAACACGGAAGTGATCAAGAACACTAAAGTACAATGTCATCTCACTCTAGAGGAATTGTTGAAGGTTAAACCAGAATTGTGGAAGCATGTAGCAAATCAATTGCCTGAGCTTGCTACTACTCCCTCACAGATAGGATCACACAAGAAGGTACCAGAGATACCCATAGAAAGGATCGGAGACGTAAGTGAAGGAGATGAAGGTAACACTTATCTTCCAATAACCCATCAGGGATACACCACCAAAGCCATCTTAGATTCAGGAGCCGGAGTAGCCATTGCTACCACTGCTTTATGGAAACATTGGGGTAAGCTAGCATTAAGTCCTACCAGGATGAAGCTACAAATGGTTGATGGACATATAGAGAAGCCATTAGGCTTACTAGAAGGCATATCTCTCACCACTTGTGGTGTGGAGTTTGAGCATACTTTTGCCATTTGTGATTTTGGGAAAAATCATGCTTACGAGATGATTTTAGGACGACCATTCATGCATCAGTTGCAAATTGTACAAGATTGGGGAACAAATTCTTTGTACTTGCAACATTTAGGAGTGCCTACTAAAGTCAGCCTTAAAGACTATTCACATCGAGATGTACCCCCAATACAATGTAATACCATCCATAAGACACGAGAGGAAACAGAATCAATACACTCATTGGAATCAAACCCCTCATGGTTGCACAAGGACACTCATCTATGGATGTGTAAAGTAGCCAAACAAGAGGAAGAATGGTTAGAAGCCAGGGCTTTAGGTTCAGAACAACATCCACGAACTCTTCGAAACCCAGCTTACGCACATGTAGTATTTCCAGACAAGGAATTCGAGCCTCATGGTTGGGCAGAAATTTTAGCAACAATGGATGTAGCCATCAATGAAGAACAATGGACACCCCATTGCGACGAGGATGGCTATGACATTTCAGTCTTCACAATAGAGCCAATCATGTGTGAGTTCCTTATTGAAGAATGCAAACTTAGAACTGATGCATTTGAGGATGCAAGCGACTCCGATCTAGAATCAATCATTATGGATCCACCTTTTGCATCAGATGAAGAATACTTCTACAAAGTAGAAACTCACCCTCAAAGACATGGAGAGCTTACAAATGCTGTGAGGTTAACCACACAAGTGACTGCCAAAAGTGAAGGTAAGAAAAGAAAGAAGAAAGAAACCATGCCAGAGGAAGAAGAACCACTCATGGAAGTACCAGAGAACTTCAAGAGGTATGAAATAGAAGATAGACGAATAATGGTAAGAATGCCTAAAAGAAAAGCTGATGTTGGAGAAGTATATGATAATCGAGAGAAAACCAAAAAAATCATAGTCACCATAGAAGGAGAAGAAGAAAAATGTACATACATTGGGCATGATTTGACGAATGAAGAAGAAGAAGAGTTAATTGCCCTACTACGTGAATATAGAGATGTATTTTCTTGGAGTTACAAAGACTTGAAAGGAGTAGACCTGGATATATGCTCCCATAGAATCCCTATGACTCTAGATGCAAAACCTATGAAACAGAAACCATACATGTACAATGATAACTATGCTGCGAAGATTAAAGAAGAAATAGATCGTTTGATAGAAGCAGGATTCATTTACGAAATTGAGCATACTGAGTGTGTGTATTAACCTTAAAAAAGTTAATGCCGCCACAATTAGAGACAATTATCCTCTTCCTATCACAGAACATTTATTGGAAAGAGCTGCAGGCAAGGAAGTTTACAACTTTCTTGATGGTTTTTTAGGCTATAATCAAGTAGCCATTGCTTGCCACAGAATGGGGCATATTTGCATTTCGTGTGATGCCATTTGGCTTAACAAATGCACCCGCCACTTTCCAGCAACTCATGTGTCATGTTTTTAAGGAATTCTTACGTAAGAATTTGGAAGTTTATGTCGATGACATATGTGCTCACTCGAATGTAAGGCACACTCATATCCCAGAACTAAGGCAAGTATTTGACAAATGTCGAGAATATCAGGTTTGTTTGAACCCAGAAAAGTGCGTTTTCATGGTCAGACAAGGCAAAATTCTAGGACACATTGTGTCAAAGAATGGAATCTCTATGGATGAGAAAAAAGTGAAAGTAATTGCTGATCTACCTAGGCCAAGTAACGTAAAAGAGGTACAGGCATTTATGGGTCATTGTGGTTATTACAGACGATTTATACACATGTACGCAATCATAGCCAAGCCTCTGTACTCTCTTTTGACCAAGTTCGAATGGACAGATGAGTGTGAGGATTCATTCAATGAACTTAAGCGATGTTTGTGCTCAGCACCTATATTAACCACCCCAGATTGGAGCAAGCCATTCCATGTACATGTGGATGCATCCAACTATGCCATAGGATGTGTGTTAGCACAACCCACCAATGAAGGAAATATAGATCACCCCATAGCTTATGCAAGCAGACAATTGAACGCAGCACAAAGAAATCACACCACTACAGGAATGATCTATGGAGTAAAGAAATTCAGCATTATTTGTTGGTGAATAAGTTCAAATTTTTCACAGATCATCAAGCATTACAGTACTTAGTCAATAAGCCATGTAACATGGGACGACTAATACATTGGTTTCTATTACTCATGGAGTACGACTTTGAAGTGGTAGTCGGGAAGAAAAAGACACATCTCAGAGTTGATCACCTCTCAAGATTAACCACAGGAGAAGCTCCTCAAGGAATAGCGGATGAATTACCCGATGCATACATGTTTAACCTTGACCAGCAGTAGAACATGCTACATTATATCACGTGTCTCTCACACCAGAATGGAGTGAACCATTAATGACATACTTGAGGACAAACACATTCCCTCAAGGAATGACCTTAGCACGACAACGAAGTCTAGAGCAGGAAGCTCAAGACTATTCACTTATTGGCAACAATCTATACAAACGAGGATGATATGGATACTTAAGACAATGTGTTCATGAAAGCAATTATTTGAGCGTACTAGAGACTGCACACCAAGGTGTTGCAGGAGGTCATTTTGGCCCCGATCGGATAATCAAAGCCATACTATTTGCAGGATTATGGTGGCCCACTCTTCACATGGATGCACATACCTATGTTAAGAGATGTGATGTGTGCCAAAGAATTCAATTTCCTACTCGCAGAGATGAAATGGCATTGAAATCCATGATGGGAGAACGTGCATTTTCTAAGTGGGGTACAGACTTTGTAGGACCCATTAACCCCCTACAAAAGGTACACATGCCGAATACATTATAGTTGTAACGGATTATCTTACCAAATGGGTAGAGGCCAAGGCCACCAAAAAGAATGATGCACACACGACTGTAAAATTCTTATTTGAAAATGTCTTTACAAGATATGCACTACCTATAGAGTTAGTGAGCGATCGAGGAACTCGCTTTCTAAACCAAGTCATTGAATATTTGTTACAGGATTTTCTAGTGATTCACAAGAAATTCACACCATATCATCCTCAGGCCAATGGTCAAGGTGAAAGTACTAACAAGATCCTTTGTAACGTGCTGACAAAACTCGTGAACAACAAACGTTCAGATTGGGACAAACAGTTACACCACGTTGTTTGGCATATCGAGTGGCCGACAAGACCATACTCAATGCAAATCCCTTTCAAATGGTTTTTGGTCAAAATGTTGTGCTTCCTTTGGACTTCTTGATACGGATCCTTAAGGTTGCACAAGAACATCAGTGGACCGGCCATGAATTATCAGCAAGAATAATGGACTTCGAACGATTAGGAGAAACCAGGCTGAAGGCAACAGCAAGAATATATGTAGCAAAGAAGCGATAGAAAGCCTATTTCAATGCACATGTGAAATATAAAGGCTTAAAAGAAGGAGATTTAGTCCTAGTGTATACACTCAAACAACATGCACGGGAGTTAGAAAAGCGAGGTTATGGACCTATGATCATTAACAGACTCTCGACAAGTGGAGCAATACAATTAGCACCCTAGAAGGAGACATAATGCCTAATTACATTAGTGGTTGTAGAGTCAAGTTATATCAAGAACCTCTTACTAAGGATATGCTTAGACGACTCACGTTGGAAAAGAAGTGTAAGGAGGAAGAAAAAAGAATACGAGCTGAAACTCAGGCAGAAGCTATAGAACACATTAAGTGCATGAAGCTAAGAAGAAAAGGACTAGGGAGAGAACAATATAACCATCTGGTAACAACACCCAGATACCCCATGGCCATGTTTCAAGCAAAGTTAAGTACTCATCCTAGCATAGTGGATAGGAGACCATTTATTACAGTCAGGCTAGAGCACGACAACCCTTGCCAAGAGCTAAGGGCTTTAATTGACTCAGGTGCTGCGACTAGTGCGATTAGATGGTCCCACTATAAGGACTCAGGAATAGAAATGCGGCCAATTGAGGCATACCTCATAGGGCTAGGAGGCATGGAAACTCCTTGCATGGGTGAGGTGGACCTTCCTATCCTCATACACGATGTGACCATGACAGTGAAGCTACTAGTGTGCCATGATGAGGACCTGATAGAACCCCTAATCCTTGGCCAAGATTGGCTATATAATCACTTAGTGGACCTAAATCTTGGACAAGGCTCCTTGCAGATTGGAACCTTAGATCAGCAGCGAGTGATACTGCTTGACTTCCCTAACAACACTCCACCTGAGGTATGTAACCTTAGACCATATGAAACACATGTGATGAAGGACCGAGAGATCTTTGGCCAGATAGGTCACGACACATCTATCCCAACCCATGCGGGCTTGGCAATGGACAGTTGTTATTCAGAAGAATGTCAGCAAATTTCCCCTGGTCTTCCTGCAAATTAGAAGGGGTCACCACCCAACAGATGGATCAGGTGGGTTACATCAGTGGTCAAGTGGACTCCATCAGCAGCCACGTGGGCAAAACACCCTGTGGTGCCCATCCTTCCACACTTACTGCGGACTGGCCTAGATTTATGGTACAAAATGAAGCACTTCCTAATGGGCAAGTTTCGCAAGTGTTGGACCTCCCTTCTTTTCCAAAGCAGAGTGTCCATCCAACCTCTCAATCCCAACCATGAAGGAGTCAACCACAACAAAGGAACCCAAATCAACGACCATATCAGATGACACAAGGAAGAAAACAGTATCAACATCACAAAGCAAACAACATGAGACAAATATGGGTGCCAAAAAGACAGAAAGCACCAACATATTTCAACAATGCAGACAATAACCAGAAGAAGTTTCAGCAGAATCAGAGGCAGTATTCAACATCTCCTCAACCTTCTTCTACAAGTATGAGCAGTCGACAGATTTGGATCGCCAAGAAGTACCTTATGAATCGACCCACACCCACGCAGATATGGGTACCTAAACAGTGTATTATAGCTCAACACTCAAGCCATATAACATATACCCCCTCAAAAATCTTTTCACCCCTCAATACCATCTTATCCCATATGACCTTTTGTTCCTCAGTAGACACATACCACCCACTCAACAACTCTTAGGAAATGGATACCCAAACGTATCCAGATGTCTCCTCAGAACCTGTTGTCTAACATTACTCCCATCTCGAATAACCAACTCCCTTGTAATATTTCACTCACAACTGAACTTTGTATAAACTCATCAACACTAACCCAATATCACTTGTAATACATTTCATCAAGCAATGTATGCACCATCAAAAGCATGTAGGTGTCTAGAGACTTGCATTAGTTTTGCAAAAATCATTCCATAAACCACCTCACAACACTCGGCTACACGGGTTACACATCGATTATGGAAAGGGATTGCGGTCTCACTTTAATGGGATCATGATTAATTTCCATACTAATGTGCTAATCTTTTGTAGCAGATCTTCTCCACATTCGCATCATTCATCATGCACACAGAAGGACCATCTGAAGCTGGCCCTAGTGTACCTGTGGTCAATATTGGAGAATTACTAGCCGAGCCACATCCCACGGCTCAACCACCCGAATTTCACGGATTCCCGGGACCTATGCCGATTGATGATCCTCCTAGGGGATACATTGAAAACGTTGACCATAATTCCCATTGGTTCCAAGGTTTAGCAGGACCTTTGGCGGATGCAGATTTTATTTTTGATGGCAATTTGACTTTTTACAGCAGTAAGTGGGGCAAGTATCAGTTCTTCTCTAGAGAATTTGAAGCACTCCAGAATACGGAAGATTTAAAACATGTTTGGGCTAGAGCAGGCTTTACGGAATACTTCAGTGATCCACTACCCAAACCGGATTTTAATAGATGTTACTACCTAGTGACCACTCTGACTGCCTCCGAGAACAAGGACCTGTCAGACACTTTTATTTTTCCGTGTTTAATAAATGACAACCCATTCAAAAGGTTTTATCTTTCAAGGATTTGATTCGATCTGCAATTAAGATCCATGGAACTCACACGTCGACAGAGCGAGAAAGGCTGATTCCAGAGCTGATGAAGTGTGGTGATGTTACCAAATGGGAAGACATTTCGGCCATCACACTTGAGCTAGCTAAGCCACTACGTATTTGTATGCAACACTTTGCATTCCCAGCTCAGGATCGTTTTACTATGCCTCGCAAGCGTATTTGGTTTGGATTGTATTTAGCATGTATGGGGCCACAAAGTGTTGATCTTGCAAATTGGATCATTGATCAGTTGTATCTAGCGCAGCACAGATGGGAAAGGAAAAAAATCATCCATGGATGTTGTGCTCTAACGAGAATTGTTTATATGTGTTTGGCACCTTATCCCTTGTCTCACCTCCCCAACCCCTATATTTCCTCTTTCCCCTCTCCACCAAGCAGTACAAGAAACTCCATCTATAAATTATTCGGCCACCTTTGTAAATCCTGCATTACACCCATGCACGCACCCACTATCACTCCATTATTCACGGTCATTGCACTTGACACCACGTCTAGTGACATGGAAATATCACCACCCACTGCAGCACCACTCACCTCATCCATTTCACCACCACATTTAGGCACATCACATTTCTCCACAGTCATCACTGCATCCACATTCCCATCCCTATTTCCCCTTCTCCTTGCATCGACACCCACACCCACACCATCTTCACTCACTCCACCGTTAATATTATCACCCACAATCGACACTGCATTCCGTCAGATGTTCGCATGCATGATGCAAGTGAGAGATGAATTTGCATCTCTAGGTACTAGTTATCAGACGCTGCAGCAGACCACGAATGACCTACAGTCGTAGCTAAATTCATTATCAATAGAGAATGCCTCCCTTAACACACGCTACCAAGAGCTACGTCAGGCCTACCACAAACTTGAACTCGAAAGTGAACATAAGACAAAAGAGGCCATTACAGATATTGACAATTTGTTAAGGGCTCAAACCATTCGCAACGCAATGCTCACTAGAAACATGGGACTACTCAGATACCACCTCGCAGCCACCAAAGAAAAGAACCAATGCTTGCAAGAACAGAATACAGAGAACCTTGAAGCTGCTTTAGATCAACTGGACGTACCCTTGAGTCCCAGTCGTTTCAAAGCTATCCCCTCTGAATCCATGCAGATGCTGTTGGAAAATCATGTCCGACTACTAGAGGAGTATGATAGTATGAATGAAAGATACCAGAAGCTCAAAGAGGAACACAAAATATTACAATTACGAGCACCTGTATAGCAAGCACCACCAGCTCCTTCGGCCACATCTCTTGCGATCATCAAGGAACTCAATGCTTTATGGGCTCAGGTATTGACTCTTCAAACATAGGTAGCAGCATACGAAGCACCCCCTAGGCCAGATTCCCCATCGAAACTACCAGCGGATGAAGAAACAGTGACTATCCCAGTGGAGGACACTTTTGAAGATGCCTACGAACCCCAACCCATCCCAAGTAGACGCGTCACAACCGAGGGCTAGACCACATTCGAACTCCCTACCCCCACATGGATGAAGACTGTAGAAGAACTTGGAAAGACCCACTCCTCAAGGGTAGAAGCACAATTACATGCAATGGCCATGATAGAGGAACATATTTTACAATCCTCTTATTTTGCTCACTTGGCCCCTCGTAGGTATATATCTGGGCACGAGCTGTAATACAAACCTTATTTTATGTTTATGGCAGAATATCAGTTGGCCATCGAAAAGGAAACACGCAAGAAACCCTCCCATGCAACTCAGTTTTGAGCCTGATGATTTGGCACCAGATGCGCAGAGCGGAGAAATATATCAACCAACTTGGCACCAGGACTTATTACAGGAATATCCAAAAATGATGAGCACATGGGCCAAGGCACCACTCCATTTGAAGTATAACCCATGTTGGGGACTGATACCATGATGCCGCTCTTGGAAGGCCTTTGCAATCAAAGTACAGAACAACAAGCAATGCCACGATTGGCTCAATTACCCGTATTTCACACCACCCATTGGACCACCCACAGTAGGATATATGATGGCAACTATTCGACACTGGTTCCCTTGCTTACGATGATGATGTAGCAGCACATATGACTATCAAAATATTTGACATGATGCAGATAGTATTCAAAGTCTTCCGTCGCGTCAAGGCACCACATGTGAACACCCCGGGATTCGAGCATGGCAATCAAGATTTAGCATATGATATGAGTACGACACCATCGCTCCGAGTGTGTTATGCCTGGCACTGTCGAATCAAATATCTACCGGCATGCTATAAAATGACCTTTGAAGAAATGTTTACTACCGGTTTTTGGGAGTATCACTCAGAGGTGTTCACCAGCAGGCCCAGCCATCTACTCCAACTATTTGCCTGTGAACAACTGGTGTACTCCATGCACTACAGACTCCCGCCACCAGAGGAACCTCAACCCATCGATTGGGAAAAAATCGAAGCAGATCTTGTAAGAGGTATCCGCGTTTCAGAACACACCCTCGCTCATGACCTACTACAGAATTATATCCGACAGACCCCACAACAAGGTTCTGTCGAGGACGACAGAAGCAAGAGGGAGGGGGTGTTGGCAGTAGCCAGAGGCACAGACATCAAGGAAGCATGTAAAGACAGAGCACAACGATGTAGTGGGGAGCTAGTTGAATTATTTTTCAAACAAATATGTTTTATAAATACTTTTCAAAAACTCCCAACAATGATTTTCATCCCTCTTGTACCATATGTAACATAGAAAAAATCCTTTTGCAATTCGTAGCTCCATTTTGTGCAAGCCGAGGAGTTCTCGAGCTTGAGGAGCTTAGGTAGAACGATCCTATCAATTTTGGTTATTTTTAGACATCATTTAGACCTTCAAATAGCACCTAGAACCTATTTTTTAACTATGCCGGTCACTAGATGTGAAACCGGTCAAAACTAGTCTAGAATCTATAAAAAGAGCTAGAGAACTCATTTTTGAGGTTGGTTAGCTTGTATGGTTAGTGTGAGCTTAGAACTATTTTGAGCTTGTAATTGAGATCTTGAGTAATAGAGTCTATTTTCCTACCTTCCATTGTGTCTTGCTTGTCTCTTCATTGTGTGTGTATGTGTGTGTGCATCTCTATGCTTCTCACCTTCACTCTTGCTACATCTCACATTCACGATCTTCATATCACTCCTATCTCTTCCGTGGATTGACATTAAGGAGGTGGAGCTTCTTAACGTGGTTCTCACCATTGTGCTAGAGCAACATAGGAACTTTATTAAATTCACTAGTCCTCTTTTTGGAAATGCCCACTCCAAAGTTGCTATGAATGGTCATCTTCCCCCCCCCCCCCTCCCCTTTAGACTGTGTAGATCCATAAGACAAGGCTGTCCCTTGGCTCCTCTCCTTTTTGCTATCATCAGTGATGCTCTTGGCTAGCTTGTTAAGGATTGCATCAATCAAGGCACTATAAAAGGTGTTGAGATCCCCCAAGCTTAGTCCCAACTTTGTCTCCAAATGTTTGTTGATGACACTAACCTGGTTATGAGAGCTGATGTTGCTTCTGCTTGTACCATTTTAAAATGTCTTAATACCTTTTGCTTAGCTAGTGGCTATGTTGTTAATCATAATAAACCTGGTTTTTTTGCTACTAATGGTGTAATTTCTGATTGTGTTAAGGATGCAGGTTGTGATATCATAAAAAAAGGTACAGTTTTTAGGCTGCTGGGTATTCCTATGGGCTTTGAAATCACCAATGAACAAAGATGGAGTTGGGTTCTTGATAAATTTAGAATGAAGGTTTTCAAGTGAATGGATATGCAACCTAACATCTGTCAAAGAACTTTTTTTTGAAGCATTACATTCTTCCTTCCCTAACCTATTTTCTGGCTTGTTGGCAGCCTACCAAAAAACAGGTCTCCCAAGCTATTTCTTTGGCCAGGAGATTCTTGTGGGGAGGTTCAAAAATTCCTAAATTTTCTTGGAAGATATGCTGCATGAAGAAATCTGAGGGTAGTCTTGGTTTGATTTGCCATACAAGGATGTCTATCCAGATGGCTGCCAAGTGGATCCTTAGAGCTGTCTCCTCTGATGATTTTTGGGCTTGTCTGATTAAAAGAACTATTAAAAAATTCTGCTTGAGTAATAATAAGAGTTGGACTGACTTTACTTTATGGGATATTGTGATTTCTCTTTCCATTTTTGCCCCCTAAAGGTAGCCTCCTTGTTTGTAACTTTTGGAGAGCCTGGATGATGGTCAAAGCTAGTTATAAGCTGCCTATTTCGTCTTCTAAGAATTATTCCTTTTTTATGCAAGATTCCGTGTGGATTGGTTGGTTTGCTAAGTTTAACAATTCTCCTCTCCCCATTAGATGGAATAAGTGTAAAAAACGAGGCTTTGGTAAATGGCTTGATTTGTTTAGGGATGGAATAGTGATTGAAGACAAGTATATTATGAGTACTAACTCTCTGTCCATGTCTTGTAAACATATAATCAAGGATAGAAATTTGCAGCTACTGAGAATGATAGAGGACAATCTTTGGGAGAAGACTGTAAATATCTCTGATGTGGCTCAGGATATATATGCTACCTTCAAAAGTTCTTACAACAACATCAGGGACATTTGTGGGAGATTGAACAAAAAGTGGGGACTTTCCTGGTCTGCTCAACAATGGAGATATAGATTTCAGTCCACTTGGGCCTTTCGTATTTCTAATAAGCAATCTTGCTTGCTTTGGCTGATTCTTCACAAAGGAATCTGGATTGGTAGCAAAGCCAGAAAGTATAAAATTGATGCAGGTCTTTGCAACTTCTGTGGCAAGGATGAGGATTTGGAACATCTTTTCTACAATTGCAAGGGAACCATAAGATTCTGGAATGTCATTTATCTCTAGTGTAAGTCTGTTGGTTTGAACATCCCAGGTCATAGGGAGCTGCTTATTGGTGAATCCAACAAGGTGGACATAGCCTTGTGGCAACTTTTAAGGGCCCACATTCTCTGGGCTATTTGGAAGAAGAGGAATAGTAGAATTTATGACAAGAACTGTAAAGATTTCCTTTACTCATGTCTGGTGGGAATAAGAAGCTTATTAAAACTCTGCATGAAGTCTTCCCACAGTGGTCATATACTGGAAACTAATCCTATAGCTATCATTAAAAATTACCCTTGTAATTCTTGGAGAAACAAATTACTCCATTTACACTCAAGAGATAGAGATAGCATGATTGGATTCATTAACTGTTATGTTGAGGGATTTATGATGTAATTTGTATGATGGTTGGGGGTTTTATGTGCCCCCACTTAGGATTCTTGCCCTGGTCCTGTTCTCCCTTTTATTTTAGGAGGTTGTCTGTAATTTCTCCTTTCCTTGAATCAATTTTATAATTTCTGTCTTTTGCTCAAAAAAAAAAAAGAGTTAGATTGGGTTACAACTCGTACTGGTAAACTCTGGAGTCTCTACATTGTTAAAAATCTTGTCTTCTCCACATTGAATGGCTTGCTTCGTGTTCGTACATGTAGGACATCAGTCACTCTTTGAGCAGATGCCGTAACTACCGTCTCTAATACCAACCTAAAGACGACGAGTCACGACCCACTCTAGCACGGACCTAACAGACAGCATAAGTTATTACTTTACAACTCATGGCGTAGCATTCACATGCAGCATCATGTGCGCCTGCATTCATTACATCTACACAGTTTATTCTTCCAACAGTTACTCCTTACATCATCATACATGTTCTGGTTTCCATTCTGAGACATCAATGGCGGTCTCATACACTCGGATACATCTCATAATCCCAGCCAGGTATGCGATATGGTATTGACGATCATTGATTGTTATGCTACAGAAGACACAGAACTCCTCTATTGTCCTCCTCATCAGAGACCATGTGCTCTGTTTTCATACCAGCGAAACTGAGAAATGCCAGCAGCAGCCACTAGACTTTATGTGAAGCGTCCATACTCATGCTCAAACCGACAACAGCTTGTCATTGCCGACTAAAACGTGTGTATGAGAGAGAGAGAGTCGGCGGAGCAATGAGTTTTTTTTTTTTTTTAATAAAAGGAAGTTCGGCCTTAGCCTATTCTCCCGGACTTTAATTAAAATAACGAACAAAAGTTACAAGTGAGTGGGACTAGTGCCATCGGACCCCCCAAATCCCACAATGCAGGGGAGGAGTATGGCAAGCTAGAGGGCATTACAAATGAGGCGGATAAATCCATCATCTCCCTCATGCGGGGCCCATTTGGGTTTCAACTTGTTGTTTTCGAGGAGATAAATACAGTGATGAGTTGACAGAGCAATGAGTTGGCGACTCGGTCCATGTAGTAATAATTTTCAAAGACCGGTAGCAAATCCGTGCGAGCCGATCTAATATGAACGTTCAGATTGACAAAGCTTTTGCATCGAGATTTGAGACTTGAGAGTCCCGGCCCACGCATTTGCTTGAGAGAGAGAGAGAGGAATAACAAAGTTGCAGGCCATGGAAATTCAAAGAACTATTGCACCTCCCCGTGAAGATCTATTGTATTAAGTAGAAGGAAAAGCTTTTTGTAAGCTCAAACAAACAAGTAAATTATGCAAGTGGATTACACCATCTAATATGAATTTGAGCTCATATACCATTTACATGGTAAAGATTTTCTGCACTTTGGCAAAGGCATTAAATCTCAAGTACCATTCTAGTGAATAATATCCAACTCACTCTTCATGACACACTCCCACTTGACATGATCCTTTGTCAGCATAGCCTCTTTCTAACAAGAAGGCTCATCAACATCTATTAGCATAATCAAACTTGGAACATATCTATCAGGTGGATGTGAGACACATGCAAAGCATCTCAATGGTTGTTGAATAGGAGTATTTGAATATTGATCTGATGGAACGTTCTCTTGAACATCCCTCTGTGCAAAAATTTTATGCCTGCTAATTGGAGGACTAGTATCCTCAAACATCACTCATCTCACTGCTCTTTAATGGGTTGTTTATGCATCTTAGACTCATTGAAAATCACATCATTGCTTCTGATCACTAACCATGTTTTAGGATCCCATAAGCGATATCCAAATTGACCTTCCCTCCCATATTCAAGAAAAATGCATTTCTTTGACTCATGGTCCAGCTTTTGCCTACGATTCTTGGGTATATGAACATATGCTTCACACCCAAAAAGAAGACGATCATAATATGGTGGTTTCCCTGTCCATAAATCCTGTGCCACTTTTAGACGTTTGGCAGTACTAGGTGAAAGGTTAATCACATGAACTACAGTCAATACCACTTTTGCCCAAAAGCCTTGTGAAAGGTTTGCATGATGCAGCATAGAAACTACTCTATCTTGAATAGTTCTATTCATCCTTTCAGCTACACCGTTTGGTACTGGGGTATAAGGAGTTGTAAACTCTCTCTGAATTCCTCTAGAATGATAGAAAAGGCTGAATTCATGTGAGGTATACTCACCCCCATTATCTAAACGTAACGCCTTAAGCTTAGTTCCTTTTTCAATCTCAACTAAAGAAAGACATTCTTTGAAGATAGAGAATATATCATCCTTTGATTTGATAGGATATACCTAGAATTTTCTAGTAGCATCATCTATGAAAGTGACACAGTAAAGAGAACCACCTAATGGCCTTGTGGGCATAGGACCACACATATCTGTATGAATGATATCTAAAGGCTGAATTGAAGAGTCAATGTGCGTTTTATGCACATTCCTATTTTTCTTTCCATATTGACAATGCTCACAAAATGAAAAATAAGAGAAATATAACGCATGTAAGTAGCTAGAACGAGAAAGATTTTCCATTCCATTATGAGATATATGGCCCAAAAGACCATGCCAAATACTAGTCATAGGCTGTTCAGTTAAAAGCTAACAAGTGTTCTTTATATGATACAAATAAAGGATACAGTGAGCCAACTTTGCTTCCTTTTGTAATAACCATATTGCCCTTTGATATGCAAAAGGACTTAGCATACAAGACCACCTTGTAACCAAGTTGACCAGCTGACATCAAACTGCATCATAACCATATTGCCCTTTGATATGCAAAAGGTCATCAAGTTGACCAACTGACATCAAACTGCATCATAATTGAGGTACATGGTGTACATTGTGCATAGTAAATTTGAACCATCAATGAACTGCATAACCACATCTCCAATCCCAACAAGGTCACACTGGTAAGAGTCACCAAGTCTCACTGTACCAAGCGACTTTGCTGCATAAGTAGAGAACCATTCTCTATGTGGTGTCACATGGAAAGAAGCACCAAAATCTAGCAGCCATGTGTGGGAGAGAGAATTAGCCATAAGAGGCTCAGTAGGCATAGTACTATCAAGTGTCAGCACATCAACATCATCAAAAATAGCATTGATTTCTTCAATCTTCACAGTTGAAGTAGATGTTGCAAGTAGTTTCTTAACATGCCCATCAACATTCTGTCTGCTACCTTTAGCATTCTTTAATGCATACCATTCTTTCTTCATGTGTCCTTTCTTATGACAATAATGGCATTTGATATCCCTCTTCCTTGATTAACTTCTACTTTGATTCCGTTGACCATTCTTTTCCTTGTTTTTGCTACCGCCACATTGCTAATTCTTTCCTTGGTAAGAATCATGATCATTATATGCATCTCCACTCTGAGTGCCAACCATAGGTTTCCTATGAATCTCCTTACTCAAAAGTGCTCCACATATTTCATCATAGACTAGTTTACCACCAGGTGCACTATTGAACTCAAAACATTTGAAGAAACCTGTAGATTTACTATTGTGGCTGAAAAGAAAACCTCAAAGATGAATATTCATTGTCAGATAAGTACAAAAGAGCACTCTTTGTGATGTTCTTGAATGTGTGTAATGAGAAATATGACAAAAAATACTCCAAAATGACTCCAAAAATCACTTCAAAAATGCTTCAAAACGGGCTTTAAAAGAAAAGAATGAAGCTTTGAGAGCCCAAATTATGTGTTCAAGGTAATATGAACCTTACTATTTCACCTTTTTCAAGCACCACAAGAGTGTAGCTTAATGGCAAGACATTGTCCGTTAAGCGAGCTTGGGGGGAACAAACTCGAATGGCTGACCTTTCGAGAAGTACTAGGAACCTTTGTCTTCCTTGATCATTGAGGTCATCCGTCTTGCATAGCCTTTAGTGACTCGGATGACAAGGTATGCCGATGTCTATGCCTTGGTCAATGCCTTCGTCATAAGCCTTGGGTGGGTGCTCGCTTTGCTCACACAAAAGAAGCAAAGATTTTCCCTCAAAATGATTTGATATGAGTGAAGTATTTCAATTGCAATCCACCACAATGGACTCTCCTTCTCAAGATCTACAAGATGATACCCTTGAAGTAGAAAACCAAGTTGTAGATGCCACACACATTACTCCACACACATGTTGTAGAATACACAAAAAACATAGTGCACAACAGGGCACAAACACACATTTCTTAGGTTTTCCAAATGCAATCGAACTTACAATCTATGGTTGACTAGTACACTATATGTTTTATTGAAGAACATATACAAAAGTGTCTAGTGGCCATTTGGCCTTTCACATGGAAACTAACAGTAACAAATATGTGGACTAACTACTGGTCAGTCCCATGTGTTAGTTCCAATCTCGCTGGCTAATTCCACTTTGTAGACATATACTCATTGCATATTTTCTAGATGTAATAATCTAAACAGATGAGTATTGGTGACATTATTTGTGGAGCCTATATCGAGGAGGACCTTGATAAGCTATCCTACCAAGACTCCATGCATAACAATGAGCTTCATATCTAGAAACTGGTATTCCTTCTATGCCAATGCTAAAAGCAAAGCATTATGTCGAATAGAAGTTACCTTCTTAGTGCCTATCATGGCCACTATGGGAGATGATACCTGAGATGGGGAATCTCTAAAGTCCTCATCTACATCACTTTGTGCCTGTGTAGGGTTTATGAATATGGCTACAACTTTCTTCTTTTTAAGATAGTCTTTAAATCAATTCTTCCCTAAGCATCCAAAGCACAAATCTTCTTTCATTGCTCTCTATTTCTATTGAGGGGTAAGAATAGACTTAATGTAAGCCCTCTTGAATAGAGAAGACAATTTCCTTTTAGCTATAGAGACTATATTAATCATGTGCACATGCTTAGCCTTGTTTTTAGGTTGTGCACTAGTCACTATAGGAGCACTCGAAGAGGAGGGCCAACTCATCTTAGTCCATGATAGCCTTAGGCCTTGGGAGCCTATGCCCCTATGAACATCGCCATAAACTAGAGGCATCTCTATGGCAGGTGCCAAAGGGTGAAACCTCTCCTTACTAACTAAGGGTCTAATCATTTCTCTCAATAGCAAGACGGACTTGTGGACCTAGAGAAACCAGGTCTCAAGTGCCATATACCTCTCATCTAGTGGCACAAAGTTATTATAGAACAAGATTTTGAATTGTTCTGAGTTCTTGGGCTCTTTCTTATCTTGTTCTATCTTATGCCACCACCTATGGGTGACATCCATAAGATTATATGTGGCTTGCTAAATCTTATGCCTATAATCCATGATACAACATAAGTGGAAGCATTGTTCCCACTTGTTGAGCAATTTCTTGATAGCATCATCAATACTTGCACGAGTAGATCCATGGTAGTGTGGTGGCTTAAGGTCCTTAACTTGCCATCTAGCCTCTCTAGTTGGGACACCCTCACTAGAGACGTATGGAGTATGGTGCTCTCCTAGGGCCCCTAACTCCATCCCTATGGACCCAAAAATCAAGCATAGCCTCCTCTTTCTTAAATCCACAAGCATGCTCTAAGATAGTTTGAAGAGTGCTCTCTAAATGTGATATTCTATTATTCATGGTCTCTGTTGATATATTTAGGTAGTGATGTGTGTGAACACTCTAGGACCGCCGGGGCACTTTTTTCCCTCTTTAGGAGGTTTTTTTCCCCCGGCTTGTATATACGCCTATTGCCCTAATGGGCTACTTATCTTTGTACATTCTCTAGTAATACATTCAGTATTGTGTGTTTGTGCTCCAAGCTTCTTCTTCTTGTGCTGTTCGTGTGCTTCCGCAGACGTCTATCTCCAACAATTGGTATCAGAGTAGGTCGTCGCTTCTTCTAGGGTGCCGTCGACACTCCTTTGTTTGCAGTCTCAAATTCGCACGAAATTTGGTGAGCATACTCAGGGTGTTTTCGAGATCAAAACAGCTTTGCTGTATGGTGCCGAAATCGCGATTTGAGCTCGTTTCGGCCTCCGAACGCACTGTCACAGCGCTTGTGCAGGCTATTTCGTCCTTTTGTGCCAAAGGTATATACCAATTTCTGTTCGCCAGTTTAAGCGTCTCGAAGTCTGCTACAGGTCTAGCAGAACTCGTCTAGGCAGTTCCGTTCAACGTTTTGAGATACAGTCAATTTTCTGCATCAAGGTATTTTAGTCACCGACCATGGCTGAAAGTAGTGATGTATTCCGTATGTTGGCTGTTGAGGATAAGTTGGATGGTACCAACTACCCATTATGTGCTTATATGATGCAACATGTACTAGTTGCAAAAGGACTGTGGAACATTGTGCAGGGTGTTGAAAGACGTCCTGTTACACCTGCGACTATAGGTACTACAAATACAGGTGTTGGAGCTGATGAAGATGGTGTCGAAGATGATATTCCACAGATTCCTGTTCGTGCTGCTGTTTCTGTTGCACCTATTGCAGAGCAGATTCGTTGGGATGGAAGAGATGCCCAGACACATGCATTGATAGCTTTTTCTGTCAAACGTGCCATTATTCCTCACATTCGCTCTTGCAGAACAGCAAAGGATGCTTGGGATACACTTACCACTTTGTACCAGGCTAGGAATGAGGCTCGTGTTGCTTACCTCCGAAAACAGTTGGAGAGTGAGCAAATGAATGAAGGTGATTCTATGGACAATTTTCTTACAAAGATCAAAGACATGAAGGAACAATTGATTTCTGCTGATGAGGTTATACCAGATAACTCACTTGTGCAGACTGTTCTGAATAGTCTTCCTGATTCATATCAGAGTTTTGCCTCTACTCTTCGGTTGATGATGAAAGGCAATCCGAATGCCTTGTCATTTGAGGAATTAGTCTCTGTTCTGTTGCAGGAAGATCAGTCCAGGCAGAACAGGTCCATTATGCGTGTTGCAGATCAAGCTTTCCTGGCTAGTCAGAAGGGCAAAGGAAAATGGAGCTCTTCTACTAGTAAGCAAAAATCTGCAAATGCTGCACAATCGAAGAACCAGGATAAAGATGAGAAGAAATCAGAAAAGCAGAAATTGTTCTGCAAGTACTGTAAAGGAAATGATCATATTATAAAGAACTGTCCAAAACTGGCTGCTAAAGAGGCAAAGAAGAAAGAGGCTGGAATGGTTGTTGCAGAGGCCTCTACACCAAAAACAGAGTCTGGAAATCTTGTGCAGGAAGAAGAATGGGCGTTTACTACTGTCTGCAGTTTTGACCCATCTTCTCATGATCAGTGCATGTCTGCACTAGACTCAGATGTTTGGTACTTTGACAGTGGGGCGACCAAACATATTACCTCGCAGCGCAGTTTCTTCTCTTCACTCGAGCCTGCCCCTACAGGGAATACTGTCACATGCGCCAATAACTCCTCTTATCCTGTTATGGGAGTTGGTAAGATCATTCTGACTAGTGCTGATGGTAGTTCTTTCACTTTGTCAGATGCTTTATTTGTGCCAGGGATCAAAAAGAACCTGTTATCAGTTTCTGCATTAGCCAAGATTGGCTTGGTTGTAAAATTCGTTGATGACAGGTGTACAGTCCATGATCTCTCAAATGGTGATGTGATTATTGCTTCTGGCATCTTATGTCGTGGGCTATATAAGCTCATAGACTATGAAAGATTTGTGAATGATTCGGCATGTGCAGTTCATGATTCTCAGGCTATGTCAGATGCAAAGCTTTGGCATGCACACTTTGGTCATCTGAATTTTGCTAGTTTGCTACGCCTGTAGAGATCTGAAATGATGTCCTCTTTGCCCAAACTTGAGGCTCCTGGAAAACATGTTTGTGAAGGCTGTATTTTGGGCAAAATGTAGCGTTCTTCCTTTCCAAAAGATGGTTCAGTTCGGGCTACGCAGAAATTGCAGCTTGTACATAGTGATGTCTGTGGTCCTATGCAAACACCCTCTTTTGGAAATTACCTTTACTTCATGACTTTCATTGATGATTTTTCCAGGCATGCATGGGTATATCCACTCAAAGCAAAGTCCGAAGTGTTCATGTGCTTCAAACAGTTTTTGGTTTTGGCTGAAAATCTATCAGCATGTAAAATGGGCACCCTCCGTTCTGATCGAGGGGGGGAATATATGTCTTCAGATTTTAATGCATTTCTGGCTGAACGTGGGATAAAACACCAATGTACAGTGCTTATACACCTCAACAGAATGGAGTTGCTGAACGAAAGAACAGGTCACTCATGGAGATGGCGAGGTGCATGGTCAAAAGTCAGGCTTTACCACATAGTTTCTGGCTTGAGGTTGTCATGTGTGCAGCATATGTACTGAACAGGTGTCCCACTAAAGCATTGCAGTCTATCACTCCATATGAGGCTTGGCATGACCGCAAGCCATCTGTTGCTCATCTGCGTGTTTTTGGTTGTTTGGCATATGCATTAGTGCCTGAACAACATCGCAGAAAATTGGATGATAAGGCAGTAAAATGTATTTTTGTTGGGTACAGTTCTGAAAGTAAAGGCTATCGTCTGTATCATCCATAGACTAAACGCATTCTGGTTAGCCGTGATGTTGTCTTTGTGGAAGATGCTATTCAGCCATTGCTTTCATGTACTAAGGAGACATCTGTTAGCTCCAAAGACATGTATGATACTTTGATGCCTCTTTTTACAGGTGGACAGTCTAGTGCTGGTCCTAATGAGGCAACTTCTCAGCCTTTGCAGGTTTCATATGATGATGTAGATCATTCCATTTCTGATGCAGATTTACATGATGCACTTGCTGATGAGAGAGTTGATATTGAGCAAGCAAAAACTATGCCAAAATGGCTGGTGCAGACTTTGCGTGACAGCAAATTAGATGCACCTTTGTCATATCGTACTCGTTCAGGCTCTCATAGTGCCTCCTTTGCATCAGATTGCTATGCTATGGCTGCATCTAGTCTCTGTGATGAGAATGAGCCTGTTTCTTTTGATGAAGCACAGAATTCAGAAAATTGGATGGCTGCTATGCAATCTGAATATGATGTTATAATGAAGAATGGTACATGGTCTTTATGTGACTTGCCTCCTGGCAAGAAGGCCATTGGCACTAAGTGGGTATACAAGCTGAAGCGTAAACCTGATGGTACAGTTGACAGGTATAAGGCTAGGCTTGTTGCAAAGGGTTATGCGCAGGAAAGAGGCATTGATTTTGATGAGACCTTTGCACCTACATGCCGTATGACTACTGTTCGGAGCATTTGTGCACTTGCAGCCCATCATGGTTGGAATGTACATCAGTTGGACATTAAAACAGCATTTGTGAATGGTGACTTGCATGAAGAAGTGTATGTTTTTCAGCCCCATGGCTTTGTGCAGAAAGGGCATGAAAACCAGGTGTGCAGGTTAAAGAAGGCATTATATGGTTTAAAGCAAGCACCACGTGCTTGGTATGAGAAGATACATGCCTATCTGATTGCACATGGTTTTGAGAACAGTCCAACTGAAAGCACCTTATATGTTAAGCGTGCTAATGATGTGCTTCTGATCATTGTTGTCTATGTAGACGACATGCTACTCACTGGTCCTATTGAGAAGCATATTGCTGATTTCAAGGTTGATTTGCATGCCTCATTTGAGATGTCTGATTTGGGGCATTCGCATCACTATTTGGGCATTCAGTTTATGCAAGTTGATGGTGGAATGGCTTTGTGTCAAACAAAATATATTGACACATTATTGCAGCGTTTTGGCCTTGAAGACTGTAAGCTATTGCCACTCCTATGGAGACAGGTTTACGATTGAGTCTTCATGATGCTGGAGATGCATTTGATGTTGTTCTCTATCAGCAGGCTGTTGGATGCTTGATTTACTTATGCATTACTCGGCCAGATATTCAGTTTGCTGTCTCACAGATGAGCAGGTTTATGCATTGCCCAGGAGTCACGCATTGGAAGGCGGTTAAGCGCATCTTTCGCTACTTGAGTGGTACTCGGCTACTTGGGTTGTTTTATCCCAAGGGGGGATCACTACCGCCAGATTTGCATGCTTTTTCTGACTCAAATTGGGCTGGTTGCTATGACACTCGTGTGTCCACCAGTGGCTTTTGCTTCATGCTTGGTAGCTCATGTATATCTTGGTTGAGCAAGAAGCAGCCTACTGTGGCCACTTCCAGTTGTGAGGCTGAGTATAGGGCAGCTTTCACAGCGACTATTGAGTGTGTGTGGCTCAGACGCCTTATGGCTGATTTGGGTGTTGGCCAGTCTTCTACCACCACCATCTTCACTGACAGTCAGAGCGCATTGGCAGTTGCGAGGAACCCTATGTTCCATGCTCACACTAAGCACATTGAGGTGCATTATCACTATGTCAGGGAGAGGTTCTCTACTGGGGAGATCAGCTTGGCATATGTGCCCACGCAGGAGAACATTGCAGACCTTTTCACGAAGGCTCTGCCTAGGGAGAAGTTTGAAGCTTTCCGCAAAGCTTTGGGCTTACTTCCTTTTGTGGAGTGATTTCCACATAGCTTGGCACTTCCTTATACATGAGTGCCAACTCCTTGTTCACCGCATCACTCCCAAGGGGGATTTGTTGATATATTTAGGTAGTGATGTGTGTGAACACTCTAGGACCGCTGGGGCACTTTTTTCCCTCTTTAGGAGGTTTTTTTCCCCCGGCTTGTATATACGCCTATTGCCCTAATGGGCTACTTATCTTTGTACATTCTCTAGTAATACATTCAGTATTGTGTGTTTGTGCTCCAAGCTTCTTCTTCTTCCTTGTGCTATTCGCGTGCTTCCGCAGACGTCTATCTCCAACAGTCTCCTTAGTATCTTTAGAATGTTTAGCCATATGTATATCTTCCCTATGTGGAGATGGTCTTGAATCCATGTCATGGAAGTTTGAGTTCCTTCTTTTGATGTTTTCAAATGGTTTTATGTTTTTTTTTTAGTTTATGTGTGTGTGTGTGTATGTACACCTAATAATATAATCAATGGCATTAAGAAACATTAGAACATAGTTGACATACACTCTTGTACTCAAGATGAGTGACTATAGAGATACATTGGAACAAGAAGAAAAGCTTGGTGGAATGTTTAGTTTCCAATATGGAGTTTTATGATGATAAAATATTTAGTTTCAAAGGACTTATGGAATATTGTCAATGGCAAGTACCCTAGTCCAAGACAAGCTATAAAGAATTTAGCTTCATCATCCAAGAAACCTATTGCACTAATTGTTTCTCAACAAGAGGTTATTGGAGAAGAAGACGAAGAAGAAGAAGAAGAAGAAGAAGAAGAAGAAGAAGAAGAAGAAGGAGAAGAAGAAGAAAGAGTAGGATAAGAAAAGGTCCTCTCATCATTGAGAGTCAAAGAAGCTATCAAGTTACTTCCTACAGAAGATTAGTCTAGATGGGATTCTAAACATGCAAGCGCTCTCATTTATTGCTATGGGAGTCAAGAGGCATATCATTCCAAAAACCAAGTCATGTAGAACCTCTCATCAGGCTTGGTTGGAGTTAGACAATATCTATCAAAGCAGAAGTCTGCAAGGAAAGCTCATCCTAGTGTAGTTGGCTGACCCAAGGATGAAAATTGGTGAGTTAGTTCAATCTCATATTTTGAAACTTAAAGATTTACGTGATCAACTTCTTGATGTTGGAGTCAGCATATATAATGAAGAGATGGTGAATACTCTCATAAATTGACTTCCATCTACATGTTTTTCTTTTATTATGTCTCTTTCTCTCTCTACAAGAGATAGAGAAATATGATTTGAAGAGTTGCAATTCCTATTACTTCAAGTTGAAGACCAACAGAAGAGTATCGAAGAGAATGATGAATCCATGGTATCATCACCTAAAACAAAAAAGAACAAGGATACTTAAAAGAAGGAAAAGAAGAATCAACAAAGCAAAAAGGAAATTAAGTCTGCTACTTCAATGTCTTTCTCTACATCTTCTTCCACATCTACTTCAACTACTTCATCCACACCCAAAGGGAAGCGCACTTCCACTACATCCACCTGAAAGAAAGGTATATGCCATTATTGCAAGAAACTAGGTCATTTTATAGAAAAATGCAAAAAGATCATTTTTAATGAGAAGAAAAGAGCATTAGATAATAATGTTGAAGATGGTTCAAACTCTAAGTTTTCCAATGAATAATCTTATGCATGTATCAATATTGAAGAAATAGAGTTTGATACCACAAGCTTGAGAGATGATTCTCTAGTTACTCCCTTGGAATGCAATTTTTATGCATTACCTTGAGTTAAGAGATCAAACAAAGGAAACACAGTCCTAGATATTGTCTTAAGAAAAAAAAGAGAAGTTCCAAGTGTGGCTCAATCCAAGTATCAAGCTTGAAAGTCCTCAATCAAGTGATTATTAGCTGTCCATGAGAATGGCTAGTCCCTACTACACTGTTATATCAATTCATGTCAATTATAAGCTTTTTTGTGCCTTTCTCGTTGTGGAAAGAGTGGAAAAATGAGGATGAAACCAAGATTCACAATAGATATGGAGTGATTGGAATCGAACTATATACTATATAGAAGAGAGGTAGAAAATCTAACCACTATATTCCAATCCTCAAGCTTAATTTGCAATCAGCTACATATTCTTAAATGTGAATTGCTTCTACCAAATATGGTGTTCTTCCAACAAAATGATGATTGTTGAGGCATGCAAAGCTCCATAATTGAACTATCTCGACTTTGATTAGAGATCCAATAGAAGCTACATAAAGGATGACTCTTCTCAAAGGAAGGACGAAGATTGAGTAGAGCTAAGTATCGTTCATGCTTGGTTTTAATGTTTGAATGATATTGTTTGTATCCTTTTGCACTTAATAATAGTAGCATATTGAAATAAGATAAATCTAGAAAGATTAAGTCTAGACCAAGATAATGAAATTAACTTTTGACTTCAATCATTAACATGCATTTCCACAAAGAATTTGTTTTTAAAATAATGTTTGTGCATCAAAGAATGGATTCTTGTAAACACAAATCAAACTTTCCATTCTATAGATTATTCTTTTATTGTACAAAGTATATGTTTCATAGCGTTGTGCAGCAAAACAAAAGGAAAATATATGCATCAAGATTATGCATTTTAGTATCAAGGAATCCTTCATCAACTTTGGCATGCAAGCACATGCAACTACATGCATGCAATCACATGCACTTGCATGAGTGAAAGTAATCAATTTTCTTCTTTGTATACATCATGCATGCACCGAAGTAAAAGGATTATGCATACATGAATAGATTAATGGTATTGCAAATATAATTAAAGTTGAAACTTAGAGTAGGCTTTAATAAGTTAGAAAATAAAGGGACTTCAAACAAAAAGATTGGAAACAAGTCAACCTTAACTTGAGCTTATATATTCAGCTTGGTTAGTTCATCAAGTATTATCGTCATAAGACATGGATGAAAAATCCTTGAAACGTTTAGACATAAACTCTAAACTAGAGTTCTTGTATACTTTATTGGCAAGAGTAATTGTTATATTAAGTATGGGATTAAGACATGTTTCTTTATGTTATTATTCCATAAAGATTTTTATACTTGAATATGAAATAATACATAGGCAATTCCAAGGTTTAGTCTAGCTATTTCAATACTTAAAGAAGAACATGTGAGAATCATGAAAAGACCAGAACTAGTTTCAAGATAATTATAGGAAGTTCTTTGAAGGAAAAAAATCTCCAAATAATTTTAGCAATTTAGAAAATTGTATCTTTCAAAGTTAAAGGATACCAAAGATAAGTTGAGAAACACTGATGGAAAGATGCCCATCAAGTGTCTCAAGAGTAAACCTTTGATAAATCTAGTTAAAGGTTGTACGAAATAATGTTCCATGCAATTAGAATTCAATATGCATTGTTCAATTGTAAATTCAAGAAAATATCTTACAAGATAACTATTGAAATAATATAACACTAAGGATTGAAAATCCAAAGTAATATATCTTTTGATAGGATAAAGAGATTCAAACAGGAAATGTTTTGAACAAACGTGCACCTATTAAGAACAAGAAACTATTACTTTCCATCATGCTAAAGGAATCATGCACTAATTCAAAGCATCACTTTGTGTTAGATTGATACATAAGGAATCAAGAGACAATACTTGAATGATCCAAGTAAATTATAAATTCAATCTTCTTGGATTATATGAATATTCATATGACTTTGAGACAAAGGTGAATCTTAAGGATCATTGATCTACAAAAAAAATAAAATTATAGGTTTTATGTTGATTTACATTGCTCAAGAAGAAGAATTGTACTTTTAGATAAGCTATTTGTAAAGATTAATCTTTGAACAACCACAGATACTTGATCCATGCACTAGTGATGCCCAAAAATGAACTAGTATCTTGAATATATCCATTTCATATGTTAGTGCGTAGATAACACATAGTGGAAACAATGTATTGGGTAGGGATTCTTTTTATCCACCATTATCATCCATTCCCTACTTTGCACCAGGTTCAAATTTTTAGAGTGCAAAGAGAGATGGTGTTTTGATTCATTTGGGTAGGGATTAGATACTTAGATTCACCTCTATTCATTTGAAATACATGGTGAATCCCACCGCAGATTGAAACATGTTTTGCTAGATTAGAACATGAGGCTCGAGCATATGGCTGTAGTTTTGTATATAGATTTATTTCCAAAGATTAGCCTAGTGGTTAAGCCCTACAGATGGGAAAGGAGAGGTCTTGGTTTCAAGTCCTACAAGAGTCATGGGGGAGCCCCAAGACCTCTAGAGCTTCTATAAACATCCACTTGAGTTAACACCATTTAACTATGACACTTGGCACACATGTACTTACATGACCGACACTTGGATGGTTAGTATTCACATGTGTTAGAGGGAAGTGCCTTGGAGAGAGCTATATATAGAGGCATAAGGTTGGGAGGAGAGTCATCTCTCAAGATTGTGATGGTCCTTATGATCTTGCTTCATTATAGAGAATGCCTTTTCTCATGGATTTCTAAGAAACAACCAAAAATAGGTACATCTTTAAGTGAAATAGAGCATGGGGATGCCTTTCGAGCTACACTTGAAGGTATTTGCTGGCAGAAAAATCTAACTTATCTTGATGTTCATGTTCATCTTGCTATATAGATATTTTCAAATACTCAAAGTGTTATTGCTATTGCAAAGAATCATGTTCATCATGCAAGGACAAAGAATATTGACATACACTATCATTACATTCACGAAAAGATATCTAAAACCCACATTGAGCTAACTTATGTACATACAAGTGAGAATATGGCAGATATATCTGCCAAAGCATTATCGAGAGATAGACATCAGACATTTTGCAGATTATTGAACCTTATCCCATTATGATATTGAGGGAGGATTGTTAGAAGACAATGTAACAATGCCTTAAAATTGCCAAAATTCCAACAACCCTAAAGTTTGGAAAGTCAAATTTTGGTCGAAGATGGTAATAGAATTATATATTGCTCTTTCAATAGTACTCTCTAAGAGCTTTCTAATGATATAAAACACTATACCATGAGACATATTTTTCTTGTGCTTTTCACCTTATTATTAATGAATGGCTAGAATTTAAAGTTTGAGAAGCATATTGATCCAATGGTTGAAACTAGAATAACCATATTGAACCTCTAAAAAGAAAAACCTATTAAAATAAAAGCACTCACATAGACTTGTGAAAAAATTAAACAAAAATTCATCTTTTTGAGATTTTCAAATTACATTTCACCTAGCTTTTGATGGACATTGAACCGTATATAAGGAGGGCTCTAAGGCCTCATTGTATCATCAATGTGCAAGCTATATACAAGCTTGACCTCTAGGATTATGTGCACAGAGGTCTTGGATTCATATTTTGTAAATTTTGATGAGGTATTGTACTAGGTCTTTACCTACCACTTCAATATGAGAAGGTTCCATAGATGCTCCATAACATTGCAAAAGATCTCATTTTAGATTAAGGTTTTCTAATAATTATCTTTGATAGTTTACACAATTCATATTTCACATATTCTCTCACATAATACCTCTTAGGCACTGTTTTTCTACATTTTGTACCTAGAATCCTTTTCATTCAACCTATACTCAATTTCATATCGTTACACACATTGTACATTTAGATTAAGCATTTTAGTTAGTCTGTAGTTAGCATTCAATTGCTACTCTTTGAAAATTGTCTTCTCTCTATTCTTTTGTCATTCATCTCATTTAATTTGTTCAATGCATGTTATGTGCGAAGTTTGAAATGTTGGAATGATCCTGAAACACTTGTGATTATTTCTTAGGCCTACCACACTTCCAACACATACATCCAATTATATCTCTTGGTAATTAAATGAATGAGGATGGAGAGTTCCACATGAGAAATGGGTGATTCTACGTAACTTCAACATTGGTTACTCTTGTAGGTAAAACATTATTAGATAAATTTTATATTCCACATCAATCTTTGCACTTTTCATCACCAGTCCTAGGTTTTAACATTATGGAAAAAATGCAAATCCCTTCATATAATCAGTGATGTCCAAATGTGGTGCTTCAACCCAATTTGAATATGCCAACTCCAAGCAAACATGTACACCCATTGGTTTGAGCTCCACTTGATACATCAAATCTTGTTGAGTCTCTTCTTGATATTATCTTGGAGTAAAATCTATCCTTATGGTTCTTATAGATAGCAATAGGTAGTGAGATATAGAGAGAGATGTTCATCTAGTAGCACAAGACCACACCTCAAGAATGAGCCCCATCTTATTGGAAAATTATTGATAACATCCACGTGATGTGAAATGTGCTAGATATTTCATTAGCAACCATGATCCTAAAATTGAACACAAGATCCTTCCAAAATGGAATTATGACATTGAACCTCTTATGAGACTTTCCTTAAGGGAGCATTAGATTTTGACCTCTTAGTAGATTGTGCAAGTTTTTTGAAATATACTCATTAGGGAAAAATGAACTTTGCATGGGCCTTTTAGATAAATAAATGATTATTGATGGAAAATTCAAAAGAGGGTGGTGGAAATAGTCTATATCCTATGGAATAGGAGGTTGCAAGAGGGAGGGTATAGATTAAAACCTTATTTATTGAGTTTTATCTATAGAGAAGGAATCTTGTAACTAGCCTCGACCCAAAAATTCAAATTAAGAAAAAAGTTCTAAAACTTGTCATTACACTTCATAATGGATCCCCCACTATTTCTTAGGATCAAAAGTGCTCCTTCTTACCCCAAATTAAAAATCTTTTGAGCTAGAAAAAATGAATTTTTTCAATAAATCTAAAAGAAGAGTTATTTCCCTCCTAAAACTCATATTTTCATACCCAAGTCCCAGAAATTTTTCGTTTTCCAATAGTTTCTCTCTTCACCATGCCATCAAAGCTCTCATGTGTCTGTTTTCCAAGCCATCTGCATCTTTTGTCCTGAACAACTATTGTAGCTTGAAGACTTTGAACTTCAATGGAAACATTGAAAGCTTGTAGGTGACCAAGAAATCAAGTTTTCACATTAAGATGTCATAATGTCAAAGCTATGAAAGGACAATGGATACCACATGAGTACTCCAAAGGTGCATGGGTGTACATGTAATTCCCTAGACTTGAACCTCGTTGAGTTAGAGATCATGGAAAATTGGATGTTCGTTGGATGGTAAAGTTGGTTGGCTTCAAGAATCACTAAGATTTTGGGATGGTTGCCATTTTACAACATGCTTTTAAAATGGCAAGTATAAACATTCAAACTCCAATAGAATGAGATAGCTTGTCAATTGTAAGTACTACTTTACAATATTGCATGGTCAAGAGTAGACAACCAGACTGCACCGGAGTGTAATTAGCTAGTGGTGTTGCATGCACCTGTTCTAAGTATATTCTAAATAACTAATTGGTCTATTTATTCTATTTGGTATTAATTTGTGTACTGAAGATAAGTAGACTTTGTTGTTACATATCTATATAATTCAGAAGTCTGTGTAAGTACAATACTCTGTAGAATGGATAGTTTACTATTATTAGTGATTTGAGATTTGATTAGTCTATTCGGTTGTCACGATCAATATTATCAAGTCTGGTAATAATCAACACATACTAGAATCGGGTATACTTTGTGTAGTCTAGAGGTATAATATCGGAGTGTTGCAGTACTGAAATAGAAGGCATTGGAGAAACTAAGAGATTTAGAGTAATCTAAATCATCCCACCCAAGAACCCATAGTTGACCTACTCCTATCCTTCAGTGGATGGAGGGAAGAGAGGTGAACACTAGTGATCCTATTGGGGAGTTGTTGGCATCATACGGGAAGAAGCAAGTACGGGCATACACGCAGATCTAGCACTGAGGCAACCCATTAAAATTTTTCCAAACCTTACATCAATTAAAAAGTGATTCTCATCACTAGAAACCCTTGTAAATACCGTTTCACCTTTTTATAGCTCCATTTTGTGCAAGTTGAGGAGTCCTCGAGCTTGAGGAGACTTAGAAGTAAGTGCCTACCAATTTTCATATTTTTTAGACCTCGTTTGAGCCCTCAAATAAGCCCTGGAACCTAATTTTTAACTAGGCCGGACACTAGGTCTGGACAGGGCCAAAGCTAGTCAAAAACTATAAATAGAGCTAGAGAGCTCATTTTTGAGGCAGCTTCTTGTAGTTTTGAGCTTGTATGAGAACTTGGTTATAATAGAAGTGATTCCATTGTCTTACTCTTTTTGTTCTTACCGGGTGTGCGCGTGTGTGTGTATGTGTGTGCATGTTGGTGTGCTTCTCACTCACACATTTGTGTCTTCACTTGCTCGAGGTCTTCATACCATCCTCATGTCTTCCCGGATTGACATTAAAGGAGGTGCTACTCATCACTGAGCTACACCAAATTTTGGCGCCGTTGCCGAGGATTCGAGCTTTGAGGACGAGCGTGTGATGGTAAGACGTAGAGAGGACGCGTTGGAATGGTAAGTAGTAGGTAAATTTCTTGTTTCCATCTCCATCTCCATCTCCATCTCCACCTCCTTCTCCACTACATATTCCCTCTTCCTTGTCATTCTCCTCATTTGCTTTGTGCGAGTTTGAGAGAGAGCGAGTGTGTGTTCTTGTTTTTGTGTGCTTTTGCATGTTTCTTGCAGGTTTCAGCTTCATCCTCATCTCCAGCAAGCTCAGCAGGTACGGATTTTCTCTGCACAGGCCCCGAGGCATCAAGCTCGAAGTATCACGACACACCGAAAAGTTGACCCAATCATGATTCTGAGTGCACCACAACACTACGCAGGCCGAGAGCTCCTAGGATCACTATACAGAACAGAAAAATTCACCATATCCCGACCTATCGCGACACCTCGAAGTATCGTGACACTCCCAGGTATGGCGACACTCCCAAGTATCGTGACACCTCGACCTATTGCGACACCTCCACCTATCGCGACACTCCCAAGTATCGCGACACCTCGACCTATCGCGACACCTCGACCTATCGCGACACCTCGACCTATCACGACACCTCCACCTATCGTGACACCTCGACCCGACCTATCGTGATACGCGGGCTTAACGCATGAATTTTTAGGGTGAATTAATTGAGTGTGTTGAGGTACTTTTAGGGCTTAATTTTGGACACACTAGGATGATATTAGAGTCTTAGAAGTGGGCAAAATACCTAGAAATCAGGGAGGAATTTCCTGAACCCTGAGAGCTTGTTTTGACCCCTAACTGCCTGAATGGTCATAACTTCACCATATGAACTCCGATTGATGAGATTTTGGTCTTCTTGGAAAGCTTGTTGAGAATCCTACGTGGACCTCGACTGGTTTTTGTAAGAATCATACGCGTAGTTTTAGAACATGTATTTTTAAGTTGACCTTTAGGTGGGACTAGGTGGTCATAAGATTTTGGAGGTGTAGTGAGTTACTACAAGGGGGGCCAGTAATTGTTGATGTGTATCTTTCAATCCATTGTGGTAAAGGAGCTATATTAACTTGCGAACTTTTGCAGGAACATTGTGTGCAAGCAAGGCAATTCAAAGCAAGCTAGCAAGGGTGAGTACCAAGCTTGGGAGAAGGTTTCCTGGGCTTGTGTAGCAGTTTGGTCAACAAGTGAGTTAAGGTTGGAAGTTCTCTCAGCCCTCCTTTGTCAATTCCTAGCTTAGGCTAAGTACGACTTAGGTGTGGTAATTAATTAGGGCAACGCTAGGCACACATCAAGTCCAAAAGAACTAATCAACTAAGTGCAAGCATTAAGTAGGTCTTAAGTGTGAAAACCCTAAGGGACAAAAGTAAAATTGAATCGGTCATTTATAAAGTGCGAAATTCACTTAAGTACTCCTGACGACGTGATATCAGACAAGATCCTAAACATAATATTCAATTAAAAAGAACAAAGAGATTGGTACAAATTAACCCGCGATGAGAGTGGACTTGGGACCAAGGGTGTAGATAAACCAATCATATGAACCTTAGGTCAGGCAGACACTTAGGCCGAGACCGACAAAGCCTCAGATCTTCTGAAGCTAGTGTCAATCACACTACTAGGTCTTGGGCCCAGCAGTTGAGTGATTACCCATACACTCCCAGATCAGAAACAAGTGATTCTGAGATGTCCCTATAACATGGAGAGACCAATAGGTAGTTCAGGGGTGGCATACCTAGAAAAGCCAAAAGGACCTTACAAGACTCAATTGGAATACATCAGGACTAATCGTCTAGGTGCTCGCATCTACGAAGACGGCCTGAGAAGATCAGTGGTCCAGATTAAGAATCCTGATCAAGCCCATGGACTAGAACACCCGGTAGTCAAATTCGAGAATGGAGCATACCTAGATAAAGAAGGGACTATTTATGTAGCCACCACTCTCCCAGATAGAACAGACGAGTTCGGGAATGTGATCGTAGGAACCGACATGGGTGATATAGAGCAAGAGAACTTAGAGAGAGAGCCGAGGACTCCTCGTGGTAAATCAGTCTTGACCAGGATTATGACTCCAGAGTGGATTCCCCATGATAATAAAAGCATAGATTTGCTTTTAAACCGTGAAACCGATGAGGCTTTTTGGAGGTATAAGCCTACCCAGCCTCATGAAATGGGATCCCTCACAATCTATGAGTTTAAAGACCCTGATAGCCCAGGCAAAGTAACCTACCTAGACAATACATCAGAGAGGATCTTCGTGGTCACTGAGCATGGTAGACATGCCTACACATGGAAGGGTGAATTTGTTTTTCCCCAACCTCGGTCCAATGTGTCCTACAGCCACCAAGGAGTTGGGACCTCCCAAGCTCATGGAGCTCAAAGAGATAGAAGTAGAGACAAACCTGAGGTAAGCTTTGCCAACTCCCTGGGAACAGAAAGGAGGAGAACATGGATAGATAGAGAAGAAACCGAGAGACCTGGAGCCCCAAGGAACCAGAGAAATGCCGATGATTTCCCTTTGCCAAGGCCTACAGAACACACTAGGACCCTAAGGCCAACTCAACTGGTGAAGTCCATGAAGAATTACTTCGATGGCACTGGAGACCCATATGACCATGTGGTAGAATTTAGGCAAGTCTTGAGAGCTGAACAGGTTGAGGACCTATTCACACAATACAATGCTTTTGGTCTAACCCTCAGGAACACTGCCCTTACATGGTTTGAACCCCTGAATGAGAGGCAGTTTAGGAGCATAGACCAACTTTTAGAGGCTTTCGTCACTGAGTTCTCTAAGAGTGGCATACAGCATAATACCTCCTCACTGATTCATAGTTTTAGGCAAACACCCCAAGAGACGGTCAGACTTGCAGGAAGACGGTTTAGGCAATACCTAGAGAGGTGCCCAATGCCTGAGTTACCCACACCAGCCAAGCAAGTGGCTTTGTTCTTAGATGGATTGTTGAGCACCAAGCTCAGGTCATATGTGTATCTGAAGGACCCCAGAACTATAGAACAGTGCGTGCCCATATGCATAGACATTGAGGATAATCTAGGTGAGGAGTTAGAACTATAAAAAATCTATAAGGATTCGGATAGCTCTAGTAGCCTCACATCTGGTCAATCCACATCCATTGAGGAACTTGTAGAGAAGGTAGCTCAAAAATTAGGTGTCTCTAGCAAACAAATTCCAAGATTTGCCCCAGTCAAGAGGTGCTATACGTGTGGAGCTGACCATATGGCGAGTGTTTGTCCTATTATGGCCCAACCCCAAGTGAATCCTAGTAGCCAGTACTGCACCATAGAGCGAAGGTACACCAACCACACCGCACAAGACTGCCCTTATAACAAACAAACTGTCAGGCAAAATTACCCTCAGCCATATCCACAACAGGGTAGATACCAGAATCAGTACCCACCACAACAATATGGCAGACCACAACAATCTTATCAGCCACCTTATCAAGGGCAACAGAGACCTCAACCAGTCCTAGCGCAGTAACCCCCTGCTCCAACCAATGTGATCCCAGTGAAATATGCATCTGCTGAAGAAAATCTGAATAGAGCCATAGTCCCAGTCACACCGTTGCTATCAGACAGTGATCCAAGTGACCATAGTTTTGACTCCACACATGTTGATAGCCCACAAGCTTACTACATGCAGTCACCCGAGCATAACGAGTCATACTATTATGAAGACCCAAGTGAAAATAGTGGGGAGCCTGAGTATGCTAATGTCATGTACACAAACCCCAACTCTAGACCTCAACCTAGGCAGGTACGACCCCCATTTCCTAGAGGACCATGCTTCAGATGTCAGGGAGATCACCTTATACGTGATTGCCCACTGCCTACCCCTACACAACCCCAACCAGTGACAATTCAGGGCTTCTGTCAAGATTGCAGAAAAGAGCATCTCTTACGAGATTGTCCGAAGAATCCCAATAACCTGCCAAAAATCACTCCTATCAACGTCATTGGACTAGTAGTAGACTCTACAGGAAGTGTAACTTCCACTACCCCAGTGCATGTGGTCATTAGAGCTCAAGCCTTGCAGCAAACTCAAGGAGTGGGCTTGGGAAAGAATTCTGAGGTTAGCGAGACAGAGAGTATAACTAAGAAAAGGACAAGAGCTTGGAGAGGTAGCCAAGAAAGAATGAAAAGACAATGGTCATAGAAAATGAGCAAACTTGAAGAAAGCTTGAGAGAAACCAAAGCAAAGATAAGTGAACTCGCATCTCAAAACCACTCTCACACCACCTCTTCACCACCATTTCCATCTCCCTCCAACCCATCACCTTCCATTCCCCAACATTCTAATCCACCACACGTAACCCACCCACCACCCAGAGTAGGATCAGTCCTAGCGGATCCCACTCCTGAGGATCTAGACATGATGCTTAAAGCATATCAGGCCAGAATCCAGGAAGGGCCCAACGTGACAGATAATGACAAATGTTACCCTAGAGCCGATCTAGAAATAGAGAGAACAAAGCTTTGTGCTAAGATGGTCGAATTGGCGCAAGCCATGTTTGAAGCCAGTCGCTTGTTCAATGGCTCTAGCTCCACTAGAACACCATTGCATTTTGACGATCTATTAGATAGATTGGAAAGGCTACTTGCAAAGTCTGGGAAAGGAGCCTCCTCCCAGCTTGAGGGGAGTGCAAGAGATAGAATAAGCTTTCCTCCCCAGGAAGCTTATGTGCCTAACTCCACTGAACCAGACACTTCTTCTTCTATGAATAGGTATTCACCAGAGTTCCTGAGAGAGATTCAAGAAGAGAAGTGGGCAAAGGAAAGTGAATTCCCTCCTCCCATTGAACTTGTGGATGACGCACATGATCAATTCCCACAAGACATCCCTTCTATCTATGAAGAACAGGAAAGTGCCCACCCTCATGAGAGGTTAGACTTTGAGTCTAATTCCTTGCAAGAGTTACCACATTTCACAGGCCCATGGGAAACCAAGTCAACTTGCATGAGAGCACTCACGGTCATGATAAGAAACGAAGATTCGATCATACCTAGGAATACTGAGGTAGTAAAGAACAATAAAGTGTAGTGCAACCTCACTTTAGAAGAGCTACTCAAAGTTAAGCCAGAAGTGTGGAAACATGTAGCCAAACAAGTGCCGGAAATAGCAAAAGCGCGTTCCCTGGTAGGATCACATAGAACAGTGCCAGAAATACCATTGGATAAGATAGGAGATATGAGTGAAGGAGAGGAAGGAAATACCTATCTACCAGTTACCCATCAGGGATACACAACCAAGGCAGTTTTGGACTCAGGTGCACGAGTTGCAATTGCTACCACTTCCTTATGGAAGCATTAGGGCAAGCCAGCACTCAGGCCAATGAGAATGAAATTGCAGATGGCCGATGGTCATATTGAAAGGCCCTTAGGATTGCTAGAAGGAATAACTCTCACTACATGTGGTGTTGAGTTTGAGCATACTTTTGCTATATGCGACTTTAGCAAAAACCAAGCCTACGAGATGATTTTGGGAAGGCCATTTATGCGGCAATTGCAAGTGGTACAGGATTGGGGAACCAATTCCTTGTATTTGCAACATCTAGGTGTTACAACCAAAGTCAATCTCAAGGATTACTCTCATAGAGACGTACCGCCTATTCAATGGAATCCCATCCATAGAGCCAAAGATGAGACTGAGTCTGTGCATTCCATAGGATCCGGATCCTCATGGATGCATGAAGACACTCACTTATGGATGTGTAAGGTAGCAGTAGAAGAAGAGAAGAGAGAGAAAGCTAGAGAGGTAGGTGCAAAAGAAACCCATAGATCAATTCAAGACCCAGCCTATGCACCAATAGTTTTTCCTGACGAAGAATTTGAGCCTCATGGCTGGGCTGAAATTTTAGCAACAATGGATGTAGCCATCAATGAAGAACAATGGACACCCCACTGTGATGAAGATGGCTATGACATTTCAGTCTTTTCAATAGAACCGATCATGGGAGATGCAGTGTTAGAAGAATGCGAACCTAGCCCTGATGCATTTAAGGATGCAAGTGACTCCGACCTAGAGTCAATCATCATGGACCCACCGTTTGCATCAGAGGGAGAATACTTCTATGAGGTAGAAGTTCACCCTCAGAGACATGAAGAGCTCATGAATGAGGTGAGATTAACCACAGAAGTGACCACCAAGAGTGAAGGAAAGAAAAGAAAGAAGAAAGAAGCCACACCGGAGGAAGAGGAGTCCTTGTTTGAGGTGCCGGAAAATTTCAAGAAGTATGAGATAGAAGATAGAAGAGTCATGGTAAGAATGCCTAAACGCGAGGCACAATCAAGAGAGGCCTATGATAGCAAGGAAACTACTAAGAAAATAGTCGTAGCCGTAGAAGAAGGAGAAGAAAGATGCACCTACATAGGACATGACCTGACGGAAGAAGAAGAGCAAGAGTTGATAGCTTTGCTAAGGGAGTATCGAGATGTATTCGCTTGGAGCTACAAGGACCTGAAAGGTGTAGACCCGGACATATGCTCACATACGATCCCCATGACTTCAGAGGCTAGGCCCTCTAAGCAAAAGCCATACACATACAATGACAACTATGCGGCCAAGATCAAGGAAGAGATAGATCGCTTGGTTGAAGCTGGATTTATCTATGAAATTGAGCATACTGAATGGGTATCCCCCATTGTAGTGGTGCCCAAAAAGAATGGCAAACTACGTGTATGCATTAACTTGAAGAAGGTTAACGCAGCCACTATCAAGGATAGTTATCAGCTTCCTATCACCGAGGATCTATTAGAAAGGGTAGCAGGCAAGGAAGTGTACAACTTCCTAGATGGGTTCTCTGGCTACAATCAAGTAGCCATTGTACCAGAAGATCAGCATAAGATGGCTTTTGCCACAGAGTGGGGCATATTTGCCTTTCGGGTAATGCCATTCTGGCTTACCAATGCACCTGCTACCTTTCAAAGATTGATGTGTCACGTGTTTAAAGAGTTCTTGAGGAAGAATTTGGAAGTCTATGTTGATGATCTATGCGCTCATTCCAACATTAGACAGACTCATATACCTGAACTCAGGTAAATCTTTGACAAATGTAGAGAATATCAAGTCTGCTTGAACCCAGAAAAGTGTGTTTTCATGGTCAGGCAAGGCAAGATCCTAGGACACATAGTATCAAAGAACGACATATCCACTGACGAAGAGAAAGTGAGAGCCATTGCAGAACTACCTAGGCCAAGGAATGTCAAGGAGGTACAGGCCTTCATGGGGCATTGTGGTTACTACCGTCGGTTCATTCACATGTATGCCATCATTGCAAAGCCTCTATATGCCCTTCTAACTAACTTTGAGTGGACTGATGAGTGTGAGAACTCTTTCACGGAGCTCAAACGAAGATTGTGTTCAGCACCAATCTTGACCACACCAGATTGGAATAAGCCATTCCATGTCCATGTAGATGCATCCAATTATGCAATTGGATGTGTGCTAGCACAACCTACGAGTGAAGGTAATATGGATCTTCCAATTGCCTATGCCAGTAGACAACTGAATGCAGCTGAACGAAATTATACCACCACTGAACGGGAGGGGTTAGGCATGGTATACGCAGTTAAAAAGTTTAGACACTATTTGCTTGCAAATAAGTTTAAATTTTTTACTGATCATCAAGCTCTGTTGTACTTGGTAAACAATCCATGCAATACAGGTAGATTGGTAAGATGGTTCCTCTTGCTAATGGAATACGACTTTGAAGTTGTGGTGAGGAAAGGAAAGACCCATCTGAGAGCAAATCATCTCTCTAGGCTCACATCAGGAGAGGGCCCACAAGGAGAGTCAGATGACTTACCTGATGCTTACTTGTTTAATTTGGAAGTTGTACCTCAGTGGGCTAAGCCATTAGTGCCAGTATTAACATACGGGCCTAATCACTCTATAATAAACACACAAGATAGGGAGATAGTAAAAGCTCAAAAGTATCATATCTTGGCAGGAAGTATGTACAAGCATACCGATCAGGGAGTATTAGCCTGTTGCGTAGAGGAGGACGAGTACGCTAAATGGTTGCAATTAGCACATGTAGGTGCATTAGAGCAACACTACTCAAAACAACAAACCCTACAGACTCTAAGGAGATTAGGAGTGCATTGGCCAACTATGGAAGTTGATGTCCATAGAATGTGCAAAGAATGCCCAATCTATCGCACTAAACCACGAGTGGAACACGCCACTCTTTATCGAGTGTCTCTAGTGCCAGATTGGAGTGAACCACTGGTAGCCTTCTTGAGGACGAAAACATTCCCTCAAGATATGACATTGGCCAGACAAAGAAGTTTGGAACAAGAAGCCTTGGAGTACGCACTCGTTGGTGATAATTTATACAAACGTGGTAAAGATGGTTACCTAAGACTGTGTGTCCATGAGAGCGAATACCTCAAGATATTAGAGACTGCTCACCAAGGTGTAGCAGGAGGACACTTCGGTCCAGATAGGGTGATCAAGGCAATACTATTTGCAGGATTTTGGTGGCCCACCCTTCACATGGACGCCCATACCTACGTGAAGAGGTGTGAGGTTTGTCAGCGAACCCAGTATCCCATACGCAAGGATGAGATGCCATTGAAGCCTATGATGGGTGGACGTGCATTCTCTAAGTGGGGAATATACTTTGTTGGACCTATTAATCCCCCAACTAAAGGTTCACATGCTAAGTATATCATCGTGGCCACAGACTATCTAACCAAGTGGGTAGAAGTGAAAGCCACTACAAAAAATGATGCTCAAACAACTGATTTGAAAATGCGTTCACGAGGTACGGATTGCCAATAGAGTTGGTGAGTGATAGAGGCACACACTTCTTGAATGAAGTTATAGAAAACCTTCTCCAAGAATTCCTGGTGATACATAAGAAGTCTGCTCCCTATCATCCACAAGCTAACGGTCAGGCTGAGAGCACAAATAAGATCTTATGCAATGTGCTGACTAAATTGGTGAATAACAAACACTCTGATTGGGACAAACAGCTACACCAGGCTGTTTGGGCATACCGAGTTGCCTATAAAACGGTACTCCAAGCCACACCCTTTCAGATGGTGTTTGGCCAGAACGCGGTGCTACCATTGGATTTTTTGATACCTACATTCAAAGTAGCACAAGAGCATGATTGGATCGGCCATGAACTCTCCTCTAGAATCTTTGATCTCGAACGCTTAGGTGAGACACGATTGAGAGCTGCAGCAGGGATCTATGTAGCCAAGAAGAGGCAAAAGGCGTATTTTGATACACATGTGAAGGATAAAGGATTAAAAGTAGGAGACCTAGTCCTAGTCTACACATTGAAGCAACATGCACGAAAATTAGAGAAAAGAGGCTATGGACCAATGATTATCAATAGGATCTCCACAAGTGGAGCAGTACAACTAGCCACTCTAGAAGGTGACATACTACCAAGTTACATAAGCGGATGTAGAGTCAAGTTATATCAAGAACCCCTAACTGAAGAAATGCTCAATCGACTCAATACTACAAAGAAACGTAAGGATGAGGAAAAGAGAATTCGAGAAGAAGCACATGCTGAAGCTTTAGAACGCATTCGACGAATGAAATTGAGAAGGCAAGGTAGAGATCAACGCATGACTGATGCTCATGAAGCTCTAGGTTATCACATGGCCATGTGCGAGGCTTCAAGTGAACTGGCCCGTAAGATAGTTGATCGACTACCTTTTGTGACCCTAGAAGTAGGACAAGGAGAGAGTGCAAGGACCGTGAGAGCTTTAATTGATTCAGGAGCGGCCACTAGTGCAGTTTGGCTTTCTTATTGCCAACAATTTCAATTGGAGGTAAAACCCCTAGAAGCATATCTGATAGGATTAGGAGGTGTTGAAACCCCTTGCATGGGAGAGGTGGAACTTCCCCTCTACATTCAAGAGGTCCTCATGCCAGCAAAAGTACTAGTATGTGAAGACGAGGATCTTACCGAACCTCTCGTCTTGGGCCAAGACTGGATCTATGATCACGCAGTCAACCTCAACCTAAGAAGTGGACTTCTTCAGGCTTGGGTAGGCCAAATCCGCCTTACGATTGAATTAGAAAATCAAGCACTCCAACCATTAGAACGGGCACCAATTCCTGGTCCCTCCAGGAACCCACATGAAGATAATGTTACTTTTGTCCAAAGTTCTATGGTGTAGAGGATTGTCACTCTTGCCAAAGGTACAAAAGTCAAGGAGGAACTGCCATCTGTCCCAGAGAAGAATCTAAAGGGGAAGGCTCAGCAACACCCGACACCAAGGAGACCGATGAACAAGAAGCATGAGCACCAACTTCGGCAGTATGAAGTGCCTCGTGGCATGAAACAGATATGGATACGCAAGGGGGAAAAAATCACGACCCCAAAGACAGGGTCTCAAAAGAGCATCAAGCAAGCCACACTGTCAAGGACTAAAATGAAGGAGATCCCTAGTCAACACTCTAGGCATACCATGTCTATGTGGGTCCCTAAGCGGTCAATGAAGGCTAGCTCCAATGCTAGACAGATATGGGTGCCCAAGGCCTGCTTATGAGCCCAAATAGCTCCAACTCTAGTCACTAGCATAATTCAACACTCACAAGTCCTCTTGGCAAACAACTCAGGAACTCTGCTTACATCCCACACTAACACGCACTCGGTCAAACCTAGGAATGTCTGGAAATGGGTACCCAAAAGGTCCCAAATCCAGCACAATCTAGTCCATAAACCTTTAACTGTCATCAACTCAAGGAGCCACGAATCCTCAAACAAAGTCTGGAGAATTAAACCCTGTATCAAACCCCAGATCCAGATTTGTAAATCCATCCACTGTGAAGTAGATGCATTTGGAGTACCTTGCATATCCAAAGTATGCATCTAGAATGAGACTAACCACTAACCACCACTCACATCTATCACAAACACTTCACCTCTAACCACTAACCATCTCGATTGTCATGTTAGTATTGTGAAGGGAACACTATTACATCCTGTTTCCTATGCAACACTAATGTGCCTCTCTTCTGCTAGCAGATAAGCATCAACTGCTGCAAGGAGTCTCATGGCAACAGCAGCAGGAACAAGCTCTCAGGCAGGCACTAGCACTCAAAGTAATTGGGATACCATGCCTATGGAAGCTCCACTGACAGCAAGGCCTGAAGAGCTTTTGAATGTGAGAAGAATTCCTATCTCAGATCCTCCAAGTGGCCTAACAGAAAGAGTGAAGGGGCATTCTCATTGGTTCAACGAGATGCCAAGAGATTTGGGAGATGCGGACCACATATGGGAGTCCAAGTTGGAATTCGGAGGAGTATGGTGGACATTTCAATTCTTCTCGAGAGAATTTGAAACATTACAGAATGCAGCTCCTCTTCAAGATATTTGGATGAAAGCGGGATTGCAAGATTATTTTAGTGCAGCTTTACCTAAACCTGATTTTCTTCGGTGCTACTACTTGATTGCCACACTGAAGGCGATAGGAGATAAAGATCATTCAGGCACATTCCTAGTGCCCTCTCTATCAAACCAGGAGGAAATGAAGAAGTTTGAGTTGAATATTACTTTAATCCGGGAAGCCCTTCAGATGTATGGCACCCACATACCTTCCGATCGAGATCCTTTGATACCGGAGTCTATGAAGAACAATAAAATCAAGAAGTTGAAAGAAATGTGTGCCCTCACCCCCAACATTGCCATACCATTACGGATGTGCCTTCAACACTTCGCATTTCCAGCGCAAGACCGGTTCACCCAACCTCATAAGAAAATCTGGTATGGATTATACCTAGTAGAGACTGGGAGCTTACCAATTAAAATGCCCGTGTGGATCCTGGACCAGTTATATGAAGCAGGAAAACGAGGCGTGAGGAAGCCTACCTTGAATGGTTGTTGTGCGATTACAAGAATTATCTACAGATGCCTTGCCTATGATGTGCTGATCACAAGGGCCCTTAAGTACTCACAACTGGAATTCTTCAAGGAGCGGAAGTCAGGAGTTCAACCTGCAAAAAGAATGCGTGGTTCGCTTTCGCAGGTTCTAATCCCTCGTGAGGCCACCACAGAAGCTTCCCTCAGAGAAGAGGAACAAGTAGCCCCTTTCACTATCCATCTCCAAGGACCACAATCAGGGGGCATGGTACAGCCCACTCCATCAGCCCCTCCACTACCCACAGATGCTGAGTTTGCATCCTGTGAAGAGATGGATAGGTATGTGCTTGAAGATGAAGAGGTGTTGCAAAATCCTTGATCTACACCAGCCAAATGAACTCCAAGAGTATATGGTGGGCCCTTTTAGCTTGCCAATGGATGTATTAGACACCCTATGTACCTTGGAAGATCACTCTCAAAACGATAGATCAAAACAGATAAGTTGGAGTTAGCTCAGAGGTGAAAACTTGCTATTCTTGGCTCATACACCTGTCCAGTGTTTTACATAATTCTCTGAGCACAGCAGCAATTAGCTTAATTCCTATTGGGGAAGTCAAGGTAGCTTAAAGAGCTAACTTTCAAGAGTAATCTCATCAAAAATAATTAACCACACACTGATAATGAGTTTTAATAAGTGATGACATCATCCCGATTTTCATGGGCTGGTACAGTTTGAGACCAATGAGCAGAAAAATGAATATAACTCAAAATGTAGGATTTCAATGATTACGAAAATTTGTATGGTTATACTAGACAGTACGCTTAATCCAACAAGCTTTAAATCACTGAATTTGGATAAGTAACCACTAAGAAATGGCTTTGACAAGGTGAGTGAAAAAATCGGGTACCTGATAGAGAAGTGAAGATGAACAGACCCTATTGACTTCAAATAAACATAACTGAAGATTGCAACATCCAAATGACATGAAAATTTGTGAGCATATATTAGACTTATAGAGCTAACTTTAACAAGTTAAATTATTGAAAATAATGCACCAAGCTCAGAGAAAACATCTCTGCAATCTGACTGAGAAAACTGAGAGTAATGGTAGTGAGTAGTACACTTCACAAGAACATGGAAATATGAACCCAAATGATCATGAAAATGAAAGTATATTGCTTTTACAATACAATGGACTTACTGATACATATGTGTGCCTTGTAATCACACCTTGATATGGCATAAAGCTGAGCTCTTGGAGGTCTTCACATAGGTCTCTCTAACCACGACTAAAACTGCCATCTATTTATAGTTGAGTTTGGGAGGCTAACTTCCCTCAATCACTCTCCAATCAATCAATGATTGATTTGATTCTCTACCTACCACAAATCACGAATTCGTGGCTGCTCTTTCCCTTTTTGATCAAGTGGACTCAACCACTTAAGATTCTCTCACTTTTACATTAAGTAAACTCTTCAAAAGTTACAAGAGGTAGTTCACAAGTGAACTTTACATAGTCTTCATTTTAAGGCTTTTTCTATGACTTTGTGGGACTCAAGCCAATACTTAGGCTTGTTATAGACTTGCTCCAACAGCTCCCCCTCAAGCCAAGTATGCTTGAGGTCTTCAATCTTCCAAGATTACCTGCAAACCAATCATAGCCTTGAATTTGCAAAGCTTTGTACCATCCAATGCTTTGGTTAGAATATTTGCACATTGTTGATGAGTGGACACATATGATATTTGAATCTCTTTGCTTAGAACCTTCTCGTGTACATAGTGATAATGAACTTCAATATGTTTAGTCCTTGCATGAAAAATAGGATTAACAGCCAAATGAATAGAACTCATATTGTCACCAAAAATAGTTGGAGTTCCAAACTCCAATCCAAGATCTTTGAATAATGTCTTCATCCACATAGCTTCTTGTGTAGCTATGGAAAGACCTTTATATTCAGCTTCAGTAGAAGAGAGAGCAACTGTGGGTTGCTTCTTGGATGACCATGAAATAAGCTTTGAACCTGCAAAGGTAAGATAACCTGAAGTGCTCCTTCTATCTTCCTTGGAGCCAGCCTAAACTGCATCAGAAAATAGCTTCAAACCTAAATCAGATACATAAGGATAATAAATTCCTTCATTTATGGTTCCTTTGAGATACTTGAGAATCCTTTTGGCAGCATCCATATGTGGTTTCCTTGGTGTGTGCATAAATTGACTTAGCACACTCACACTATAACATATATCTACTCTTGCCAATGTGGCATAGTTGAGACTACCCACTAGACTTTGATATGATGTGATGTCCTCTATGAGTTCACTTCATGTGAGCTCAATTTGTGATTGACCTCCATTGCAGTACCTGCAATCTTACAATCTTGCATCTTGAATTTTGCCAACATGTCCTTAATGTACGTCCTTTGAGTGAGAAACAAACCATGATCTTTGTAGACAACTTCCAAACCTAGGAAGTAGGTAAGTGAACCCAAATCACTTATCTTGAACTCTTCTCTCATCTGATCTTTGATCTTCTTCATACCATCTGCATCATTTCCTATCAATATAATATCATCTACATATACACATAGGTAGATGACCTCAAAGTTACTCTTTTTAATAAAGAGTGAAGGATCTGCCTTGCTTGGTTGAAAGCCTTTGTCCTGCAAGAAGGAAACAAGCCTGAAATTCCAAGCTTTTGGAGCTTGCTTGAGACCATACAATGCTTTGTTAAGTTTACACACATAATCAGGATAAACTTGATTCTCAAAACCAGGTGGTTGTGCCATATATACCTCTTCTGTTATCCAACCATTCAAGAATGCATTCTTTACATCTAGTTGAAGTATCTTCCAATTCTTGGAAGAGGCAATACTAAGCAAAACCCTAATAGTAGGCATCTTTTCCACAGGAGAGAAAGTCTCCTCATAATCAATTCCCTGAGTTTGTGCAAAGCCTTTTGCTACAAGCCTTGCCTTATACCTATTAATGGAACCATCAGAATTCTTCTTGAGCTTATAGACCCATCTTGAGCCTATTACCTTCATGGATGAAGTCTTGGGCACCAAATCCCAAGTGTTGTTTTCCTCAAGTGCATCAATCTCTTCCTTCATTGCATGCTTCCATTCTGTTTTTGCTTTGGCCTCTTCAAATGATGATGGCTCCTCTCGGTTTATGTCCTGTGCTATGTAGATAGAATGTTTAGTTACTAATGAGGTGTCAAACCCATACCTTTCTGGTTTTTTCTTTTCCCTCATAGATCTTCTTAGGCCATGATGTGATGATTCTGCCTCATGTCCAAGTTCCTGCAACTTTGCTTTACCTTTAGACTTCCATGCTTTGATCTTTTCCATCTGAGATTCTTCATCATCCTCTGAGGTGTCTTGTTCTTCAATCTTTGGTTGTTCTCTACCAAGCTTTGGAAAATCTCCTTCAGGATCATATGGTAAATTGATCTTCCTGCATGAATCTTCATACCATGAATTGTTCTCATCAAAAACTACATCTCTGCTTACCAAGAATCCTTTGTTGGTAGGGTTGTATAACCTGTAGCCCTTTTGATTGTTGTCATATCCAATAAATACACACCTTTCTGCCTTTGGATCCATCTTCCCTCTAACCTGTGAAGGAACATGAGCAAAAGCAATACATCCAAAAATTTTACAATGATCTAAGCTTGGTCTTCTTCCATTCCAAGCCTCATATGGAGTCATCCCATCAAGGGATTTTGAAGGCAACCTATTAATCAAGTAAGTGGATGTAGATACAGCCTCAACCCATAAGTAATTTGGTAAATGCTTTTCATTTAACATAGACCTTGCAGCTTCAACAATTGTCCTATTCCTCCTTTTTGCCACTCCATTTTGCTCAGGAGTGTACCTTGTAGTTACCTCTCTTTTGATTCCTCTTTCTTGAAGAAAAGAATCAAAATCATGGGAGAAGTATTCTCCCCCTCCATCTGACCTTAGCCTTTTTGTGGTGAATGCTTCCCACTTGTCATCTGCCTTCAAGCCATTGATGACCTGCCTTACAATTTGCTCTTCATCTATTAACTCTCCAATGCTTCCCAACTGATCTGCTATATCCTTGAGCTTTGTGACAAAATCAGTCACATTTTGTTTGGGAGCCTTCTTGAGGGTTGTGAAATCCAGCCATAGTTGATGCTGCCTAGCTTTGGTACTTGAAGAAAAGAAAGCTTCAAGTGCATCCCACACTTCCTGAGATGTCTTACAACTTCTAATATGAGGCAACAAAAAATTTGAGATAGAGTTGAGGAGATAAGACCTTGCAAGTGCATCCTTGGAGCACCATGTCCTCAATCTTTCTTGCTCTTCTTGTGTTGGTTGACTTTTGTTCTTGAAACTTGGCATAACTTCATCTCCAGCCACATAACCATATAAACTTCTACCTTGGAGATAAGCTTCCATCCTTAATGACCAAGCTGAGTAGTTACCTCTGTCCAATTTGTCAATTGATGAAGGAAATACATCTGCCATGTTGTCCAACCTTGCTCTGATACCACTGTAAAGAGATGGATAGGTATGTGCTTGAAGATGAAGAGGTGCTGCAAAATCCTTGATCTACACCAGCCAAATGAACTCTAGGAGTATATGGTGGGCCTGTTTAGATTGCCAATGGATGTATTAGACAACCTATGTACCTTGGAAGATCACTCTCAAAAAGATAGATCAAAACAGATAAGTTGGAGTTAGCTCAGAGGTGAAAACTTGCTATTCTTAGTTCATACACTTGTCCAGTGTTTTACATAATTCTCTGAGCACAGCAGCAATTAGCTTAATTCCTCTTGGGGAAGTCTAGGTAGCTTAAAGAGCTAACTTTCAAGAGTAATCTCATCAAAAATAATTAACCTCACACTGAGAATGAGTTTTAACAAGTGATGACATCATCCCAATTTTCATGGGCTGCTATAGTTTGAGACCAGTGAGCAGAAAAATGAACATAACTCAAAATTTAGGCATTCAATGATTAGGAAAATTTGTATGGTTATACTAGACAGTAAGTTGAATCCACCAAGCTTTAAATCACTAAATTTGGATAAGTAACCACTGAGAAATGGCTCTGACAAGGTGAGTAAAAAAATCGGGTACCTGATAGAGAAGTGAAGATGAACAGACCCTATTGACTTCAAATGAACATAACTAAAGATTGCAACATCCAAATGACATGAAAATTTGTGAGCATATAGTAGACTTATAGAGCTAACTTTACCAAGTTAAATTACTGAAATTGATGCACCAAGCTTAGAGAAAACATCTCTGCAACCTGACTGAGAAAACTTAGAGTAATGGTAGTGAGTAGTACACTTCACAAGAATATGGAAATATGAACCCAAATGATCATGAAAATGAAAGTATATTGCTTTTAAAATACAATGGACTTACTGATACATATGTGTGCCTTGTAATCACACCTTGATATGGCATAAAGCTGAGCTCTTGGAGGTCTTCACATAGGTCTCTCTAACCACGACTAAAACTGCCATCTATTTATAGTTGAGTTTGGGAGGCTAACTTCCCTCAATCACTCTCCAATCAATCAATGATTGATTTGATTCTCTACCTACCACAAATCACAAATTCATGGCTCCTCTTTCCCTTTTTGATCAAGTGGACTCAACCACTTAAGATTCTCTCACTTTTACATTAAGTAAACTCTTCAAAAGTTACAAGAGGTAGTTCACAAGTGAACTTTACATAGTCTTCATTTTAAGGCTTTTTCTATGACTTTGTGGGACTCAAGCCAATACTTAGGCTTGTCATAGACTTTCTCCAACACATCCATGGCTACTTTGGCAGAAGATACCTCTTTTGACTTTGAAAGTTTCTTGCAGACAACCCGCTTATCTGAGAGTGAATTCTTCTCATACACGGACGGCCCCGAATCATCATCCCAGAGAGGACGGACACATAGTGAAACCCGAAGAGTGCATTGGGAAGATGAGGCACAACATACTCACGTGGAAGGCACACATGAACAAGAGGAGAGTGAGGAAGAAGCCCCCGCCTACACTGCACAACTCAAACGACTCTACAAAACGATCAAGCAAGTGAAGAAAAGGCATAAGTTGTCAGAGGAGGCAAATAGAGCACTGGTGAACCAGATGCTGCAGGCGGAGAATGTAGACCCTCAATTTATAGAATCATTGAACCTTTTAGCAGATACCTGCGGAATAGTGGAAGCCATGAGGACCATGGTATATCGTAATAACCCTCAATATGACCAACGAAGGATCGATACAAGACCACGACGGGGAAAGATGATTCAGATGGAAGTCTCTACCTCACTCCCTACAAACACTCAGGAAGATGTTCACATGGCAAGCCCATCCAATAGTGATGAACCAGACGTACATATCTAGATACCATCTCCACCACCACCTCCCATCCAACCCTCAGAACCCCTCACCACTAGCGAGCCTGAACAACCAGTATCCACCCATAGTGAACCCGTTCTACACACCACCATTTCTCCATCCTTCCCTTTACCTACATCCACCACTTCCAACCCATTTTCCGAACCCCAGATAGATCATCCCATCACCGATCATACCGTAATAGGTCACCCATCGTCTTTCCCACCTCTCGGACATCCACATGACCCTACCCAAACATTAACACACCCAATTCCCTTCACACATACTTTTCCTCTCTCCCAACCCCAACCCATTGGGCCACTCCTAACCTCCTCAGAGCCTACACAAGTCACCCTACCTCCGTTCTTGGCAAACCTTGTGGAGCAAATTGAGAATTACAGGAGAAAATCCCATTCCCAACCCACCTCCCCCACATTCACGGCAACCACTAACACACCACCCACCATTCCTGTGTTCACGATTCACACTTCACACACCATCACGTCCGATCCCATGGACATTTCACCATCCACAGGAGCACCCACCACCACATTTGTTCCAACATCCTCACATTTCACTTCACTCATAGGCACATCATCCACTTTTCCCTTCCCCATTTCCCAACCCTTTGCATTTTCCACCTCTACCCCTGCATCCACATCATTTAGTCATAAACTAGACACCATGTTCGAAGCGGCCACTCAACTTAAGCAAGAGAATAGATTACTGGAAGAAAATAACACAGAGCTGTGCAATCTCTCGGCTCAACTCCAGGCACGTGTCAATGCCTTGGAGCTAAGTAATACAACACTACAACATGAAGTGACCACCCTCCAACAATCCCAGGTGGAGCTCGAAGCCAAACATACAGAGACGAGTAAGGCAACGCAAGACCAACTCAGAGATCAGCTAGCCCGTAATGCTAGACTACAACGAAACATGGCTCTACTCCAACGCCACCTAGCGGCTGCCCAAGAAGAAAACAAGAGATTACAGCAACAAAACCAAGACAACCTCGTAGCCGCCATAGAAAACACTCCAGGGGCACCCATTGACCCCGCTAGTTTCCGGGCCGTCCCTTCAGAAAGCATACAACAAATTTTGGAAACCTATGCCAACCTCTTAGAAGCACATGATCAGCTGGCCGACCAAGTAAAGGAACTAAAAAAATCCCAAGTGCCTACACCACAACCACTAGAAGCTAAAGATATGGTCAATGCTGCCACTTCACCAGAGCCCGAATCAACAACGACCAATGAGGTACTTGAGCTACGACAACAAGTGGTAGAACTAAAGATCAAGTTGTTACAGTATGAAAGACCCCCCTCTCCACCTGATCAACCAATAGAAGAAGAAGCAGTAATCATTCCAGTGGAGGAAACATTTGAAGACAACTATGAGCCTCAACCCATTCCAGGAGGCAGAATCACGGAGGAAGGACAAGACACATATGAGGAGCCCCCGTCGGCATGGATGAAACAGGTAGAAGAAATGGGGCCAACTCATGAGGAACGTATCTCCACCCAGATGTTAGCCATGCGGACTATCGAAGAAACCATACTTCAATCAGAATATTTCAGACACCTTGCCCCTAGAAGACTGATCACCAGCTCTGAGTTACAATATAAGCCATACTTTGTAATGTTGGCAGACTACAATGCTGAGATCAAACGTAAAACCAAAAAGTACCCTACTTTTGCTACCCAGTTTGAACCTGAGGACATTCCAGAGGACGCCCACAAAGGGAACATATTCCAACCCACCTGGAGGCAAAATTTACTGAAAACCTATCCGGAGATGCTACGAACATGGGATCATGTGCCCATGCACTTGAAGTATAACAATTGCTACGGGCCAGTGCAACGAAGAAGATCATGGAAGGCATTTGCCATAAAAGTTAAGAACAATGCCAATTGCAAAGAATGGCTCAATTACCCGCCATTGCACCCCCAACCGGCACACCTACTCTAGCCTTAATGAACTTTGCTCATTGGATTAGCAATGATTTGAAAAGCTTCCTACTGATGCAAGAATTGCCGATTTGGCAAGCGTGCACACATGATCAATTTCTTAAAACGCTTGTATTCAGAGAAGGCCAACTAGTGATCTTTTATAATTCAAAATTAGATCAGACTGATGGCAAGTATAAAGTTCGGTGGTTTGGTCACTACCAAATTTTGGCATAGTTAGGTCTGGCAACTTTTCGATTACAAAAATTTATCAAAGAACTGATTAAAAATATGGTCAATGGGTCAAAGTTATGGCCTTTTCAACCCCTTGCCATGTGTGAAAATTATGATTGCATGATTTTGCATGCCGATCATTGCATTCTCTCTTGTATCATGCACATCATTCATGTTGTCCTTTCCTTGCACCACGATCATTTCTCTCTTCTGCTTATATATGGTGTAGTGTTGCATTGCTTTACCATTTGTTTTCTATGTTCTTATGTGTATCGTGCTATGTGTCCTTGCTCATTATTGTGTGCATTGTAGCTATAGAAGCCCTCCCTCCCATCAAGTAGGGTATTATTGTTTGAGTGGTTGGTGGCCCGTAAGAGCATTGCTGTTGGCTCTTAGCTGAGCTAATGGGAGTACGTGTCTGGACTGCACAAGTTCTTAGCTTCACTCGGAGTCTCAACAACAAAAAATTTGGGACTTCCACTTGGCACAACATATTTGGCAACAATTTTGAGACTCCTTGCCTAGTGGGTGGGCCCTTAGATCATTACTTGGGGTGCGATTGTTTGGGGCTCGCTTACTTGCCACTGTGAGCATGAGGTCGGCAGTATGATTGTTTTGATATAGGATGGGTAGATTGGCACCATTCAGGATCTCCATAGTCCTCTATGAAGCAGGGAGGATGACCCCTACTAGGAGCTGATCAACAACCTTACCATGTGGTTTATATAGAGAGCTATATGCTAGTGTATCTTTGAGTGATGCACAATTCCTCCGATTGAGACTATTTAGGAATTTAAGCTGGAGTTGATTCATACCTTGCAGGGTAGCTAGACTGGCTTTAAGGTGACTCTGATGGCACATCTCAACAGTAGCTTTCATTCCTTCAACTTTAGAAGAAAGGCCCCTTCTTTAACATTCAGGCTGGTACTATCCATTCGAGCTATCGACCACCTGCTTGGCTTTTTAATCCCCCCACACTTCCTCTCTTAGGGGTTAGTTTTTAGTTACTGTGAGTGGATCTCTAGGATGATTTGTCCCCTTGTATTTGGTTCATGGTTCTTGATTGTATTAGTAGCCCATTGGGCATTTTTTATTTACTAATGAAAGGATCTATTTTTTGGGAAAAAAATTAAAACAAACTATGATGGTTCTATTGCTAGGAATAATATAAGTTTTTTGGCAAAGTTATTTTCACAATCATATGGGAAAGACTATAAAGAGACCTTCAATCCTATTGCAAACATGATCATAGTGATGGATATCATTGGAGTTATTACATATAGAAGATTATTGGATGTAAAGAATGCTTTTCTTAATGGTGATTTGTGGGAAATTGCCTACATGTCACAATCTCAAGGTTTTGAGGATCCTAAGAAACCAAAATATGTGTGTAAGCTTAGAAAATCTTTGTATGGTCTCTAGCAAGCCCCAAAGGCTTCGAATCAAAGGCTTATGGAGTATCTACATAGGTGTGAATATCAACCACGTTATGCATACCCTTGTCAATACCTCAAAAGAGAAGGAAACCTAGTTGTCTACATATGCATATATGTAGATAATCTAATGATAGCAAGAAGTGATGATGCAAGTACCAAGTTGATCAAGGCCATGCTTGGAAAAAAATTCAAGATCTCTCATCTTGGAACACTCAAATAGTTTCTAAGAATTGAACTAAACTTTGTAGCTAATGGTTTGTATTTAGCACAAAGGTAGTAATTGCTAGATGTCTTGTATAAGTATGATATGGCTGCATGTAAGCCACTCACACAACCTTTAGACCCAAATAAAAAGTTATATTCATGTGAAAGACAACCATTTAAAGATCTTATAGAATATGTGGGCATAGTTGGGAGATTAAACTATGTAACAATCACAATATTGTTGAGCTATCAAGCTCAACATGTGATGATCAAGGATGACATGTATCATCTTTTGTTTCCTTGACATGTATAATGGTTACACTTATATATTTTAGGGATACTTTCAATGATCTTCATAATTTTTGTCTACCGAGAGTGATGGAACAGTTGTTTCTTTCCAACTCACTCATTCATGGAGATTATGGTTTTCTTTATGTACTTCTCTTTCTATAGTGTACTAGTTTTATTGTTGGGTTACTTCATTCTTGTATATTCTCTTAAAATAATAGAAGAAGTAGAAGAAGGTTCACTTCCTTGCCTCAAGGTAAACATAATACCCATTTTGTTCCTTTTGGCAATCAGCCTTCGATTATGTCTGTACTCTTCTACATATAAACCATCAGAATTGATTCTAACTTGTAATCCTTAGTCAACCATTTTTCCAAAAACATTTAGGCTCTTTGTTATATTAGGAATATGTAGTACATCAACAAGATGTTTTACCTTCCCATTCTTCACAAATAGTGCTATATTTCTTGTATGCTTGATAAGATGTGATGTATTGTCTCCTACTTCAACAAATCCAGGAACTAGAAATTCATGCAAACTACAAAATTTTGCACGGTTGATCATGTTTTTTGAAGCACATGAATCAATATAGGAGACATTACCATTTGGTTTTGAAACATCAAGAGACATTGTGTTCATCATATGATCCTGGACACGGGACAAGTTCCCTGGATCATGAGCACTTCTTGATGCATGATTGTTTTGATTCTTCAACTTGCAATCACATTCAAAATGATGACGTTTACCACAAATCCAGCATCCCTTCTTTTCATTACATGAATCATTTCTTTTGAAAAATTATGTGGCCTCTTTGTCTCCCCGCTATATTGAAACTCTCATCTACCTCTTACATTAGTGTGTTGTTGCCCTTGGTCTTGATTTTTATTTCCTCTTCCACTTTCAAAGCCTTTGCCTTGGCCTCTTCCTGTACCATAATAGAATACTTGCCCAAAACTAGATTTTCCCTAGGATTTTGTGTCTTCGCCAAGGTTCTTTCCTTCAACTATTAGCATGGACATAAGATCAACAAAGTTTTTGAAATTCTCCCTAGTTTGAATAGAAGTTTTGAACTTCTTATATGTAGCTCCAAAAACACGAATGAAAACTTCAACCTTATCATCAACGTCTATACTGACACCAATAGACGCAAGTGACTCACATGTACTTTTGATTTTTAAGTTGTAGTCACTTATCGATATGCTCTTTTTCTCTAGTATATGCATCTCATGCTTAAGTTTCAATTTTCGTGCCTCTATATTGGTTTCATACAATCTAGCCAAATTTTGGGCATCATGTATGTTCCTAATTATTTTATCTTATATGTTAATAGATAGCCAATACATTACCTTTTGTGCTCCTTGATTCCTCTCTGCATTATGTTCTTAACTAGTCTAGAATCTAATTCCTCTCTCGTAGCTGCAAGGGGTTTTCATTGTCTGCATTCATCATTCTATATCTCAAAGCACTAATTTTTTTCTTGTCCGACTTAATGCTCATAAGTTGACTCATTCCATTAGAATTTTCCATTTCTATATCAATTTACGATATGGCAAAGACATTAAAAGTAGTCCCTCTACTTGAACACTATCACAGTGTGACTTGATAATTGGATGTATCAATAGTACATGGAATCAATTTGAATTGAGTTTTATGAATTGACTTCTTATTTTTTCGGCCTCAACTTGCAAGATTAAAGTAGCTCCAAAATTGAAATTTGAGACGTCTATCTACACACAAAATTTTGTAGAAATCTAAGATCATTTCTAAAGCATGCATTCTCCATGCCTTCTCACAAACTCTTCATCATTTTCCTTCTTCATGAGCTCTCTATGGTGATACTGGCTCTAATACCATGTCAGTAGAAAGAAGATAAGGATTTAGTAAATAGCAAAGAGCATGTTTCCCTCATGAAAATCATATTATTGATAATGTACTAGAGATAGTGCATAGAAATGTTTAGGGTCTTATAAAGACCACATCCATGGGAGGTTGCAGGTCTTATGTCATATTCATTGATGATTGTATTCAAAAAGTATGGGTATAATTCATGAAAAAAGATGAGTGCAGTCTTTTCTCAGTTTCAAAATTTCAAGGCTTTGGTGTAAAATCAGATAGGGAAGTATATTTTGATATTAAGATCTAATGGAGGATTTGAATACATATCAAATGAATTCAATAGTTTATTAAAAAGTCATTGAATTTGAAGGTAGATTTCATGGAGGTACACACCACAATAGAATGGCATTACTGAATGCAAAAATAGACATATTGCAAAAAGAGCAAGGGTCTTGATGGCCGAGAAAAATATACCTCATTTCATTCGGTAGAGGTTGTGCATATTGTTGTATACCTCATGAATAGAACTCTCATTGTTATTCTACATTGAGTTACACTTGAAGAGAAGTTTACAAGTAAAAATCTAGACTTATCATAGATGAAAATATTCACTTGCATTTCATATATATATGTTCTAGATATGTTGAGGGCAAAAATTGATCCAAAACCATAAAAATGTATCTTCATTGGGTACACCCTTGAGAAAATGAATATAATGCTACAACCCAATCACATGCCATGTGATCATAACTAAAGATGTAGTGTTTGATGAAATTACAAACTTTTAAGTTGATGCAAAAGTTTAATGTTGACTCAAATGAAAAAGGAAATGTTGAAAATGCCAATGCAAAATATTAAGTTTTGAGTGGTCCATATGTGTTACCTAGCAATAGTTCCAACTCAAACCCATGGAGTGGAATATTTTGCAGAAATCTTAGTCCAAAAAATTCATTGAGTACATTCAAGAAAGGTAAACAAGAGATTTTTGTTGGTAATTAAACATCTACATGTTTTGAAGACATTGATGGAGAATCAAGCAGTTCAAAAAAGATCCTTGATGAGGAACTTTGATTGCTTTTGTATGAAGAATCTAGGAGTAATAAATGCACATGCAAATGATACAACAAGAAGAAGTGATATGGGACCAAGAGAATCTAAGAGAATGTGGAATTCAGTGCAATCATTAACTTGCGATAGGTATATGGCTAGCCATTTTGCTTACATGATCTCGATAATAGAAGATGTTGAAGCTTCTTGTTTTGAAGATGCAATTGGAAATGTAGATTGGGAAAAATCTATGTTTGAGGTGATGGATGCACTTTATGGAAATGAAACATTGAAGCCGGTTCCATGGTCACAAGGATAGAAACCCATAGGTTGCAAGTGGGTTTACAAGGTAAATCATAATGTTGATGGTAACATAAGCACATATAAAGCACGATTGGTAGCAAAAGAATATGCAAAGGCATGTGGCACTGATTATGAGGAAAATTTTGATCCTATAGATAAAATGGATATTGTTAGATCACTTATTGCATTAGCTACAACAAAAGGATAGATTTTGCGTCAGATGGATGTGAAGAATGCATTTTAACATGGTGAGTTTCAAGACAAGGTATACATGAACAAGCCACACATATATGAGGATTCAAAGCATCCTAAACATCTTTGCAATTTGAAAAAGGACTTGAATGAGCTTAAACAAGCACCTCATGCTTCACATACAAGGATTGTTGGTTAGTTAAATTCAATTGGATTTTCTATGTTTGATGCAGATCACTCATTATATCCAAGGAAGGTTAACGATGGCATGATAATTGTGAATATTTATGTTCATGACTTGATTTTAAAGTTTTGATAATGAAGAAAGCATCAAAGAGGCAAAACAACCCCTTATGCACAAATTTAACATGAAAGCTCTTCATTTGTTGCAATTATTTTCTCGGCATTGAATTCATACATACATGCACATGCATATGGGGATCCCAAAGGCAATATGCCTTGAGTATGTTGCAAAAGTATTGTATACTTAACTGTAAGAAAATTTCTTTGCCATTTGATCATAATTCGAAGTTGGTTGCTACCTAGGTGAAGCATTGGAAAATGCTACTATGTAGAGGAGAATTATGGAAACTTTGATGCATCTCATGATTATGAGACCTGATCTAAGCTACACTATGGGACTTTAGAGTTAGTTTATGCAAGTTACCAAGAAGCCACATTTAGATGATTCGAAATGCACTTTGCATTATGTGAGTGCTACTTTTGATTATGCATTGTTTTATTAAGCATAGAGGTATTTTATTGTAGCATGTGAGGTTTCATGGCTAGAGATGCTACTTGCAAATTTAGGTGTAGGTGCAAAAGCATATCACTATCTATTGTTAACCTTAACAACATACAATTAACACAACTTGTTTTTCATGCTAGAGCAAAGCATATCAAGGTACATTACCACCTCATCAGGGAGAAGGTATTGGTAGGTGATATTGATCCTTTTTATTTGAGGACAGATGAGGAGTTTGGTGATATTCTCACTAAAGCACTTGGATTAAAGAAGTTAAAGAAGTTTCGACAGATGATTGGATTATTAATGACATGAGGATGAGCTTGCGGTGAAGCGTTGAGATATCAAGCCCAACATGTGATAATTGAGGATGATACATAACACTTTTTTGTTTCTTTGACATGTATAGTGCTTATGATGATATATTAGGGATAGTTCTAGTGACCTTCACAAGATTTATCTACTCAGAGTGATGGAACACTTGTTTCTTTCTAACTAGCTCATTTATGGACATTATGGTTTTCTATATGTATTGCTCTTTATAAATTATATTTGTTGTATTGTTGAGTTAGTTCATGCATGTACATTCTCTTTATGTAATCGAGGAAGTAGAAGAAGATTGTTCTTCCCTAGGTTGCATTATTCGTTATTTGACAATTTGTTTATTCGTGAATAATAACAAAATTTTAGGGCAAGCTCTTACTATTCGATCGAATTATTCGGTGACACATCAGCTTATTCGGACACGCCCGAATAGTTTTTGCATGGAAATTCAACGCTTTTCGATTGAAAACACTTTCGATCGAATATTTTTTTATCAAAAATGTTTTCGATCGAAAAGCTTTCGATCGAAAAATATTCGATCGAATATTATTTTATAAAATAGTTGAACTAGAGTCATTTTTTCATAAAAGCTACTTTCTTCTTTACGAACTTAAAGTGTCGTAGAGAGAACAAGGTATAAATTTTTTCCATATTAAATAATTGAAACTATGGTGATTGTTTGACCCATTGATTCTTACTTCACAATAGTATATATATGTGAATTTAAAATCTATTATGATTTATTCTTACTCATTTTCATAAAAGCTACTTTGTTCTTTACAAACTTAAAGTATCATAGAGAGAACAAGGTATAATTTTTTGCTATAAATATTAAATAATTTAAACTATTATGATTGTTTGACTCAATATTGATTCTTACTTCACAATAGTATGTGTAAATGTATGTGCATATGATTAGGAATTTAAAATCTATTATGATTGTCTGATACATCATTGATTCTTACTTCATCAGGATATGTATAAGTATATGTGCATATGATTAAGAATTTAAAATCTATTGTGATATAGTAAATTTATTATTGAAAGATGTAAGTAGATTATGTTTGACTCAATAATGATTTTTACTTCATAATAGTATGTGTATGTGTGTATGAGTATGTGTATGCATATGAGTGTATAATTATGAATGAAAAATCTATTGTGATTGTTTGATTCTATTGATTCTTACTTCACAATAGTTTGTGTAAATATTTTTGCATATGATTAGGAATTTAAAATCTATTGTGATTGTTTGATACAACATTGATTCTTATTTCACAGTAGTATGTGTAAGTGTATGTGCATATGATTAGGAATTTAAAATCTATTGTGGTGCATTAAAATTATTATTGAAAGATATAGGTAGATTATGTTTGATTCAACATTGAGAATCACTTCATAATAATATATGTATGTGTGTGTATGAGTATGTGTATGCATATGAGTGTATAATTGTGAATGAAAAATCTATTGTGATTGTCTGACTCAATATTGATTCTTACTTCACAATAGTATGTGTAAGTGTATGTGCATATGATCAGGAATTTAAAATATATTGTGATTATTTGACTTAATATTGATTCGTATTTCACAATAGTATGTGTAAGTATATGTATGTGTAAATGTATATGTGTGTATGAATGAAAATTAAAATCTATTGTGATTGCTTAACTCAACAATGATTTTTACTTCACAATAGTAAGTGTAATTATAATTTGTATATGGGTGTATGATTGAGAATTAAAGTCTATTTTAATTGTTTGACTCAATGTTGATCAAAATATCTTGTTTGATATTGATTTATATTGTTTTTTTTTAGCCGTAGTTTTCATAAAGTAATTTGCAAGCACTATGGGAAAGGGAAAAGAATGATCATATGTGATTGTTCATCAAGAGGGTAAAACAGTATCCACAATACAATGCAAATGTTGTGGGCATCGTTATGTAGGAAATGCAACTCGAATAAAAGAGCATCTCTTTAGTAGAGGTAATAATGTGGCAAGATTCTCTAATCCAGATAGTGATATATGGGTACATTTTGCAAGTTATGCAAACAAATGTAAATCTCAAGGTATCACATCAAAAAGATTCAAAAGCATGATTAGTTCACAACACTTTTAAAGTAGTCCAAGTGTAGAGCAAGAATGAGTAGATGCGTCGATGATAGTAGAGGATCATCAGGATATTTCTACTCAAGTCTCCCAAACTGTTTTTGAGAATAACCAAGATACATGTACTCCATTTTCTCCAACTCCATCAAAAAAGAGTGGAGTTGGTGAATGTACTAAAAATGGTGGATCTAATACTTTGTCACCATGCTTTGTCCGCAATAAATCAATAAATACTATACATGTAGCTTTTGAAAAGCAAGATTGTCTTGAGCTTTATCTTAAATGGACTTCATTCTTAGCATGTGGGATTCCTTTCAATGTTAGTCGTAATCCCATTTTCAAAGATGCTTTGATGTCAACTGCACGAAAAGGTTTCACCATGCTAGATTAAAACAAAATGCGAATAGAGTACGTAGGTAAAGTGAAAAAAAGTATTGAAGCTATTTTCAAGCAAACAGTACTTGATTATGTACCCATGTATGGATGCATAATAGCATTGGATGGATGGATAAGTTGTCAAAAGAAACCATTGATTAATGTCATGGTTATATGTCCAAAAGGAAACATGTTTTTAGAAGCTATTGATACTTCTCTTAAAGAGAAAAGTTCAGCTTTTCTTGTAAAGGTATATGAACATGCTATATCGTGCGTGGGTGGTCCGAACAATGTGACTGCAATAGTGACATATAATGCCTCTAATTTTCGAAGTGCTGGAATTACAATTCAAAATAAGTATGAAGGCATTACTTGGGTTCCATGTGAAGCTCATACATTAAATTTATTATTGAAAGATATAGGTAGATTATCTTTCATTAAACAAAGCTTATTAGATTCAAATCATTTGGTCAAATTTATTAGAGAGCATCAATTTTTATATTCGCTCTTTCGAGCCAAATCTCCCAATAAAGCACTTCAGATTTTTTATGCCACATGATTTGCAACTGCTTACATTGTACTCAGTGGATTATTAGAAGTTAAGCCAGCTCTTGTAGAAATGATTGATGATCGAAGATGGGAGGCATGGCTAGAGAAGTATTCTTCTTATCGAGTTGCAGCATCCAAATGTACATGTCTAATACAATCACAAAATTTTTGACGTAATCTTGAAAAAATTGTTGTTTTGTGATTGGAAAAGTTTATTGGATTATGTCAGAAGCTATTCAAAAAGTAAAAGACTTTAATCAATTTTCATTACGAGAGAAAACACAGATTGTACCATTAGCAGAGAAGAGATGGACGCAAATGCATACTCATTTGCATGGAACAACATTCGTTTTGGATCTAATATTTCAACTCAATGGTCAAGCGTCAAACAAAGAAGTCATGGAAAACTTCAAAACCACATGTCAGTTATTACTTCCAGGTATAGATGGTCGAGATGCATTCCACCAAAGAGTAGCGTATGTAAATCGAGAAGGATCTTTTGGAGATCTATGACATATTGAAGCGATTCAAAAGCATCCACCTCCTATTTGGTGGAAAGAGTATGGAGGTGAAGCAGTGGAGTTGCAACATATAGCTATGAGAGTGCTTTTAGTAGCAGCATCAAGTGGTAGTTGTGAACGTAATTGGAGTGCCTATGATTTTCTTCATTCAAAACGAAGAAATCGCTTAAGTGTTTGATATATCACGTGCTAATGATTTGATATATGTGTTTTGTAATATGCATTTGTTACATGCTCCAACCAAGATAGCTTCTACAACAACACAACAAACTTTTGGAGAATTTCAAACTCATGAAAGTTTAACAAATGATTCATGGAGTGATCATGATTTAGATGTAGATCATAATGATGGTTTAGACATGGAAGAAATAGATGACATGGTACCTATCATAGATGATGATATTCAAAATGAAGAAAATGATGTACTGTGAATACTATGATTATATTCAATTGTAAAATCGAATACAAGTCATGTCTTTGATTACAAGAAAAGCTTACCCACTCAGTGTTTCCTTGATTCAATAACTCATCGGTAGTAAACCGATCAAAATATGATGATGCCTCTGAGAGTATTCTATATTTTCTCTCATAAGCATCCACAAAAATTTGTAAATTTTTCACTTGATTTTGTAGATCATCAATCCTCTTTTGTTGATCATCTATTGTTCTTTGTAATGCAAGAATTGTTAATCCTTCATTGTATAATTATGCCCCTTGTGATGATAAGTCATGTATAAGATTATGTTCTTCAGGTAGCAAAATATAGGGCCGCTTTCGAGGGAGAGGGCCTTCGTTTCCTTGATTACTAAATTCAGCTCAATTTTTGAGGACGACCTAAACCGATACGCGCATTCTTCGGATGATCATCCCAATCTACACGTTTTGATGAAGAATATCTTGTACAAAAACCTTTTGAATGAAATATAATGCTATTTTATTATTATTTGGTAATGATCTCTCAACTTGCACAAAGCGTCGAAGTAGCGTTTCTGCTAAACCTTTATGTTGTAAGTCTGAAAGCTTTAAGGGTGTTGTTTGTTTTGCCCTTCCTGTAACCCAAAAGAGAACATCGCGAACAAAATAATTTGGACATAGATTTTTTACTTCTTTCATTGATAATGCTTCTCCTTCTAATTCCTCTGGCTCTAAATCTTGATGGAATAAAAATGCTAATCCTGATTGTGCAAATTGAGCATTTTTCTCAGATAAAATCCTTTGAGATTCAGTATGATCAAGTCATCATTCACATCTGGTATTCTTGCCATGTTTTACTTCTGCAAAATAAAAACACAAATTTTATCTTAAGAGAATTCAAATGATTCCACATAATTCAAATGAATCCACAAGATTTAATTCACATATGTTAAATGAATCCAAAACATTTAATCCACATCCCTCAAATGATATCACTTCATTTACTCCACATAATTCAAATAAATCCATATGATTTAATCCATATATTGTAAATGATTACACTTTATTTCATCCACTTAACTCAAATAATACCACAATATTTACTCCACTTAATACAAATGATTACACTTTATTTCATCCACTTAACTCAAATGATACCACAACATTTACTCCACTTAATACAAATGATTACACTTCATTTCATCCACTTAACTCAAATGGTACCACAACATTTGCTCCACTTAATACAAATGATTACACTTCATTTCATCCACTTAACTCAAATGTAAACACTTTGTTTATTCCACATAATTCAAATGAATCCACAAGATTTAATTCACATTTGTTAAATGAATCCACAACATTTAATCCACATAACTCAAATGATAGCACTGCATTTACTCCACATAATTCACTTAACTCAAATTTAAACACTTCATTTAATCCAGATAGTTCAAATGAATACATATCATTTTCAATATGGTCGTAATCCATCTATCGTGGATATCTTTAAACCATATCGAGTAAGATGCGAGAATACTCTAAGCAGTTCATGTGTGTCTACTCTTTTTGAGACATCTTTATCATAAGCTGTTAGATTTATTTAGACCTCCATGGTCTACCATTGGTCTACCTGCATTTGGTCGAGGACCCTAGCCGGGTCAAGGACCAGAGCTCGGGGGAGCCAAGGCTCTAGCACGGATCTTCGAGGTTATTCCATCTCCTCAGAGTGGCCATATGAGGAGTGTTTGGACCTTAGAGAAGATTCTAGAGGTGCCAAGGGCAAGGGCTATTTAAGGTTGGGAGGAGAGTGGCAGGTAGCTAATTGGGATCTCTCATTTGGTATCAGAGCTTGAGTGAGAAAGGGGAAAGTCTTGGAGAATAAGCCATCTCATCATCTTCTTGGAAGGAGTTTTTAGTAAGAAATTTTCGTGAAGTTTGCGAAAGAAGAAGGGGAGCAGTTTGCGCGCGTGCGTAGAGTGAGAAGGACTTCCTCGAATCGCGTGTAGCAGAGGAAGCAAAAGCTATCACTAACTATCGATTGTTGCAATCAAGAGGTAAGTACAAACTTCTTTCCTTCCATGCTTTCAAGAGTAGGAAGATAGCTCAAGGGAATTGAACCCGACATCTCAAGGGCAAGGGCTATTTAAGGTTGGGAGGAGAGTGGCAGGTAGCTAATTGGGATCTCTCATTTGGTATCAGAGCTTGAGTGAGAAAGGGGAAAGTCTTGGAGAATAAGCCATCTCATCATCTTCTTGGAAGGAGTTTTTAGTAAGAAATTTTCGTGAAGTTCGCGAAAGAAGAAGGGGAGCAGTTTGCGCGCGTGCGTAGAGTGAGAAGGACTTCCTCGAATCGCGTGTAGCAGAGGAAGCAAAAGCTATCACTAACTATCGATTGTTGCAATCAAGAGGTAAGTACAAACTTCTTTCCTTCCATGCTTTCAAGAGTAGGAAGATAGCTCAAGGGAATTGAACCCGACATCTCCTAGAAAGGAGGCGCACACCTTACCCACTCCGCCTCTTGCTGTTGCTGACCCCATGTGCGTTGTTGTCGCTAAGAGCCCGAAATGAAGAGGAAAAAAATCGAATTTCCATTTATTTTCTCTGATTTTCACTTCTGAAACACCTACCTAGGTGCACTAAAATGGTCATAGCTTGAGCTAGGAATATCCAAATTCAAAAATTCAAAGTGCTATGGATTCCTTGCTTTAAGAGCTGTCTAATGATAGGTTACTTGATAGTTTTTGAGTAGATATGGCCATCTGTACAGAGCTTTGAAGTTGACTGAATAGTATCATGAGGGAGTCTTTAGGCATGAATAAATTCTTATTTCTTTTATAGATGTTTTTGGACATGGTTTCTTTCCATAGGAGATAATTTCCCTCATATTTATCTTCATTTAGGGTCATAAAAAATCATGTCAAATCTTAAATGTCTTATAGAAAACGATGTAGAAGAAAGGAAGAGGATTCTGTTCATAACTACTTTATTAGGATGCATGAGATATTGAAATTCTTCATTGATTGATTTTGTTGAATGCGTTTATGATTGAATAAAGAGTGAATATTCAATTGTACATGGACATTCATTAATGCATTTATTATTCTTCTTCATTGAACTTCAGTTGTATGAATTTGAAGATATAATTAGTATTACAACTAATTGTTTACATAAGAGTAAGTGGATGTATGCATTGAAAGAAAAAGATATGATTTTAGTAATCTATGGACATTAATTTGCATGCACTCACCAAATAATTTTTCCTAATAATCAATATACATATACATATAGTTCTATTGATTTAAGCATTAAGAATTTGCTATGTGTGTTTTATTAGAACTAGAACAAATGCATGATTTGCTTATTGTAAATAAATTAATTCATGATGAATGATATGTTTCACATGAATCTTTTTATTACTCATGACACCATATTTATCCATATCACTTCATTATATGGTTTTAGTATAGGTGAGTTAGCTCAAATGCATACAAAAAAGCATGAAAGTATCTTTAATTTGTTGTTTGAGCAACTTGAAATGGTACTGCTGCACGTTGTGATAATCATAAAGTCATGTAGGAAGCTCCAATTTCAATGAAAGTTTTTATGATGATACTTGATATAGTTGTTAACCTACTCACGAATTTTTATGTTTTTTGGAGTTATTTTAGTAGGTCAAAGGATTCCAATACTTCAGAGATGTTGTTTCTTGGAACACCCTTTGGAATGTTGACAGGGGTGCCTTCTCAGAGTCATATCTCTTGGTGGAAATATCCATTTGGAGATTTTTTTATTGGGATTTAAAGCTTACCTATTTTGGTTTTTCTCCTCCAAATTTCATTACATTTTGATTTTTGAGTTAAGCGAAAAGTGAAATTCTCTCTAGTCATTGTGCAGGGAATTTTCTCTAGCAATTTGTTGCAGGTGTGCAGAAACTTGGGTGGTTCTCTCACACCACTTGTCCAAATGATCTGAAATTTGGATATGTGCTGGGCCATAGTGTTGCAATAGACATATTTAAATTTCATGTGATTTGGATAAGATTTGAGGAGTTTAAAGGCTATTTTAGCTCTCTGGTCTCTCTGGCGAGGACTCGCCAGAGAAGTGCACAGAGGTCTGGTAATTTTGCCATTTCTCTTTCATGGAATGTCCAATTAAGGAAAACTTTTTTGGAAAGGTTTTTCAGCTAGATCATCTTAGTTCTCACCAAATTTGAAGGCATTTGGAATTCATTTGGTGAGTCTATGATTATAATCTTCCCTCTGGTCTAATTTCTGAGTAGTGAAAAATATGCAGGTATTGCAGACCCTATTTTGCTTGTTTCTCTCATTTGGAGAGTGATATTCAAGTTAAACTTAATGTAAACATAGATGTTTAGATAAGCTTTCCAATGACCCAAATTTCACTGAATTTGGAGTTCATTTGATAGGTCTACTCAGTGGATCTTGGGAGCTATGTCTCACTTCCAGGACCTCCTATACATAGGTATAGGTTTGCAGAGTTTTGATCATAAATTCATGATCATAGCTCCAATTCATTTGACTTTACTTGGAGATGAAAGCTAACTTTGAGGGATATATGCATACCAAAAATCATCATTTTTGGATATATTTAAGTATTTCTAATGTTCTTGTCTTTTTGCAGGTACTACACTTTTTGACATAAGAAGTTAGAGGAAGTGATCAAAGACTTTAAATTGTAACTTTTAGAGAAAAATCACTTGGATTTAGCATGTAATAGATTGATAGTTTGTATAGGATCATTTATTAGCATTTTTGAAAATGTATTAGTTTGTATAGCCTATACTTGGCGCTTATCACCGGATGTATTCTAGGAATTTTCCATTGCTTGTATTGTCATCATGTAGACTTGTATAGGACTTGGGTTTTGTGGTGTGATCAATGTATGGGATTGAGAGAGGATCGATGGTATATCTTTTAATTCATGTTTTATACGAGCGATCTATCGATTAGGAATATCATTAGTTTGGTATTACCTCTTTGCATTCACATGACTTATTAGTTGTCCTATGTTTTTCTTTTTAGAATGAATCCCGATGAGGTTGTAACTCCCATGGAAGAGGTCGAGCTTGAGCGACCTTATACTACAGAGATTACGAATCTCAATGCTAAAGTTAGAGGCATGGAGGATACTCTTCAGAAGATCCTCCAAGCAATTAACAAACCAGAGGTGCCACCCATCGACACACCTATGCAGGTGGAAGTTCCATCTGTTGAACCATCTAGTTCACAAATACCATTGACAGATGTGGGGGCTTCTTCTCGTAGAGACGTTAGATGGCAAGTGAAAGATCTAAACCCACCGAAGTACCACGGACAAGTTAGTGCCAGGACGGCAGATGCGGTGGAGCAATGGATAAGTAAGTGGGAACAGTGTTTTCGACTTTGTAATATTGAGGATGAAAAACAGAAAATTCAGCATGCCACTTATAGTTTGATGGATGTTGCTCATCGGTGGTGGAGGAAAATAGAGCAGGATAAGATAGAACCGGCCACTTGGGAAGACTTTAAAGTTATATTTTACAATAATTTTGTTCCTCCAGATGAGCGTACTAGGGCTCTAGATGCATGGTTTTTCCAGAGACAACTTTCAGTGCAAGAGTATGCAGACAAATATAGGGAAATCTTGTTGAAGATTCCAGATCAGGTGCCTGATTTTCTTTAGGTGCTTAAATTTGTTCTTGGGCTTAGGGAGACATTGCGTCCACTTGTGCGCAAGGACCGCTGCCACACCCTAAATGAGGCAGTAGAAATTACTTTGGTGTTGGAGGATGGGCGACGCTCTCGATTGCAGCCTTTTTTGGACAAAAGAATACTTGGACAAGGTTCAAGAAGCCTATAGTTTCAGTTCCAGCATCTAACAAACAGATGAACATCATTCAGACTTCGAGTTGTGGGAAGAGGAAAATAACCGCATCCATGGCAGATAGAGCTTTTTCAGAGATCCAATTTGACTCAGCAACAGCTTATATTTTGAGCATAAAGAGTTGTTAAATTTACAGATTCAAACTAGTCTGGAGGCTCAGCTAGCTTCTAGAATGAAAACTGAATTCCACCACTTGTTTCTTTCAGAGTTACCTTCAGGTCTTCTGCCTCGCAGAAAAGTGGAGCATAGGATTGAGCTGGTACCAGGAGCTCATCCACCGGCCAGACAGCCATATCGAATGAGTCTGCAAGAGGAGGCAGAAGTACGTCGTACTGTCGAGGAGTATCTTGACAAAGGACTTATCAGATCCAATTATTCACCTTTTGCAGCCCCAGTGCTTTTGGTTCGCAAAAAGGATGGATCTTTTAGGATGTGTATAGACTTTAGAGCACTAAATAAAGTTACAATAAAACACAGATATCCGATGCCTCGCATTGATGATATTCTGGATGCACTAGGAGGTGCTATTGTATATAGTAAAATAGACTTAAAAATTGGTTACCATCAAATAAGAGTCAAGGACGATGATGTACATAAAACAGCTTTTCGTACTAGATTTGGTCATTATGAGTATCTTGTAATGCCTTTTGGTTTAACTAATGCACCAGATACTTTTATGATGCTCATGAATGATATTTTTCATCCTTTTATTGGTCAGTTTGTGGTTGATTTTGTAGATGATCTGTTGGTTTATAGTAAAAGTTTGGAAGAACATGAATGTCATTTGCGTACAATATTTCAAATGTTGGATGACAATACTTTGTACTTCAATCCAGAGAAGACACAACTATGTTTATCTAAGGTTGAGTACTTAGGACATATAATTTCTGCAGATGGAATTAGAATGGATCCACGGAAAGTTTCTGTGATCCTTGGTTGGCCGATTCCTCAGAATGAGCACCAGTTGCGATCATTCTTAGGATTATCACGCTTCTATAGAAAATTCTTGCCAGCTATTCACACATAGCTGCGCCATTGACGGATTTATTACAAAATAATCAGAATTTTGTATGGACTAGTGCACAACAGAAAGCTTTTGACACAATGAAACAAGCAGTTTCAAGTGCCCCAATTTTATTGGTGGTAGATCCCCAAAAGCCTTTTGAAATAGAAACCGATGCTAGTGGCATTGCAGTTGGTGCAGTTTTGATTCAAGATGGCAGACCAGTAGCTTTTGAAAGTAAGAAACTTTCTCCAGCTCAGAGAAACTGGTCTGTCCATGAACAAGAATTATATGCAATAGTTCATGCTTTGAAGATTTGGAGACACTATCTATATGGTGCAACTTTTAAAGTGTATACAGATCATCACACATTGAAGTATTTTTGTTCCCAGCCTGATCTTCGGGGGAGGCAGGCTAGATGGGCTGAGTTGATGCAAGAATTTCATATGGAAATTCTATATAGAAAAGGAAAAATGAATACAGTTGCAGATGCATTATCTCGCATTTTGCATCAGATTAGCTTCACAGTTCTTGATAGTGATTTGATCCAAGAAATCAAAGATTCACAGATTGAAGATGATTATTGCCAGTCTATAATTAGCAAGTTATCACAAAATGATAAAGATCAAGCATTCTCAAATTTTCAAGTGGAGCAAGGTTTGCTCAAAAGATAGGGGAAGATTTGTGTGCCTAATTCCCAAGAAGGGAAGTTTAGAAAAGAGGTTATTTTCGAGAACCATAATGTACCTTGTGCAGGACATCTTGGTATTGAGAAAACTTTGCAGTTGATTAGACGTACCTTTTGGTGGCCACAGATGGTCAGATATGTAAACAATTATGTAAGTTAGTGTTTTAAATGTCAAGTGAATAAAGCAGAGAGAATTAATTCTCCAGGTCTGCTACAGCCATTGGAGATACCACAGTATTGTTGGGATAGTATTTCCATGGACTTCATAATGGGTTTACCTAGAACACCACGACAGAAGAATGCTATTCTTGTAGTGGTTGATCGTTTGAGCAAAATGGCACACTTTATTCCTACAAAGGAATCAGTGGAGGCTCCGCAAGTCGCGGAACTATTTATTCAGAATATTTTTAGACTGCATGGTCTACCTAGATCTATAGTTTCAAACAAGGATCCCAGGTTTACAGGAAATTTTTGGAAACATGTGTTCAATAAGCTTCAAGTTCAACTCAAGATGAGTAGTGGAGAGCATCCACAGACAGACGATCAAACCGAAAGAGTTAATTAGATACTGGAAGATATGCTACGTGCATATGTTTCAGAAAAGCAAACAGATTGGGATAGTTTTCTCCCATTAGTTGAATTCGCTTATAATAGTTGGAAGCACAAGACTACTAGTCTTGCACCTTTTGAGGTCATCTATGGATTTATTCCACATAGTCCAGCTACCATTGGATTACCTAGGAAATCTCCGAGTGCTTCACAGTTTTTGATAGATATGCAAGCTAACTTAAAAATAGCTCAGTTCAATCTCCAGCGAGCTGCTGAAAGAATGAAAGCATTTGTAGATCGACACCGAACACCACGAACATTTCAAGAGGGAGATCGTGTGTTTTTACAGGTCCCATTTGGTTCATCATTGACAGTCGGTCAGAAACCCAAGTTATACCCTAGATTTTGTGGACCTTGGACAAGAATAAAGAAGATTAGTGATGTCGCATATAAATTGCAATTGCCAGAAAATTGTAAAGTTCACCCAGTTTTCCATGTTAGCAAGTTGAGACCATACATTTCTCGAGATGAGAATTGTGTAGATGGTTTAGTTGCTTTAGAAAATAGAGCATCTCAGCCAGATGTTCCATTTTAGGTTCTTGATAAGAGGGAGCGGAAGTTGAGAAATCGCTCCAGACCAGAGTATTTAGTAGCATGGACTAGCCGTCCACTCACAGATGCTACTTGGGAATCAGAAGCTCTGATTCGCAAACACTTTCCTTCCTCGATCACTGAGGACAGTGATCTCTAGAAGGGGGAGAGAGTGTTAGATTTATTTAGACCTCCATGGTCTACCATTGGTCTACCTGCATTTGGTCGAGGACCCTAGCCGGGTCAAGGACCAGAGCTCGGGGGAGCCAAGGCTCTAGCACGGATCTTCGAGGTTATTCCATCTCCTCAGAGTGGCCATATGAGGAGTGTTTGGACCTTAGAGAAGATTCTAGAGGTGCCAAGGGCAAGGGCTATTTAAGGTTGGGAGGAGAGTGGTAGGTAGCTAATTGGGATCTCTCATAAGCTAATTCTAAAACATACTTGAACTTGTAAATCCCATTCTTATCAATGGGATAACTATTGAAATCTTTATATTTTAGGAGTTGTAACAAGAGTGTCGAAACTGTAAATATCTCCTGACTCTTATTAAAAGGTGGAGGACTCGTGGATATGCATTTGGGTGCAATCCACCAGTACTTTCCAGTCCACTCATTTCTAGTAGATATTTCTAGATTATGTAGCTTCGGAAAACTTTTTTGGTTGGTAAATAGGTCGCTCTACCAAAATCACATAATCCGATGTAAGCCTGTTGATCTTCAAAATGCAACAAGATATTGCTTGGATGGAGATCGTTATGGGATATAGTACAAGTGTGTAAAAATGATATTGTTTGTAATTGGCCGTTGATCAGTTTCCAGATATTTGTTTTCACGATTGCTGTACCTCCTTTTGTGTCCTTCACATCTCTGCTTTGTGGTACATTTAGGTATTCTTTCTTCATTCTTTCTAGCCACATGTCAAATGTACCACCATTCCAAAATTTGAAAATCAGGCACGGACTTTTGCTATGGTGTCTAGCCAAACCAAGTGGACTAATAATTCCACTATTCATAATAGATAACACTGTGGCTTCATTGATGGCTTCATTTTCTCGTGTTTGTATATCAGCACCATGTAATTTGAATGGCTTGGCCACAAACACTTCATTGCTGAATCTCGGGTGGGATATCTTGACTTTATGAATCATGCCATACTGTCCTTCCCCCACGAGAGCTGCATCTTCAAAAAGAATAGAGGAATATGGGAGCAAACAAATATTGTTTGATGTTTGATCTCCCATATTCACATATGCATCTCTTCTATTTGGATCTACCTGTGCTCTCACAAGGTGTTCAGTCGTGTCCGGTTTTAAGGGCTTTCCGCTCTTCATAGTCTGATAATGTAAATCAATAAATTTAATTTTATTGATGAATCTGGGCATACTAGTGATATCCACCGCCAATGACTCTGCTACTTTTATGATTTGTCCAAAGATACGTATAAGATCTTTTGACATTTTCTCATCTAAGACCTCTGCTCCACCAGACACACTGCCCCAAATTTGTTTTCAATATTAATAAATGTTGTTCTGGATAATTGTGCAATGAAATCTTTGTAACTAAAAGTCCATGGCTATAGTGATTTCATCTTCTCTCATTTGATACATATACGAGCACACAAATTCTTCTAAAAATTTTTGCTCTTGCTTGTTTATTTTACCTGTCATCTGCGCAAAAATAAAAAAGTAGACTATCAGTAAGTGTATAGATAAATAAATCAATAGTATGTGTGCACAAATGATAGACATATGCATAGTTAAATAAGTAGATTTATAATTAAATAGAAAGTGTAATTATAATGTTAAAGTGAATCTATGTAACTATTAAGAATGTAGTAGTCAAAGAATCATACATTTATAATATTTCATATACATTCGCTATACTATGTATGAGTTTTGTCACATAATTGTATATAACTATTGTGATAGTAAGAGTCAAAGAATCAGACAATCACAATAGTTTCTATACACTATTGCTCTAGTACAATGGTGAGAACCATGTTAAGAAGCTCCACCTCCTTAATGTCAATCCACGGAAGAGATAGGAGTGATATGAATATCGTGAATGTGACAGTGAAGGTGAGAAGCATAGAGATGCACACACACATACACACACACACAAGAAAGAGAAAAGCAAGACACAATGGAAGGTAGGAAAATAGACTCTATTACTCAAGATCTCAATTAAAAACTCAAAATAGCTCTAAGCTCTTCTCTACTCATACAAGCTAACCTCAAAAATGAGCTCTCTAGCTCTTTTTATAGATTCTAGACTAGTTTTGACCGGTTTCACATCTAGTGACCGACATAGTTAAAAAATAGGTTCTAGGTGCTATTTGAAAGGATAAATGAGGTCTAAAAATAACCAAAATTGGTAGGCTTGTTCTACCTAAGCTCCTCAAGATTGAGGACTCCTCGGCTTGCACAAAATGGAGCTACAAATTACAAAAGTGGTCGTTCTATGTTACATATGGTACAAGAGTGATGAAAATCACTATTGGGAGTCTTTGAAAAGTATTTATAAAACATATCTATTTGAAAAATGATTCGTCTGGCTCCCTGCTACTTCATTGTGCTCTATCTTTACATGCTTCCTCGATCTCTGTGCCTCTGGCTACTGCCAACACCCCCCTCCCTCTCGCTTCTGTCATCCTTGATAGAACCTTGTTGTGGGGTCTGTCGGATATAATTCTGTAGGAGGTCCTGAGCGAGGGTATGCTCTGAAATGTGGATACCTCATGCAAGATCTGCTTCGAGTTTTTCCCAATCGATGGTTTGAGGTTCCTCTGGTGGCGGGAGTCTGTAGTGCGTGGAGTACACCAGTTGTTCACATGCAAATAATTGGAGTAGATGTGTAGGCCTGCTTATGAACACCTCTGAATGGTATTCCCAAAAACGGGTAGTAAACATCTCTTCGAATGTCATCTTATAGCATGCCAATAAATATTTGATGCAACAATGCCAAGCATAACACACCCGGAGTGATGGTGTGATACTCATATCATATGCTAAATCTTGATTGCCATGCTCGAATCCCAAGGTGTTCATGTGTGGTGCCTTGATGCGACGGAAGACTTTGAATACGATTTGCATCATGTCAAATATTTTGATTGTCATATGGGCAGCTACATCATCCATTCGTCGTAAGCGAGGGAGCCAGTGTCAAATAGTCGCCATCATATAGCCTACTGTTGGTGGTCTGGTGGATGGCATGAAATATGGGTAATTGAGCTAGTCTTGGCACTGCTTGTTATTATGTACTTTGATTGCAAAGGCCTTCCAAGAGCGGCATCTTGGCATGGGTCCCAAACATGGGTTATACTTCAAATGGAGTGGTGCCTTGACCCATGTGCTCATCATTTCTGATATTCCTGTAATAAATCCTAGTGCCAAGTTGGTTGATATATTTCTCCTGTCAACGCATCCGTCGGCAAGTCTTCGGTTTCAAATTGAGTTGCATGGAAGGGTTTCTTGCATGTTTCCTTTTTTATGGCCAGCTGATATTCTGCCATTAACATAAAATATGGCTTATATTGTAGCGCATGCCCGGATATATACCTGCGAGGGGCCAAGTGAGCAAAATAAGGTGATTGTAATATACGTTCCTCTATCATGGCCATTGCATCTAATTGTGCTTCCACCCTTGCGGAGTGGGTCTTGCCAAGTTCTTCTATAGTCTTCATCCACATGGGGATAGGGAGTTCAAATGTGGTCTGGCCTTCGCCCGTGACATGTCCGCCTGGGATGGGTTGGGGTTCATATGCTTCTTCATGCGTTTCCTCCACCGAGATACTCACTGTTTCTTCATCCGCTGGTAGTTTTGGTGGGGAGTCTGGCCTAGGGGGTGCTTCATATGCTGCTATTTGTGTTTGAAGAGTTAATACCTGGGACCGTAAGGCATTGAGTTCCTCTATGATCTCAGGAGATGTGGCCGCAGGAGCTGGTGGTGCTTGTTGTACAGGTGCTCATTACTGTAATATTTTGTGTTCTTCTTTGAGCTTCTGATATCCTTCATTCATACTGTCATACTCTTCTCATAGTCGGACATGATCTTCCAATCGCATCTGCATGGATTCGGAGGGGACAACTTTGAAACGACTAGGACTCAAGGGTACGTCCAGTTGATCTAAAGCAGCTTCGAGATTCTCTCTATTCTGGTCCTGTAAGCGTTGGTTCTCTTATTTGGCTGCTGCGAGGTGGCGTTTGAGTAGTCCCATGTTTTTGGTGAGCGTTGCATTGCGAATGGTTTGAGCCCTTAACAAATTATCGATATCTGTAATGGCCTCTTTTGTCTTCTGTTCACTTTCGTGTTCAAGTTTGTGGTAGGCCTGACGTAGCTCTTGGTAGCGTGTGTTAAGGGAGGCATTCTCGATTGATAAAGAATTGAGATGCAACTGTAAGTCATTTGTGGTCTGTTGCAGCATCTGGTAACTGGTACCTAGAGATACGAATTCATCTCTCACTTGTGTCATGCATGCGAACATCTGACGGATTGCAGTGTCGATTGTAGGTGATAGTATTAATGGTGTAGTGATGGGTGACTGTGGAAAAATGTGATGTGCCTAAATGTGGTGGTAGAATGGATGAGGTGAGTGGTGGTGCAGTGGGTGGTAATATGTCCATGTCACTGGGCATGGTGTCGAGTGCTGTGACTGTGAATAGTGGAGTGACAGTGGGTGCGTGCGTGGGTGTGAAAACAGGATTTACAAAGGTTGCCGAATAATTTACAGATGGGGTTTCTTGTATTGCTTGGTGGAGAGGGGAAAGAGGAAATAAAGTGGGTCGGGGAGGTGAAATGGAGGAGAAGGTCAATGGCGGTGGAAATGCGAATAGGGTTCTTGGAGGGGTGGGGAAGGAAGGGAAGGATGGATGGAGAAATGGACTGGATAGAAGGGTTGAATTCCTAGGATGGAGGCTAGGTTGTGTGGGTGCAGAAAGGGTGAGAGGAATTGAGGTAACAAAGGCTTCTGCTACTGCACTATCGAAGGATGTGGATGGTCTGGGAGAGGTAGGTTGTATAGGAGAGACTGGAGGGACGGGAGGTGAAAGAGGAGCGGTGAAGTGGTGGGTACATCGACAACAGTGGTGGTATGTACAATAGAGGTGCAAGGTGGGGAGTCAATGACGATTGTTTCTTCTGCCAAAGATTCTTCCGAGATGAGGCATGCTTCCCTGGCCTGCTTTGAAGATTGGGCATCCATCGATACACGAATGTATTGACCTAGTTTTGATAACAAGCATATGTGGTGTGGGCCAAACTGCGGTAATGGCTTCCTCTGCAAATATCGTAGTGCTTCATTAGTGCCTACTGACTTGACTAGTTCTCTAAAACCTTGAATGTATGCTTCTTCAAAGCCTCCTGTGGTGATTTCTTGTTCTACAAGCGCTTGGCTTTCTTCTTCCAATAGCTTTTTACATGCCCACACTGCTTGCATGGTGCGGTGTAACTTCTTGATTGCCAATGTATAGGCCGCTGCTTCAAATGTTTCATCTTCATGCATGCTTGTGTCACCCTGGGTGTCAGTTTGTTGTTCCTGTGTGTCAGTCTATTCATGTTCTTGAGATTCCTGGCTTCCCTGACTGGCTTCATCATCTCCATCTTCATCATGATTTTCTATCCTTTCTTCTTCGGAACTGGAGACTACTTGTCCTTGCGGTTGATCAGGGGGTGTGGGAGGGTAACTTGGGCGTTCATATTCTTGAGAGAAAAATTGTCCTAAAAATTGAGATTCGTTTGAAAAAGCATTCGGCATTTCAAAATCAAACGTAGGTATTCATTGGTTTTGCTTCCAGATTGGGTATAGTGGAACGAAAATGCTTCTACACCAATGGAGGTGGGAATGCCTGCTGCAGTGGTGGTAGGTTTGTGGATGGTGGTTGCTTGAGAGGTAACGGTACTAGTAGTACCTTCTGTGATAATTGGTCGTGACATCCGTATGCGAATGGGTTGTACAGTTGTAGGGGGTTCTGTAGGTGACTATTCTCGAGATTTTTGAGGAGACGGGGACTTTGGAACTTGTAGGCATGGGATAGATCATCGCATGCGCTTGCCTGCTCGTCCCTTGCTAGATTTTCTAGCTTTCTTGGTGGTCCCTTTGAATGCCTTCAAATTGGATTTGGTGGTATTGAGGGGTGAAAAGATTTTAGAGGGTTATATATTACATGGCTTGGGTGTTGAGCTATAATACACTGTTTGGGTACCCAAATCTGTGTGGGTGTGGGTCGATTTGTAAGGTACTTCTTGGCGATCCAAATCTATCAACTCTTCGTACTCATAGGAGAAGGTCGAGTAGATGTCGAATATTGCCTCTGATTCTGCCTTAACGTCTTCTTATCGTTGTCTTCATTGTTGAAATCTATCGGTGATTTTTGTCCTTTGGCACCCATACTTGTCTCGTGCCACTTGTTCTGTGGTGTTGATACTGCTTTCCTGTTTGTGTCATTTGATATGGTCGTCGGTCTAGGTTCCTTCGTTGTGGTTGACTCCTTTGTGGTTGAGGTTAAGAGGCCAGATGGACACTCTGCTTTAGAAAAGAAGGGAGGTCCAATACTTGCAGAACTTGCCTATTAGGAAGTGCTTCGTTTTGTACCTTAAATCTAGGCCATTCCACAGTAAGTGTGGAAGGATGGGCGCCGCAGGGTGTTTTGCCCATGTGACTGCTGATGCAGTCCACCTGACCGCTGATGAAACCCACTTGACCGCTGCTAGAAGACCAGGGGAAAATCTATTGATACTCTTTTATCTGGAAACTATCCATCGCCAAGCTCTTATGGGTTGACTTTGGAATGAGCATGCTTAGCTGAGGGATCTGGCCAAAGATCTTCCGGTCCTCAGTCGCATGCGTTTCAGATGGTCTAGGGTTACATACCTCAGGCGGCGTGCTGTTAGGGAAGTCAAGCGATATCACTCACTACTGATCTAAGGTTCCAATCTGCAAGGAGCCTTGTCTAAGATTTAGGTCCACTGAGTGATCATATAGCCAATCTTGGCCAAGGATTAGGGGTTCTATCAGGTCCTTGTCATGGCACACTAGTAGCTTTGTTGTCATGGTCACATCGTGTATGAGGATAGGAAGGTCCACCTCACCCAATGCAAGGGGTTTCCATGCCTCCTAGCCCTATGAGGTATGCCTCAATTGTCCACATTTCTATTCCTGAGTCCTTATAGTGGGACCATCTAATCGCACTAGTCACATCACCTGAGTCAATTAAAGCCCTCAGCTCTTGGCAAGGGTTGCCATGCTCTAGCATGACTGTAATGAATGGTCTCCTCCACTATGCTAGGATGAGCACTTGACTTTGCTTGACACATGGCTATAGGGTATATGGGTGTTGTTTCCATATTGTTATAATGTTCTGTCCCTAGTCCTTGTCTTCTTAGCTTCATGCGCTTAATGCGTTCTATAGCTTCTGCATGAGCTTCTGCTCGTATTCTATTTTCTTCCTCCTTAGGCTTCTTTGTCAACGTGAGTTGTCTAAGCATATCCTCAGTAAGAGGTTCTTGATATAACTTGAATCTACAGCCACTAATGTAATTAGGCATTATGTCTCCTTCTAGGGTGGCTAATTGTACTACTCCACTTGTCAAGAGTCTGTTAATGATCATAGGTCCATAACCTCGCTTTTCTAATTTCCATGCGTGCTATTTTAGCGTATACACTAGAACTAAATCTCCTTCTTTTAAGCCTTTATCTTTCACATGTGCATCGAAATAGGCTTTTTGTCGCTTCTTTGCTGCATATATTCATGCTGCTGCTTTCAGCCTGGTTTCTCCTAATCGTTCCAAGTCCATTATTCTTGCTGATAATTCATGGCCGGTCCACTGATGTTCTTGTGCAACCTTAAGGGTCGGTATCAAGAAGTCCAAAGGAAGCACAACATTCTGACCAAAAACCATATGAAAGGGAGTTGCATTGAGTACGGTCTTGCAGGCCACTCCATATGCCCAAACAACATGATGTAACTGTTTGTCCCAATCTGAACGTTTGTTGTTCACGAGTTTTGTCAGTACATTACAAAGGATCTTGTTAGTACTTTATGCTTAACCATTGGCCTGAGGATGATATGGTGCTGATTTCTTGTGAATCACCATAAAATCCTATAACAAATATTCAATGACATGGTTTAGAAAGTGAGTTCCTCGATCGCTCACTAACTCTATAGGCCGTCCATATCTTGTAAAGACATTTTCAAATAAGAATTTTTCAGTCGTGTGTGCATCATTCTTTTTTGTGGCCTTGGCTACCCATTTGGTAAGATAATCCATCGCAACAATAATGTATTCGGCATGAGTACCTTTTGCAGGGGGTTAATGGGTCCTACAAAGTCTATACCCCACTTAGAAAATGCACGTCCTCCCATCATGGGTTTCAATGGCATTTCATCTCTACGAGTAGGAAATTGAGTTCTCTGGCACACATCACATCTCTTAACATAGGTATGTGCATCCATGTGAAGAGTGGGCCACCATAATCCTGCAAAAAGAATGGCTTTGATGATTCTATCGGGGCCAAAATGACCTCCTGGAACACCTTGGTGTGCAATCTCTAGTACATTCAAATAATCGCTTTCATGAACACATTGTCTTAAGTATCCATCTCGTCCTCTTTTGTATAGATTGTCGCCAATAATTGAATAGTGTTGAGCTTCTTGCTCTAGACTTCGCTGTCATGCTAAGGTCATTCCTTGAGGGAATGTTTTCGTCCTCAAGTACATCACTAAGGGTTCACTCCATTCTAGTGTGAGAGACACATGATATAACGTAGCATGTTCTACTGGTGGTCTTTCACCACAAACAGGGCATTCTTTACACAACTTGTAGACATCTGCTTCCATCGAAGGCCAATATACTCCTAATCTATGCAGAGTCTGTAATGTACGATGTTTCGAATGATGTTTCTTTAATGCACCTACATGTGCTAATTGCAACCAATTTGCGTGTTCTGATTCATCTACACAACAAGCAAGAATCTTTTGATTATCCTATTTGTATATACTTCCTGCTATGATTTGGTATCTCTGTGACTTGGTAATCTCTCCTTCCTTGATCCTTATCCTAGGATTCTTGGATCCATATGTGAGAATAGGGACAATAGGCTTAGCCCATTCTGGTGCTATCTCAAGGCTAAACAAATATGCATCGGGTAATTCATCCGCTATTCCTTGAGGAGCTTCTCCTGTGGTTAATCTTGAAAGGTGGTCATCCCTAAGATGTGTCTTTCCTTTCCTGACTACTACTTCAAAGTCATACTCCATGAGCAATAGAAACCAACATATTAGTCGTCTTGTATTACATGGCTTATTGACTAAGTACAGTAATGTCTGATGATCCGTGAGGAACTTGAACTTATTTGCCAATAAATAATGCCGGAATTTCTTTACTGCGTAGATCATTCCTAATCCTTCTCGTTCCGTAGTGGTGTAATTTCTTTCCACTCCATTCAACTGTCTGCTCGCATAAGCTATAGGGAGATCTATATTTCCTTCATTTGTGGGTTGTGCTAACACACATCTTATGGCATAGTTGGATGCATCCACATGTACATGGAATGGCTTGCTCCAATCTGGGGTTGTCAATATAGGTGTTGAGCACAAACGTCGTTTAAGTTCAATGAATGAATTCTCACACTCATCTGTCCATTCAAATTTGGTCAAAAGAGAGTGCAAAGGCTTCGCTATGATTGCATACATATGTATGAATCATCTCTAATAACCACAATGACCCATAAATGCATGTACCTCTTTTATGTTATTTGGTCTAGGTACATCGGCAATTACTTTCACCTTTTCCTCATCCGTAGAGATTCCATTCTTTGACACAATGTGTCCTAGAATTTTGCCTTGTCTGACCATGAAAACACACTTTTTTGGGTTCAAACAAACCTAATATTCTTGACATTTGTCAAATACTTGCCTTAGTTCTGGGATATGAGTCTGCTTCATATTCGAATGTGCACATATGTCATCGACATAGACTTCCAAATTCTTGCGTAAGAATTCCTTGAAAACGTGACACATGAGTCGTTGGAAAGTGGCGGGTGCACTTGTCAGCCCAAATGGCATTACACAAAATGCAAATACGCCCCATTCTGTGGCAAAAGACATCTTGTGTTGATCTTCTGGAGTAGTGGCTACTTGATTATAGCCTGAGAAACCATCAAGAAAGATGTAAACTTCCTTGCCCGCAACTCTTTCCAATAAATGTTCCGTGATAGGAAGAGGATAACTGTCTCTAATCGTGGCAGCATTAACTTTTTTAAGGTTAATACACACACGCAATTTTCCATTTTTCTTGGGCATGACCACCATGGGGGATACCCATTCAGTATGCTCAATTTTTTAAATGAATCCTTCTTCTATCAGACGATCTATTTCTTCCTTAATTTTCGCAGCGTAGTTATCATTGTACGTGTACGGTTTCTATTTCGTCGGTTTTGCATCTGGAGTCATAGGGATTCTATGGGAGCATATATCTAGGTCTACTCCTTTCAAGTCTTTGTATTTCCAAGCAAATACGTCTCTATATTCACGTAATAGAGCAATTAACTCTTCTTCTTCTTCATTCGTCAAATCATGCCCAATGTATGCACATTTTTCTTCTTCTCCTTCTATGGTGACTATGATTTTTTTGGTTTTCTCTCGATTATCATATACTTCTCCAACATCAGCGTTTCTTTTAGGCATTCTTACCATTATTCTTCTGTCTTCTATCTCATACTTCTTAAAATTTTTGGGAACCTCAAACAAAGATTCTTCTTCCTCTGACATGGTTTCTTTCTTCTTTCTTTTCTTACCTTCACTTTTGGCAGTCACTTGTGAGGCTAACCTCACATCCTTTGTAAGCTCTCCATGTCTTTGAGGATGAGTTTCTACTTCGTAGAAGTATTCTTCATCTGCAAAGGTTGGATCCATAATGATTGACTCTAGATCGGAGTCACTTGCATCCTCAAATGCATCAGTACTAGGTTTACATTCTTCAATAATGAAATCATACATGATTGGCTCTATTGTGAAGATTGAAATGTCATAGCCATCCTCGTCACAGTGGGCTGTCCATTGTTCTTCATTGATGGCTACATCCATTGTTGCTAAAATTTCTGCCCAACCATGAGGCTTGAATTCCTCGTTTGGAAATACTATAGGTGCATAAGCTGGGTCTTGAAGGGTTCGTGGATGTCGTTTTGAACCTAAAGTCCTGGCTTCTAACCATTCTTCCTCTTGTTTAGCTACCTTACACATCCATAGATGAGTGTCCTCGTGCAACCATGAGGGGTCTGATTCTAATGAGTGTACTGATTCTGTTTCTTCTTGTGCCTTATGGATGGTGTTCCATTGTATTGGGGCTACGTCTCGATGTGAATAGTCTTTAAGATTGACTTTGGTAGTCACTCCCAAATGTTGCAAGTACAAAGAATTAGTTTCCCAATCTTGTACAATTTGCAACTAATGCATGAATGGTCATCCTAAAATCATCTCGTAAGCATGATTTTTCCCAAAATCACAAATGGCGAAGGTATGCTCAAATTCCACACTACAAGTGGTGAGAGATATGCCTTCTAGTAAGCCTAATGGTTTCTCTATATGTCCATCAGCCATTTGTAGCTTCATCCTGGTAGGTCTTAATGCACGTTTACCCCAACGTTTCCATAAAGTGGTGGTAGCTATGGCTACTCCGGCTCCTGAATCTAAGATGGCTTTGGTGGTGGAGCCCTAATGGGTTATTGGAAGATAAGTGTTACCTTCCTCTCCTTCTCTTACATCTCCGATTCTTTCTATGGGTATCTCTGGTACCTTCTTGTGTGATCCTATCTATGAGGGGGTATTAACAAGCTCAGGGAATTGATTTGCTATGTGTTTCCACAATTCTAGTTTAACCTTCAACAATTCCTCTAGAGTGAGGTGGCATTGAACTTGGGTGTTCTTGATCACTTCCGTGTTTCTACGAATCAGTGATTCTTCATTCCTCACTATTATAGTGGGTGCTCTCATGCTAATAGACTTGGCTTCCCAAGGTCCTGTGAACTGAGGTAATTCTTGCAAAGAATTGGATTCAAAACCTATGTGTTCACTTAGTTGTTCTTCCTCTACTTCATCGTAAATAGAGGGAATGTCTTGGGGAAATTGCTCTTGCAAGTCATCTATTTCTTGAATAGGAGGATGGGTTCCTTCTTCGTTTCTCCATTTCTCTTCTTGGATTTCTCTTAGAAATTCGTGTGAATATTTATGTAAGGAAGACAGGTTGTCTTCAACTTCTATATTTGGTACTTGAGACAGGGATGGTGCATTCCTTTCCTGTGTCTCCGAGGCAATAGGGTTCCTATGCAGATTCTTTTTCTCCTTGCTATCGATCAAGTATTCTAGCCTCTCCAATAGTCCTTGAAAGTGTAATTCAGGTTTTTCCATGTTATTCCAATTAAGATATCGGGAGGCTTCAAACATAGTTTGTGCTAATTCTACCGTCTTCATGCAAAGTTTAGTCCTCTCAATTTCTAAATCTGCTCGTGGATAGTTCTTACTCATTTCAGCTATCTGGGGTCCTTCCTTTGATCTCGCTTGATATGCACGAAACATCATGTCTAGGTTTTCTAGTATGGGTTCCGCTAAAACTGACCCTGGTCTCTGAGCTAGGTTCTCTTGATTAGATTCTTGCGAAGTCAATTCTAGGATTTTGGCTCTCGATTCCTTTAAACTTCCTTCCAACTCAGTTATCTTTTTACTCCATTTTCTCTTGATTCTTTCTCTTGAATCTTTCCATGATTTCGTCTTTTTATTACTAGACTCTCCAACTTCGCTTGTTTCAGCTATTTTCTCAGGATTAACCTGTTGATTCTGTAAGAGCACCTGGGCTCTGGTTATAGCTTGGATAGGCACGTATGTAGGGTTGGATCCATCTGCATTGTGTACAATACCTATCACGTTGATCGGTGTCACTTTTGAAGCATTAACAGGGTTCTTGGGACAATCTTTTATGACATGCTCTTTACCACACTCGACACAAAAGCCTTGTATGTTATAGTATTGTGATTGTCCTGCTATAGGAGGATGTGGACAATCCTTTATGAAATGATCTCCTTGGAACCCAAAGCATGGTCCTCTAGGGCCCTGTGGTCTTTGCTGTCTCAAATGGGGTCGTGGATTAGGATTGGTGTACATCAGATTAGCATAATCGGGCTCCCAACTGGGTTCCAATGGTGGACTATCGTATTGATATGTTTCCACATGTTTTGGTGACTTTGTATAATATGCGGGTGGACTATCTACATGAGTAGAGTCGAAACTATTAGAATTAGGGTCACTTTCCGTGATTAGGGGTGAAGAAGGCACTAAAGCCCTACTGAGATTCTCTTCTGCAGCAGCGTATTTAACTGAGATGACATTAGCTAGTGGGGTTGGCTGCTGAGCTAAAACCGGTTGAGGTCTCTGTTGAGCCTGATAAGGATAGTTTTGAGGAGGCCTATAGTAATGAGTTTGAGCATTGTACTGACCTTGATACCTACCTAGTTGCGGGTATGCTTGCGGGTAGTTCTGTCTTACTACTTGTTTTTTGTAAGGGTAGTCCTGAGCAGTGTGATTTGTGTATCGTCTCTCAATTGTACAATATTGGCCACTAGGGTTGGCTTGTGGTTGTGTTGCATTGGGACACACATTTGCCATATCATCACCACCACAGGTGTAACAACGCTTGTTTGTTGTTAACCTAGGCATCTGTTTACTAGAAACTCCTAGTTTCTAGGCCACTTTTTTTGCTAGGTCTTCTATCGAGCTGGATAGTTTTGAGGATGCTCGAGATGAACAGTGTAGTCCTGAGCAGTGTGATTTGTGGGTAGTTCTGTCTTACTACTTGTTTTTTGTAAGGGTAGTCCTGAGCAGTGTGATTTGTGTATCGTCTCTCAATTGTACAATATTGGCCACTAGGGTTGGCTTGTGGTTGTGTTGCATTGGGACACACATTTGCCATATCATCACCACCACAAGTGTAACAACGCTTGTTTGTTGTTAACCTAGGCATCTGTTTACTAGAAACTCCTAGTTTCTGGGCCACTTTTTTTGCTAGGTCTTCTATCGAGCTGGATAGTTTTGAGGATGCTCGAGATGAACAATCTGAGTCCTTATAGACTTTTGAGAGTTCCAACTTGTCTCCAAGGTTGTCCTCAATGTCTATACAAATTCTCACACATTGCTCTAGCGTTTTGGTTCCTTCAAGTATACATAGGAGCGTAGTTTAGAGCTCAAGAGACCATCGAAAAACAATGACACTTGCTTGGCCTGTGAGGGTAACTCTTGCATCGGACATCTCTCAACATATTGTCTAAACCTATGTCCTATGAGTCTGACTGTTTCTTGACGGGTCTGTTTGAAACTATGAATCAATGAAGATGTATCATGTCTGATTCCACTTTTAGAGAATTTTGTGATGAATGGCTCTAACAAGTGATGGATGTCTCTAAACTGCCTTTGTTGCAATGGTTGGAACCAAGTTAAAGCTGTGTTCTTTAACGTTAGTCCAAATGCATTGTATTGCATAAACATGTCTTCTACTTGCTTTGCTCGTAGCACTTGCTTAAATTCTGCAACATGATCATAGGGATCTCCTGTCCCATCAAAGTAGTTTTTCATGGACTTTACTAACTGAGTGGGTCATAATACCCTTGGGTGCTCCCGTGGTCTAGGTAGAGGAAAATCATCTCTACCACCCGGTATTCTATGTTCCCTTTGACTTTCCACTCTATTGGTGTCCATGGTGGTTCTATCTCTCCCTATAGGATGAGTGAAACTTACTTCTAGTCTCTCTTTGTTCTTCTCTCTTTGAGCACCATGGGCTGAGGATGTTCCAGGACCTTGATGACTTGTGCTTACATTTGCTCAAGATGGGGGGAAGTCTAACTCGCCTCTCCATGTGTAGGTATTTCTCGCGTGGTCTGGTACTATAACTATTCATTCTGAAGTATCATCCAGGTATACAACCTTTCCAGGAGTATGTGGGTCCTTGAATTCATAGATCATGATGGAGCCTATCACTAGGTTTTTCCCTTCTGTACCTCCAAAATGCTTCGTCAGTTTCCTTATTTGCAAACAACTCTATGCTTCTATTATCCTAAGGGATCCATTCTGGAATTAGTACTCTTGTCAGTACAGATTTCCCTCTAGGTCTCCTAGGTTCTTCTCCTACTGGTTCTTTTCCTTGGTTTCTCGCTTCCGTATCTAACTGAACTACACCAAACTCATTGGTATTATTTGGCGGAGTACTTATGATGTACATTGTTCCTTCTTCATCTATGTACGCGTCTCTCTCAAATTTCACCACTGGACGTTCCAATCCAATGGGTTGATTCGGATTGTGCATTTGCACCACTTATCTTCGCAAACCATCCTCTTAGATCGAGCACCTAAGCGGTTGGTTCGGACAAGTTCTAATTGAGTTCTATAGGGTCCTTCGAGTCTTTCCAGATATGCTATGTTTAGCCCTCCTTTTGGTCTTTCCGTGCTAAAAGCCATTTCTGATTCACTAGTATCTGAGCTCAACTCATAAGGATAGCTATTCAATTGTTGAGCTACTAAGTATTCTTATCAGAATCTAAGTGACTATTGTGAGAGTAAGAGTCAAAGAATCAGAAATAGTCCCTACACACTCCCTATACTATTGAGAGAGTAGGAATCGAGGTGACGATTCAAACATCTCAATAGATCTATTACTATGTCCTATACTACTGTGAGAGTAAGAATCGATGTAGCGAGTCAGACAATCACAATAGTGTTTTATTTTTAAATGTTTCTCATCGATCTATACAAGTAAGAAACGCTTGCGCGAATTGAACATGTATACAACTGATGATTAAAAAACACAAAATAAATTATATAAATAAAAATCAAGCATATGTAGGAGACACATATGTGAATCATACCATATGAATGATATACTTAACAAAACAGTAAAATAAAAAATGAATAAAAATTAAAACAATACCTCAATGATCAAAAAGAAAGCTCTCTGATAAAAATTGTAGGCTTAAAGCTCTCTAGTACATCAATGAAGCACGTGTGGAATAAGTTTTTCGATTTGAATGTAAGAATATATATTTTTCTGTTGTAAAATGCTTTTCGATCGAAAGGTTTTCGATCGAAAAGGTTTCAATCGAAAACGGATCCGTTTGTTTTTTTTTTTGGTGTTTATTCGGAAAATCACAAATAAAACGAACATATTCGGTATTTTTTTATTATTCGATCGAATAAATGCAACCCAGGTTCTTCCTTGCATGAATCTTTGTGTGCTCCTCTCTTGGTGAGTGAGCATGTGTGAGAGAGCTCTTTACCTTGTCTCCTTTCTCTTGAAAAAGACCTAATTTGGCATACGTTGTGGGGGTTTTATCTCATTTTATGAATATCCCAATGGATGTTCACCTGAATGCACTTAGGAGAGTGATTAAATGTATCAAGGACATAGTCAACCATGGACAATTCTAGAATTATGGAGATAGATTATAGCTCAAATGACTTAGTGATGTTGATTTTGTTAGAGATCTTGCTATTTCCTCATGCAAGGCTCGAAAGTCATCACATGGATTTCCAAGAAGAAACCTATAGTTGCACTACCATCAAATAGAGTTGAGTACACTGCCTTATCCTTTATTAAATGTGAGATCCTGTGTTTCAAGAATCTATTCAAGAGCTTGTATGTGGATTTCGAGGACATAAAATTATTTGGGACAATATTTCAAGCATTCATCTAACAAGCAACCAAATGCTCCATGCAAGAAGCAAAGACGTGGAGATTCATTATCACTACATAAAAGAGAGGGTATTAGACAAAGAAGTGGACATCAAATACATCAATACGAAGGAGTAGATTTCATACATTGTAACAAAGTTTATGGATACAACAAATTGAAAATTTCAAGGACAACCTCAACATGAAGGAGATCAATGGACACTAGTTCACTTAAGGTTGAGAAGGAGTTGGAATTCTTAGATTTTGCAAGCTCAAGTATGTGAATAGGGGCTTACATTATATCTCACATGACTCTCACCTTTATGGTGATCCAAGAAATTTGAGGTGATTTGGAGGTTGATTTGAATACACTCGATTGAATTGAAGTCATTCCAATAGAGTGTATTCATTAATATATATACACTCTATTGGAATGACTTGTGAGCTCCTCCACAAGTATTAGATCAGTCATTTGATGTGTTTTCTTAAAGCCTAAGCTAGGCCCTAACTAAGTTATCCCCAAACTAGCTTAGTCTATGTATAGGCACATAGCTACACAAAGCCATACCACTTTGTATGAGACTTGGATTCCAATTCTAGTTCGTTCATCTTGTTGCTACTATTGTAAGGATCATTTTAATCATAATATTATTCTTTCTTAATTCCTTATCCTATGAGTATTGATCATTATAGGTCACTGGTGTATTGCCTTCATACTCTGAGTAATTTAACATGTGTTGTGAGTACACATATGTGCATATACCATGTCTAGATAGTAACTAATCTATCTATGTGTATTATTTACATACTCTAAGTAATTGATCATGTGTGACTACACATATGTGTATATACCATGTCTAGAAAGTAAGTACTCTATCTTGTGTATGAAGGTTGACACACATCTGTAAATCCATTTGGAGTGAGATATGACTTGCTAGAAAGCTCTCAAATTCAAGTTTATGCTGCAAAATCCCAAAGGTTCAATCTAAAAGAATAGAGGGAAATTGAGTTTTTGGCTAACTATGGTAGCCACCTATGGAGTCCAATGAAGGATGCAACTACAATTTGGAGTACATCTTGTTCATCATTATCAAGCATTTTATAAAAAAAGGATAAGAATACCCTTATAAATACATTTTGTGGGAAATGTAAACGAGGTGAGTCAACCAATAGAAGGCTAGAACAAACACCCCAACCTAACATGGAAATTCTCTTACCATATGAAGTTGACATGCACTCTCAGGAAGTAGACATGGAATCTCAATTTATCTCCACTTTCCTACTTCCTTATGAAATGAGAAACTCTAGCAAAGGGAGAGCACTCATACTAAAGTCACTTGATCTCAGAAAAGACTTTAGAACTAATGATAATCAAGTAGCTTGATATTTGTATTCACAAATTGAACTTAAAAGTGCATTATCACTTTCATCCATCCTTTCCAAGAACTCCTTGACACCACGTGATTGTCCAATTATTATGATTGAGGTAGATCTGATGAGACGTAAAAATCCCAAAATTTTGTCTCTACCTTATAATTAAAAAAACATATTATAAGGAGGCCCAAGAGTAGAAAATTGAAAGAACCTAAGTGAATGTATTCAAGCAACCTAATTGAGTGCATGGATGGATTTCTAGAACAATTTTCCCAATCAAAAGAAACCAATTATAACAGATCTAAATTGATCATAGAAATTAGATAACTAGCTTGCAAGATTTATTGTTGCTGATAATTCCTTCATCAAATTGATTATTGAATGTACCATGAAGAATCTAGGAATTTCCATCACCATTATTGCAAGACTCATAGTAATCCTCACCGATCAATGCAAGGTTAAAACTCTTGTATTGGAGAAGGAAATCATGACCATACAAGGATACTCATTTGAGCTAGAAATCCTAGTCATAACATTGCCACAAGAATGGTATTTTCCATTATTTCTTGGAAGACCATGTTTAAGGCAAGTTTAGCACTTCAAGATTGGGGAAAGGATCTTCTTTGGATAAGAACAACAAAGAAAAAACACATCCAATTACATATGTATCCCAAAAGGGAAAACCTCACAAGTATAATGTCAAATTACTCTCATAAATATGATAGTTTCTTGCTTTGTTGGTTGATGGGTGATCTAGAGTTCTAACAAGTTGAAATTGAAGAGAACGTTAGGATTCATGAGCGCCCATTTCTTGTCTACATTCAACGTATCGTATCTAATTTGTGTAAATTAATGCACATACTGCTTGCCTTTTTATTCACTTCCTATCCTTAGATTTTATCATAGAATTATAACCGTAGGATGCCCTTTTAATTATCCTCTTGCTTTGTAACATTCCACCAAAATCACAATACTTCCTACCATGTATGCACACCCATCACATCCCCAAACTTCATACCACTCACACGCACACGTACGCCAATCACACTCTCCTTACCCCGCACACACCCACCAAATCTCTTCCTCACACACACACTCATGGACTTGCTCACCATAACATACACACACACACACGCACTTCAACATACTCTCTCTCCTCACACAAACTCACTCTCCTTAATCCCCACAGCCACAAATATTCCATCTCTCTCTCTCTCTCTCTATCTCTCTCTCTCTCCAATGCTATTATATCTAAGCCCCCATGTGGAATTCTTATCATCCATCTATGTGTGTGTGATCCTATATTTCTCTCTCTCCTCTCTCTCTCTCTCTCTCCTCATTGGAGTTCCTCTTGAGTTCATTCATGTCGTACTCTCTCTTTGCCATCCACCTTGCCTGGAGAATGATCAAATTCAATCTGCCATTTGCTCAATGGACCATTTGTGAAGAGCATGGCCCATTTGCCTCTCTCCGTTGCTACTTAAGGATCTCTCTCTCTCTCTCTCTCTCTATGAAAGAAAATGTAAGACCACTCAATCATTTTGTCAACCTTTATGGACCAATTTTGGTGGACCTTGGTGGACCCAAAGTGGTGGACGTGGTCCATTGGAGCTATTTTTTTAGCATTTAAATAAAAAAATGGTGCTATTGGATGGTGCTCATCCAATATTTGAAGAAAAACTTATGGTTCATATGAAATATATAATGAGAACATTCCATCATGCACACTCATCCACTCTCTATATGCTCGCACTCACAATCATCTACACAGACAATCACACTCATCTATACACATGCTTACTCACACTCGCACATCACACACACATAGTCACAATCATCCACATACAAATTGTCACTCACACTCATATACACAAACACTCACCCTATCTATTCACATATCTATCCATCTCTTTTGTTCATGCATTATCTTCTACAGGCATGCATTAAACAAAGATGCAATATACATATGGGCTAGCCCACTAACCAAAGAGTCAAATATGATCCATCAACCCAGTAAAGGTGGTTTGTTGAGCTATGGTGTCCATTAACAAATAAACATGGGGGATCCATTGAGCAAACAAAGTAAACTCCATCAATCAAGATGCCATGGGAGTCTATCAACCAAGATGATTGTGCATCAAAGGGACTATGGGGTTTCAAAGATGTGTGATTCAAGGGACAACGTATAATTAATAATTTCACATAGACCATCAATTCCTGACTTAGTTTATATTTTTGGGGTAAAGGAAAGCATTTCTGCTTTGCACTTAGGAAAATTGGTCCACTAGGCAATACATTGATGACTAGGCAATTTTCTCAAAATATATGGTCGACCGGGAAATATATGGATGATTTGGCTATGCATAAAGATTAGTGTCTATTCTTTTAACCATGAGTGCTATTTGTATTTTAAGGGAAATTCCATTCTTGATTCTCATGAAAAGGTTAAATGGAATATGCATCCATGTTTGGTTGGACCATCATTAAGAGTCACTCCCCATCACTTTAGATTTATTTTCTTATGACGGTGTTGCACTCCTCTCAATCATCGCTCCTCAAGCTACCATATGTAGAATCATAAAACTATCTACTTTCAATTTGTGACTCTTTCATTGACATTGTACATATCCACAAAGATGGTCTTAAATTATTACATGAAATACACATAATATACACTTCTATATAAAGGGGAATGGTTTACAAAGAAATGGATGAGTTGGGTGTACCCCCACTATGAAGACTCTTATCTAGGGGTGAAGCTTGTTTTCAAGGGTGCAAGTTCTATAATTTGCTTGTGTGTAGCAAGTGGAAGCAGACACTTACTACCTTCCTAGCAAGCATTAAGGATTGTCTTTGAGGTGGTGTTGATTACACTTTCTATTGTCAAGAAGAAAGCGTCATAGAACAATTCATCAATGGATTACTTGATGATCCATGGTCCATGAATTACATGCTGGACCAAGTTGATTAGCTGCAAAACTAGTTCTTGGACCAATTTATTGGACCAAATCAATATGTGGGCAACTAGACTCAGTATATCTGGACTATTTTTTTATGCACACAAGCTGGTAGGAAAGGCATTTCCTTATAGATGATTGCGATCTTATTTGTAATTTTTTTTGCTCTCTATTTTTAAATACCATTTTATTCTTCAATATCATTGAAAGGGTTCTTTTCAAGCTCTGTCTTCAAGAAAACTCTACTTGCTCGAGAATCAAACCTAGTTTTTTCAACTCTAGTCTGAATTACTTGCTTTTTTGGTGAAAAAAAATGAAGAGTGCAACTTCTAAAAAGAATCCAATACCCATGAGATAGCCTCCTAAGGTTGGAGTGAATGTCGCAATATCCATCAATTATTCCCAAATTATAAAATCTCATTCCAAGTTTTGAATCCTTTTGAGTAAGTCAAAATTTCCCCCACCCTTTTCTAGTTCACACTCACCATGGGAAACTAGATAGATTCTCTTTATCGAAACTCTACATCCCAATCCTTTCTCATGATGATATGTTTTTAAACGTTATTCCAAGCCTCTAGAGAGAGAGATAACGGATCATGACCTCAACTATGGATTGAAAGGGTGAGAAAAGGAGAGTGATAAGGCTATGATCTACCCATCATGGATCCCCATTTGAAGTCAAGAGCTCTTTTTTTTTGTGAAAATAAGTTGTGATTAGGACTTTCCTTGGTCAAGCTAGGATCTAAATAGTTCTTACCCAACTATTTTATGTTCATATTTTTTTGCCCAATTATACCTCTTTGAATGCAATAGAATTCCTAGTTTTGAATCTTGGGGATACCCTTTCCCTTTAGGTCCTTACCAATGGAGTTTTTTGTAAATAACTTTTGACTTAGAGGCTCTTTATATGGAACCTTTGGCATGATAGAAAGTATGGAGTGTCAGAGATGTTCATGGGTTTTATAACCATGAACATCTCTGACACACCAAGTTGGCATCCTATCCATCAATTCAGTGTTTCAATTCAAGCTTGTCGATAGCCCAATCGCAACTTAGAAAGCTTCATCCCCATGGCCATAACAAAAACTTTGAGGATTGATAGTTCGACATCCCTATTCTAGAGTTCATTGTGTTAGTGGATTATGAGGTGTTAAAAGTATGGTCCTCTTATGGTTGGTTCTAAAGACAAAGGCCTTTAAAAAGTATCAGGGTGATCTAGAATCTTTTTGTTATAAAGATCTTCATTGATAGTTATTTCATTAGTGCCATCCACACAAATCCTAAAAATTACTTGATCGTTTCTCGAGAAGATCAGTACTTGTAATCTTTACTCCTGAATCTATATCCAAAATAAGACTAATCAAATTCTCTTGCAAAAGAAAAGACAAAGACATGGGACTTAGAGAGTATCCTTGTCAATATGAATGTCTGAAATCAAATGCATCCATAAGCTTTCCATTAATGTTTACTAGATTGATGGAATTCTCCATTGTGGTGGAGAACATGCGAACAAAACCTACAAATCCCCATATGAAGAAGGATTCAGAGAATTAAGTCCCACTAAAGCCTATCATAAAGCTTGTTATTCTTTCTTAGAACTCTAGACATAGCCCATTCCTTTCCACATAACCAAACGCACAAAATTTCTCTATATTTCTCAAAGTAAAGGTGGTCAAAAGAGTAAACTTTTTTATAACTCTCTCATGAAGGACATGTACACTCATCAGAAATGTAGTATTTTGTTGTCAAGATAAGATGCGTATATGATGTAAAATTTCATGGCCAAGGAGTTCGATGGTTGCTCCTTGTGAAAGAGAGAGAGAATTGTGTTTATGTGCGGAGTACAAAGAGAGCTTTGAAGATGATACAAAAAGTAGATCAAATAGGAATAGTAGATCAAATAGGAAGAGTGGTACAAAATTTCAAATATGAACAGTAGATCAAAGATTGAAGTTCTACGTGACGAGTCACCAAATATCAAACATTCGTTCCCAAGATAAGAGCCGTCTCTCTGAAAAAGCGTGGTCATGGAGTTTTGAGTTTGTTTGTTCGTGTCGAAGAAACATAGACGTGTGTGTGTGTGGAGAGAGAGTGAGAGAGAGAGAGAGAAGAGGAGGAGGAGGAGGAGGAGGGAGGCAGGTTCACCTTCATGAATCAGGATCCATGTTACGGGATCTTACAGAATTTGGAGTCTATGTCCAACACCTTGCTGCGTGCTGAGCCTGCCGTCCGGCACTTCAGAAATTCTAGAAGAGCTATACCGAAGCTTCGGAGTGTAAAGCTTTGCTTTGCAGGAAATCTTTTTCAACTGATCATCACTGATGTTTGGTGATGCACTTCGACTGTGAAAGCGGTGACGTTCGGGCATTTCACTATCAACATCAAAGTTCATAAACTCAAAAAAGACTGATGATCAAAAGTACAACTGCGAAAGCGCTGACGTTCGGCCATTTTCGCTATCAAGCTCAAAGTGTATGAGTTTGGGAAAGCTGTTCAAATGTACAACTGTGAAAGCGCTGACGTTCGAGCACACTTGCTATCAAGATCAAAATCTATGAATTTGGAAAGGCTGATCAAAATTACCGCTGTGAAAGCGCTGACATTCGGCCATTTTTGCTGTCAAGATCAAAGCTTGTGAATTTGGAAAACCTGATAAGACAGACAACTGTATCAAGATCAAAGCTTGTGAGTTTGGAAAACCTGATAAGAAAAACAACTGTACAACCGTGAAAGCGCTGACGTTCGAGCACCTGCTATCAAGAGCAAAATTTATGAAGGAAAACCTCATAAGAAAGACAACTGTGAAGGCGCTGACGTTCGGCCATTTTTGCTATCGAAATCGAAGTAGCTGGATTTGGGAAAGGTGATCAAACGTACAGCTGTGAAAGCGCTGACGTTCGGGCATACTTGCTGTCGAGATCGAAGTCTATGAATTTGGAAATGCCGACGAAAAGTACAACTGCGAAAGCGCTGACGTTCAGCCATTTTTGCTGTCAAGATGAAGGTTTATGGATGTTAAAAGTCTGATCAAAAGTGTGAACGTATGTAGTGAACATAGATTTGGGTGAATTCACAGAGGGCGGCACTATTTTGCTGAAAGTCTGATCAAAAGTGTGAACGTATATCTTGAGCATATATTTAGGTGCATTCACAAAGGGCGGCACTAATTTGCTGAATCAGAACTTATTCAGCAAATTAGTGCCGCCCTGTGTGAATGCACCTAAATTTGCTGAATCAGAATTTACACATGTCCCAGTTGGCTGGCCTATTGCTCCTATGTTTTTATGCATACACACTTTGTCACATGGTATGAAGGTGTTATGTATCTTTTAATAGAGAGGATTACTTTCTAAGCCTAGAAGTATATATATTTTTTATCACCATAATGCATGAGTGGTGGCTTCATCTTCTAGTGTTGGTGCATTTGCTAATGTTAATGTTGCACCAATTCCCATTCATCCACTCAATGTTAGTGGAGGAAAGCTCGACATAACAAATTATGCACATTGGAAGTTAAAAATTGATGGATAATTTCATGGGGCCAATAAGACCTAATATATGGTGAATTCTGATGGAAGATCTATCAAATCCTTGAGTAAAAAATAAAATTTATTTAAATCTTTGTTGAGCTTGGAAGACGAGGAATGCATGTGCCTTATTTTGCATTATTATGAGTGTAAGTGCTTATGTGATTAATCTTGCTCAATGCAACACTAAGGCACATGAACATTGGGCATATGGGCTCATCATTATGAGACCAAGAATCACACTTGGATTCAATATCTTGAGAATCAATTAGAAAATGTGAAGCTCTATGAGTTAGAAAAGTTTGAAGACTTCATTAAGCGAATCAAACATTCACAAGATCAACTCACTGCTTTTGGTGTTCTGAAAACTATAACAAAGTACTTACCCAAGGGAACACAAGAGACCTAGCATAGAAGATAATAGGTATATTAGAATTTCAAAAAATGCTACTAACAACAAGTACAAAGGTGATGGCATTTCCACAAGTGCGCTCTGAAGGTAGAGCTTAAATGGTGATCTATACAACTCTAGATAGAGAGTTACAAGGCAGAGGTATGCTCACTCAATTTGATATCTGGGATAGTGTAGAGGTCATATATATATAGGCTAATGAACGATGTGACCTTTCAAAGATGGAAATACATGGGTGGTAGAATGTGGGCACCCATCACCCGCATAATTCCTATACATGGCTTAGGTGGTTCAGCTCACCTAAAAATATAAATTATTTATGTCTTTGAAGGAATATACGATGGTAACTCCCTTTCCTTACAATACCTTACATGGTCCAATTTGACCTTCATCCAACATGCAAGTTGCGATTCCCATCAATGGGGTAACACATCCTTGGCTTCTCCTCATAACGAGGGCCTTACAAAATTTGCATCAGTACATACAATCATGAGGAATAGACATTGATCATATACTAACAATAACACCTAAAGAATTGGCTTACTGGTTTCATTTTCTTCCTTGATGTACATATGAAATAATGAACACGATAGTTTTTTTACCTAATATGTTGAAGATTGTTGAGTCATATCAATGTTGAAATCATATTGGATTATGTGGGTGGTGGTTTCCCACTTTCTTTCATCCATGTATATCCATTTGCAAAAGCTCACACCTCTCCATTGTCATATATATATGACTGAGCCCCATGCATTGAATTGAGCTAGCATACATCTACCTTATAATCCCTTATCTAGGGCTGTCTAGATCACCATTTAAGCTCGACCTTGGGAGTGCAACGGTGCCCAATGCCATCATCTTTGTACTTATTGTTAGTAGTGAGTTTTAAAATTCTATCATATATGTTCTCCTTTTTTCCATGGCTCTTTCATTTTCTTGTATAAGTACTTTCTTACATGGTATCAAGGTTGTTAGGTATCTATTAGTAGAGAGGCTTTACTTTCTGAGCCTGTAAATATATGTTTGTGATCATCATAATGCATGAGTGATGGATTCATCTTCTAGTGTTCGTGCATCTAATAATGCTATTATTGCACGGTTTCCCATTCATCCACTAAATATTAGTTATGGAAAAATTAATGGAACAAATTATGCATTCTAGAAGTTAAAAACTCATTAGGCCAATAAGACCTAATGTAGAGATCATTACAATGGAAGATCCATTAAATCCTAGAGTACAAATTCAACTGTATCCTTTTTTTGAAGCTTGGAGAAGAGGAACGCACATACCTTATGTGCCATTAAGTGATTATAATTTGCTTACTCTAGTCCAACAAAACACTAAGGGACATGAACCTTGGGCATATTGGTCCATTATTATGAGACCAAGAATCACACTTAGATTCAAAAGCTTGAGAATCCATTAGCAAATGAGAAGTACTCTAAGTTAGAAATAGTTGAAGAATTCATTAATAAAATCAAATACTCATAAGATCAACTCACTATTACTCGTAATCTGAAAAAATCTGCAGAATTGGCTCGTTGGTGTGTTTGGATTGTTCCTATAAAATATGATGAGTTGGTAATTACCCTTAACATTGAGGTTAGACCCTATGCTCTTACCTTTAAATATTTATCTATAATGCTTCTAGAATAAGAAATGCATTGAAAGAATATGCAAGGTTCAAACTTGCAAAATTTTCAAAAAGTTCAAAGGGAAAAGGTACTTCTGATAGTTCAAAGAAGAAGCCAAAGAGGAACAAGTTCATTGAAAGTTGTTTCTATTGCAAAAAGAAGGGTCACACTACAAGAATAACGGGGAAGACTGCCTGCGATGCTGGATCATCACATACACGATGTCCTGGTCTTCCAAAGAGTCGCATAAGCGACGCTCTGGAATGAAAAAGAAAAATCGAGTTCTCCCGGCACATTTGTGCTGGGACTAGGACGTAAGAGAGAGAGAGAGAGAGAGAGAGAGAGAGAGAAAGAGAGAGAGAGAGATAGAGAGAGAGAGAGAGACTGAGAGAGAGAGAGAGATCAACACACACCTCCCATGAAGCAAGGTATGCACACACACACACATACACACACAAACTTACACATACACACATACATATGCGTACACACACACATATACACACATAGACACACACACATACACATAGACACACACACATAGACAGACATACATACATACATACATAGACACACACACATACATATTAGACACATACACACTTACACACACACAAACACACATCCACACACATTTCCACACACACATACACATGCATACACACATATATATATACACATACACATGTATACGCACACATACACACATAGATACACACACATACACACATATTTAAACATAGACACACACACACACACACACATACACACAAACATATAGAGACATACACACACATATATGCATACACACACACACACGTAGAGAGACATACACACACATACACATACATGCATACATATGCATACATAATGCATATGCATACATACATACTTACATGCATACACACACACATGCATACATATGCATACATACATGCTTAAATGCATACACACACATACACACGCATACACACATACACACGCATACACACATACACATACACACATAAATATGCATACACACACATACACACACGTAGAGAGACATACACACACATACACAAAAGTAGAGAGACATACACACATACACATACATGCATACATATGCATACATAATGCATATGCATATGCATACATACATACTTACATGCATACACACACATACACACACATGCATACATATGCATACATAATGCACATGCATATGCATACATACATGCTTAAATGCATACACACACATTCACACGCATACACACATATATATATGCATACACACACACACGTAAAGAGACATACACACATACATGCATACATAATGCATATGCATATGCATACATACATACTTACATGCATACACACACATACACACACATGCATACATATGCATACATAATGCACATGCATATGCACACATACATGCTTACATGCATATACACACATACACATGCATACACACATACACACATACACATACACACATATATATGCATACACAGACACACACACGTAGAGAGACATACACACACACATACACATACATGCACATATGCATACATAATGCATATGCATATGCATACATACATACTTACATGCATACACACACATACACACACATGCATACATAATGCACATGCTTACATGCATACACACACATACACAGGTTAACACACATACACATACACACATAGACACACACACACATAGACACACACACATACACACACACATACACACATACACACATATATATGCAAACACACACACATAGAGAGACATACACACACATACACATACATGCATCCATATGCATACATAATGCATATGCATATGGATATATACATACTTACATGCATACACACACATATCCATACATAATGCACATGCATACACATACACACACATAGACACATACACACACATAGACACATACACACACATAGACACATACACACAATGCATATGCATACATACATACTTACATGCATACACACACATACACACACATATGCATACATAATGCACATGCATATGCATACATACATGCATACACATACACACATAGACACATACACACACATAGACACATACACACACATAGACACATACGCACTCATAGACACATACACACTTACACACACACATCCAGACACATTTACACACACACATACACATGCATACAGACACATATATATAGATACACACGTATATACACACATACACACATAGACACACACACACACATACACACATAGACACACACACATATATGCATACACACACATGTAGAGAGACATACACACACATACACATACATGCATACATATGCATACACACACACGTAGAGAGACATACATGTTGGAGTTTATTGATCTCCAAAGTACAGCTAGAAGTAGGTGAAACCCAACAGGACCTAGTTGACTTTTTCACAAACTTGTATGCACAGACCAGTTTTCTTGCAGAGCAAACTGCTCTTTACTCACTTAGAATTTTCCAAAACTATTTCACACACATAAACTAGACTCTAAGAGCTTTCCAACAAGCTATAGAACACCTCAAACGGATAAATACACAAGGAGATATGACCTCTGCAAGTTGGAGGTTTAATGGAGACCTTCAGCAGGGATAAAACCAGAGAACACACACTACTTGCAGAGAGTACTGCTCTTAGCTCACAAATCCAATGATTATGAAAATTTACAGGAAGAAAGTAGACAGTAAGAGCTTTCCAATGAGCTATCAAACATGTAATTTGGATATATAATGAGGGAGATACAAGCTCTGCAATCTTTGCATACAAAACTACAGCAGCATAGAGATACAAATATGCCTCTCTTGGACTTTCCAAAGGTATTTACATAATTTGAAACTTGTACCCTACATAAAACAAATGTTCGCAACATTCTCCCCCTCAAGTTTGAAAGGGTATTTCCTTCATGCCAGGAATATAGTTGAATCTTTGAAGCTTTGGTCCATCCAAGGATTTGGTGAAGATATCTGCAACTTGATCCTTTGTTCCCACAAAAGAAACTTGTACTTCATTGTTTATGGCCTTCTCTAGAACATAATGATAGTGAACCTCTATATGCTTTGTTCTAGCATGAAAGATAGGATTTGAGGTCATGTGAATGCTACTCAAGTTATCCCCATATATCAGTGGTACATCAATCTGCACATTCAAGTCATGAAACAACTTTTTAAACCACATAACCTCAGTAGTAGCCAATGCTAAACCTCTATACTCAGCTTCTGTAGAAGATAAAGCAACTGTAGGCTGTTTCTTTGAACTCCATGTTAATGTCTTGTTTCCTGCTATTACCACATATCCACTTGTGGATCTTCTGTCATCTTTGCTTCCAGCCCAATCTGCATCGCTAAAGACTTTAAGAGTTAGATCAGCATCATGACTATAAAATAATCCTTCGTTCATGGTACCTTTCAAATACCTAAGCACTCTTTTTGTTGCATGCATATGAGGTACTCTAGGTTCATGCATAAACTGTGATAATACTCCCACTGCATAACATATATCAGGTCTAGTTTTTGTTGCATAAATCAAAGATCCTACCATGGATCTATATGCATTCATATCATGCAACTCATCACCTTCCTTTGCACTCAACTTTACATTACATTCCATTGGAGTACAAACAAATTTACATTCCTGCATACCAAACCTTTTCAGCATATCACATATATACTTTCTCTGTATCAACCACATACCCTCATCGCCATACACAACTTCAATCCCAAGAAAATATCTAAGCAAACCAAGATCTGAAATTTTAAATTCCTTTCCCAAATTACCTTTTATCTCTTCAATTGCTTTTGCATCATTCCCTATAATCAACAAGTCATTGGACCACATAAATGCATACATAGACACACATGTCATCTACATGTTTTACATAAAGTGAAGGATCAGCATGACTCGTTGTGTATCCTTGCAGCATAAGATACTTTACTAACCTTGCATTCCATGCCCTTGGTGCCTGTTTAAGACCATACAATGCCTTCTTTAACCTACATACATGATTAGGACATTTTGCATCCACATAACCATCTGGTTGTGACATATACACTTCTTCATTTGACTCACCATTAAGAAAGGCATTCTTTATATCGAGTTGATATATATTCCACCTTTTACTTGCAGCTAAAGCCAATAAAGTTCTCACTATTGCCATGTTTGCTACTGGACTGAATGTTTCTTCATAGTCCAATCCTTGAGTTTGATTATATCCTTTTGCTACAAGTCTAGCCTTATATCTTGAAACACTACCATCACTATTTCTTTTAATCTTAAAAACCCGCTTGCAACCAATTACCTTTTGTTTTGGTGTACTTGGAATTAAATTCCAAGTCTTGTTATCCTGTAGTGCTTCCATTTCTTCTCTCATTTCTTTCTCCCACTTTTCATCTCCTTTTGCCTCATCATAACATGTGGGTTCATTTTTCTGCTCAACTTTTGTCATAAAAGCATAATGAGTATTCATGAAAGATTCATAAGTATACCTTTGAGGTTGCTTGCTTACTCTTGAAGTTCTTCTTACCTCCAATGTAGATGCTCTTCCTTTCTTATTAGGAACCTTTGATGATTCTCCATAGTCACATACATCACTAATTTCCTCTCCTTCATCATTAACTTCAACAAGTTTGAGTTTACCTTTACTTTTAACACTTGGAGGTGACTCTTGCCTTAACCTTCTATAGCTCAGTGATGAGTAGCACCTCCTTTAATGTCAATCCGGGAAGACGTGAGGATGGTATGAAGACCTCGAGCAAGTGAAGGCACAAGTCCGTGAGTGAGAGGCACACTAACATGCACACACATACACACACACGCGCACACACGGTAAGACAAAGAGTGAGGAAGCAATGGAGTTCTTAGATTACTTTCAAAAAGCTCTTACAAGTTCAAATCAATTACAAGATAGCCTCAAAAATGAGCTCTCTAGCTCTATTTGTAGTTTTTGACTAGGTTTTGGCCGTGTCCAGACCTAGTGTCCGGCCTAGTTAAAAATTAGGTTCTCTACCCTATTTGGAGGTTCAAACGAAGTCTAAAAAATGTGAAAACTGACAGGTAGGTACTTCTAAAGCTCCTCAAGCTCAAGGACTCCTTGGCTTGCACAAAATGGAGCTACAAAATTATGAAATGGTATTTACAATGATTGTTAGTGATGAGAATCACTGTTGTAAAGATGTTGATATGGAAAAATTTGAAGGGCATATCTGCCAGATTTGCGTCGACTGCTCTGTCTACTTAATCCTTCACCTCGCTCTGACTCTCTCCGCTGGCTTCCTTGTCTAGTCAGTCCTTGGGTGCCCATACTGCTCTCAACACCCCCCCCTCTCTCGCGTCTGTCGTCTCTGACAGACCCTTGTTGCTGGGAGTGTTGGATGTAATATTCCACAACCTGAGTGGAAAGCTGACGTTCTTGTATGCATAGTCCTCTGGCTAAGTCTGTCATCATACGATCCCAATCAATTGGTCCTAGAATGTCCGGATGTGGCAGACGTAACTGATCTGCATGGATCGCTTGTTCTACTGCGAATAGATGTAGCAACTGTGTGGGTCTGGGAATGAAAATTTTTGAATGATATTCCCAGAATCCCGTAGAGAACATTTCCTCAAATGTCTGCTTGAAGCATGCGGGTAAGTACTTTATTCGTGCATGCCAGGCAAAGATTATAGTGACCGAGGGAGTCTGGCTCATGTCCTAGACTAAATCCTTGTTACCTTGAGAGAATCCAGGGGCAGAGATGTATGGAGCTTGTACCTTCCGAAAGGTTTTGAAGACAATGGTCATGAGCTCGAATATTTTCATACACATTTTCGCTGCTATGTCGGGTACATTATTTAGACGTGTAGACCAGTGCCGAATTGTTGATATCATGTAGGCTATGGTTGGGGTCCCTCGAGGTGGAGCAAAATATGGATAGTTAACCCAAGCCGAGCATTCTTTATTGTTGCGTACCTTGATCGCAAATGCTTGCCATGATCTGCGACGTACCATTGGGCAATAAAATTATACTTGATATATAGTGGCATGGTGGCCCAGGTGCTCATCATCTCAGGGTAATCGGTTAGTAGACGTGCACGCCAATTAGGCTGGAAGATCGAGCCAACACGAGCATCTGCCGGTAAGTCCTCTGGCACAAATTGAGTGGCAAATGCGGGCTCCTTCCCTGTATGTCTTTTAACTTCTGCATTATAATCATGTAGCAAGACAAAATAAGGCATGTATTGCGACTCTGATGTTGTGATTAACCGTTGGTGGGATAGGTTCTGAAAGTAAGAAGACCGAAGGACAGTTTCTTCCAGATTTGTGAGAGATTGCATTTGCATGGCAACGCGATCATCATGTGTCTTACCCACTTTCTCGACCCTTTTGACCCAATCTGGAACTTGAATTTCTAAAGTGTCCTGTCCTTCCTCTGTAGTCCGACCACCGGGTGTTGGCATCGGCTCGTACGGCTCTTCATAGCTGTCATCGACGGGGATTTCCACTACTATTTCAGGTTCTGGTTCTTCAGTGGGCGAGGGTGGCCTTTCATATGGTAAGAGGCATGCTTGGAGTTCTGCCACCTGCTTACGGAGGGTCTCTAATTCTTCTGTGGAGCGTTCCAAGATTATTGACTCCTTTTGAGATGTGGGGGCACGGGCAATCTGTTTCTTTAGGTCTGCACATTCAATCTCTAACTTTTCATATGACTCCAAGAAATTTGCATGCTCCTCGAGTAAGATGCGAATGTCTTCTGATGGGACTGCTCTATACTTGGTAGGGCTAATGGTTGCTCCTGCAGGTCCTTCCATAGCCGCTTCAAAGTTGTCTTGGTTTTGTTGCTGAAGCCTCTTGTTCTCTTCTAATGCTGCAGCCATATGCTTCCTTAATAGCCCAAGGTTGCGTCTGAGTGTAGCATTAGATATCATTTGCGCTTGGAGCACTGTTTCTAGTTCCTTGACTGCTTGATCATCTACTGTCGATGTCTTTGATTCTAATTCGGAGTGAGCCTGCTGTAAGGTGGTATGCTCGGTTAGGAGCATTTGGTAATCAGCTTCAAGAGTGTTGACTCTAGCTTGCAGACGTTGAGATTGTGCCTGGAGGGCAGTAGTGCGTTCTTCCAATTGATGGTATTCCTGTTGTAATTGATGTACACACTGAAGTAATGTAGTGAACGTGCTATTTACATTATGAGATGCAAGGGGAAAAGTTTGGAATGCAGTGGAGGTGGGAATGGGAAGGGGGGTAGTGAATGTTGTGTCTGTTAATGATGTGTTGAGTGGTGAGGTGGGGGGTAGTGGAGGGGGAGAGGGTGGAATTTTGGGGAGAGGTGCTGTGGTGGGTGAAATGTCCATTGGGTCAGACAGAGTGGTGTGTATAGGGGCTACCATGTAGGTGGGTATGGTAGGTGAAGTGAGTGTGGTGTTCGTGTAAATTGATGTCGTTGCGAACATCGGGGAAATGTGCCTCTGAAACATTGGAGAGCGAATGAACTGCTCCACAAAGGACGGGTATTGGGGTGGTGAGGTTAGGTTGAATGAGGTGTAGGGGGCAGATGGGAAGTGAGGGTCATGGAATGGAGGTACCCGTATTGGGGGATAGGCTGGGAAACATAGGGTGCCTTCTGTGGGTGCCGGGTTTCCAACCACACTGGAAATTATGGGATGGCCAATTATGGTTTCGGAGGATAGAAGGGTTGAAGTGTACAAGGGATTGGTGACGAAAGAGAAGAGGGTGTCTTGTGAGGTGGGTTCGCGAAATGACAATGATGTGAATGAGGATGGGTTATAAGTGAAGGTAGAGGTTATGGCTGTCGTTCCTTCCATGGTGGGAGGTGGTGGTGGGGGTGGAGAAGGTGGTGATGGGGGGTGCTGGGGTGAGATGGGTGATGTCTGAACGAAGGTTTCAGCAGAGAGGTCAATGGTGGTGGTGGGGGTAGCTATGGTTTCAATGGGTACTTCTTATTCTGTGACGGGTATCCTGATAGTCTTACCTGCTCGTGGTAATGTGTCAACTCTACGTTTGTCATACCTCACGGACTGGCGGACTGCAGTGTGGACAGCCTCTGGAACTCCTAAAGATTCTGACACTAATTTGAGGGTGTCAATGAAATGTTGGTCCACCCCCTCATCTGATAGCATTTCTTGCATCAAAGCTTGACCTGACACAAGAGAGAGTTGATGTCGTTCTTACACTGCTTTGATTGTGTCGTATAACCTTTGTAGTTGAGCTGTATATGCAGGTGCACCTACAATTTCTGGCACTTCTTGTTGCTCATCATGATGCTCTTGATCATAATCCTCCTCATCTTCCTCCTATTCTTCTTCTTCATTATCCTCTTCATCCACTTCAACTATGGTGACAGGTAATTGGGAGGTTGTTGCTTGCGTTTGCACATTCTCCACTGGTTGTGCCTCTTCTGCCTCCAGCTCTACATCTTGTAATAATTGTTTGAAGTCTTCATTCGTGAGTTCTTCCAAAGGTGCACCACTGGGAAATTCAAGATCGGTTGGGATGGGAGGGAATATCAAGTTAGGACCATCGATGCTGCGTCTTGGAAGTCGGAGTGTGAATGGTCGGACTCTTCGGTGTGGAGGGGTGACGTCTGGTGTTAGGGTGGCTCCACGTGGTTGAGCACAAGGGACTTGGACAGTACCTCTCATCTTCTTAGAAGGGGGTCCAGTGGATGTCATGCCTCTAAACTGCTCTACACGATTCCACATTAGGGCCCGTTGAATAGGGATGTCATAAGCCAAACACCTATAAATGATTCTCGTTAGAGCACAGCATCCATATAAAACCTGTTTCTGCGGCCATCGTTTGTGAGCTAGGTGTATCTGATCAATTATCCAGTGGGGTAAGTTGATGGTGAGGCTCTGTGTCTCTGCCAGATACAAACTAAACCAAATCTTTTTGGGCGGCATGGTGAATCTATCTTGGGCAGGAAAAGCAAAGTGTTGCATGCACATGCGAAGGTGTATTGCAATATTAGGCGTCATGGACACCATGTCCTTGAATTTGGTGAGACTTCGATTCTTCATGTAATCCGGTACTAGGGTTTCCTTCTCTGTAGGAATATGCATTCCGCGCATATCTAGAGCCTCCCTCACCAAGTTGTTGGATAATCTAAACCTCTTGAGCTCATTTCCTTTCGTTAGAGATGGGATCACAAATGAGCTTGCACCTTTTGGGTTCTTGTTTGGAGTCAAGGTGTTGATGAGATAGTAGCATCGCATGAAGTCAGGCTTTGGGAGCCGTGCACTGAAATATGCATCCAATCCTACCTTCTCCCATATCGAACATAGACCTTCTGCATTTTGTAACTTCTCGAATTCTCTTGTAAAGAAATGGTATTTACCTTGCTTCCCATTGAAGTCCAACTCTGATTCCCATAGGTATGTTCCCTCTCCCAAGGGTCCTGCCACTTCACTAAACTAGTGGGAAGCTTTTCCTACGGGCATGGTATGGCCACTAGGAGGGTCCGCTATAGGTATGATTTTGATGGCCTGCAATTCTTCTGGTCTTTCGTTTGTTTCAGGCAAAACGGGTAAACTGTCTAAGTCCACCACTTGCTGGCTCGTTTCTGTTTGAGAGCTAGTTCCTGCCGCCTCAGCCATGTTGAAAACTTCGCAGCTGGTTCTATGAGAATATATGAATATATGTTAACATTGCAATGGACACAAAAATGACACTGTGTCCCCGTTACAACATTAATATGAGGTTCGGGAGAGGTTAGGGGGTTAGTAAGTGCTCGGTGCTTGTGTGTGTAGTTAGGAATTGGGTAGACCTAAGAACTAGGCGGAATGATGTAATGTGAGAGTGACGTAGTTAGTAGGTGGACATGGATTAACAACTGGGGTCCGGGGGTTTATTACAAGTTTTAGGTTGCCAAATGCAATGGATAGGTTTTGATCTTGACTTTGTGGAGACTCTGGAGAGTGTGATAGGGTATTTACTTGAAAAATGGGGCTTTTTAGGGACCCATTTACAAGTGATTCTACTTGTGCTCATGGAAGAATACGTGTTCGTGCGTGATGTGTAAGACTGGGCCTCAGATGTTTGAGTGAGTGAAACATGTTGTACAGGGTTTGGCCTTGGTGTAGCTATTTGAGCCCGCAAGCAAGCCTTAGGCACCCAGATTTGTCGTGATTGTGGGCTGGCCTTCATTGACTTCTTGGGTACCCAAATAGACTTTACTTTCGCAGAAGAGTTTATGAAAGACTTCTTATTAGTGTCGTGTTGTCGATTACTAATAAGAGGTTTTGGCCGTGGGGTTAGCATGGTTGCAACAGGGTGTTCGCCTTTCCGCACCCACACTTGTTTCAACTGCTGAGACATTCTACCCCGCACGTTTTTTTGGCCTCCAATATAGGTAGTACTCTGCTCCTTCTGTATTTGATCTGCCTTTGGTTGCTGCATCCCTCTGGCCTTTGGAAAAGAAGGGAGTGTCGTCTTATCCTTGACTCTGTTGTTGAGACAATCCTCTTTCTGCATCATACAGTTTTGGACAAGAATAGCATTGTCAACTTCATGTGCGCCCCTGGAAGGACCAGGAGTTCGTGCCTTACCTAATTCTTTGAGTGCCTCATTTTCCAATTCAACTGTAATTCGACTATGATTTACCCATACCTGAGGAAGTCCACTTCTTAGGTTTAGGTTGACTGCATGATCATAGATCCAGTCCTGACCCAAGACAAGAGGCTCAGTGAGGTCCTCATCTTGGCACACTAGTACCTTGACTGTCATTACTTCGTCTTGAACATAGAGGGGAAGTTCCACCTCGCCCATGCAAGGGGTTTCCACACCTCCCAATCCTATGAGATATGCTTCTATAGGATTAACAGTTAATTTCAACTCTTGACAGTAAGACAATTTAACAGCACTAGTGGTTGCACCTGAGTCAATCAAGGCTCTTACAGTCCTTGCACCCTTTCCTTGTCCTATATCTAAGGTTATAAAAGGACGTCGATCAATTATCCTATGAGAGCTGACACCTGAAACTTCACACATAGCCACGTGATATCCTTGATCTGCATATGCATCTGGCCTAGGTTGCTCTCTGCCTTGTCTTCTTAATTTCATTCTCCGTATGCGCTGTAAAGCTTCTGCTTGAGCTTCTTCTCGAATTCGCTTTTCTTCTTCTTTGCGTTTCTTAGCGGTATTGAGTCGACTTAGCGTTTCCTCTATGAGAGGTTCCTGATATAACTTGACCCTGCATCTGCTTATGTAGCTTGGGAGAACATCGCCTTCTAATGTGGCTAGTTGCACTGCTCCACTTGTTGAGATTCTATTAATGATCATGGGTCCGTAGCCTCTCTTCTCCAGTTTCCTCGCATGTTGTTTCAATGTGTATACTAGTACTAGGTCGCCCGCCTTCAAACCTTTATCCTTAACGTGGGCATCAAAGTAGGCCTTCTGTCGTTTCTTAGCTGCATATATCCCTGTAGCCGCCCTCAGTCTTGTTTCTCCTAATCGTTCAAGGTCAAAAAGTCTTGAGGAGAGTTCATGACCCGTCCATTCATGCTCTTGTGCTACTTTCAATGTAGGTATTAAGAAGTCCAACGGTAGCACTGCATTTTGGCCGAATACCATCTGAAAGGGGGTGGCTTGGAGTACCGTTTTGTAGGCGACTCGGTATGCCCAAACAGCATGGTGTAGCTGTTTGTCCCAATCAGAGCGTTTATTGTTCACTAATTTCGTCAGTACATTGCATAAGATCTTATTGGTGCTCTCAGCCTGGCCATTTGCTTGAGGGTGATAGGGGGCTGACTTCTTATGAACTACCAAGAATTCTTGGAGCAGATTTTCAATCACTTCATTCAAGAAGTGAGTGCCCCTATCACTAACTAGCTCTATAGGTAGCCCGTATCTAGTGAACACATTCTCAAATAAAAACTTAGCTATTGTTTGAGCATCGTTCTTCGTTGTGGCTTTTACCTCTACCCACTTGGTTAGATAGTCCGTGGAAACAATGATATATTCAGCATGGGAACCCTTGGCTGGGGGATTAATAGGACCTACGAAGTCTATTCCCCACTTAGAGAATGCACGTCCACCCATCATAGGTTTCAGTGGCATCTCATCTTTGCGTATAGGATACTGAGTTTTCTGACAAACATCACACCGTTTCACATAGGTATGTGCATCCATGTGAAGGGTCGGCCACCAGAAGCCCGCAAATAGTATTGCCTTGATCACCCGATCTGGTCCAAAGTGTCCTCCTGCTACACCTTGGTGAGCAGTTTCCAAGATCTTAAGATATTCACTCTCATGGACACATAGTCTCAGGTAACCATCCTTACCACGCTTGTAGAGATTATCACCAATGAGTGAGTACTCTAGGGCTTCTTGTTCTAGACTTCTTTTCCTAACCAGAGTCATGTCTGGAGGGAATGTTTTCGTCCTCAGGAAGGATACTAGTGGTTCACTCCAATCTGGCACTATGGACACTTGATAAAGAGTGGCATGTTCCTCAGGTGGTTTAGTGCAGCAGATTGGGCATTCCTTGCACAACTTCCGGACATCAGCTTCCATAGTCGGCCAATGCGCTCCGAGTCTCCTTAGTGTCTGTAGGGTTCGTTGCTTTGAGTAGTGTTGCTCTAATGCACCTACATGTGCTAATTGCAACCATTTAGCGTACTCATCCTCTTCCACACAACAAGCCAAGATCCCTTGATCTGTGTGCTTGTACATACTTCCTGCCATGATGTGATACTTTTGGGCTTTTACTACCTCTCTATCTTGTGTGTTTATTACTGGATGGTTAGGCCTGTATGTCAATACTGGCGCTAGTGATTTAGCCCAGTGTGGCACCACTTCCAAATTAAACAAGTAAGCATCAGGAAGGTCATCTGACACTCCTTGTGGAGCTTCTCCAGATGTGAGTCTAGAGAGATGGTCTGCTCTTAAGTGAGTCCTACCTTTCCTTACCACAACCTCGAAGTCGTATTCCATTAGTAAGAGAAACCATCTTACTAATCTACCTGTATTGCATGGCTTGTTCACGAGATATAGCAGTGCCTGATGGTCAGTAAAAAATTTAAACTTATTTGCAAGCAAATAATGTCTAAAATTTTTAACTGCATATACCATGCCTAATCCTTCTCGTTCGGTGGTCGTATAATTTCGTTCAGTTGCATTCAATTCTCTACTAGCATAGGCAATTGTAAGATCCATATTACCTTCACCAGTAGGTTGCACGAGTACACACCCAATAGCATAATTGGATGCATCCACATGCACATGGAAAGGCTTATTCCAATCTCGTGTGGTTAAGATTGGTGCTGAACATAATCGCCGTTTAAGCTCATTGAAGGAATTCTCACATTCATCAGTCCACTCAAAGTTAGTCAGAAGTCCATACATGGGCCTTGCAATGACAGCATACATGTGAATGAACCGGCGGTAGTACCCACAATGCCCCATGAAAGCTTGTACTTCCTTGATGTTCTTTGGCCTAGGTAACTCGGCTATGGCTCTCACTTTTTCTTCATCAGTGGATATGCCATTCTTTGACACTATGTGCCCTAGAATCTTGCCTTGCCTGACCATAAAAACGCACTTTTTTGGGTTTAGGTAGACTTGATATTCTCTACATTTGTCAAAGATTTGTTTGAGTTCAGGAATATGGGTTTGTCTGATGTTGGAATGAGCACAAAGATCATCAACATAGACTTCTAAGTTCTTCCTCAGGAACTCTTTAAATACATGGCACATCAGCCTCTGGAAGGTTGCTGGTGCATTGGTAAGCCCAAATGGCATAACTCTAAAGGCAAATATGCCCCATTCAGTGGCAAAAGCCGTCTTATGCTGATCTTCTGGAGCTATGGCTACTTGATTGTAGCCCGAAAATCCATCAAGGAAGCTGTACACTTCCTTGCCTGCTACTCTTTCTAAGAGATGTTCTGTGATAGGAAGCGGATAGTTATCTCGAATTGTGGCTGCATTGACCTTCTTTAAGTTAATGTATACACGTAATTTACCATTCTTTTTGGGCACCACTACAATGGGGGACACCCATTCAGTGTGCTCAATTTCATAGATAAATCCAGCTTCAACCAAGCGGTCTATCTCTTCTTTGATCTTTGCAGCATAATTATCATTATATGTGTATGGCTTTTGCTTAGAAGGTTTGGCATCCGAGGTCATGGGGATAGTGTGTGAGCATATGTCAGGGTCTACACCTTTGAGGTCCTTGTAACTCCAAGCGAATACATCTCTGTATTCTCTTAGCAAGGCTACCAATTCGTGCTCTTCGTCTTCCGTCAGGTCATGGCCTATGTACGTGCATCTCTCTTCTCCTTCTTCCACAGCTACCACTATTTTCTTGGTGGTTTCTTTATTATCATAGGCCTCCCCTGATTGCGCCTCTCATTTAGGCATTCTGATCATGACTCTCCTGTCATCTATCTCATACTTCTTAAAATTTTCTGGGACCTCAAACAAAGATTCCTCCTCTTCTTGTGTGACTTCTTTCTTCTTCCTTTTCTTTCCTTCTTCCTTAGGAGTTACATGTGTGGCTAGCCTTACATCATTTGTAAGCTCTCCATGCCTCTAGGGTTGAAATTCTACTTCATAGAAGTATTCTTCATCTGATGCAAAAGGTGGGTCCATAATGATTGACTCTAGATCGGAGTCACTTGCATCCTCAAATGCATCAGGGCTAGGTTCACACTCTTCTAACACTGCCTCTCCCAAGATAGGCTCTATGGAGAAGACTGAAATGTCATAGCCATCTTCATCACAGTGTGGTGTCCATTGTTCTTCATTGATGGCTACATCCATTGTTGCTAGGATTTCTGCCCAGCCGTGGGGTTCAAATTCTTCATCAGGAAAAACTACAGGCGCATAGGCTGGGTCTTGAATGGGTCTATGTGTTTCGTTTGCACCTATTTCTTTGGCCTTTTCTCTTTTCTCCTCTTCTACTGCTACTTTGCACATCCATAAGTGGGTGTCTTCATGCATCCATGAGGATCCTGATCCTATGGAATGCACAGATTCCGTATCATCTTTGGCTCTATGGATGGGATTCCATTGGATAGAAGGGACATCTCTATGAGAGTAATCTTTGAGATTCACTTTGGTCGTAACACCTAAGTGTTGCAGGTACAAAGAATTGGTTCCCCAATCCTGTACCACTTGCAACTATCGCATAAAGGGTCTTCCCAAAATCATCTCATAGGCATGATTTTTGCTAAAATCACATATAGCAAATGTGTGCTCGAACTCAACACCACATGTAGTGAGAGTTATTCCTTCAAGTAGTCCTAAGGGTCTTTCTATGTGACCATCGGTCATTTGCAATTTCATCCTTGTGGGCCTGAGTGCTGGCTTGCCCCAACGCTTCCATAGGGAAGTGGTAGCAATTGCAACTCCTGCGCCTGAGTCTAGAATGGCCTTGGTGGTATACCCTTGATGGGTGATAGGAAGATATGTGTTTCCCTCTTCGCCCTCACTCATGTCTCCTATCTTGTCCAATGGTATTTCTGGCACTCTTCTCTGGGATCCTACTTGGGAACGAGGTTTTGCTATCTCTGGTACTTGTTTGGCCACATGTTTCCATAGCTCTGGCCTTACTTTGAGTAGCTCTTCTAAGGTGAGGTTACACTGTACTTTAGTGTTTTTCACTACCTCTGTGTTCCTAGGTATGACTGAGTCCTCGTTTCGTACCATGACCGTGGGCGCTCTCATACATGTGGAATTAGCTTCCCATGGGCCTGTGAAGTGGGGTAGCTCCTGTATGGAATTAGACTCGAAATCTAATCTCTCCTGAGAGTGGGTGCTCTCCTGCTCCTCATAAATGGATGGGATGTCTTGTGGGAATTGGTCGTGTGCCTCATTCACAAGTTCAATGGGAGGAGGGACTTTGTAAGGAATTGAACTCACAACCTCTTGGTTAGGAATGTGATGGGCTAACCACTTGCCCCAAAAGCCATGGTTGAGGATTACTTCCTAATCCTCTCTCTTAGGGTGTAGTTCAACCATCTCCTACTAGGATTATGTTACAGACTTCACTCTCTTTAGCCTATTTGTCTTCTTGAATCTCGCGTAGGAATTCTGGTGTGAACCGATTCATAGAAGATGATGTGTCTGGCTCCGTAGAGTTAGGCACATAGGCTTCCTGGGCAGGAAGACCTTCCCTTTCACTTGCCTCGTCCTTGTGTTGAGAGACGGGTTCCTTTTCTGATTGTGCAATTAGCTTCTCTATTCTTTCTAACAGTCCATCAAAGTGCAACTGTGTCTTCGCTGAACTAGAGATGTTAAATAGGCGACTGGCTTCAAACATGGTCTAAGCCAATTCCACCATTTTAGCAAAAATTTTGGTTCGTTCTAGCTCTAGTTTTGCTCTAGGGTAACACTTTTCATGATCAGTTATGTTTGGCCCTTCTTGGATTCTGGCCTGATAGGCTTTAAGCATCATATTAAGGTCCTCGGGAGTGGGATCTGGTAGGACTGATCCTACTCTAGGGGGTGGTGGGATTAGGTGATGCAGGTTGGAAGGTGGCGGGTCGGAAGGAGTTGGGAATGGTGGAGGTGGGGTAGTGTGAGAGGGAGTTTGAGATATGAGTTCAGTTATCCTGGCCTTTGTTTCTCTGAGGCTCTCCTCGAGTTCACTCATCTTCTTTGCCCATTGTCTTTTCATTCTTTCACGACTATCTCTCCAAGCTCTAGTCCTCTTCTTGGTTATGCTCTCTGTTTCACTCACCTTGGGGCTCTTTTCTTGGCCTACACCTTGGTTTTGCTGCAAAGCCTGAGCTCTAGTGACTACCTGTACTGGTGCAGTGGATGTCACACTTCCTATAGAGTCTACTACTAACCCAATAACATTGATAGGAGTGATTTTCGGCATATTATTGGGATTCTTTGGGCAGTCTCGTAAGAGATGCTCCTTTCCACACTCTTGGCAATAGCCCTGGATCGTCACTGATTGGGGTTGTGTAGGTGGAGGCAAGGGACAATCACGAATGAGATGATCTCCCTGACATCTGTAGCATGGTCCTCTAGGGAATGGGGGTCTTACTTGTCTAGGTTGAGGTCTAGGGTTGGGGTTTGCATACATGACGTTTGTGTAATCTGACTCCCAACTAGGTTCATTCGGCTCTTCACTATAGTAGGACTCACCATGTTCAGGAGACTGCATGTAGTAGGCCTGGGGGCTATCAACATGTGTAGAATCGAAACTATGGTCACTGGGGTCACTTTCTGATAGTAATGGGGTTACTGACACTATGGCCCTATTCAGGTTTTCTTCTGCAGCTGCATACTTTACAGGGATCACATTGGATGGAGCTGGAGGTTGTTGGGCTAACACAGGCTGAGGCCTTTGTTGGGCTTGATATTGTGGTTGGTAGGTTTGTTGGGGCCTAGCATACTGCTATGGTGGATATTGGTTCTGATATCTTCCCTGTTGATATGGCTGAGGGTAGGTTTGCCTAACCGCTTGCTTATTGTATGGACAGTCTTGTGCTCTGTGATTTGTGTATCTCCGTTCTATGGTACAGTATTGGCTACTCGGATTTACTTGGGGTTGAGCCGTAATGGGACACACGTTCGCCATATGGTCACCACCGCAAGTATAGCACCTCTTTACTGGGGCAAACCTTGGGATTTGTTTGCTAGAGACACCTAATTTCTGAGCTACTTTCTCTGCTAATTCCTCGATAGATGCGGATTGGGTGGAAGAGAGGCTAGAACCACTATCTGAATCTTTGTAGATTTTGGAGAGTTCTAACTCTTCCCCTAGGTTATCCTGAATGTCAATGCACATGCGTACACACTCTTCAATGGTCCTAGGGTCCTTCAAGTACACATATGACCTCAATTTGGTACTTAGCAATCCATCCAAGAACAGAGCCACTTGTTTGGCTGGTGTGGGTAACTCAAGGATGGGACATCTCTCTAGATATTGCCTAAATCTTCTTCCTGCAAGTCTCACGGTCTCTTGAGGGGTCTGCTTGAAGCTGTGAATCAATGAGGAGGTATTATGTCTTATGCCACTCTTAGAGAATTCAATAATGAAATCCTCTAGGAGTTGGTCTATACTCCTGAATTGTCTCTCATTCAATGGTTGAAACCACGTAAGGGCTGTGTTCCTAAGGGTTAGACCAAAGGCATTGTACTGCGTGAATAGATCCTCCACTTGTTCAGCTCTCAAGACTTGCCTGAACTCAGCCACATGATCGTAGGGATCTCCAGTGCCATCGAAGTAGTTTTTCATGGACTTAACTAGTTGGGTCGGTCTCAGGGTCCTCGTGTGCTCTCTTGGTCTTGGTAGCGGGAATTCATCCGCATTTCTTCGGTTCCCTAGGGCTCTATGTCCCTCAAGCTCCACTCTATTTGTTTCCGTTCTCGTTCTTTCTCTTCCCAAGGAGTTGGCAAAGCTCACCTCAAGTCTGTCTCTCTTTATGTCTCTCTGAACTCCATGAGCATGGGACGTTCCAGCTCCCGGGTGGCCAGAGGACACGTTAGATTTTGGTTGGGGGAAAATAAACTCACCCATCCTAGTGTAAGCATGTCTATCATGTTCTGTAACCACAAAGATCCTTTCTGAAGCGTGATCTAGATAGGTCACTCTGCCTGGGCTATCTGGATCTTTAAACTCATAGATCATGATTGTTCCTATATCAATTGGCCGATCAGATTTATACCTCCAAAAGGCTTCATCAGTCTCTCGGTTCAGAAGCAGATCTATGCTCTTGTTGTCCTGGGGAACCCACTCGGGATTGAGGATTCTAGTAAGAACAGATTTCCCTCGAGGGGTCCTGGGCTCCCCTCCTACGTTCCCTTGTTCTAGGTCATCTATGTCCGTCTCAGGGATCACATTCCCGAATTCATCTGTCCTCTCCGGGTGACTAGTGACCACGTATATGGTTCCCTCTTTATCAAGGTATGCACCATTTTCAAATTTGACAGCAGGGTGCTCTAGCCCAATAGATTGGTCTGGGTTTTTGATTTGGACCACGGATCTTCCTAGGCCGTCCTCATAGATGCTAGCACCTAATCGGTTGGTCCTAAGGTATTCCAGCTGCGTCTTGTACGGGCCTTCTAACCGGTGCAAGTATGGCACTCCTGAACTTCCTGTAGGTCTGTCCATGCCTTGAGACATCTCTGATTCACTAGTCTCAGAGCTAGGGTAGTATGAGTGGTGGCTCAACTGCTGGGCCCAAGACCTAGAAGTGTGGTTGACACTAGCCTCTGAAGACCTAAGACTTTGTCTATCTCTCCCTAGATGTCGCCCTGATCTAAGGTTCATAAGCCTAATTGAATAGCCCAAATTTGCCCAGGTACAACCTCGTTGCTGAGTTCTTTTGTATCAGTTACTTGATTCTTTTTAGTGGTTACCGTGTTTATGCTCTTTGTCAGAAATCACGTCGTCAGGAATATTTGAGTTAATTTTCGCACTGTAAGTTGATCGTTCCACGTTAGATTCTTTCCTTTAAGGTTATCGCATCATGAAGAGATTATGTTTAATCTTGAACTTGAGTGCATAGGTAGTCTTCAACTTGATTGATGCCTATCGTTGCCTTGACTTACTCCTAGCACTTCCCGCACTTAACCTAAGCTACGAATTGATAGAGGGTGTTGAGGGTTTTCCAACCTTGAGTTTCTTTCCTTGTGTTGTTGCCCTGGTGTGCCCAGGATGCGTGTTCCCAAGCTTGCACTTGCTCTTGCTTGAATGCCCTCAAATGCTCTTACTGGACCTGTAAAAGTTCCACGGTTAGCTCAAGACTTAGATTCAAATGACACAATAGACCACTTTCATGCATGTAACTCACAGACCAAATTATCCTTTGCCTTTATGGAAAACAATCCCAAGGATCCCTCAGTTTTCCTATTTCGGGGTATGGTCAACTTCAACAAGACAAGAATCACAGCAAACGGATTTCGTATGAGAAAGTTATGTCAGTTCAGGCTTCACGGATTAAAACAGGGTTCAAACAGGCTAACAGGGTTTCCTCAAATTGCTTGTTTATCGCCTCCCTATATGTCCTATAGCCCAATAGTTATGCCCAAAATTAGCCAAATTCCTCAATTTAATAAACCCTAAAAAATGGCCAAAAGTGGCTGTCAATCGCGATGGACTGGGCTGTCAATCGCGATGGACTGGTGTCAATCGTGATGGACTGGTGTCAATCGCGATGGATTGGGCTGTCGATCGCGATTGATGGGTGTCAATCGCGATTGACTGATATTTTTGGTGTTTTCTGTGAATTTGTGTCAATCGGGGCTCTATATGTCGTGATGGACAAGAATCTCGGCAAAAAGGGGGTGTCAATCGTGATTTTTCTCTCGGTCGCGATGGACAGGGGTGTCCGTCGTGATGGACACGTGTCCGTCGGGGTCTGTCAGTCGCGATGGACTGGCTGTCCGTCGCGATGGACAGTGTCAATCGTGATTGATGCTATCAATCGCGATGGACTGAAAAAATGCAAATTTTCCAAAAATTCTTGAGGATTTGTGATGTGCAAGGTCTCTAGTCTACTGTGGTGCACTTAATTTTACCAATAGATGAAATTTTCTGTCAATCGCGATGGACAGAAGCTTGCGACACAGAGACAGTTCTGCACATTTCCGTACCTGCGCGACGTGCTGGAGATGATGGGATGGCCAATACCTGCAAACAAACTCAAAAAACATGCAAAAACAGTGCACACAAGATCGCTCTCTCGCTCTCTCTCACAAGTGAAATGAGGGAAATGAAAGGGGGAAGGAGATATAGTCAAAAACTAAAATTTTTGCGATGATGGAGATGGAGGTGGAAGATGATGGGGATGATGATGGTGATGATGATGATGAAGTAAGGACGAGAAAAGTAAGGAAAAGTAAAGAAATTACCTACAACGCCAACGTCACAACTCTACGTCTTACCATCACACGCTCGTCCTCAAAGCTCGATCCTCGGCAACGGCGCCAAAATTTGGTGTAGCTCAGTGATGAGTAGCACCTCCTTTAATGTCAATCCGGGAAGACGTGAGGATGGTATGAAGACCTGGAGCAAGTGAAGGCACAAGTGCGTGAGTGAGAAGCACACTAACATGCACACACATACACACACACGCGCACACACGGTAAGACAAAGAGTGAGAAGCAATGGAGTTCTTAGATTACTTTCAAAAAGCTCTTACAAGCTCAAATCAATTACAAGCTAGCCTCAAAAATGAGCTCTCTAGCTCTATTTATAGTTTTTGACTAGGTTTTGGCCGTGTCCAGACCTAGTGTCCGGCCTAGTTAAAAATTAGGTTCTCTACCCTATTTGGAGGTTCAAACGAAGTCTAAAAAATGTGAAAACTGACACGTAGGTACTTCTAAAGCTCATCAAGCTCAAGGACTCCTTGGCTTGCACAAAATGGAGCTACAAAATTATGAAATGGTATTTACAATGATTGTTAGTGATGAGAATCACTGTTGTAAAGATGTTGATATGGAAAAATTTGAAGGGCCTATCTGCCAAATTTGCGTCGAATGCTCTGTCTACTTAATCCTTCACCTCGCTCTGACTCTCTCCGCTGGCTTCCTTGTCTAGTCAGTCCTTGGGTGCCCATACTGCTCTCAACACCTTCCATTGAAAGGTAGCTCTCTTTCTTCATCCAAACCACTTTTCTCATCACTTGAACTTCTTGTGGGCTGAGGTAAGCACTCATCTCCTTCACCTGTATCCTCTTCATCTCCATTTATGACCTGCAAACTTTTCTTATCTACATACCATGAAAGTGATTCATCAAAATTTACATCGCTTGAAACAACCACCTTATTGGTATGAGGATTATATCATCTATATCCTCTTTGAGTATCTGCATAACCAATAAATATACACTTTTCTGATTTCACATCAAGTTTTGATCTCACTTCACTAGGTACATGTACATAACATACACAACCAAATACTTTCAAATGACTTACACTTGGTTTCCTTCCATGCCATACCTCATATGGTGTCAAATGATGAATTCCAGCAGTAGGTACTCTATTCATAATGTACACACTTGTGCTAACAGCTTCAGCCCAAAAAGAATTAGACAAACACATATCATTTAACATGCTTCTAGATGCTTCTGTTATGATTCTGTTTCTTCTTTCTACGACTCCATTTTGTTGTGGAGTATACCTGCATGTAACTTCTCTTTTGATACCTTCATGATACAAAAAATCAGTAAAAGCTTGAGAGAAATACTCTCCCCCTCCATCGGATCTTAGCTTCTTAGCATATCTTCCTGTTTGCTTCTCGACAAATGATTTAAAATTTTTGAAACAATCAAAGACTTCACTCTTATGTTTAATGAAATACACAAATGTCATTCTACTATGATCATCAATGAATGATACATAGTACTTATTACCAGCCAAGGATGCCTCTTTAGTAGGACCCCATACGTCCGTGTGTATAAGATCTAGCAATCCACTACTTACATAGCTTGAATGCTTGAAAGGCTGTCTACTCTGCTTACCCATTTGACATGCTTCACAAAGATGCACCATATGTTGCTTAGTAAGATCAGGTAATCCTTCAACAATCCTCTTCTTTGATAGCTCCTTTAACCTGTGTACATTCATGTGTCCAATCCTTTTGTGCCATAGATCAAGCTCTGCTATTCGATGCATACCATAAGAGAAATAGTTTGTATGATTTGGGTTTACCTTGAATGTAAACAATCTACCTTGTTTTTTACCTCTAGCAATTAACCTCCTTTGCTTTGGATCCTCAATGAAGCAACCTGCATGATTAAATCTTATTTGCAAACCTTTTTTCTACCATTTGACCAACTGACATCAAATTCTTAGTGATCGTTGGCACATAAAGTACATCCTTCAAGCAATTTGTCTTGCTCTTATCCTGCATAACAACATCTCCAACTTGCATAATCTTATGTGTTGTATCATCTCCTGTTTCAACATGACCTTTACATGAAGGATTATGCATATTAGAAAACCATGAAGCATCATGTGACATATGGTTAGAGCAACCACTATCTACATACCATACATCACTATTGCAATTCATCTTAGTTTCTACATTCATCATAAGAAGAGAATCATAGTCATCACTTTTACCTTCAACCGCATAATTTCCTTGTTGTTTACCTCTTCTTGAATAGCCTCCTCTTCGATTACCACCTTGATTATTTTCATTTTGATAACAATCTTTGGCATAGTCATACCTTCCACATATATAGCAATTGTTGTTATCTTCACTCCTTTGTCTTTGATTGTAGTTGTAGTAGCCTCTCATACCTCTAGCGCTTGATCTTCCTCTTCCTCTTATGTTGAACAAGCCACTTGAAGTCCCTTGATCATCGCTCCTTCTTCCTCGACCTCTATTTGAACCTCTTCTTCCTCTGTTTCCACCTCTTGATGATCCTACATAAAGAGCTTGTCCTTGAGATCCTTTTTTATTTGAAGTAGAGCCATTTAGATTCATCTCCTCCGTGACCATAAGAGCAACAAGCTGATCAAAGTCTGGTAATTCTCCTCTAACATAAACTGAAGTAATGAATGGTTTCCATCTCTCATCATCCTTGAGTCCGTTGAGAGTATGTGCAACCAAGTCGTCGTCCTCCACATGAGCTTGAATTGATCCTAGTTGATCTGCAATCTCTTTAACCTTCAACAAGTAATCATTGACCGATGTCCTTGTATCTTTATTTATGTTATTCAACTCATTTTTGAGTTGAATCTTCCTTGCTCTTGTACCTGTAGCATACAACCTTTCCAATGCAAGCCAAACATCTCTACTTGTGTCTAGATCTTGTATGTGTCCTACCATTGATTCTTGAATATTTTCTGATAAAATGAATATAACCCTTTTGTTTCTTTCATTCCAAAGTCTAAACTCCCTCAATTGATGCTGATTTGGATCCTCTGGTAATATAGGTTTGATATCTGTTCCATCAATCAAACCATACAAGCCTCTACCTTGCAAGTATGCTGTGAATCTAAATCGCCATGCTTGATAGTTGTTCTTATCAAGCTTCTCTATTTGTGCATGTTGATCGCCCATTGTTCAAAATACTAAACTTCCTCGTTTAACCCTCCTTTTGGATATATATGATAAGAAGAAGTATGAGATTTACCTTTTTAATAAAGTCTATGCACCTTTATTTGCTTGGATGTTGCTTGATATGCTTCCTTGCTATCTCCTTCTACCTTTGTGTAGTGTCGATGATGAACCGCTGCTCCAATAGCTTCAAATTCTTCATCAAGGTATTATAAACTTCTCCAAGCTTCAATTCCTTGCTCTGATACCAATGTTGGAGTTTATTGATCTCCAAAGTACATCTAGAAGTAGGTGAAACCCAACAAGACCTAGTTGACTTTTTCACAAACTTGTATGCACAGACCAGTTTTCTTGCAGAGCAAACTGCTCTTTACTCACTTAGAATTTTCCAAAACTATTTCACACACATAAACTAAACTCTAAGAGCTTTCCAACAAGCTATAGAACACCTCAAACGGATAAATACACAAGGAGATATGACCTCTGCAAGTTGGAGGTTTAATGGAGACCTTCAGCAGGGATAAAACCAAAGAACACACACTACTTGCAGAGAGTACTGCTCTTAGCTCACAAATCCAATGATTATGAAAATTTACAGGAAGAAAGTAGACAGTAAGAGCTTTCCAATGAGCTATCAAACATGTAATTTGGATATATAATGAGGGAGATACAAGCTCTGCAATCTCTGCATACTAAACTACAGCAACATAGAGATACAAATATGCCTCTCTTGGACTTCCCAAAGGTATTTACATAATTTGAAACTTGTACCCTACATAAAACAAATGTTCGCAACAATACACCCACATGCATACATACATGCTTACATGCATACACACACATACATATACACACATAGACACATACATAGACACACACACATAGAGAGAGAGACACACACACATATACACATATATATGCATACACACACACGTAGAGAGACATACACACACAACCACATACATGCATACATATGCATACATATGCATACATACATGCACATTTACACACATATACACATACATGCACATTTATACAAACATGCACATTTATACAAACATGCACATTTATACATACACACACATACATGCACATTTCTACACACACATACACATGCATGCATTTACACACATAGACACATACACATACTCACATACACATAAGCATACATAATCATATGTACATACACATAGACTCACATAATCATATTTACATGCATATATATAGATACACATGCATACACACACACACACAACACATACATATGCACATATAGATACACATACATATACACACATGCATATGCACATATAGATACACATACATACATACACATGCATATATATATATATATATATATATATTATATAAATATATAAATTACAGTATATATATCTCATTTATAACAATACATATATACATACATACATACATACATACATACATACACACACACACACACACACACACATATATATATATATATATATATATATATATATATATATATATATATATATATATATATATATATATATATATATATATATATATATATATATATATATATCCTAATTCAAAAACACTAATTTTGATATTAGGGTTTTAAAATCCCTAATTTAGAAACTTTAATTCAGCCTTTTAGCCATCTGATTGAAGTATATGTACACATTGCATCTATTCCTCCGGCGTCCTACTAGAGAGATGTCTCTCCTCCCAACCTTATGCCTCTATATATAGCTACTCGAATCAACGAGGATCATAATATATATAAAGATATATATACATAATGTAGATACACATGCATAAATATAAAATGGAGTAGATACATTATGTATCACACATACATGCCTGAATGCATACATATTTACATGTACACATTTACACATAGACACATATACATATATACATGTACACATCACATATACATGTCTACATGCACACATGTATACTTATACATGCATACACAATTATAAACACTTGCATATATTACATGAATACAAGAATATTTTGCACAAATGTATATGCATATATACACGTATGCATACTAACACATGTATACATATATCACACACATGCACACACATACATATACATGAAACACATATATATGCATACTAACACATGTATACAAAATACACATGAATACATACACATATGCATACATACATGAGACAAATTTGCTCCTCAAAGACAAAAGATATATATATAATAATTAGGCATACCCCTGAGCTTCATGTTCTAACTTAAAAGAACATGATTTCATCTCTCTATTAGGATTCATCGATATTCTAATTGAATAAAGAAGAATCTATTATTTGATATCCATTCAGAAGCATCAAGTTATTGATCGATAACTAGAGTAGAATTTACTATCTAATCTGCTCATATGTTTTCATTATTGCCATCATTTTGGTAAGACACCAATATAGCCTCATCTTCATTATCTTATTGATTTCATTTATTTCTTCTATTGTTAAATCTGTGTTCTCATGAGTCACATAATCTATTGATGGATTAATATCGATTTTTGGTAATTCCTCTTCATCATCAGTAGAATTAGCATGTAGAGTATTATCCTCTTCATCAAAAAGATTAGTATCATTATCGTGTATAATGATTCTAATTCTCTTTCAGATGTTGATGTATCAGTATCTGATGGTGAATCATCAAGAGGACGTTCTTCGATCTCTCTAACAATAAACTGTTCAAACAATGACCTACCTCTAAGTTGAACATGAATGACTTGCCACCAAGGGTGAGCATCTAAACAATATTTGTTCAATATGCCTAGGAAGAATATATGGTTCTTTAGTAGATCGCATTACCTTGGAAGAATCAATTGGCCAAAACCCAGATAATTCCTTTCTTAATGTGGAATTACTACCTTTATACTCGGCTCGAAACCAGTCAATCTTCAAAATGACCTATCAAAATATATAAAAACAAAAACCCATTATTATGTGCTTAAAAAAATAACTAACTCAATCATAAAAAATATAAACTTTTTTCTACGTGTTTGAATGTACGGAATGATATTTCATAGACCAACAATAGTTCCCACATAACCAAGTTTGCCATCTATAAGGTTCGTGTCTTTTGGGCTAGCACGTGATAGTTGCTTGAAAGAAGCAACAATACTAGAATCCTTTGTTTTACATAAAGAATCAATGACTTTGATTCTAATATGCGGTCCAAAAGCCCACATATTAGTGAACATTCGAGCCTGCAAAAGAAATTAAATTAGTAAATAGAAACTAATATACATATATGAAAAACAAAAAATATTATTAAAATAAAATTACTTTTTGTTCACAACCTATCATTAACTCTCTCTGCTCATCTGAGATTTCTTCATTATTTGCGTTGGCACGTTGTAAACGACTATATAGCCAATCTGTGAAAGAAGATATATTTGTAATCTCATTATTATCGAGATTATGTCTATATCTTTTGTTTCTTCACTTTTTACTTCGGAGATTTTGAAGTTCCTGTTCGTACTCTCTAAGGAATGCTTGCATGCATTCGCTATTATATGCTACAAAAGTAGAAACATCATTTTTTTCTTGAAATGTAAATAAAAATGGAACTCCCTTACCTGATAATACGTCATCTGTTATTATTGAAGAAGACTCGTTGGTACATGCACGTGGAGGTTCTTCATGAACTCTTTCAAGGAACTCACTAACATAATACATGCACTCTTCAAGCATCCAACTCTTTGCCATGGATCCTTCTGGTTTCACTCTTTGTTGCACATAACCTTTTAATATTCCCATAAATTGCTCGACCCAGAACATCCATTGAGTGTTGACAACACCTGCAATCTCTATTTCATCTACAAGATGGAATAATAAATGAACCTGAATATCAAAAAATGAAGTAGGAAGCTCTTTCTCAATCAAACATAGTAGCTCTTTACATTCATGTTTTTTTTTTGTGGGATTGAGTTTTTGTCAATCTCTTTTGATGTAATCCACCTATACATATCATTAAAAAAATTATAAAGAAGTTAATTCAAAAATAAAAAGATATCAAATATTCATAAAATATTCATATATATTAAATATAAAAGTATCATAATTGCCTTATAAGCGATCCAAGACGATAGATCACATCTCATACTCCTTTCCTTGTACATCCATCGATAATCAAAGGTAAAATATGTTTCAAAAAGTTATGCCAATCATGGGTCTTTAACCCAAATAAGCTCTTATCATCCATAGTAAACATGTTTTGGAAAGATGCTCCATATCCTGTAGGAGTCCAAGTCAATTTAACCCTATTGTTGATAGTCTGTATCTCTTTTGTTGTAAGTACCCAAGGAGCAGGTGCATAAGTATTTTCCTGTCGACATCTATCAAAAACTGGCCATAACTTTGGTTTTGAGTTTTGATCTTTCAAATCATTCCTTGATGATATGGTATCTTTTAGTCCAAGAAGATGTTGCCATAGTGAATAACCAATATTCTTGAATATATGCATAGGATAAGGAAGATGACATACTTTTAACTCTTTCCAATACTCCAAAGAATACCATATTGATATCTTCTTTGCGAGTGCCAATTTTCCTTTACCTCTCTTCACATACTCATTATCTTCATCATCACTGAAGATTTCTGATTCTGGATCTATCAGAGGTCCATCTGTCCATTTTTTATACCAATCCATAGGCGTCATAGTTTTTGGACACTAACCTGTTTCAAGCTTTCCATTAAAATGCAAGATCTTCTCTTTTAGATCTTAATGGATGATCATCATGCAAGAATCATCGATGTCAAAGATAAATAATTTTGTTGAGATTCTTACTATAGATTGATCTCAACCAATACCAAAATATGGACAAGCTTTATGAACCTTACTAGATATTCCTACATCATGAAAATGATAAAAATATAATTAGATTAAATCACATTTATTTGTATGCATATTGAATAAAAAAATTACATCAATACCTAAACAAACACCATATCCTAGAAAATCTTGAATAGTCCAAGCCACAATACCACGAACCATAATATGTCTTTCATTGATGCTTTTCGATACATCAATTACATTAATACCTCTCCATAACTCTTGGAGATCTTCAATGAGAGGAGCAAGATATATATTCATATCTTTAACTTGTCTTTTTCTTGGGATTAAAAGTGAAAGCATTAAATGTTCCTTTTTAATGCTAAGATATGGCGGAAGATTGTAGTTTATGACTACCACTCGCCATGTTGACCATTTACTAGATCTCATGGAGATAGGATTAACCCCATCTAATGCAACTCCTAACTTAAGATTCTATGGATTTTGTGCAAATTCAGGCCATGTAGAATCAATATGTTGAAAAGCAACACTATCATGAGGAATTCTGATTATTCCCTCAGTACTTTTATGATCATGTCCCCATGTCAAAAGCTTTGATAATTTGGGGCTTTGAAACATATGTCTAATCCGTGGAGCCAATGGAAAATGTCTCAATACCTTTTTTGGGATTTTACCTTCTTCGTCCTTATATCGTGGAGATTGACATTTGGGACATGTCAAAGGGTCTGCATATTCACCTATACATAAAATACAATCGTTAGGACATGCATGTATACATTGATAATCTATACCAAGATTGTTGATTATCTTCTTCATATCATGTGAGGCACGAAGAATATTCTGACTTGGTAAAAACATTTTAGATAATAACCTGTAAGTTCATAAAAAAAAGACATATTATACACACACACACACACACACACACACACACATATATATATATATATATATATATATATATATATATATATATATATATATATATATATATATATATATATATATATATATATATATATATGCATATAATTTTATATATGTGTATGCTTATGTGTATGTGTATCTGGATGTGTATATGCATGTGCATGCATATACGTGTGTGTATGTGTATATGTATGTATGTGTGTATATGTGTTTTATAGGTGTATATGTATGTATATATACGTATTCAGATGTGTATGCATATATGTATGTGTATGTTTGTATATATGTGTATGTATGTATGTATGTATGTATATGTATGTTTGAATGTGTATGTATGTATGCATGTGTAGCTGTGTATATTTGATTTCATTTTTAATTTTTTTTGTATATTGTGGTTTGCAGACTTTCATATCTAGAACACTGAATCGTTTGGTTGTCTCCCATTTTATAGTCAATCTATTACCTACCTTGCTAACTAAGACTTACATATTTGTTTATAAGGATTAAGTATAAACTAATTATGGAGGTATTAGGTTGTTTGAAAATAAGACAAGCAAATTTCTCTCGACGATTTTGGAAAGTGGATGAATAATTCTAAAGTATGGGCGGACATGAAGTGTTCACTCAATGCAACTTCTTGTTCTTATCGTAGCTAAGGTAAAAACAAAAACCTACACTGAATGAACACTTTGTGTCCACCCATCCTTTAAAAGTATTCTTCCATCTTTCAAATTCTTCAAGGTAAATTTACTTCTCCTATTTTTCAAACGACTTAATACCTTCATAGCTAACTCTTACTTAATATTTGTATGCAAAGTTCATAAAAGAGTTAGCAGCGTAGGTATTAGGTCGACTAGAATAGGAGAAGCAGATGTGTCAGGAAGATTCTAAAGGTTGGGCGTACAATTCCAAAGGTTAGATGGACAAAATATCTTCATTCGATACAGGTATGTATAATTTGATGTTACTCTCATAACATGTGTATATGTATGTTTATGTGTATATATGTGTGTATGTATGTATGTGTATGTATGCATGTGTAGCTATGTATATTTGATTTCATTTCTAATTTTCTTTTTGTTTATTGTGGTTTGTAGACTTTCATATAGATATCTAGACCACTGAATCGTCTCCCATTTTATAACACGTGTATGTGTGTATATATGTGTGTATGTTTATATGTGTGTATGCATTCATGTATAATTATGTGTATGTCTATATATGCATGTATTTATATGTATATATTTATGCATGTATATATATATATATATATATATATATATATATATATATATAAATAGATAGAAAATTGAAAATTATACCTTAATAGTGCCAAAAAAAATACATTACTCCATCCAAAATGATTTTGAAGATTGAGAATTGTTGGAGGATAAACACTCCTATGTGCACAACAAAAGCAAATGAACCCTCCTAGGATCCTGAAAGTTTTTCAGACATAGGCTCTGTATTTTCTACGTTTCTCTGAGTATATGTAGAGACTGAAAATGAAATTTTGCAGGCTTAAACTAGACTTTAAGAGCTTTCAAATGAGAGTAAAATCACTCCATTTGGATACTGGATGATGCCTCAACCAGCTGCAACAAAACAGATAACTTGATCTCTTCACAGAGTATGAGCTAACTAGACAGACACTGTTCTGGACATTTCTCTGCACATGTGCAGGCACTGAACCCGAGAATTATACCAAACAAGTAGAACTTATAAGCTTTCCAACAATACAAAAATCATTGCAAATGGATTCCGGATGAAGAAGAAACAACAATTACAAGATAGGGGGGTCTACCAAGATTATCTAGGGAGAAAGAGTATGAAAAAGTGAAATCTCTGTAAAATATGCAGAGAACAGCTAGTAGGGGGTGTGCTTAAGCAAGGGGGCAACTTGGGCACGTTATTCCACAACACTAAGTCATAATACAACTCATTAAAGGTTTCAAAGACCACATACTAACCTCTTTAACCAATCAAAAGCATATACATGTCAAAAGTGAGGTCCAATCACATCAAGAGGTGGGCTAAATCTTCTCTAATCAACTTCTTTCCATTATGGGCATAATTGGATGCCTCCAAATCGTGGAAATCAGCCTCCTTTGATTGTGGATGATGTGGAAGGTTCAATTTGGGGCATGTTCCCACACTCTTGAGCTTGAAAAACTTTCAACACTCCCCCTCAAGCTCAAGTCTTTTCCTTTGTTGCTTCAGTCTATGTCTCTTATGTTGATAGCTTCCTTGAATCCTCCAAGCTTTGTACCTTCAAGAAACTTTGTCATCATGTCTGCAACCTAGATTTTAGTGTTCACATACCTTATATCTAGCTCTTTTGCCATCACCTTTTCTCTAACGAAGTGGTAATGAACCTCTATGTGCTTGCTCCTTGCATGAAACATGGGATTGTTAGCTAGATAGATGCTTGAAATGTTGTCTCCATAAAGAGGAAACTCCTCCACTTCTACTTCCAAATCCTGAGCAACAGTGGGTTGCTTCTTAGAGCTCCAAGAGATCACTTTTGTACCTATCATGAAAACATAACCCGATGTACTCCTTCGATCATCCTTGCTACCTGCCCCATTAGCATCACTATGTCCTTTGACACTTAGATCATCATCATATGAGTAAAATAGACCTTGGTTGATGGTGTGCTTGATGTAACGAAGCACCTTTCTTGCCGCCATAAGATGATCATGAGTAGGTGCATGCAAAAATTGAGAGAGAACACCTACTACATATGCAAGATCAGGTCTAGTGAATGTAGCATAAATTAATGAACCAATTATGCTTCTATATAGTTTAATATCTTGTATAGCCTCTCCTTGACCTGCAACCAACTTTGTATTGGGCTCCATGGGCTGAGAAAGTGGCTTACAACCACTCATACCAAACCTGTATAGCACATCCAACAAGTATTTTCTTTGAATCAAGAAGATGCCATTGTGTGCATAGATTACCTCTATTCCCAAGAAGTACTTTAGTGTTCCAAGATCAGATATCTTGAACTCCTTTCCTAGCTTTGATTTGATATCTTTAATACCTACAATATCACTTCCTGTGATGATCAAATCTTCCACATAGATGCATATGTATACCGTCTTGTCTCCTTGCTTCTTCATGTAAAGTGATGGATCTGCAACACTTTCTTTGTATCCACAACTTGATAAATAATCCACTAACCTCTGATTCCAGGCCCTTAGGGCTTGCTTTAGTCCATATAATGCTTTCCTTAGCTTGCAAACATGATTTGGGTACCTCATACTAGCAAATCCTTGAGGTTGGCTCAAGTAGACTACTTCTTCAAGCTCTCCATTGAGGAAGGCATTCTTCACATCCAACTGATATAAGCTCCATTTCCTTGATGTGGCCACTGAAATCAAATTCCTAATTGTTGGCATCTTGGCTACGGGGCTGAAAGTTTCATCATAATCTATCCTGTAGCTTTGGGAGAAGCCTTTCGCCACCAACCTTGCTTTGTACCTAGCAATGGAACCATCTGAATTTCTTTTAATTTTGTAAACCCACTTATTACCTATCACCTTCATGCCTTCTTGAGCTGGTACCAAGCTCCAAGTATGGTTCTCATCAAGTGCTTTGAGCTCTTCCTTCATTGCCTCTTGCCATTCCTTGCAATCCTTAGCTTCTTCATAACTAGTTGGTTCTTTGTCCTTGATTACCTGAGTCATGTATGCATAATGCTTTGCAATGAAATTATCATAAGTTAACCTTTGTACTAGATATCTTACTCTTGAAGACCTTCTTTCACTTCCTTTGGGTGTGGTTGCCATCTTCTTTCTTTGTTTTGCCACTCTTGGAGTTTGAATTTCTTCTATCTCTTCATCTTCCAACATGCTCTCGTCCACATAGCTTCCTTCTTCAACTGAAATCTTCTCTTTGCCTTTGACTTTGCTTTCTTCGAAGCTGGTCTCTCTTTCCCTAAGCCTTCCACTCCATGGTGAGGGTGCCCTTGTGTTGCATGAGTTGCTTGGACCACTTAAATCCTTGCTTTCTTGAACTCTATCATCATTCTTCAAATCTGTCTCACCTATGTCTTCAACCTGCAATGGACTCGTGCATGCATACCAAGGCTTCAACTCATCAAAGACAACATCCCTACTTACCTTCAGCTCCTTGGTGATGGGATTATAGCATTTATACCCCTTTTTTTCCATAGAATATCCCAAAAAATATAGCATTTATACCCCTTTTTTTCCATAGAATATCCCAAAAAATACATCTTTCAGATTTGGCATCTAACTTTGACCTCAACTCTTGAGGTACATGTACATAGCATATACAACCAAAGACTCTAAGATGTGAAATGCAAGGTTTTCTTCCACTCCATGCTTCCTCAGGGGTTAGATGATGTATACCTGATGTAGGACATATATTCATGATGTATGTGGCTGTATATGTAGCCTCTCCCCAATAACAATGCGGCATATTCATTTCGTTGAGCATACACCTTGCTACCTCTGCTATGTGTCTGTTCTTTCTCTCTGCTACCCCATTTTGTTGAGGGGTATACCTGCATGTAAATTGTCTTTTGATGCCATTGACCTGCAAAACTTCAAAAAATTCATGGGAGAAATACTCTCCCCCTCCATTGGATCTCAAATTTTTGATAAACTTGCCAGATTCCTTCTCCACTTGTGCTTTGAATTTCTTGAAGTAGTGGAACACATCGGATTTGTTTCTAATGCAATACAACCACACTTTCCTTGAAAAGTCATCAATAAAGGTTACAAAATACCTATGTCCAGCAAGGGATGCTTCTCTTGTTGGACCCCAGACATCCGTGTGAATGAGGTCTAAAACATTTGCACTTACATAGGTACTCTTCTTGAAGGGCAGCCTTGATTGTTTTGTTGGCAAGCTACACAAATTTCATGCAACATTTTAGATGTAAAATTTGGTAGGTCTCTTACCAAGCTCCTCCTTTGCATGTCCTTGAGCTTTTGTAGGTTGATGTGACCTATTCGTTTGTGCCATAGATCCAAATCTGCTATCCTCTTGTCTCCATATGTGACATACATTGAATGGTGTGGCTGATTTATGTCCATTGTGAACATTCTCCCTTGCTTCTTTCCTTTTGCTATGAGCTTGAAACCTGCCCTTGGATCCTCAACAAAACATCCTCTTTCATTGAACCTAACTTGATAGCCTTTTTCTACCATTTGGCCTACCGAAATCAAGTTTTTGGTAATAGTAGGGACATGTAATACCTCTGATAAGCACTTTGCTCTTTGATTTCCTTCCAAACTGATATCTCCCACATGTTGAATGATATGCTCTAAGTTATCACCAGTTTCCACATGCCCTTGATGCTTTGGGACCTGCAAATTACTAAAAAAATCCTTTTGACATGACATATGATTGCTACATCCACTGTCTACATACCATACATCTTCACTAGCTTGAGTTGTATCTTCACCATACCTCATAATCATTCCCTTGGCTGGATGATGTGTTTGCATAATTACCTTGCCCTCTATAATTGTTGTTGTTGCTTTGATTCCCTTGTCTTTGGGCTCTATGATAGCATTCATTTGCAAAATGACCGGGCTTACCGCATACAAAGCATCCATTTGAAGTGGCTTGTCCTCTTCCACCAAATCTTGCACCTCTTCCTCTATTTGTGGCTCTTCCACCTCTTTGACCTGCATTTTCTTGTTGTCCTTGACCTCCTTGGTTGCTTTGATATCTTCCTCTTCCTCTTGTAGCACCTCGGTTGTGTCTTCCTCTTCCTCTACCTGCATACAACAATTGCCCTTGGCTATCCTTGGCGTTATGACCACCAAGGTTCATCTCCTCTATCACCATGAGAGTGATTAGTTGATCAAAATCAGGAAGAGAGTCCCTTACATACACTGAAGTTGTGAAAGCCCTCCATTTTTCATCATCCCTAAGTCCATTTAGGGTGTGGGCGACAAGATTGTCATCATCTAGGGCACAACCGATTGACCCTAGTGCATCTGCAAGCTCTTTAACCTTTAATATGTAATCATTAGCACCTTGAGAGGGGCTTTTCCTAAGATTATTTAGTTCATTCTTGAGCTGAATTTTTCTAGCTTTTGTGGAGGTTGAGTACAATCTCTCCAAGCACTCCCACACCTTTGTATCCAAATCTTGAATATGCCCTACCATAGAGTTGCTAATATGCTGAGATAAAATGAAAATGACCCTTTTGTCCCTTTCATCCCACTCTCTTACTGCTCTTCTCTGCTCATTGGTTGGATTTACCTCATCTATGTAGGTTTTTGGCTCTCCACCACTCACAAGTCCCCACAAACCTTTCCCCATCAAAAAATTGCTTATTCTAAATTGCCACGGTTGGTAGTTTCTTTTTCGAGCTTCTCAATCTGAGCATTGAGATCAGCCATGGTGCCTCCTATCTCTTTTGAACCTCCCCCTTGATGCAATGAAGTTGAAAAGGATGGCTTTTACCTCAAAAAATAAAGCTACTCCTCTTGATGAAGCTTCGTCTTTGATTTGATGATGTATTTGCTTCCCCTTGTTGTTGACGTGCCTGTTCTTTGCTTCCTTCCTTCAAACTTTGATGAAGTCTTCACTTCACTTCAGTAGCTCCTTCTTCTCTCTTTGATACTCCACTTGTAGCTCTGATACCAGTGTTGGAGGATAAACACTCCTAGGTGCACAACAAAAGCAAATGCACCCTCCTAGGATCCTGAAAGTTTTTCAGACATAGGCTCTGTATTTTCTGAGTTTCTCTAAGTGTATGCAAAGACTGAAAATGAAATTTTGCGGGCTTAAACTAGACTTTAAGAGCTTTTAAATGAGAGTAAAATCACTCCATTTAGATACTGGATGATGCCTCAACCAGCTACAACAAAACAGATAACTTGATTTCTTCATAGAGTATGAGCTAACTAGACAAACTCTGTTCTAGACATTTCTCTGCACATGTGCAGGCACTGAACCCGAGACTTATACCAGATAAAGTAGAACTTATAAGCTTTCCAACAAGACAAAAATCATTGCAAATGGATTCCGGATGAAGGAGAAACAACAATTACAAGATAGGGGGGTCTGCCAAGATTATCTAGGGAAAAAGAGTATGAAAAAGTGAAATCTCTGCAAAATATGCAGAGAACAGCTATTAGGGGGTGTGCTTAAGCAAGGCGCAGCTTGGGCACGTATTTCCATGACTCTAAGTCATAATACAACTCATTAGAGATTTTAAAGACCACATACTAACCTCTTTAACCAATCAAAAGCATATACATGTCAAAAGTGAGGTCCAATCACATCAAGAGGTGAGATAAATCTTCTCTAATCAACTTCTTTCCATTATGGGCATAATTGGATGCCTCCAACTCGTGGAAATCAGCCTCCTTTGATTGTGGATGATGTGAAAGGTTCAATTTGGGGCATGTTCCCACACTCTTGAGCTTGAAAAACTTTCAACAAGAATAAGTAAGCTCGCACTTAGTCTTGTCAAACGACTTCCTTCATATACATTCTTTAGACATTCCTCTTGAAGATATTTCTCATTTTTAGAAATATCAGTGCTCTCACTCTCATTTTGATACCAATCCTCAATCAAATCTGCCATGCCATCATTTTCATCATTGTCACACAAATCTTGTACTTTATCTTCTTTTGAATATAGATCTTTCAACCTTGTATATTCCAAAAGATCACTTTTGTGTAGCCTCCTCATAGAATCTTCTGATAAATGAGATCTTACTGGCAATTGTGAATGGTGTGGAGGAATATCAGCAACATCATATGTTGGAATCTACACACATGAATAAAAATCATTAGTATTCCATAAATGAATAAAAAGTAAACTTTAAACATAAAATTTCTCTCTAGGTAAAAGGTGCTCTTGGAGGTCTACGCCATCCATAATTCACTAATAATTCATCACCAGCATGTAATGTAGTAATAGCATTGACAATGATGTATCTTGATACATCTCTACTCATGTATGGTGATTCATGACTATTTTCACGCTCCTCAAAACTTGTAGTAGACTTTTGAAGTGCTTCTACTAGTAAACCAAAATCTGTATATATGTTTGGAACAAAAGGATGAAATTGCATACACAAACACTGTGATAGTGCGTTCAAAGGCCAAAACAAACTTAGATAAAAATATTAATGCCATAGATCAAAGTAGTTTTGAATTCCTAATGGGCTTGAATATGATCACCAGTTTTTGTGCGATTATGAGAGTGTGATCAGAGAGGTTTTGACAATGCCCTAGATGAAGCGGTGACTTGATCTGACACCAATTGTTGGAGTTTGGGACCTGCGTAAGGACACAAATAGCATAAGGAAGAAGAAGAAGCTTGGATCACAACACACAATACTGATTGTACTACCAAGTGAATGCACAAAAGATAAGTGACCCATTAAGGTTATACGTGTATATACAAGCTAGGGGAAAAAAACCTCTTAAAGAGGGAAAAAAAAGTGCCTGAGCATCCTAAGTGTTTTCACACACATCACTTCCCAAATATATCAAGAAAGGAAAGGTGACATACCCATTCAACTAGGGATAGGAGTGAAAAAGACACTTGAAAATTTTTTCTTGGTACCATATTCTACCAAGAATATACTTTCACTTTGAGCCATGACTGAGAATGGGTTAAATTTAAAATTCAAAGGCCAAAAATGCATCATCAATAATCCAAATATTTCTACAAAATCTTTGCATTAGGAAAGTTGCAAGGAAAGCTTTTTCACATTAGAAGGAGAAGACTCTATATTTTCAACAATGGATAGTGATAAAGAAACCCCAATTATGCCTACATAGTTATGGCACAAGCAGTATGTAGACTTGAATTTCAATAGTATGTGCATGTTGAAGATTAAAGAAATTGTCATTGGAGTTGCATCCTTACCAAAGATTGGTAGTGTGTGAGGTAGTTGTCTTGAAAAGCATGCTAGGAGTAAGTTCTCAAAGAGCAGCTCAAAGGCCTGTGACATACTCAAATTAATTCATGTTGATGTATGTGAATCACGAGTGAGGGAATATTTATTTTTTCACATTCACATATGATTTTTCTAGATATACTTGGGTGTATTTTATGAAGCCCAAGGCTAAAGTATTTCATATTTTTAGATGGATTCAATGAATCAAGAACATTGAAATGAAGGAACACTTCATTAGAGAAAAGATACAAAGTCGAGGTATCATCTTACATCATTGCAACATGAATCAAAAGTGGTTAACCTCTTCACCAATGCTCTCGATAAGGAGTTGTTCATCAAGGATACTTCATCACTTGGCATGATGGAGCTCCCCTTAAGGGAAGGAAGTCACTAGTAAGTGAAGGCTCATCATGCATCTTTATGAAATAGGGGAAGGCACATCCCCATATGCCTTCAAGAATCTTCTCATTTCAGTTGTTTTGTTCATTTACATGATATTGTACTTGAGGGAGGGTTTTAAAATATGCACGTCCACACCATCTCTTCCAAGACAAGGAAAATAATATTTCATTAGATAATGAATGTTTTACTATGGTTGATTGCTTCTATAGAGTGATTTTTTATGCCTTCCACATCAGCAATGGACAAATAAAACACATTTCAAGAAAATTCGAAGTTGGAAAAGTTTTCCTACAACATAGAACACAATCCAACACAACACATCATTTTTGGAGGAAATTTTGCATAGTCCTACTCTATGGAATATAACCTATCAAAAGGAAAAATTATTTGTACTTGTTAGGTCGGTTGAATAGACCTAATCTACATATGGGCATTATGGAAGTAGTGGTTTCCCACATTCTACCACCCATGTCTAGCCATATGCAAAATGCTACACCCTTCCATTAACCTCTATATATATAACTTCTACACTAGCCCATGCATCAAATTGACCTAGCATACTTGTACATTTTAATCCACTATTTAGAGTTGTCTACATCAATATTTAACACATACCTTGAGATCTCACATGTGGAAAATGTCTTCATCTTTGTACTTATTGATAATAGTGACTTTTTGAAATTCCACTATGTCACATGGAGTATCCTATATGAATAGTATTTAGAGGTATGACCCTCCTCTTATTCATATAGAGTATGATGCTCACATGAGTGCCAAGTGGCACTCATGAGAGGAACTTTGACCATGAACCATTTTGGGTGTAGAGAGAGAGAAGGTAGTCATTTTTTTTAGAACTCACCACGCGGCTGGGCGGCGATGATAATCGAACCTCTCCGTGTTCGCGCATGTCTGAGGAGTAATGGATCTCGAACTTCTCAGCATGAGGAGTGACTCCCAAAAGTAGGAGGATCACTGGAAGTATTGAATACACTATTCAACATTGGTATCCGAGCCAGGGAGCAGGCGACGGACGCGCCACGAAGACACACATACCGAAGCATCCCAGGCGACAGGCGGCCAGAGAGCAGCCGACGGGCGGCGCCGACGAGCGGCCAGAGAGCAGCCGACGGAGCTCCTCTTCCTCCCCTCCTCTCTAGTTGGAGAAGGTATTGAATGACTCTTCGATTTATACAAGAGCTTACCACGAATTTCGCCTGCATATGGGATATGAAGCTCCATCGACATCAACTCTGAATTTTTTCGAAAAGGCCATTAGGTAAAGCTTCTCTTGAGAAAATTTCGAGTTTTTTCCCAAACTTTGGAGCTACAAATTTATGATCTAGACCAAGATTTTGTAAGAATCATGAGGGATATATGTATTATGGGCTGTGGTTATGGGATGGGGGGTGTTGGTTTGGTGAAAGAAGCTTTCATTCCTCAGTTTTGAGCTTTCCAAACCCATCTATTCATGAAGATGAAGCTTTTCACTTCCCACCGGTGACATACCTCACTTCTTCGGACCATATCTTCCTCATACGATATCGGATTTCAAATATCTTGGTCACGTTTCGAAGCTACGCTTTCAAGCTTCGCTCAGAGACCATCGGTGTTGGATTTGGAAGAGATTTGCCCTATCAAAATCTCTCTGCAGCGCTTCAGCAGGAACTAGGCGGCCACTCCCGGGCCTAGTTTTTCTTCATCCGGACTCCAAATCCAATTTTTTCACTTGGGATTGTCTCAAATTTTTGAAGTGCAGGTGCTGGGCAATACTTTGTGGACTGGCGAGGATTGGAAAATTTCTGAAATTGTTCAGTTGCATTCAGTTTGCCCGTTTGAGGCTTTTTCTACGCACTTTTGGTGTTATTTTGGATGGTTTATGGTGTCTAGAACCTCCCCGGACCAAGCGGACATTTCCAATTTTTTTTTGGGACTGGCGAGGACTCAAAATCAACGGCTTGAAGCATCAAGGACCACCTGGATTTAGCTTCCGCAACTCTACTTTGTATCAGGGAAGTGTTCTTGTGTTATATCTCTCTTCTTCTTGCATATTTAAACTCTACTTCCATTCATTTTCATACTCTCTAGTTAGCAAACGGGGGAAGGGTACTTAAACATGGAAAATAAAGGTAAACAAGTAGTTGAGACCACTTCTCCACCTAGAGAGCAACTAGAGGATCAGGATGCTAGGATGGAAGAAGTAGAGTTAGGACAAGAAATAGAAGAGAATATAGAAGAAAAAGAGCCTTCGCAGCAAGAGTATACTTATGAAGAGCTTATAGATGAATTTGTCACTCATGACCAATTCATTGATTTAAAAGAACAAACCCTTAAGTTAGAGAAAGATTTGGGTAGCATTACATCTCTTATGCAACAACTTAAGTCTCAAATGATCTCTCTTGAGACTACTGTCACCTCTTTCCTAGCTAGGAAGGAAAGAGAGACTCCTACCATTCCTCTAGAGATTAATAGGAAAGAGACTTCTCTTCCTAGTAAGTATAAAGGAGAGAGCTCTAGGGAAGCTCCCCTCCTGAAAGACTTGAAACCACCAACATTCACGGGGGATGACCGAGACAGGAATAAGGATGCAATCTACACTTTTTTACAAAAGTGGCAAGATTTGCATCAATTGAAGGGCACCCCACCTCAGTATCGTGTGCTAGAGGCGAGTCTTTCCCTCGGCCCACGTGCTTATAAGTGGTGGATGAGTCTTAAGGAGGCGAACTCTATCCCTAGTGACTGGACTCAGTTTGAGACTCTTTTTCTAGAAGAGTTTCTGCCTGAAAATGAAGAGGAGAGGAATTGGGATGAGTGGGATAGGATTACTCAAAGAGGCAGGCCTCTTTCAGTTTATCTATCTCACTATAGAGAGATCATTTTGAAGCTTAAGGGTCTAGATGATTTTCAGAAGACCAGAGGGTTTGTTAGGGGCTTGGATAAAGCCATAAAGAGGGAAGTCAGGAGGAATGCGCCTAAGACGTTTGAGGAGGCGATCAAATATGCACAGATATATGAGGACCATAACCGTCCTCAGTATACTCCTATGGAGACGGATCAGCCCCTTAAACCTCTTAGCACCACTAAATTTAAGAAAAAGTTGCCTTTTGGGAAAAACAAGGTTTTTATTAAAAAACAAAGATCACAAGGGCCTAAGCTATCCACAGACCAGTTTGAGAAGGCCAAAAGAGAGAACCTGTGTTTTAGGTGCCTATCCCCTAGCCACTCACAGTGGAACTGTCCACTCAAGAAGGGGGAAGAAAAGAAGAAAGGACCAGAGTCTAGTACGGCTCCTGAAAGGGGCAAAAAGGTGGTCCACCTAGTGCAGACCCTTCCCATTCATGGCAGCTCTAGCTGCAAGGGAGTGGAGGTGATGCACGAGGATATAGAGCACACGTGTTGTTTGACTCAGTCATTGTGGTCACCGCAGTTTGGACCACATGACTTGGTCAAGCTACATGGTAGTGTACACGGGACCAGGGTGCGAGTCATGATAGATGATTCTGCTACTCATAACTTCATAAACTATGCTTTGGTCAAGAAATTGAAGATTCCCCAACAGCCTAGTGCACATAAATACATTGTATCTATGATGCAAGGGCAAGATAAAAGAATATGGGATACTATGGTATCCAATTTGGAAGTCAAGATGCAGGATTATACAGATCATATGGACTTCCAAATTATGAATATGGAGAGGACAGATCTAGTATTAGGAAGAGAGTAGCTATGGGGGTTGGGAGATACACTTAAACGCAGCTATCAAAATAACACACTCGAGTTTGAAAAGAATGGAAGTACAGTTTATATTCAGGGAGAGAGAGATGTACCTAGTGCACCTCTCATCTCATCATTAGAGTTGTATAGTCTCTGTTGTTCACAGCATGTACATGATATGGTTTTATTGTATAGTCATGATATGGAGCATTGTATAGACAGCTCATCTGATGTATATTTTCATGCTTTGAATGTAAATATGAACAGGACTTTCTACTATTCTTTTTTGCAAGAGTGTGTAGTTAAAATTTTTAAGGATCTTATGTTTGATTACAGAGATGTTTTTCCCACTGACTTACCTAGAGGGCTACCACCTGAGAGAGGGGACATTGACCATGCCATAGAAGTTGTTACTAACACTAACCCTATTTGTAGACCACCTTATAGGCTTAGTGTTTCTCAGCATGAGGAGGTTGAGAAGCAATTGCAGGATTATTTAGATAAAGGCTTCATCAAACCTAGTAACTCACCATGGGCATCGCCAATGCTCCTAGTTAAAAAGAAAGATGGCTCTATGAGACTATGTATAGATTATAGAGCACTTAATAAGGTAACTATCAAAAATAGATTTCCAATGCCTAGGTTGGAAGATCTATTTGATCAGTTACATCAAGCTCGGTATTTTACCAAGCTTGACCTTAGATCAGGATATCATCAGATCAGGATTAGGGCAGAGGATGTCCCTAAAACTGCATTTAGGACTAGATATGGGCACTATGAGTTTTTGGTGATGCCTTTTGGTCTCACCAATGCTCCTGCCACTTTCATGAAACTCATGAATAGTGTTTTACGGCCTTATCTAGGACACTTTGTAGTAGACTTTTTAGATGACATTCTGATCTATAGTGCATCAGAACAGGAGCACTTGGAACACTTGAGAAAAGTATTTCAAGTGCTAAGGGAAAATTCGCTCTTTGCTAAGGAGTCAAAGTGTGAATTTTTCAAAACAGAGGTTAAATACCTTGGGCATATAGTCTCCCAAGATGGAATCCAGATGGATCCTGAAAAAGTAAGGGCTATTATGGAATGGCCACATCCACGGAACCTGGAAGAGCTGCAGATCTTCCTAGGTTTATCAGGTTTCTATCGAAAATTCATTAAAAACTATGCCAAAATTGCTGTCCCGATGACGGAACAGCTTAAAGGGAAAGGGAAAGCCTTTCATTGGGGAGACGAACAGAAGCAAAGTATGGAAAAGTTGAAGGTAGCAATTGCTACAGCTCCACTTTTACATATAGCAGATCCCAATAAACCATTTGTGGTTGAGACTGACGCGAGTGATTTTGCTATAGGAGCGGTTTTAGTTCAGGATGGTCGACCATTAGCTTTTGAGAGCAAGAAACTAGAACCGGCTCAAAAGAATTACTCCGTCTATGAGAAGGAGTTGTATGCAATAGTCCATGCTTTGAAGAAGTGGCGTCATTATTTATATGGTGCCAAAGTTACTATAGTGTTTGATCAAGAGAGCATTAAGTGGCTCTCTAATCAAACAGACCTTAAAGGTCGTAAGGCCCGATGGGCAGAGACCCTTCAAGAGTTTGATTATGAGCTTAGGTATAGGAAGGGAAAGTTTAATGTGGTGGCTGATTCACTTAGCCGCATGCCTATGCTCAATGGACTGAGTTTTACTCAGATCACTAGTGAGCTACTTGAGTCCCTCAGAGGGAAATGTAGGCTTGATCCTGCATATTCCGAGATTTGGGAAGCCATAGAGAATGGGGATCGTGATATACGGGTTTCCAATGAGGATGAAGTATCGACGGGTACTCAAGAAGGATTCAAGTGGAAGAATTACAATGTCCAAGATGGATATTTGTTATATAAAGGTAAGGTGTGTGTCCCTAGAGATATTGAGATGAGACGGCATATTTTATATGAGTGTCATGACACACCTAGTGCGGGACACCCAGGAGTTAACAAGACTTATGATCTTGTTAAGAGGCAGTTTTATTGGCCTGGACTTCATAAGGACGTCCTAGAATATGTGCTTAAGTGCAATAAATGCCAGGTCAACAAAGCTGAGAGGTTGAGGATTGGAGGACTACTCCACCCATTGGATATTCCCAATGGGAAGTGGGAGAGTATCTCCATGGACCTTATAGTTGGGTTACCTAAGACACAGAGAGGGCACGACTCGGTCTGGGTAATTGTGGATAGGTTAACCAAAATGGCTAGGTTTATTCCAACACATACTACAGTGAAGACACCTGAGTTGGCTAGACTCTTTGTAGAGAACCTATACCGGTTATATGGTCTTCCTTTAGACATAGTTTCTGATCGGGATAGGAAGTTTACTAGCCACTTTTGGAGAGCGGTCTTCAAAAGGTTGGATACAAAGCTTAGCATGAGTACGGCTGAGCATCCACAGTCGGATGGGCAAACAGAAAGGGTTAACCAAATCCTAGAGGATATGCTTCGAGCATATGTGAATGAAAGGCAAACTAATTGGGAAGATTACTTACCTATAGTAGAGTTTGCATATAATAGTGCCAAGCACTCTTCCACTGGGCATAGTCCATTTATGCTTATGTATGGGTTTCAGCCAAGGGCTCCTTATGCAGTTGGCTTGCAGAATGAAAAAGTTCAAGCTGCAAAGGACTTCTTGGAAGAAATGAATGATATGCTTAGACTTGCTAAGGACAGCATTAGGAAAGCTCAGGATAGGGCTAGAGCCTATGCTGACCCTCAAAGAAGAGATATCAACTTTGAGGTAGGAGAGCAAGTCTATCTTAGAGTTCCATCTAGGTCTGAAACCATGAAGACGGGACCTTGTCCAAAATTATCTCCTAGGTATTGTGGACCGTTCCAAATACTTAAGAGAATAGGAAAGATGGCTTACCAGCTCCAACTTCCAGAGAATAGTCAAATCCATCCAGTTTTTCATGTTAGCCGGCTTAAGAAAAGGCTGGGTGAATCTGACAACCTCATTCCAGATAGTGAGGTAGTAGAGCCTATTTCTGTTCCATCTATTCCACATGAGCCAGAGAGCATACTACGCACTCGAGAGAAACGGACGAGAAGTCACTTGTATAAAGAGTGTCTAGTAAAGTGGAAAGATAGTTCAGAAGATAGTGCCACATGGGAGCGGGTTAGCACCCTTCAGAGACGGTTTCCCAGTTTTAGTTTACCTTCCCAAGAGTTTTCTTAAGGGGAAGGATATGGGGAAACAACACGGAGACAGGACCATGTATTTCTATACATGGGGATATAGTGGGAGTGGTGGTTCTATTATTTCTCTCTTTCTTTTAGACCTTCCAATACCATTTTGAGGACAAAATGGAAGTAAGGGGAAGGAAATGTCACATGGAGTATCCTATATGAATAGTATTTAGAGGTATGACCCTCCTCTTATTCATATAGAGTATGATGCTCACATGAGTGCCAAGTGGCACTCATGAGAGGAACTTTGACCATGAACCATTTTGGGTGTAGAGAGAGAGAAGGTAGTCATTTTTTTTAGAACTCACCACGCGGCTGGGCGGCGATGATAATCGAACCTCTCCGTGTTCGCGCATGTCTGAGGAGTAATGGATCTCGAACTTCTCAGCATGAGGAGTGACTCCCAAAAGTAGGAGGATCACTGGAAGTATTGAATACACTATTCAACACACTAGTTTTCTTCTCTTTTCTATCGATGCTCCTATATTTTCTTGCATAATTACATTCTTAGACATACAAAATCCCTTGTGCAAAAACGAATACACCCATATAGGTGTTTTAATGCCCTAAGAAAAAGAAAGTTAAACTCTAGGCGTTTACTCTATATAGAATTTTCTTATAATCTTTAATTAGGTAGTGATGTGTGTGAACATACTAGGACCATCGGGGCACTTTTTTTCCTCTTTAGGAGGTCTTTTTCCCCTGGCTTCTATATACGCCTATTGCCCTAATGGGTCACTTATCTTTGTACATTCTAGTGGTAATACATTTAGTATTGTGTGTTGTGCTCCAAGCTTCTTCTTCTTCCTTGTGTTGTTCGCATGCTTCCGCAGACGTCTAACTCCAACAATTGGTATCAGAGCAGGTCACCACTTCATCTAGTGCATCATTGACACTCCTTTGATTGCACTCTCAGAATTGCACGAAATTTGGTGTTCATACTCAGGGTGATTACGAGATCAAAATTGCTTCGTTTTGTGGTGCCAAAATTGCGATTTGAGCTCGTTTCGACCTCTAAACCCACTATCATAGCACTTGTGTAGATTATTTTGTCTTTTTGTGCCAAAGATATATACCAGTTTTGGTTCGCCAATATAAGCATCTCGAAGTCTATTATAGGTCTAGCAAAACTTGTTTGGGTAACTCTGTTCAACTTTTTCAGATACAATCATTTTTCTGCATCAAGGTATTTTAGTCACTGGCCATGATTGAAAGCAGTGATGTATTCTGTATGATGGTTGTTGAGGTAAAGTTGGATGGTACCAATTATCCATTGTGGGCTTATATGATAAGACATGTATTGGTTGTAAAAGGACAATGGAATATTGTGCAAGGTGTTGAAAAACATCCTATTACACCTGCGAATACAAATACTACAAATATAGGTATTGAAGTTGATGTAGATGGTCGAAAATGGTAATATTCTATAGATTCTTGTTCGTGCTACTGTTTCTATTGCACCTATTGCAAAGCCAATTTGTTGGGATGGCAGAGATGCCCAGGCACATGCATTGATATCTTTGTTTGTCAAACATGCCATCATTCCTCACATTCGCCCTTGCAAAACAGCTAAGGATGCTTGGGATACACATACCACATTGTACCAGGCTAGGAATGAGGCTCGTGTTGCTTACCTCTGGAAAAATTGGAGAGTGAGCATATGAATGAAGGTGATTCTATGAGCGATAATTTGAAAAAGATCAAGGATTTGAAGGAATAGTTGATTTTTGCTAATGAAGTCCTTCTTGATAGTTCACTTGTGCAGACTGTTCTGAATGGTCTTCTTGACTCATATCAGAGTTTTGCTTCTACTCTTCGTTTGATAATGAAAGGAAATCCAAATGCCTTCTCATTTAAGGATTAGTTTCTGGTCTATTGCAGGAAGATTAGTCTAGGTAGAAGAGGTCTATTATGCATGTTGCAGATCAAGCTTTTATGGCTAATCAGAAGGGCAAAGGTAAATGGAGCTCTTCTACTAGTAAGCAGAAATCTACAAATGCTACACATTCGAAGAAGGAAGACAAAGATGAGAAGAAATCAGGAAACCAGAAATTATTTCAAAAATAGTGTAAAGCAAATGATCATGTTATTAAGAGCTGTTCAAAACTGGCTGCTAAAGAGGCAAAGAAGAAGGAGGCTGGAATGGATGTTGCAGAGGCCTCTACACCAAAAACAAAGGCTGTCAATCTTGTGCAGAATGAAGAATGGGCATATACTACTTTTTGCAATTTTGACCCATCTTCTCATGAGCAGTGTATTTATGTAGTAGACTCAGATGTTTGGTATTTTGATAGTGCGATAGCCAAACATACTACCTTGCAACACAATTTCTTCACTTCACTGGAGCGTACCCCTACAGGGAATACTATCACATGCACCAACAGCTCCTCTTATCCTGTCTTGGGAGGTGGTAAGATCATTTTGACTACTACTGATCGTAGTTTTTTCACTTTTGTTAGATGCTTTATTTGTGCCAAGTATCAAGAAAAATCTGTTATCAGTTTCTGCATTAGCCAAGATTATCTTGGTTGTGAAATTTGTTGATGACAGATGTACAGTTCATGAGCTATCAAATGGCGACGTGACTATTGCTTTTGGCATTTTATGTCATGGGTTGTATAAGCTCATAGACTATGAAAGATCTGTGAATGATTCAACATGTGCAGTACATGATTCTCAGGCTATGTTGGATGCAAAGCTTCGGCATGCACACTTTGGTCATCTTAATTTTGCTAGTTTGCTATGCCTACAGAAATATGAAATGGTTTCCTCTTTTCCCAAACTTAACGCACCTGGTAAACATGTATGGGAAGGCTATATTTTGGGAAAAATGCAGTATTTCTCCTTTCCAAAAGATGGTTCACTTCGAGCTACTAAAAAATTGCAGCTTGTTCATAGTGATGTATGTGGTTTTATGCAGACACCCTCTTTTAGAAACTATCTTTACTTCGTGACTTTCATTGATGACTTTTCCAAGCATGCATGGGTTTATCCATTGAAAGAAAAGTCCAAAGTGTTTATGTGCTTCAAATAGTTTTTGGTTTTGGCTTAAAATCTGTCAGCATGTAAAATGGGCACCCTCCATTCTGATTGAGGGGGGAAATATATGTATTTTGACTTTAATCCATTTCTAGCTAAATGTGGGATAAAACATCAGTGTACAGTGCCATATACACCTCAACAAAATGGAGTTACTAAATGGAAGAACAGGTCACTCATGGAGATGGCAAGGTGTATGGTCAAGAGCCAGACCTTACCACATAGTTTCTAGCTTGAAGCTATTATGTGTGCAGCATATGTACTAAACAGGTGTCCCACTAAAGCACTGCCATCTATCACTCCATATGAGGCTTGACATGGTCGCAAGCCATCTGTTGCTCATCCGCATGTTTTTGGTTGTTTGGCATATGCATTAGTTCTTGAACAACATTGTAGAAAATTGGATGATAAAGTAGTTAAATGTATTTTTGTTTGGTACACTTCTGAAAGCAAAGGCTATCGTCTATATCATCCATAGAATAAATGCATTCAGGTTAGCCATGATATTGTTTTTGTGGAAGATGCTATTCAGCCCTTACTTTCATGTACAAAGGAGACATCTATTAGCTTCAAAGACATATATGATACTTTGCTACCTAGGTGGATAGTCTAGTGCTAGTCCTAAGGAGGCGACTTCTCAGCCTTTACAGGTTTCATGTGATGATGCAGACCACTCCATTTCTAATGCAGATTTACATGATGCACTTGTTGATGAGAGAGCTGATATTGAGGAAGCAAAAACTATGCCAAAATGGTTGGTGGCAGACTTTGCATGATAGAAAATTAGATGCACCTCTGTCATATCATACTCGTTCAGGCTCTCATAGTGCCTCTTTTGCATCAGATTGCTATGCTATGGCTGCGTCTAGTCTCTGTAATGAGAATGAGCGTGTTTCATTTGACGAAGCACAAAATTCATAAAACTGGATGGCTGCTATGCAATCTGAATATGATGCTATAATGAAGAATGGTACGTGGTCTTTATGTGACTTTCCTCTTGGCAAGAAGGCCATTCTCACTAAGTGGGTTTACAAGCTGAAGTGTAAACCTGATGGAACAGTTGATAGGTATAAGGCTAGGCTTGTTGCAAAGGGTTATGTGCAGGAAAAATGCATTGATTTTGATGAGGCCTTTGCACCTACATGCCGTATGAATATTGTTCGTAGCATCTGTGCACTTGCAGCCCATCATGGTTGGAATGTACATCAGTTGGACATCAAAACTACCTTTTTGAATGATGACTTGCATGAAGAAGTGTATGTTTTTTAGACCTGTGGCTTTATGCAGAAAGGGCATGAGAACTAGGTGTGCAAGTTAAAGAAGGCATTATATGGTTTAAAGCAAGCACCACGTGCTTGGTATGAAAAGATACATGCCTATCTGATTTGCACATGGTTTTGAGAACAGCCCAACTCAAAGCACCTTATATGTTAAGCGTGCTAAAGATGTGCTTTTGATCATTGTTGTCTATGTTGATGGCATGCTGCTCACTAGTCCTATTGAGAACTATATTGCTGATTTTAAGGCTGATTTGCATGCCTCATTTGAGATGTTTGATTTGGGGCATTTGCATCATTATTTAGGTATTGACTTTACACAAGTTGATGGTGGAATAGCTTTGTGTCAAACGAAATATATTGACACATAATTTCAGCATTTTGGCCTTGAAGGTTGTAAGCCTATTGCCATTCCTATGGAGACAGGTTTACGATTGAGTCTTCATGATGCTCGAGATCCATTTGATGTTGTTCTCTATCAGTAGGTTGTTGGATGCTTGATTTACTTCTGCATTACTCAACGCGATATTCACTTTTTTGTCTCACAGATGAGCAGGTTTATGCATTGCCTAGTGTCAAGCATTGGTAGACGGTTAAGCGCATCTTTCGCTACTTGAATGGTACTCGACTACTTGGATTGTTTTATCCCAATGGGGGATCACTACCACCAGATTCGCATGCTTTCTCTGACAGTGAATGGGTTGGTTGCTATGACACTCGTGTGTCCACTAGTGGCTTTTTCTTCATGCTTGGTAGCTCATGTATATCTTGGTTCAACAAGAAGCAGCCTACTATGGCCACTTCTAGTTGTGAGGCTGAGTATAGGGCAGCTTTCATAGCGACTCTTGAGTGTGTGTGGCTCAAATGACTTATGGCTGATTTGGGTGTTGGTCAATCTTATGCCACCACCATCTTCACTGATAGTCAGAGTGCATTGGCAGTTGCGAAGAACCCTCTGTTCCATGCTCGCACTAAGCACATTGAGGTGCATTATCATTATGTCAGGGAGTGGTTCTCTACTGGAGAGATCATCTTGGCATATATGGGCACCCAAGAGAACATTACAGACCTTTTCACAAAGGCTCTGCCTAGGGAGAAGTTTGAAGCTTTCCGCAAGGCTTTGGGCTTACTTCCTTTTGTGGAGTGATTTCCACATAGCTTGGCACTTCCTTACAGTGCCAGCTCCTTGTTCACCGCATCACACCCAGGGGGCATTTGTTGATATATTTAGGTTGTGATGTGTGTGAACACACTAGCACTGTAAGGGCACTTTTTTCCCTCTTTAGGAGGTTTCTTTCCCCCAGCTTGTATATACACCTATTGCCCTAACGCGTCACTTATCTTTGTACATTCTAGTGGTAATACATTCAGTATTGTGTGTTGTGCTCCAAGCTTCTTCTTCTTCCTTGTGCTGTTCACGTGCTTCTGTAGACATCTAACTCCAACAATCATTTTCATAACACACATTACAAAAATTGAATATACCCAGATACAATTTCAATGTGAATAGTGGCTGTAACCTAGAATGTAAGCAATATGCAAAATCATAGAGAATATACTTACCTTAGCCACAACTATATCCATGACAATATTAAACCAAAAACCATGTTCTCAACTTCTACATAACCATACACCATATCCATACACTACAAACCTACCATAACCATAACCATAACCATAACCATAACCATAACCATAACCATAACCATAACCATAACCATAACCATAACCATAACCATAACCATAACCATAACCATAACCATAACCATAACCATAACCATAACCATAACCATAACCATAACCATAACCATAACCATAACCATAACCATAACCATAACCATTACCATAACCCTAAACATAACCATAACCATAACCATAACCCTAACCATGACCCTTACCATAAACCTTACCATAACCCTAACCATAATGCTAACCATAACCCTAACCATAACCATAACCATAACCATAACCATAACCATAACCATAACCATAACCATAACCATAACCATAACCATAACCATAACCATAACCATAACCATAACCATAACCATAACCATAACCATAACCATAACCATACCCATAACCATAATGATAATCATAACCATAACCATAACCATAATGATACCATAATGGATAACCATAATCATAACCATAACTGTAACAATAACCATAATCATAACAATAACCATAACCATAACCATAAACATAACCATAGCCATAACCATAACCATACCCATACCCATAGCCATACCCATACACATAGCCAAACCCATAGCCAAACCCATACCCATACCCATACCCATACCCATACCCATACCATAACCATAATCATAACCATAACCATAACAATAACTATAACCATAACCATAACCATAACCATAACCATAACCATAACCATAACCATAACCATAACCATAACCATAACCATAACCATAACCATAACCATAACCATAACCATAACCATAACCATAACCATAACCATAACCATAACCATAACCATAACCATAACCATAACCATAACCATAACCATAACCATAACCATAACCATAACCATAACGATAACCATAACCATAACCATAACCATAACCATAACCATAACCATAACCATAACCATAACCATAACCATAACCATAACCATAACCATAACCATGACCATGACCATAACCATGGCCATAACCATAACCATAACCATAACCATAACCATAGCCATAACCATAACCATAACCATAACCATAGCCATAACCATAACCACCACCATAAATATACATCTACCATAGCCATAACTATAATCATACACCATATCCATACATCATTCACCTACCATAACCATTATCATAACCATAACAATAACCATAACCATAACCATAACTATAACCATAACCATAACCATAACCATAACCATAACCATAACCATAACCATAACCATAACCATAACCATAACCATAACCATAACCATAACCATAACCATAACCATAACCATAACCATAACCATAACCATAACCATAACCATAACCATAACCATAACCATAACCATGACCATAACCATAACCATGACCATAACCTAAACCATGACCATAACCATAAACATGACCATAACCATGACCATAACCATAACCATGACCATAACCATAACCATGACCATAACCATAACCATGACCATAACCATAACCATGACCATAACCATAACCATGACCATAACCATAACCATGACCATAACCATAACCATGACCATAACCATAACCATGACCATAACCATAACCATAACCATAACCATAACCATAACCATAACCATAACCATAACCATAACCACAACCATAACCACAACCATAACCATAACCATAACCAAACCATAACCATAACCATAACCATAACCATAACCATAACCATAATCATAACCATAACCATAACCATAACCATAACCATAACCATAACCATAACCATAACCATAACCATAACCATAACCATAACCGTAGCCATAATTGTTAAAAATAAAGAAACAAGTCCATATATATTTTGCAAAAATTATTTTCTTCAAATAGAAGGAAAATAAAAAAATGAAAAATGGAATCATTTACTTCAGCAAATAGTGGAGGGCAAAAGAGCATAAAAAAAAAGAAAAACAATCCAAAAACTAAATTGAACGTGAAGAGTGGCTGCTCAAAGTTGTGGAGGAGTTATGGAGAAGAGCTCACGAAGTCATCATGAGAGCTCGTGGTCACTTGGCTACAAAAGAGGCAAGGGAGGATACTCAAGTATAGAGGAAGGTGCTAAAGTCGCCTTGTAGGTAGTTCATTTGGTTTTAGCCATTTCGTTTTCTATAGTCTTACAGACTATGCGAAGCCGCATACCAATTTCTGGGTAGCCTGATTACGAGAGTCATATCTCTCAATGTATGTATCCATTTTTAGAGTTTGAATATACATCGGAGAGTGTATCTTGTGTACTCCTATATCTAAATGAGTTTTGTCAAATTCAGCATGATATGTGAGCTACTAAGTTTTTAGTGAAGTCGAATGTTTAGCTTAACTGAGTAGACAAGCAGCCTATTTTGAGGCAAAGAATTGCAAAATCAAAACTACTCAAAATTGAGTGTTTGATAGCTCATTTGAAATCTATAGTTGTCTAGGTTGAGTGACCAAAGCCTCAAGTTCATTGTGTTCTTCAATTGATACTAGTTTGCATTCTAAGGTTTAGTTGTAGGTAAAAGTCTTGATCTTGAGAAGGTCTTCTACACTTTTTGCTACGCATAGGAGAGGAATTCTCCAACAGTTGGTATTAGAGCTCAACAAAGGGCATTGGATTTTGAAGAGGCAAAGCATTGGAACTAAAGTAAAGCAAAGGAGAAGCTAAAAATCAAGGGGGAGCTTCATAAATTCAATACAAAGCACCAGAACATAACTGAGGTAAACTTCAAACTTGGAAGTCTTCAATGTCTGATTTAGGACAACAAGTTGAGAAGTTAGATAAATATAATTTTCAATCTTGGAGGTATAGAATGACAAATTACCTTAAAGGTAAAGGTTTATGGAGTCTAGTTATGGAAGATGACCCACAACCAGTAGATCTTCAATATCCCAACATCACTCCAACACAAAGGAGACAATTTGTAGATTGGGAAGAGAGGAATCGAAGAGTGATGTTCCTCATTTCACAAGTTATTTATAACACGATGATTGGTCACATGCAAAGCTTAGAGACAACCAAGGAAGTTTGGGAAGCATTGGAGAAGGTGTACGTTGCCTCAATAAGGTCTCAGAAGATGCAACTCAAGAACGAGCTCAACAACATGAAGAAAAGCTCAAACCAAAGCATTAGTGAGCATACGTCGAAGATCAAGGAGCTTCGGGATCAGCTAGCATTAGTTGGATGCAAGATAGAAGAGGAAGACATTGTCCAAATAGCCCTCAATGGCTTGAGGAGTGAAGAGAAGTGGAAGCCCCTCATCACAAACATTCTTTATAGAGATCCTCTACCAACTTTCGACGAGATTATACCAAATCTTGTGGTTGAAGAGACTGCTCAACAAGGAGAAGGCAACAAAGGTAAGGACAACCATATCCAAATGTTATATGTGGGTCAAGGTAGAGGAAGGAACTCCAGAGGAGGCTCGAGAGGAAGAGGAAGAAGCTACAACAACACAAATTCCAGCCAATACAACTCGGAGGACAATGACAACTCAAATGAGAACACATATGGAAGAGGCCGAGGAAGAAATAGAGGAAGAGGTCGAGGAAGAGGTCGAGGAAGAAATAGAGGAAGAGGTCGAGGAAGAGGTCGAGGAAGAAATAGAGGAAGAGGTCGAGGAAGAGGTCGAGGTTCATACAATCCTCATAAAGGTATAACATGTTATCATTGTGGTAAAGAGGACATTATGCACATGATTGTTGGCAAAAGAATGGAAGGCTAAATGGAGAAAACTTTTGAGCGAAAATAACTATGCTAGTACATCAAGTGAAGGAGACAAGCAAACCATGCTTGCCATGAAGCATGAGTACAACAACCCAAGAAGTGATGACCAAAAATGGTTTATAGATTCAGGTTGCAGCAACCATTTGACATGACAAGGAGATCTATTCACAAATATACAAGCTCCAAGTGGAAAAGGATGTATGGATACCGGTGATGAAACTCAACACACAATTGAGCATGTTGGAGAAATCAAGCTTGGAGACAAGAAGGTATTGGCTGATGTTCTTCATGTTCCTACTATTGCAAAGAATTTGATTTCAGTAGGAAAAATGGTAGAGAAAGGATATCATGTTATCTTGAATGAAAAAGACTAGTTTATAAAGAATCCAAAGGAAGGATTTAAGGTCATTGCTTAAGGGAGGAAAGAAGGTAGGATGTTCACTTTGGACATTCAACAAACACATAGAAAGGTGGTGTATATTTAGTTTGGAAACAAGAGGATTGTTGAAATCGATTTGTGGCACAATAGGTTTGGCCACATCAACATTCCCAAGCTCAAGGACATGAGTAACCATGAAGTGGTAAGAGGTCTTCCAAGATTCAATGATGCTAGGCTGCATGAGTTTTGTGAAGCATGCCAACTAGGAAATCAAACTTGAAAACCCTTCAAGAAGAGCAACTATGTGACAATTAATGTCCTTGACTTGATACACATGGATGTATGGGGATCATCACAACAACCATCGATGGCTGGTAATAGATATTTTATCACTTTTATTGATGATCATTCAACAAAATAATGGATGTTCTGCATAAAACAAAAATCAAATGTGTTCTCTATGTTCAAGAGATTTAAAGCACAAGTAGAAAAGGAAACAAGGCATTATATAAAGACCTTGAGGTATGATGGAGGAGGGGAATATTTCTCCAAAGAATTTTCAGGTTTTCTTTATGAAAATGGCATCAAACAAAAATTTACATGTAGGTACATGCCTCACCAAAATGGAATTGCTCAAAGGAAAAATAGACATATCACAGAAGTTGTAAGATGCATGCTCAACGAGATGAAGGTTCCACTAAACTATTGGGCTGAAGTAGCTAGTATAGCTGTTTATTTGATGAACAAGTGCACAAAAGTTGGAGTGCATAATTTAACTCCCGAGGAGGTTTATTTCAATAAGAAACCTGACCTTACACATCTCAAAGTTTTTGGATGTGTGTGTTATGTTCACATTCCTCAAGAACTAAGGACAAAGATGGAGCCAAAGTCAAAAAAATGTATTTTCATTGGATATTCATTAGAGCAAAAGGGATATAGGTGCTACAATCCGGCGACAAAGGAGCTACGAATCTCACGAGATGTGGTATTTGATGAAAAAAATGGGTGTTTAAAGTAAAGAAAAATGTTGATGGTTCTCTAGCTAGACATAAAGCTAAACTAGTAGCAAAAGGGTTCATGCAGACTCACGACATCAACTATGAAGAGACTTTCAGCCCGATTGAAAAGATGGGAACAATTAGAACCTTGATTGCAGTGAGTGCAGCAAGGACATGGCCATTGTACCAACTTGACATAAAAAATGCTTTTCTCAATGGTGAACTTCAAGAAGAGGTATACATGAGTCAACTGATTGGATTTGAAGATAAAAGGCATCCAGATTTTGTTTGCAGATTGAAGAAAGCTTTGCATGGGCTGAAGCAAGTACCACGTGCTTGGAACCAAAGATTGCTTGAGTACCTCATTGGGTGTGGGTATAGTACAAGTAGTGCATATCCTTCTCTCTACATGAAAAAAGAAGAAGGCAAGCAGGTATACATATGCATATACATTGATGATCTCATCATAACACGAGTTAATGTTGCAGGAATACAAGAGATAAAAAGAAAACTCAATAAGGAGTTTACAATTTTAGATCTTGGTGAGCTGAAATATTTTTTAGGCATTGAGTTAGTCTATGGGAAAGATGGCATCTACTTGATGCAAAGAAAGTATTTGTTGGATGTTCTTTTCAGATTTGGAATGAGTGAGTGCAAACCACTCACTCAACCTATGGACACAAATGTGAAGCTATGCTCAAATGATGAAGAGAAGTTACATGATGTAACTACATACAGGAGTATTATAGGTTCATTGATCTATGCTATGATCACAAGACCAGATTTATGTTATATCATTGGAGTTCTCTCTCAATTTATACAAACTCCAACAAATGAACATTTAAATTTAGCCAAATGAGTGCTAAGATATGTGAAGCACACAATCAATCATGCCTTGTTTTATAGATATGATGAAAAATTTAGGTGAAGGGCTCTATTGATGTTGATTGGGATGGTTCAAAGGAAGACAGAAGATCCACTTTAGGTTATGTATTCATGATAGGCAACAAACCTATCACATGGAGCTCAAAGAAGCAACCTACTGTTGCATTATCATCTACAGAAGCTAAATATAGAGGATTAGACTTTGCAACTTGTGAAGCTATGTGGATTAAGAAGCTCTTGGCTGATCTTGATGTGCAGGTAGAGACCATTCCAATTTATGGTGACAACATGTCAAGCATTCAACTTGACAAATGATCCAATGTTTCATGCACAAAGTAAGCACATAGAAGTGCATCATCATTATGTTCAAGAAAATGTTTTCAGCAAGGATGTGGATATAAAGTTCATTAGAACTAATGACCAGGTTGCAAACATGTTTTCAAAGTTCTCAAATGCTTCTTAACTAAAGAGGTTCAAAGATGAAATCAATTTCCAGGATATGGCTGAAGGTGCAAGCTCACATGTGAGCTTGAGCGGGAGTGTTAAAAATAAAGAGGCAAGGTCGTATATATTTTGCAAAAAGGATTTTATTCAAATAGAAGGAAAATACAAAAATTAAAAATGGAGGCATTTACTTCAGGAAGTAGTGGAGGCCAAAAGAGAATCAAACAAAAGAAAATCAATCCAAAAGTTGAACTGAACATGAAGAGTGGCTGCTCAAAGTTGTGGGGGAGTTATGGAGAAGAGCTCACGAAGTTATCATGAGAGCTCATGGTCACTTGGCTACAAAAGAGAAAAGGGAGGACACTCAAGTATAGAGGAAGAAGGTGGTGAAGCCCCCTTGTAGGTAGTTCGTTTGGTTTTAGTCATCTCGTTTCCTACAATCTCATAAATTATGTCCACCCGCAAACCAATTTCTAGGTAGCCTTATTGCGAGAGTCATATCTCTTAATGTATGTATCCATTTTAAGAGTTTAAATATTTGTTGGAAAGCTTACCTTGCTTACTTTGTGATTCAAAATAGATCTATCAAATATGCCATGATCTATGAGTTATTTAGTTTTTAGTGAAGTCTAGTTTTCAGCCTCATTGATTGGACAAGCAACCTATTTTGAGGCGAAGAGTTGCCAAACAGAAACTGCTCAAACTTGAGTGCTTCATAGCTCATTTGAAAGTTATTACTGTCTAGTTTGAGTGACCAAAGCCTCAACTTCATTTTATTCTTCAATTGATACCAGTTTGCATTGTAAGGTTCAATTCTAGGCAAAAGTCTTGATCCTTAGAAGGTCTTCTACACTTTTCGGTGCACATAGGAGAGGAATTCTCCAAAAATAATCATAATCATAACCATAACCATAACAATAAATCATAACCATAACCATAACCATAACCATAACCATAACCATAACCATAACCATGACCATAACCATGACCATAACCATGACCATAACCATGACCATAACCATGACCATAACCATGACCATAACCATGACCATAACCATGACCATAACCATGACCATAACCATGACCATAACCATGACCATAACCATGACCATAACCATGACCATGGTTACCATGACCATAACCATGACCATAACCATAACCATGACCATAACCATTACCATGACCATAACCACAACCATGACCATAACCAGAACCATGACCATAACCATAACCATGACCATCACCATTACCATGACCATAACCACAACCATGACCATAACCAGAACCATGACCATAACCAGAACCATGACCATAACCATAACCATACCCATAACCATACCCATAACCATAACCATAACCATAACCATAACCATAACCATAACCATAACCATAACCATAACCATAACCATAACCATAACCATAACCATAACCATAACCATAACCATAACCGTAACCATAACCATAACCATAACCATAACCATAACCATAATCATACCCATAACCATAACCATAACCATATCCATAACCATAACCATAACCATAACTATATCTATAACCTTAACCATAACTATATCTATAACAATAAGCATAACCATATCCATAACCATAACCATAACCATAACCATAACCATAACCATAACCATAACCATAACCATAACCATACCATAACCATAACCATAACCATAACCATAACCATAACCATAACCATAACCATAACCATAACCATAACCATAACCATAACCATAACCATAACCGTAACCGTAACCGTAACCGTAACCGTAACCGTAACCGTAACCGTAACCGTAACCGTAACCGTAACCGTAACCGTAACCGTAACCGTACCCATAACCGTAACCGTAACCGTAACCGTAACCGTAATCGTAACCGTAACCGTAACCGTAACCGTAACCGTAACCGTAACCGTAACCGTAACCGTAACCCTAACCCTAACCCTAACCATAACCCTAACCGTAACCCTAACCGTAATCGTAACCGTAACCGTAACCGTAACCGTAACCGTAATCGTAACCGTAACCATAACCGTAACCGTAACCGTAACCGTAACCGTAACCGTAATTGTAATCGTAACTATAATTGTAACCATAACTGTAATTGTAACCGTAACCATTACCGTAACCGTAACCATAACTGTAACCGTAACCGTAATCGTAACCGTAACCGTAACCGTAACCGTAACCATAACCATAACCATTACCATAACCATAACCGTAAGGATAACCATAACCATAGCCAGAACCGTAACCATAACCATAACCATATCCATAACCATATCCATAACCATAACCATTACCATCACCATAACTGTGACCATAACCATAACCATAACCATAACCATAACCATAACCATAACCATAACCATAACCATAACCATAACCATAACCATAACCATAACCATAACCATAACCATAACCATAACCATAACCATAACCATAACCATTACCAAAACCATTAGCATCAACATAACCATGACCATAACCATAAGCATAACTATACACATGCCATATGTCTATCATAACCATACACACACCACACCTTGCTCATAATCATAACCATAGTCAAGAACCTTATACACTTTCCAAAAACAAACCCATCATCATATAAGATGCACCATTCATAATTATAAATGTACACCTCCCATACACTTCTTAGAATCATAACATTACCATATACAATACACATGACCATAACCATGATAATAGCCATAATCACAAGCCATACAACTTTCATAAAGAAAGTCCATAAACATGAACACAACCATAACCATAATCATAACCTTAATCATAAGCATAATCATTATCATGAGCATAAACATAATCATAACCATAACTATATACAACCATCAGCATAACCATAACCATAACCATAAAAATAACTATAACTTTAGTCATAACCATAACCATAACCATAACATAACCATAACAAAAAACATAAACATTACCATAACCATAATCATAACCATAACCATAAATATCACATAATCCTAACATGAGATGGTTTATCCCCACTCTAAGAGGGAGCATTAGGAAGTAATCTTCAAACATGGCTTTTGGGCAAGTGGTTATCCCATTGTACTTGTAGTTTGGAGGTTGTGAATTCAATTCCCAACATTGGCATCAATGCTTAAAGAAAGATAGAGGTAAGAAGCCCCATACCTTGGAATTTAGGAAGCACTTCACTAGTCTTGAGTATAAATCTAGCTAAGAAGGAAGAGGCATGGGAATTTTGGCACCAATGGAAGCCTCGATAGATCAAAAATAGGTCCACACACTCGAATTTGGGGCTAGTGGAGGTGCTCAAATGCATGAAGGGGCGCAAGATAGATGGAAGTGTCCACAAGTGAGCATTCACGAAAATCCTAAAACAAAAGGGGATAAATGCCACATAATCTTAGTAGAATATGGTTGAACCCCACCTTGACATGGAGGATTATGAAGTGATCCTCAACCATGGTTTTTGGGGCAAGTGGTTAGCCCATTGCACTTCTACTTGGAAGCTTCTGAGTTGAACTCCCAGTCAGAAAAATAACTAGAACAATATCCATAACCATAACCATGAGCATAACCATACCTATAATTATAACCATAACCATAACCATAACCATAACCATAACCATAACCATAACCATAACCCTAACCCTAACCATAAACATAACCATCACCATAACCATCACCATAACCATAACCATGACCATGACCATAACCATAACCATAACCATGACCATAACCATAACCATAACCATAACCATAACCATAACCATAACCATAACCATAACCATAACCATAACCATAACCAAACCAAAACCAAAACCAAAACCAAAACCATAACCAATACCATAAACATAACCAATACCATAACCAATACCATAACCATAACCATAACCATAACCATAACCATAACCATAACCATAACCATAACCATAACCATAACCATAACCATAACCATAACCATAACCATAACCATAACCATAACCATAACCATAACCATAACCATAACCATAACCATAACCATAACCATAACCATAACCATAACCATAACCATAACCATAACCATAACCATAACCATAACCATAACCATAACCATAACCATAACCATAACCATAACCATAACCATAGACAAAAGCTCAAGCATAACCATAACCATAACCATAACCAAAACCAAAACCATACCCATAACCATAACCATACCCATAACCATAACCATAACCATAACCATAACCATAACCATAACCATAACCATAACCATAACCATAACCATAACCATAACCATAACCATAACCATAACCATAACCATAACCATAACCATAACCATAACCATAACCATAATGATAACCATACCCATAACCATAACCATAGACATAACCATAACCATAACCATAACCATAACCATAACCATAATCATAACCATAACCATAACCATAACCATAACCATAACCATAAGAATAACCATAACCATAACCATAACCATAACCATAACCATAACCATAACCATAACCATAACCATAACCATAACCATAACCATAACCATAACCATAACCATAACCATAACCATAACCATAACCATAACCATAACCATAACCATAACCATAACCATAACCATAACCATAACCATAACCATAACCATAACCATAACCATAACCATAACCATAACCATAGCCATAGCCATAACCATAATCATAACCATAACGATACCCCATACCCATAATACCCATAACAATAACCATACCCATAACCAAAACCACCACCATAACCATAACCATAACCATAATCATAACCATAACCATAACGATAACCATAACCATAACCATAACCATAACCATAACCATAACCATAACCATAACCATAACCATAACCATAACCATAACCATAACCATAACCATAACCATAACCATCACTATAACCATAACCATGATCATAACCATAACAATAACCATAACCATAACCATAACCATAACCATAACCATAACCATAACCATAACCATAACCATAACCATAACCATAACCATAACCATAACCATAACCATAACCATAACCATAACCATAACCATAACCATAACCATAACCATAACCATAACCATAACCATAACCATAACCATAACAATAACCATAACCATAACCATAATCATAACCATAACCATAACCATAACCAAAACCATAACAATAGCCATGGCCGTAGCCATAGCCGTAACCATAACCATCACCATAACCATCACCATAACCATCACCATAACCATACCCATAACCGTAACCATAACCATAACCGTAACCATAACCATAACCATAACCATAACCATAACCATAACCATAACCATAACCATAACCATAACCATAACCATAACCATAACCATAACCATAACCATAACCATAACCATAACCATAACAATAAACATGACCACAACCATAACCATAACCATAACTATAACCATAAACATAACAATAACCATAACCACAACGATAACCACAAACATAATTTTAACCATAAGCAACAAGCATAAGCATAAACATAAACATAACCATAACCATGACCATAACTAAAACCATAACCATAACCATAACCATAACCATAACCATAACCATAACCATAACCATAACCATAACCATAACCATAACCATAACCATAACCATAACCATAACCATAACCATAACCATAACCATAACCATAACCATAACCATAACCATAACCATAACCATATCCATAACCACAACCATAACCATAACCATAACCATAACCATAACCATAACCATAACCATAACCATAACCATAACCATAACCATAACCATAACAATAAACATAACCACAACAAAAACCTTAACCATAACCATATAGAGAAGCACACCCATAACCAAAACCACACCCATAACCATAAGCATAAACATAACCATAACCATAACGATAACCATAACCATAATTATAACCATAAGCATAACCATAACCATAACCATAACCGTAACCGTAATCGTAACCGTATCCATAACCATAACCATAACCATAACCATAACCATAACCATAACCATAACCATAACCATAACCATAACAATTACCATAACCATTAACATAACCATAACCATAACCATAACCATAGCCAATCCAAAACCATAACAATAGCCATAACAAAAACCATAAGCCTAACCATAACCATAGCCATAACCATAGCTATAACCATAGCTATAACCATATCCATAAATAACCATAACCATAACCATCACATCCATAACCATAACCATAACCATAACCATAACCATAACCATAACCATAACCATAACCATAACCTCAACCATAACCATAAACAGACCCATAGTCAAAACCATAACCATAACCATAGCCATAACCATAACCATAGCCATAACCATAGCCGTAACCATAGGCATATCCATAACCATAACCATAACCATAACCATAACCATAACCATAAACATAACTATAATCATAACCATAACTATAACCATAATCATAACCATAACCATAACCATAACCATAACCATAACCATAACAATAACCATAAACATAACAAGCAACATAACCACATTCATAACCATAAACATAACTATAAGCACAACCATAACCGGAACCATAACAACAACCACAACCATAACCATAACCATAACCATAAGCATAACGACAACCATAATCATAACCATAACCATAACCATAACCATAACCATAACCATAACCATAACCATACCCATAACCATAACCATACCCATAAGCATAAGCATAACCATAACCATAAGTATAACCATAAAAATTGTTATACTTTATGGAATATTTGGAATGAAGGTTTAATGCCTTGAGGATTTTAATGTGTTTTGTGTTTTGATTTAGCAGGTGGAGATCCATGAGGGTATGAACAAGTTCAAGTGTGAACGAGTGTGAACGCAAGAGGATTTATTCACATACTTTTTGGAGTTATTTTTAGAAGATAGTTATTTTTAGCTATTTTTGTAAATAAGTCAAAAACACACTATTTTTAGTGTGACCCTCATGTATCTTCCATCAAGGACATAATATGAATTGCCTATAAATACACATGCTCTCATAGAGTGTCCAGGAGAGCATGTGGGGGGAGATTGCACCCAATCTTGTGTCGTCTCTTTTCTCTCTCTTTGTCTCTTGTTTATTTGCTGCATATGTGCATGTATCTGAGGGTTCCAATCGTAAACAGTGGTATCAGAGCCTGGACGTCCGCAGAGCATGGTTTCATCATCATCTTCTTTGCCATCATCATCGTCGGCTTGACAAGATTTTGCGTTTTTTTTTCTTGGCCATGATTTCTTCCGCGTTCTGTAACTTGTAAGGAGATCGTCATCTTGGCGACAGCTTGCGTTGCTCTTGGTCATGATTTCATCATCTTCTTGGAGGAGCGAACACGGAGCCGTCGTCAGCCGTAGAGCAATTCAACATAACACACGCTTAGATGTACCTTTGCGCATCTGCGCATATGGAATAATCTATTTCCGCTTTTCCTGCCTCTGTCGGAGTTCACAGGGTCGTAAGCTTGTGTGGCTTTTCAATCGCCAAGGCTAGAGCATCGACATCTGCGCTATGATTTTGGAGGAAGGAATATTAGCGCATATATATATAGTTCAGTGCAGCACATCGCAGATCTGCGCCACACTCCTGTCATGGCTGATCGCTCTGCATATGATTATTAATTGCTTGATTATAGTATATTCAAATATGTTACGTTCTAGCTTTGTCACCTGCCCTTGAAACTCCAAAGTATAATTATTCATTGATCAAGTTTCAAAGTATAATTATTCATTGATCAATTTAAGCGTTTGAAGTTTAGTTCCGATCCTCAACAAAAGAACTCAACAGTAGGAAACACAACTGGATTTTCGAGCCATCATCATATAAAGCTTTCGCTTATATGATGATAATTTCATATGTGATTACTTCTGGCATATTTTGTGCGCGTGAACTTGATCTGATGGGAGGACTCTGGCAATTATCATCTGAAAAGCTCAGACGTACAACTGATATCACCTTCACTTTAACGATTTGTCCAATTGATATTGATGTTTCTGATAATGTTTCAAAGGTTGCTTCAATCTCCAGACTTAGCCGCATCAACAAAAAGGTTTTTGTGTTTTTCTTTTCTTTTATTTTTATTTGTTTGTCAAGTTCATGAGCAGGTGGAGCACGTCGTCTTTGCCACGAGCCGCACTCTGAGACATCTCTGCGTGGACTTCACGAGAAGATACTATTCTTCGCGTGTGCTACATACCCGGCGCTGAAACATCTGCACGCGGGAAGTTTTGATGTAATTTTTATTATAAGGCTAGCTCATAAATTTGATGTTGCTCTCTTTAAACACCGAGTATCAGCATCCTTTACAGCTGTTGTGGGCGTTACTCAGAGATCTCATGATATGCGATGGCATCTCCTTACTAGTAGCATCATATTGCATATGAGATATCAAGCTGAGACATCGCGTTTGAAGGAAGCAGAGAAGATTTTCATATTTCGAATTTTTTTTTCATACAGAAGTCATAACATACGCTTTATTTTGAAGCAAATTCTCCAATTGAGACTACAAACTTTCACTCTTTTGTTCATATCTTGGACCCAAGCTCCAAATCAAGAAATTCTTTATGTTACTGCTAGCTCTTTGAGAGTTCTTTCCAGTAGAGTGGCTGTGACATACCTTTTGGGCTTTTTTTCCAACACCAAAAGAATTTGCAGTTCACCCATTCATCGTCAACAACCCTTTTCCGATCATCGTTTTGAAGCATAACTTATTTCTCTATATATATGATTCTGAAATTTTCTGTGATATGTGGGATATCCATCTGACGCACTCGCGTCCTCTCATGATGCCATCTTTAAGCTTTTCTTGCTATATGAGATTTACTTAAGTTGCTTGCGTGCTGCTACTCGATGAGCTCCGGGTTCTAATCTCCAGCATTTAAATTCGTCGCGCTTATTTTGAAGGTTTTAACAAGTCAAAGCTTGGCCAGATTATTCAATTAACCCACCTATTTCCATATATTTGGCCATATTTTGGTCTTCCAATATCCAATTCTAGAGTTCTCTGTTTCTATGGAAAGCTCTCTTATAATTTTTTTCCATAGAGTGGCTACACCATATATTTTGGCTTCAATTTTCTTTATCTTCAGAATTTTGCAGTTTTCCACATCTTTCCAACAAACTTCTTTTGATCGTCATCTTGAAGTATCGATTCTTCGAGAAGTATTGACACGCTACTTCGACAATGGGTGGACCATCTTTCATACCATTGCACATCTGCAACTTACTTTTTGAACCTCCAGATAAGTTTCTTTTCAATTTAAATGCATCGATTCTCTCTTTTTGCATCATATTATGCTTAGCACATGCAAATTTTGCATACTACCTAGAGTACATGCATAGTTTAGATATGGTTTATCTTGTATAGTACATGAATTCATCTTGCAGGGACAGGAAAGTATCTTCTTGCAGGTTTGCGAGGAGAAAATATATATATTGTCAGGGTGTGTAATCCCCTTTTGGTCTTTTTGTGGATAGATTATGCCTGTCGGCTCTATATCATGGAAATTGTTTGTCGGAAATTTTTCCGGTTTTCAAAATCACGCCGTTATGCTGCCGAACTTTTTACAAAATTCGTATGCACATGCATTCAAGCATAAATTCATGATTAGAAAATTGATTATTATTTTATCATATCCAAATATTCATTTTTTTCGTCATCTTTGGATTGCATTTAAACGTAAATCCTGCTTATCATTCACATTCACATTAAATTCCAGTTTTCCAGTTCCATGCATGTGTTTTTACATGGAACATGCTTATGATTGTTCAGTGATGCGACCTGTGATTTGGCCATCCATGTCTATTTTATTCGTATCAACTGAGGTTAGTTGCTCGACAACTGGGGGGCATGTTATACTTTATGGAATATTTGGAATGAAGGTTTAATGCCTTGAGGATTTTAATGTGTTTTGTGTTTTGATTTAGCAGGTGGAGATCCATGAGGGTATGAACAAGTTCAAGTGTAAACGAGTGTGAACGCAAGAGGATTTATTCACATACTTTTTGGAGTTATTTTTAGAAGATAGTTATTTTTAGCTATTTTTGTAAATAAATCAAAAGCACACTATTTTTAGTGTGACCCTCATGTATCTTCCATCAAGGACATAATATGAATTGCCTATAAATATGCATGCTCTCATAGAGTGTCCAGGAGAGCATGTGGGGGGAGATTGCACCCAATCTTGTGTCGTCTCTTTTCTCTCTCTTGTCTCTTGTTTATTTGCTGCATATGTGCATGTATCTGTGGGTTCCGATCGTCAACAAAAGTAACCATAATCATAATCATAACCATAACCATAACCATAACCATAACCATAACCATAACCATAACCATAACCATAACCATAACCATAACCATACCCATAACCATAACCATACCCATAAGCATAAGCATAAGCATAACCATAAGTATAACCATAAAAATAACCATAATCATAACCATAACCATAACCATAACCATAACCATAACCATAACCATAACCATAACAATAACCATAACCATAACCATAACCATAACCATAATCATAACCATAGCCATCCATAACTGTAATAATAACCATAACCATAACCATAACCATAACCATAACCATAACCATAACCATAACCATAACCATAACCATAACCATAACCATAACCATAACCATAACCATAACCATAACCATAACCATAATCATAACCATAACCATAACCATAAATATAACCATAACCAAAACCATAACCATAACCATAACCATAACCATAACCATAACCATAACCATAACCATAACCATAACCATAACCATAACCATAACCATAACCATAACCATAACCATAACCATAACCATAATTATAACCATAACCATAACCATAACCATAACCATAACCATAACCATAACCATAACCATAACCATAACCATAACCATAACCATAACCATAACCATAACCATAACCATAACCATAACCATAACCATAACCATAACCATAACCATAACCATAACCATAACCATAACCATAACCATAACCATAACTATAACCATAACTATAATCATAATCATAACCATAATCATACCTATAATCATAACGATAACCATAACCATAACCATAACTATAACCATAACCAAAACCATAACCATAACCATAACCACATAACCATAACCATAACCATAACCATAACCATAACCATAACCATAACCATAACCATAACCATAACCATAACCATAACCGTAACCGTAACCATAACCGTAACCATAACCGTAACCATAACCATAACCATAACCATAACCATAACCATAACCGTAACCATAACCATAACCATAACCATAACCATAACCATAACCATAACCATAACCATAAGCATAACCATAACCATAACCATAACCATAACCATAACCATAACCATAACCATAACCATAACCATAACCATAACCATAACCATAACCATAACCATAACCATAACTAACCATAACCATATCCATCACGATAACCATAACCATAACCATCAGCATTCAACATAACCATCACCATAACCATCAGCATAACCAAACCCATAACCATAACCTAACCATTACTGTAACCATAATGTGATTCTAAACCATATCCATATGCATAACCACAACCATAACCATAACCATAGCCATAACCATAAACATAACCATAGCCATAACCATAACCATAACCATAACCATAACCATAACCATAACCATAACCATAACCATAACCATAACCATAACCATAACCATAACCATAACCATAACCATAACCATAACCATAACATAACCATAACCATAACCATAACCATAACCATAACCATGACCATAACCACAACCATAACCACGACCATAACCACAACCATAACCACAACCATAACCATAACCATAACCATAACCACAACCATAACCATAGCCATAACCATAATCACAACCATAACCACAACCATAACCATAACCAAACAGATACCTAGATTTGCTTGAGTGAAAAGATGCTACACCTGCGGAGGAGAACATATGGCTAACGTGTGTCCAATTATGGCTCAACCCCAAGCAAACTCAAATAGCCAATACTGCAGCATAGAAAGAAGGTACACTAACCACATTGCATAAGACTACCCTTATAATAAGCAAGCTATTAGACAGAATTATCAACAGCCATATCCACAACAACGGAGATATCAAAATCACTACCCACATCAGTATGGTAGGCCCCAATAACCCTATGAGCAACTCGAGCAGGCCCAACAAAGGCCTCAACCTATGTTAACTCAGCAACTTCCAACTCAAGCAAATGTGATCCTAGTGAAGTATGCAACGGTTGAACAAAATCTAAATAGAGCCTTAGTTCCCGTAACACCATTGCTTTTAGAAAGTGACCCAAATGATCATAATTTTGACTCGACTCAAATGGATAGTCCACGAGCTTACTATATGCAGTCACCTGAGCATAATGAAACATACAATTATGAAGACCCTATTGAGTCTAGTGGAGAGTCTGAATACACTAATGTCATGTATGTAAATCCTAATTATAGGCCTCAAATTAGATAGAGCAGACACCAAGCACCTAGAGGACCGTGCTATAGATGCCAAGGTGATCACTTCATTTATGATTGCCTTATGCCGGCGCCTACACAACCCCAATTAGTGATGATTCAAGGCTTTTGTCGAGATTGTGGGAAAGAGCACCTCTTATGAGATTGCCCAAAGAACCCACACAATGTGCCAAAGATCACTCCCATTAATGTGATTGGGCTAAAAGTAGACTCTACAAGAAGTGTGACTTCCAGTGCCCCAGTGCAAGTAGTCACTAGAAACATGTAGCCAATCAAGTGCCAATCAAGCCAGAATTGTGGAAACATGTAGCCAATCAAGTGCCAAAAGTGGTTAAACCTCTCAGGTAGGATCTCATAGAAGAGTTCCAAAGATACCTTTGGATAAGATAGAAGACATGAGTGAAGGAGAAGAAGGAAACACCTATCTTCCAATCACTCATCAAGGTTACACCACCAAGGCAATTTTGGACTTAGGTGCAGGAGTTGCTATTACTACCACTTCCCTATGGAAGTCTTAGGGTAAACCAACACTTAGACCAACAAGAATCAAACTACAGATGGCGGATGGTCACATAGAGAGACCTTTAGGGCTACTCAGAGGGATAACTCTCTCACTACTTGTCGTGTAGAGTTGATCATACTTTTGCTATATGTGACTTTAGCAAAAATCTTGCCTATGAGATGATTTTGGGAAGACCATTCATGAGACAGTTGCAAGTAGTACAGGATTGGGGAACCAATTTCTTGTATTTTCAACACTTAGGTTTTACAACCAAAGTCAATCTCAAGGACTACTCTCATAAAGACGTGCCCCCTATCCAATGGAATCCCATCCATAGAGCCATAGATGATATAGAATTGGTGCAATCCATAGGATCAGGATCCTCATGGATGCATGAAGAAACTCACCTATGGATGTGTAAAGTTGCAGAAGAAGAAGAGAAAAGAGAAAAAGCTAGAGAGGTAGGTGCAAATGAAACTCATAGATCAATTTGAGACCCAACCTATGCACCTATCGTATTTCCAGATGAAGAGTTTGAACCTCATGGTTGGGCAAAAATTCTAGCAACAATGGATGTAGCCATCAATGAAGAAAAATGGATACCACATTGTGATGAAGATGGCTATGGCATTTAGGTTTTCACTATAGAACCACTTATGTGTGATTCAATTCTTGAAGAATGTGAGCCAAGCACTAATGTAATTGAGGAAGCAAGTGACTCAGATCTAGAGTCAATCATTATGGACCCTTTTGTGCATCGAAAGAAGAATTCTTGTATGATGTAGAAGCTCACCCTCAAAAACACAAAGAGTTTATGAATGATGTGAGGTTAACTACACAAGTGACTGCCAAGAGTGAAGGCAAGAAGAGGAAAAAGAGAGAAGCCTCACCAGGTGAGGAGGAATTTTTGTTTGAGGTCCCTGAAAATTTCAAGAAGTATGAGATAGAAGATAAAAAAGTCATGATCAGAATGCCTAAGAAAGAAGCAATCACAAGAGAGGCCTATGATAATAAAGAGACAACAAATAAAGTTGTTGTAACCCTAGAAGAAGGAGAAGAAAGATGCACATACATAGGACATGACATGTTTGAGGATGAGGAGCAAGCCTTGATAACCTTGCTAAGGGAATACAAAGATGTATTTGCTTGGAGTTGTAAGGACTTAAAAGGAGTAGACCTTGACATATGCTCACATATGATTCCCATGACCTCAGATGCCAAACCCTCTAAGAAAAATCCATACACATATAACAATAATTATGTTGCCAAGATCAAGGACGAGATAGATAGGTTGATAGAAGTTGGATTCATTTATGAAATTGAGCACACCGATTGGGTATCCCCCATTGTAGTGGTGCCAAAAAAGAATGTCAAGTTATGAGTTTGCATTAACTTGAAGAAGGTTAATGCAGCCATAATCTGAGATAGTTATCTTCCTATCATTGAGCATCTATTGGAAAGAGTGGCACGCAAGGAAGTATATAGCTTTCTTGATGGCTTCTCTGGCTATAACCAACACCATTGCTCCAAAAGATCAAGATAAGATGGCTTCTGCCACAGAGTGGGGCATATTTGCTTTCAGATTAATGCCATTCAGGCTCACTAATGCATCAACTACCTTTTAGAGGCTGATGTGCCATGTGTTTAAAGAGTTCTTGAGGAATAACTTGGAGGTTTATGTTGATGATCTATGTGCTCATTCCAACATTAGACAAACACATATGCCTGAAATCAGACAAATCTTTGACAAATGTAGAGAATATCAAGTCTACCTAAACCCAAAAAAGTGTGTTTTTATGGTCAGGCAAGGCAAGATTCTAGGACACATAGTGTCAAAGAATGGCATATCCACAGATGAGGAGAAAGTTAGAGCTATTGTGGAGCTACATGTGCCAAAGAATGTCAAGGAGGTACAAGCTTTCATGGGGCATTATGGTCATTGTCGACGTTACATTCACATGTATTCTGTCATTGCAAAGCCTCGGTATGCTCTTTTGATAAACTTTGAGTGGATGGATGAATGTGAAAACTTCTTTAACAAGCTTAAGCAACGATTATGTTCTGCACCAATCCTCACTACACCAGATTGGAACAAGCCATTCCATGTTCATTTGGATGCATCCAAATATGCAATTGGGTGTGTACTAGCACAACCTACTGGTGAAGGTAATATGGATCTTCCAATTTCTTATGCCAGTAGACAATTGAATGTAGATGAATGAAATTATACCACTACAAAAAGAGAGGGATTAGGCATGGTATATGCGGTTAAAAAGTTTAGACATTATTTGCTTGCAAATAAGTTTCAATTTTTTATAGATCATCAAGCATTGCTATATCTAGTGGACAAACCTTGTAACATTGGCTGATTAGTAAGATGGTTCCTCTTAATAATGGAATATGACTTTGAATTTGTGGTTAGGAAAGGCAAGACTCACCTTAGGGCAGAACACCTTTCCAAACTAACTTTAGGAGAGTCCCTTCAAGGAGTATCCGATGACCTTCTTGATACTTGTTCAATCTAGAGGTAGCACCTGAATGGGCTAAAAGTATAGTGCCTATCCTCACCTTTGGATCTAAACATCTTGTATTGAGAGATAAGGATAAAGAAGTAGTGAGGTCTTAGAAATATCACATAATGGCAGGCAGGATGTATAAGCACACAGATCAAGGCATACTAGCTTGCTGTGTAGAAGATGATGAGCATGCAAAATGGTTGCAAATAGCACATGTAGGTGCATTACATCAACATCACTCCAAACATCGAACCCTATAGACTCTGTGAAGATTAGGGGTACATTGGGCAACCATGGAAGTAGATGTTCATAAGTTGTGCAAGGAATGCCCAGTCTGTTGTATTAGACCACCAATGGAACATGCTACTCTATATCGAGTGTCTTTAGTACCAGATTGGAGTGAAACATTGGTAATTTTTTTGAGGATGAAAACATTCCCTCAAGAGATGACATTGGCAATAAGAAGAAGCTTAGAACAAGAGGCAATAGATTACTCACTCATTGGAAATAATTATTACAAACGCGAAAAAGATGGATACCTAAGATTGTGTTTCCATGAGAGTGAATATCTCAGGATCTTGGAGATTGCTCATCAAGGTGTGCCAGGAGGAAATTTTGGACCAGATTGTGTGATCAAGGCAATACTTTTTGCAGGCCTTTGGTGGCCAACTCTTCACATGGATGCACATACCCATGTGAAGTGGTGTGGCATTTGTCAACAAAATCAGTATCCGATACATAAAGATGAGATGCCTTTGAAACCTATGATGGGTGGACGAGCATTCTCTAAGCAGGGAATAGACTTTGTCGGTCCTATTAATCCCCCAGCTAAGAGTTCACATGCTAAATACATTATTGTTGCTATTGATTATCTAACCAAGTGGGTAGAAGTGAAGGCCACAACAAAGAACGATGATCAAATGATGGCTAAGTTCTTATTTGAGATTGTATTCACCAGATATGGATTACCAATCGAGCTAGTAAGTGATGGAGACACACACTTCTTGAATGAAGTCATTGAAAATCGTCTCCAAGAATTCATGGTGGTTCACAAGAAGTTGGCTCCATACCATCCACAAGCCAATCGCAAGGCGAAGAGCACAAATAAGATACTCTATAATGTGTTGGAAAAATTGGTGAATAATAAACGATTGAATTGGGATAAACAACTACACCATGCTATTTGGGCATATCGAGTTGCCTATAAAACAGTGCTCCAAGCCACACCCTTTCAGATGGTATTTGGACAAAATGCAATGCTACCATTAGACTTCTTGATACCCACATTGAAAGTAGCACAGGAGTATCAATGGACCGGACATGAGCTTTCATCTAGAATCTTTGATCTGGAACGCCTCGGTGAAACAAGATTGAGAGTAGTAGTAAGCATTTATGCAGCTAAGAAAGGATTTATGCAGCTAAGAAAAGAAAAAAGGCATATTTTGATGGTCATGTGAAGGATAAAGGCCTAAACGTAGGAAACTTAGTCTTGGTTTACACTCTAAAACAGCATGCACAGAAATTGGAGAAGAGAGGCTATGGACCTATGATCATTAATAGGATCTCAACAAGTGGAGTAGTCCAATTAGCCACCCTCGAACGTGACATCCTACCTAGTTACATCAATGGATGTAGAGTATAATTATATCAGGAACCCCTCACTAAGGAAATGCTAAACCGGCTCAACATTGCCAAGAAACGTAAGGAAGAAGAAAAACGAATTCGAGAAGAAGCACATGCAAAAGCTCTAGAACACATCTGATGAATGAAATTGAGAAGGTAGGGTAGAGATCAGCCTAGGTCGAATGCTTATGAAGCCTCAAGATATCCTATGGCCATGTGTGAAGCATCAGGTGTACGTTCCCACAGAATAGTTGACCGACGTCTTTTGTGACCCTAAAGATAGGACAAGGAGATAGTATAAGGGCTGTAGGAGTTGATCGACTCAAGTGTGGCCACTAGCGCTGTTAGACTTTCTTACTATCAAGAATTGCAATTAAGCATCAACCCTATAGAAGCATATCTCATAGGATTGGGAGGTATGGAAACCCCTTGCATGGGCGAGGTGGAGCTTCCCATCTACATTCATGATGTTCTTATGAAAGTGAAGGTGCTAGTGTGTCAAGATGAGGATCTCACTGAGCCTCTTGTCCTGGGTCAAGATTGGATCTATGATCATGCAGTCAACCTGAACATAAGAAGTGGACTTCTTTAGGTTTGGGAAAATCAGAATCGCATTACCATTGAGCTAGAAAATAAAGCACTCAAGCAACTAGAAAATGCACCAACTCCTGGTCCTTTCAGGAGTACACATGAAGATGAAGATGTTGTTCTTGTCCAAAACTCTCTGATGCAGAAGGAGGTTGTCCTCAACAAAGAATTCAAGGATCAGGTGGAACTCATTCTTTTCCAAAAGTGATCGAGACTAAGCAAACCAAGGAGTACAAAAAACAGAGGAAGCAGACAGTCTATGCTCATAATCAAAGGATAACACGAAGCAAGAAGATTGAAACGATGAAGCCGATCTGGGTACGCAAGGGTGAACAACCCCCTGCTCTGGCGAAAGATCCCCAACGATGCAAGACACCAACCACTTAGGCAAGGATTCCAATGAAAGAGTATGCCAGGAATCAACCAAGCCTGACCATTTCTATTTGGGTCCCAAAGCTGTCAATGAAGGCTGACCCCAATGCATGAAAAATCTAGGTGCCCAATGTAGCTCAGTGATGAGTAGCACCTCCTTTAATGTCAATCCGGGAAGATGTGAGGATGGTATGAAGACCTCGAACAAGTGATGGCACAAGTGTGAGAGTGAGAAGCACACGAACATGCACACACATACAGACACACACGCGCACACACGGCAAGAACAAAGAGAGAGACAATGGAATTCTTTTAGATTACTTCAAATGTGCTCATACAAGTTCAAATCTATTACAAGCTAACCTCAAACATGAGCTCTCTAGCTCTATTTATAGTTTTTGACTAGCTTTTGGCCCTGTCAAGACCTAGCGTTCCGCCTAGTTAAAAATTAGGTTCTAGGGCCTATTTGGAGGCTCAAACGAAGTCTAAAAATTATGAAAATTGGTACGATGCTACTTCTAATACTCCTCAAGCTGGAGGACTCCTCGGCTTGCACAAAATGGAGTTACAAAAAGGTGAAATGGTATTTACAATGATGTAGAGTGACTAAATTCACTATTTAGGAAGTATTACTTCATGGAAAAATTTGGACGGCCTACTTGCCAGATCTTCGTTGACTAATTTGTCTGTTGGTGCTTTCTCTTCGCTCTGAATCCCTTCTTTGACTTCCTTGTCTTGTGAGTCCTTGGGTACCTTGACTACTTCCAACACCCCCCCCTCTCTCGCGTCTGTCATCTCTGACAGACCCTTGTTGAGTGGGTCGTTGGATGTGGTACTCCACAACGTCTATGGCCAAATGATGTTCTGCTATTCTCAACCCTTTTTCCAAGTCGGTGAGCAGTGCATCCCAGTCTACTGGCCCAGGAACTTTCGGATGTGGCATACGTAACTTAAATGTAGAGCCTGTTCCACAGCAAATAACTGTAATAAATGAGATGGTCTGGGAATGAATATCTTTGAATGATATTCCCAGAACCCAGTGATAAACATTTCTTCAAACGTCTGTTTGAAGCAGGCATGTAGATACTTTATACGAGCATGCCACACATATATGATGTTAATGGATGGTGTGGTGCTCATATCATAGAGAGGGTCTTGATTCCCTTCATTAAATCCGAGAGCCAAAAGATGAGGTTCTTTGATATTCTTAAATGTCCTGAATGTAACCAGCATGAGCTCAAAAATTTTGAGGCACATCTGTGCCATGACATCTGGGACATTCTTGAACCTGACCCCCCAATGCCGAATCGTCGAAATCATGTATGCTACTATGGGTTGGCCTCTAGGTGGGGCTAAGTAGACATAATTGATCCATATTTCACATCCTTTGACTGTCAGCACTGTTTTTGTGTACTCCGGCCAAGACCTTCTTCTAAAGACAGGGCAGTAGCAGGGATTATACTTGATATATAAAGGCATGTTATTCCACGTGCGTACCATCTCCGGGTATGTCTCAAGCAGACGGATCCTCCAAGTAGGTTGATGTATATTCCCCTATGTGGCACTTGCAGGGATGTCATCCGGTGCAAACTGTGTCGCCGAGTGTGCGTTGCTTGATTTTAGCATTGTAATCTGCCATTAATACACAGAATGGAACATACAAATCATCGGATGTGCCAATCCACCTATGATGGGAGAGGTTTTTGAAGTAATCCGATTTTATGAAAACTTCCTCCAATTGTGACATAGATGCTATCTGAACTGCAACTCTCTCGTCATGGGTTGTAGCAACCTTCTCTAACCTTTGCATCCATTCAGGAGCTTCGATCTCAATCGTGTCCATTCCTTCTTCTGTTTGCTTACCTCCGGGTGCTGGCATGGGAACATATGGGTCTTCAAAATTCTCCTCCACTTCAATTGGCACTAAGTCTTCAGGTTCCGGTTCCACCAGGGGAGAGGGTTGACGCTCATATTGAAGAACTTTACTTCGTAGTTCTTCTAGTTCTGCTCTGAGTTCTACGACTTCTTCAGATGTGTCGGCTGCTGTTGTGACTTTGCTTGGTGACTCCTGCTGAGTTGCCAGTTGCTTTAGTAGGTCATCTCTTTCTCTTTCTAATGCTGTGTGGGCTTCCAGGAGGTTGGCATGGGTTTCCAAGATGATTTGCATATTTTCAGATGGGATAGTCTTGAATTTCTCTGGGTTGATTTCCTGCGGTGAACCCTCCATTGCTGCTTCCAGGTTTTCCTCGTTCTGTTTCTGTAGTCGTTTGTTTTCTTCAAGTGCTGCGGACATGTGCTTCTGTAATAAGGTGAGGTTGCGTCGAAGCTTGAGATTGTCCGTTATCTGGGCATGTAACATATCATCAAGTTGTTGTTTTTCTTCAGTATCTGACTGGGGTGGATTGGCAACTAATTGATCATGTTGTGCTTGCAGTGCCGTATATTGCTGTTGTAATAGCCGCTTCTCCTTCTCTAAATCAATGAATCTTGCTTGGAGCATTTCATGGTCTCTGAAGAGGCTCGTATGCTGTGCGTCTAGGTGCTGGTAATGTTGTTGTAGTTGAGACATACACTGGTACATATTATTAAATGTGATCGGGGGAACGGGGTTTTCCGTGGCTACAGTTAGAATTACAGAGTCAGTGGTAGTGTAAACAAGAGAGGTGGTGATCGGTTGTGTAGGTTGTGTGGGTTGACTAACAGTCTGTGCTTCGGTATGGGAAGTGGACCCTGAGGCGGTGACTGTAGTGGTTTCACTGGTTGTGGGAGGTGAAAGTGGTGGAGTTGGAGGGAGAGGGGGTAAGGGGGGTGACGGGGGTGCACTGGATGTATGAGCTTCCTCAGTGTCATGAATGGTATGAGCTGTGCCCGTGGTTGTGGATGTGGTGCCCTATGGTTCTGATACTTATACATTCATTTGTTTTCCTGATCGAGGGGGGCGTCTGCCGTATCGTTGTTCCGATATTTGTGAATATGCGAGAGCGGTATGCACCGTCTCAAGTACCCCCAACGCATCAGCTATCATGTCAAGGGTTGCTTGGTATTGCCCGTTGTCGTAGAGGGGTGTGAAGGGAGGCTGACGTTCATCCAAAAGAATCACGCTAACGTAGGGTGCTTCTAAGTATGTCTAGGGCCTTCGGTTGATTTTTCAGTTTAGGTGTGATAAAAACCTATATGTTTCTAATATATAGGAGTGTAAATTAAGAACTAATTATTTAGACTAAGGACCGTAAGGACGAGCGTTCCTATAATTTTCTATAGCTTCTAATTGATAAGACAAAACTAAGTTCTCGTTTGTAATTTTATCTTTAACAAAGTCAACTTCTTCGTTTTCAATTTGATTTGAGTTAGGTATTCTAACTAAATTAGGTGGGAATAAGTTTTTCTTGTCCTCCGGTTCTGGCAAAACTATGGTAATTAAAGGTAAAATTCTAGAAAGAAGACGATCGTAATCTAACGTGTGTAAAGTTTCGTTAACTACTTTATCTTTAATAATTTCAACTTCTATATTTTCGTTATTATTTGAACTATCAATTGAAGACGGAAGCAATGTTCCTATTATTAAGTTTTCTAATTCTTGATTCTTAATATCAGAATGGTTTATAGATACTAGTTTAGAACTACTTGTAGATCCTATCTCTTTAGACATATAAAATAAAAAAGTAAAGATCTCAATTAGTTTTCAGAGAAACAATATGAAGAATTTCAAAATCAATCTATTTAAGCCTATACAAATCTTAATTGTATCGAAAAGTGGAAGTGCTAGAAATCTTTAGGATTTAAGCCTATACAAATCTTAATTGTATCGAAAAGTGGAAGTGCTAGAAATCTTTAGGATTTAAGCCTATACAAAAGCTAATACAATTCTCTTTATAGATAATCCTATACAACTTAATAAACAATCTTCAAATATTGTAATTTTGTGATCCTGAAAATTTTGTATGCTTGTGTTCTCATAATCTCCTTTTGAAATCTCTTCAATAATCTGCAGCGAAGATCATTAGGAGCCATAAGAATGCTTTTAGTAAAAATAAAACACTCATTAATTTAACATTCAATACATAAATTAAACCTATACTAGCTCATGTATACATAGACTTCTAACTTCCTAACTTTCATGCATTTGAAGACACCTATGCAAACACACATTTGTTTACATGCAAACATGCATCATATAACAATTCAATATCTATCATTCATACAAGCATATCAACATGCATACAATCTTATATCAATTATGCATTCACTAATTCATATTTAACATGCATAATATATTTATGTATTAACATGCATTAGTATATATATGCATTTACTAGCATGCATAAACATGCATACTAACATGCATTCATAAACATGTACTATCATCTAATATGTATACACTTATTCTCATGCATTTATACATACATTTTCATACGTACATTCAATACACATGAATATATGCATCATTTCACATGCATATATGTTTTAGTTCTCATGCATATCCTATCTTCATATGCATATGCATATGAATTATCTCTAATATGCACATGTATTATCTTATACCTTCTATATGTACATGTACTACATGCTAACTCTATCTTAACATGCACATGCATACACATGCACTCTTACTCAAATAGACATACATAGCATATTCATCACTCATGCTTATCATTTCTAAACATGCATAAAATGCATCACACTTCGTATGCACTCATGCATACACTCCTACATTTATGAAAATCATTCTTCATATGCATACATATTAACATGCATATTAATATACATGCATGCTCATGCTCACACATACGCACACATATGCAATCACTCTCTCACTCTTTTTGCAACAAGAAAAACATTTGTCGGATCCATAAACACTTGAAATCAACTACATGAATAGTGCTATCAGAAGTCAATTTCCATAATTCTGCTTTCTTTGGAAGTGTGCTGAGAATGATAAGTAGAAACCCAAAAAGTTCTTGGAACGTTGCTATATACCTCAGGTGTACAAATATACAGAGATGATGGTTGCACGAGTAGTGAGTGCTAACTCTCCCCCCTGTTCTGCCTGTCTCTCACTCTCTAGGTCTTCACGAAGCTTGGAAGGCGCTGTAGTGCCCTAATTGTGGGTGCCTCTATGTGTACATGCACAAGATAACTTGACTGGGGAATCCGGACAGGAGGAAATGCTCTCTCTGTGAACATGCCGACATGACTTTCTCTTCTCAGGTTCTAAATTACTCTTGATATAACAGTGCAAACCAACAAATCCTCTTCAATCCCTCAATACTTCTCCGTAACGGATCAATACAAGCTCTACTTTATATTTGTGCTCTCTCTCTGTGTGTGTACGTGTGATGTGTGTACGCACGCGTCTGCGAGTAACATAGTGATAAATAGCTCTGCTATATAATTCGAGCCTACAATTTCTACCGCTTAAAATATCAACTTCCAACATCATGTGAAAAATAAGTGCTTCCAAAAGTACATTTTTATGAGCCTGCCTATGGAGTTGCACTCTAATATCAAGCAATATAGGTCCTACGCTAGAGCCACACTCCCAACATGCAGTAATGATACAAAAGTAAAAGGCTTGTTGAATGTATTCATGACATACGTGTAACTCATAAGAGGGAATACAAAACCACATACATAAATGCTCAAAATACAACTGCACGCATGCATACGCGTACCCTAGTTCTTCAATCAAATATGCAATCCATCAAAATTTATGTGCTCATGTGTGGATAAATGTGTATCGTACTTTGAGAGAAAGCTTGCTCAAAAACACACAAAAATGCACAGGCAGAACCGCACGCACACATGACATCTAGATTCTACGGGCATTCTTCGAAAAAAAAAACGCGAAGCATTAGAAATTTCCATACATAGTGAGAAATACCCCTGTAGCAAATAAAATTACTTTTTTTTTGTACACTAAAGATCACAGATAATAAGAAAGCGTGACCAATCTCTCTCTCTCTCTCTCTCTCTCTCTGTCCTTGCACCAAAACCATGCGAACTTGTGCCATTTTTTTTTTAATATTATTTTTTTTAATGTGGAGATCCAATCAAGAGAATAATTGACTAAACGGATTCGACTCTAAGCATTCTTCATTCGTTCTTTTAAGTAGTAGCGCCATGTAATATGGCTGGGGTGAGTTCATTCTGAAGCTGCCTGCTATGATCGCATATACTGCACAAGTCAAAATATTGATTCCGCTGTAATCATACCACATTTCATTGTTGTTGAAAGGGTTGACTACAATCTGCACAAACCTAGGATATCTGTGAAATTTTACGGGCACAGTGCATTTGCGCATCTAAGCTTGTGTGATCTCCACATCAGGCATTTTTCATTCTAAATCAACAAGAATTGACGTGACAGTGGTCGCATCAAGCTTCTGGACTCGATTTTCTGATTGCAGCAAGAAAGCATCTCCCATCTCAACTTCCATGTGCTTCGGAATGAAGCGTGCAAATGCAATATTTGAAAGAAACTCTAAAAGAGAGAATGAGAATGGTAACGAAGGCTTCTACGTTGGTAAAGCTAAATATACTGCAGAGCTAAAACCTATTTCTCATATGCATGAGCACGAATCCACCGCCTTCTCTACCATGCTCTGAGCTCCGACTAAGACCATGTACGTCTCCATCTCTCTTTGTGCATTCCCTCTCACTCTCTCTCTGCGAAACAAAGGTTGCAAGCGCTCACAGAAGATAGAGAGAACAATTGACAAACAACTAGTGTTCCCGAAAGAAACAATGCAAAAGGCGCCTCTCTCTCTTTCTCTTTCTCTCTCTCTCTCTCTGTAGAATTCGCCGTACTTGTAGCGAAGATCATTAGGTTTCTCATTGAGTAATAGTTCTGTTTTATAGGCTTCAGATTACTATGCGCACCACTCAACTTGCCATGCACACAATTAGTTACTTATCATGCATTCCACATATACTCATAGTTTAACAGCCACGTTCATGCATAATAACGAGTGCATTTGTTTTGTTTAATATTAAATAAATATAACATGACTTAACTATGTAACTCTATAAACTAATGAATATAACATTATATATATCCTAAAATATATAGTGAAACTAATATATATAATATAGCATTACTATAAATATCAATTTAATTCATTTATTAATTAAACAATTTTCTATAATTAAAATACGTATATAATTATATAGAAATATTCACATATACTTATCTAGTTATTAAAGTTTAATCATTTATACTTTTAATCTTATAAGACATATATTCATATTATAGCATAACATCTAACATTATAGAAATGTACATATCTAATATTTATATATTGATACTATAAAAGTTAAAACATTCTATACCCATTCATATAGTTATAGAGGCATGGATGATCACATTCTCTTTCTTATTCATAAACTTTAATAGGCATACACTTAGGGTTTAAGTCTTATATTACATACATGAAGAGTTCCTACAGTTACATATAAACAAGCACTTAATCTTATTCTTCATATTAGGGTTTTCTTGAGTTTTTTTAAATAAGTAAACATATAGGGTTTAAACCACTTATAATGTAGGGTGCTAGACCTTTTCTTAAGGAATACATTCACATAAATGAATTTAACTTTAAAGCTAAGATATATTCTCAACAACATGAAAGTTCATATGCATAAATATAAACATTAGAATTAACAAACATTATCATACATTCTTACCTATTCTCTTCCATCTACATACATACACAAATATTTCTTTAACTAATAGAGATGAGGTCTTCTCTTAATTCAGCTCTTCTTGTTTTTGTTATCTACAGGTACTCAAAAGAAAAACATTAGTCATTTTAAACCAATGCATTATAAAAAATATGAGAGAGATATCATTTAACTGGCTCTAAAGCAAATTATTTTTATTTTTCCATATGTCAATTCGAGTGAGGAAATCCTTCCGACATCTGCCCCCACCAAACCTGCACATCGCCCTCGATGGGCCAACCTGCAATTCAATAGGAAAGCAGTATCAAATTCTTTCGAAAAATATTTCTTGAACTATTTTCAAACTTATATGAAATATGCTCCTTAAGGTAAGTACATCTTCTGATAGTTAAGAAAAACCTTTTAAAATTATGCAAACTTGAATCATAAACGTTTTCGTTCAATGCATGAAATTGAAAACAAGTTTTAGAAAGTCCCATAGAAATCAAGCAGACAATTGTGGTACTTGCTCTTCTATTAACCCGTTCAAAAGTAATAAATATTTTATATAAATGATCTATCCCTGATTCCCTAGTCACTCGCCATAAGATGCATCTAACTAATTCCTCTATAGCATAAATCCGCCTCATATTGCCCGTATAGAATTTCAGAAGTGGTTTCGAGACCACAACTGAATCATGATAACTTTTTTCTTTTCTTTTCTTTCTTTTTCTTTTTCTTTTTCTTTTTTTTTTTAATTTTCTTTTTCTCATCTTGCAGTAGCCATTAATATACTACTTGATGTTCTCATTTTTCTCTTTTCTTAATTTTTCTTCGCAACTTTTTTTTTGTTTAAGGGGAAAGGCTTAACCCCTAATCAGAGCAGAGGTTCTAGAGGAATGCTATAGTGGGAACTAGGATCTCATTAGCAACATGGGTTGGGAGTTAAGGTAGCCTACCTATATAAAATAACCTTACTTCTACTAGGAATCGCAAGTCAAGTGTTCCCTCTCCTATCCTTAAGAAAGCCATAGGGTCTCTAATTCTTATCTTCTCTTCATACACATCCCTTCTTCAATTTTAAATTCATTGTTTCATAATTTTAAAAATCTTCCTTTCTTATCAGAAGGATGTACATATCTACACATGAAATGCATCAATAAAAATCATATTAGCAACTACAAAATAAGTAAAGTTTAGAACTCTTTCACCTGATCATTTTTATTCTTCTTCATCGTCGTCCTCCAAGAAGTCTTCGTCCAATTTAAATTTACTGCTTTCTCTTCTTCTAAAGAGCTTGATTCTTTTCCCTGCAATCAAATTCTTTAGCATAGAACCATCAAATTCACGTAATTTATATGTACCTGTTTCATAAACTGAAACAACAACGTAAGGTCCGAACCAATGTTTAGTTAGTTTCCGACGTGCATCGTATTGAGTATCAAATGTACTATCATATACAAGCACCCAATCACCACTTTCTATTGGTTGCGGTCTTAGTCTATGTTTCTTATCAAAATATAATTTATTTTTCAATCTAGATGTTTTTAATTTTTTTATTGCTTCTTTAAGATTTTCATTTCCTTGTTTTAATTGCTTAATTCTAAATGCTAATAAGTCCTCTCTTGAAATGTTATCTTTCCAACCTAAATTCATCCAATTAATTATCTGAGTATGAATGGGAAATAATGGTTTCTGACAATACATGAGTTCAGCCAGCATAAAACCAGTTGTTCTCGTGTACGTCATGCGATCAACCCAAAGGGCAAATGGAAGATATTTTGGCCATTGACTAATATCTCTGTGGCAAGCTTTAGAAATAGCCTTCACTATGGAAGGATGCCCTCGTTCAATTTTACCATTCGCTTCTAGGTTATAGGCAGTCGTAAGAGACAATCGAATTCCATGTTGTGCAAAGAATTCTCTCACCTCTCTCGCATCTAACTCACCTCTATCCGCTACTACTTTTTCTATATATCCAAATCTGGATAATACTTCTTCCAAAAGGAATACGCATACATTATAAGTAGTATTGGAACGAAGCGCTCTACCTTCAACGTGATTTGTCAAATCCTCTCGTGCAAGAATGATGTATCTCATACCATCACTGCTTTTAGGCATGGTCACAAGGTCAACTACCCACTTGTAATGAATACAAGGTGGATAGGTCGGGTGAAGGGGATCTCTATGCTTGACAGAGGAGTGTAACTGGCACGTACTACAAGTGCTCACAAATTCTTTAACAGTTACATACATCCTCGGCCACCAGTAGCTTTCCCAAATCTTTTCATACGTAGCTACAAAACCTTTATGACCTGCCCAAAGGCTTTCGTGCATCTCTTGCATTAACTTGCACTTGAAAAACCTTCAAACCTAGTACTCTTTGAGGGTTTCGAACCTTTCCTCTAGCATGTCTCCAAAGATATCCATCTTTCAAGAAGAAGTTGAAAGACTTCTTCCTGATGTTCCGGAATCGATTTGAAGACCAGCTTGGGGAAGGCTGAAATGAACTCAGATAGTTTCCTATAACTCGCCACTCTCCTTCATAATCGCACTCTCTAAATCTCTCATATGCATAGGTAGATGTTTCATAATTTAATAAATTAATATGATTATTTAATGCTTCACTATCATTATCGAACTTTGCTCTTGAAAGCATATCAACAACGGTGTTATGTTTACCGGCTATATGAACAAAAGCAGGATTAATGAATTTAATATAGGCTATCCATCGTAGCATAGCTATATCCGGAGATGAACAATTAGCTATTAAACCTATTAATGGAAGACAATCAGTCTCTACTATTACATTAGCTCCTATAAAGTATTCTTTATCTGTTTTTAAAGCTGTAACTAATCCCCATAATTCTCTCTTAATTTGCGGGTAATTCTTTTGAGTATCATGAAGAATCTTTGCTCCAAAGAGAACTGCGTACCTTTGCTCCTTCTCATCATCCTGTCCAATGACCCAGCCTATACCAATAGGACTAGTGTCAATGGTTAGGATTACAGGCTTATTTCCTGTATAGTCAATACGTTTCAAAACAGGAGCATTGATAAGCAATTGCTTTAGACGCCTCATGATTCTAGAATGCTCATCAGTCCAAAAGAATTTCTTTCTTTTTCTCAATAAATCATAAAGCGGATTCGCTACATGAGCAAAGTGAGGAATCCAGATGACATAGACATGCACCTAGGAATCTCCTTACTTCACTAACATTGCGACATCTCTCAGAAATCCTACTAATGGCATCAACTTTTGCTGGATAGGGTCTACGACCATAATGGCCACATAAATGCCCAACTATTAGCACTTCATTAACACCAAAAGTTGATTTCTCTAGGAAAAAAGTTAGTCCAACCTCTTCAAATCTTTCAAATATCTTTTCACAATCTGAAATATGGCTGGAAACAAACTTTCTACAACCAGATGAATCTAAACTTTCATCCTTTTCTTTTTCCATACACCCCTTTATTGGAATATCATCAATAAAAGGCATTGTCACTTTTGGGATAAAGTCATGTAGGACCAGATTCATAGCATTCATCATGTGTGCCACAGAATTCGTGGCTCCTTGTGGTAAAGTACACATACGTACTAAACCCAAAGGAGTCTTCATTGTGGTCACATCTCGACTCTCAATTGCTAACTGAAACTGATCGTACCCTGAATACAGGTCTCCCATTGAATAGATAGAGTGACCAGCAAATGCCTCGGCAAACTCATCTACAATGGGTCCTGTTCCTACATTCCTAATAGTGACTTGATTCACAGGCTGTAAATCCTGAATAAAGCGTAGCTTCCCACTCTTTTTCGGTACCGTGAACCACCTATTAGAGTATGGTGCTGAGGATGGTTCCAAGATTCTCATGGCAATCTTCTCCTTTAACAATCTCATTAGCTCAGGTAAATGAGCCTTTGGAACTGGAATCGGACGAAGATTCCAAGGAATATGCGGTATTGTAAAAATAATCATCGGAGCTACTTACTTTGGATCTGCACATCCTATCTCATGTGGGAAGAAAGAAAAAGCTTTACCATGACGAACAATCATCTTGGTAAACTGCTCTTTTTCAATTTGAGAAAGAAATTCATCTCCAAATTTAATAAACTTCTTACTCTCATCAGTAAATATGTGACCTATCTTAGATCGATCTCTAAGAATAGGATCATTTGATACTCGACGAAGTATGTCATGACTATCTTTGGGTAAGGGTTGAGCTATAGGCTTTGTTTTCTTTTCTACAGTTTTATATTTAGTTTCTATGCTAATTTCATGTTCTAAGATAAATTCATTAATAATCTCATACTCTTGAATAGAATTAAGAATTACTAGATTTGATTCAAAATTTTCATGAGAAACACTTTCAAGCTCTTCTAATAAAGTAGAACTTTTTGATAATTCAATTATACTCTCAATTTTCTCGTCACTTAAAATTAATCCAGTTTGTCTGAAATATTTTTCAGTTTGTTTTCTAAATGTTTTTGGAAGGTTTTCTTTAGTAATATAGTGTAAGCTAGTTGTAGAAGTACAAAATAAGTAATTTTCAAATTTATGTTGATGGATAGGCGAGACATCAAAACAACATCCACTATTGTCTCGCTCAATAGTGGAGTCTAGCAGAAATTTTGATCATAGTACGCTCCATATTCTCTTACAGTCAATGGATCATTACATACATGACTGATTGAGTCAATAGGATTTCTTCTTAAGCTCTTTCTATTTCTAGTGTGGTTTGGGCAAACCGTCATAACTTGCAAAGAATCCATCCCTGATTTGGATCGAATTCTTGCATACGCTGATCCGTCGTTCATTACCTTTGTTTCCATCCTCATTTCAGCTATAAATGGCTGTCCAAGAATCACTTCATATGAGCAATTATCTTGAACGAAGAAGTGAAACTCTTCTCGAACACCACCTATCATAATAGGCACATTCGCACATGCACCCAACAAAATACCAGAGCCATTGTCAGCTGTTCTCATCCGCCAACCGTGCTCTTTATCAATTGGCCATCTAAATTTATCAAAGAACTTTTTTGAAATCACGTTTATCTCTGACCCTGAGTCAATGAGAGCCAAAGCTAAACAAGAATCCTTTTCATCACCGATTCTAATCTTTACTTCTAGTGTGCCTCTTGCCTAGAAGGTAGAATTGTATTTGCTCTCACTCTTTAACATTTCTTCATCAGGTTGTATAGGTCCTAGAAAATTTCTATTTACACTTCCTGTTGTAAATTTTTCATCATCCTCATAATCACTTTCACTCAATGTAACTACATCATTCATAGCTAGGGTTTCTTCTGCCACGTCTTGCATATCCTCGTCTTGTGGCAAAGGAAAGCGTCTTCTTCTAATAAGTCGAATAAAACTGTTCTTGAACTCTGGTTTCCCTATGGAAAACACTTGCTCAAGTGACATCGTTACTTGACTTTTTAGAAGAATGTCATTTAAAATCTCCCTAGCATCATTTTTCTTTTCGAGCTCAGAAATCATAATAGCACGTGGAGCTCTTCTACCCTTCTTCTTTCCTTTCTCTTCATTTTGCTTTTGATCCTCTTTATTTTCAGGTTTAGAGGTTTCTTTTTCCACTTTCTTCTGTTCTTCTTAGGGTTGAACATTTTCATCGGTCGGCTTTTTGCCTTCCTTTATCATTTTCCTCTTCTCTTCTTGAGATAAATTTGATTCAGCAAACTGAACTTTTTTATCAATTTTCTTTTCATCTTCTCTCGTTTGTCTCCTAGTTATCCTCCTATCACCTTCTTCTACATCATCCTGTTGATCTTCTCGTCTTCGTTTTTCCTCAACATTAGCAATGTGAGAAAAGACAGAAGATTGATCTACAGGAGATTTCCATGCGGTCTTGTACATTATCTCGTCTCTAGCTTGTACCAGTGCCTCTATTGAATATGGATTTTGGCTAGGCGTTGAAGAAGGCCTATCCTCGACCGGCTCTAGTCTTGCAGCCGAAGTACTGGAAGTCGCATCTGAGACTGTTAAATTTTCATAAAGCTTTTTCATTCTGCCTTTACCCCAATTGACAGACAAAGGAAGACGAGACCTAAAGTCACATAGTCTTCTATCTATTTCCACAACTAATTGATTCGCCTTAGCACTTTTTAACTCTTCACAAGCAAATGATGCGTGCTCCAGACTATCACACCAAACACAGCGCTTCACGCCAATCCCTCTTTTCTCATTAGTTCTTTGAAAGGGTGGTTGTACAGCAAACTGAGAAGCTTGTTGTGGTACCGGTTGAAAGACTGGTTGTGGTGGAACATACTGAGGCATAACTTGTTGATTAGGCGGTGCTTGCCCTGCACCACTACTGCTAGCCCCTGGATTGTTAAAGCTCATGGAGTAAACTTGTTTATTTAAATCAGCAACCTCTTTTGAAAGAGATGCTTGCATGTTCATAACATTTTCCATTTGCTTACATAGAATATCTAGTTGAAATTCTATGGGAGCTTTAGTAGCAGTTGTATTATTAGCCGTAGCCATAGTAGCAGGCATTGGCATGTCAACTTGCCTTACAACAGGAGTCTCTCTAGGGTGCGAAGCATTAGGTTTAGCATACAAAATCGTTTGCCTTTGCTTCATTTGAGCAACAGCCTCTATCTCTTTTTTGACTTTCTCCCAGTCATCAGTTAGCCCATACCTTTTTCCTGGCTCTTCTATTCATCTTTCAATTTCAGCCCTATCTTCTGGATTAAGTATCTTAAGAAAATATATAATTACATCTGAATTAATAGCATTTCTGTCATCTTCAGGAAGTTGAGCCAGACGTCTCATAAACTCACCGTGAAGATGAGTTAAAGACTCATTGCTCTTAACAGTGTTTAACCACCGCAAAAAACCTTCTCGACTGTGCTGGCTAAAATCCTCGAGATAGAACATTTTATGAAGTTCCTTTCTAAATTCCTCCCAAGGTTTTTCAATGTGTTCTTGTATAGATTCTAGAATTGAACTAGAAACTACACGTCCAAAGTATTTAACTAGCACATCTTCAGGTAATCCCTGGATTTGCACTTGCTCCTCAAATGCATCCAGGTATTCTGTAATGTTTAATCCGGTAAATTTTCCTTTCTCTTTTAGAATAGCTTGGACTGTACGTGTCCCTTGCTTTTCTATCATCATGTTCCTAAACATCTCCTCCATCTTGCGTTCTTGATAACGTTTCGAATAGAGAAGAAGTTCCCTAATAGCCGGATCTAATTGCTCTCTAAATTGTCTAAATCTATCACTAGTTGATAAAGCCAGGGATGGCTTTACCCTAGTCCTAGGCTTTACTAATTCTAATCTTCTTTTTCTAAAGTTTAATTGATTTCTTTAACCTAAATTTTGACTTATCTCTAATATTCACTCTTTTTGAATTTAAGTTTTTTAGAGATTTAAAAATTTTTTTAAACTTTTTCAATTTTAAAGGGTTTTTTTTTAATAAGGTAATTTTTATAAAATAGTTTTTCTTGAATTAAGTCTTTTACTTTACTATTAATTTCTTTAAAATTAATTTCTTTAAAGAAATAAAAGCATTAACTATAAGTCAAAAGAAACCTAAATTTAAACTATTTTTATGTTATAAGCTTTCTTTTTATGCAATGAAAATAAAACAAACAATCTTTCTTTTTCAAAACTTAAAATCTTTTCTTTTTAATGATGCAAAAATAATGGCTCTTCCCAAAATGCAGATATTTAAATGCTTTAAGTGAAAATTATATTTCCTAGATACAAAAGAAAAATTCAAATACTCTTTTAAATGCTAATATGAAAGTGCTTAGATCCTAGTGTAACGTGTGTAAAGTTTTGTTAACTAATTTATCTATAATAATTTCAACTTCTATATTTTCGTTATTATTTGAACTATCAATTGAAGACGGAAGCAATGTTCCTATTATTAAGTTTTCTAATTCTTGATACTAGTTTAGAACTACTTGTAGATCCTATCTCTTTAGACATATGAAATAAAAAAGTAAAGATCTATTAATTTTCAGAGAAATAGTATGAATAATGTCAAAATCAATCTATTTAAGCCTATACAAATCTTAATTGTATCGAAAAGTGGAAGTGCTAGAAATCTTTAGGATTTAAGCCTATACAAATCTTAATTGTATCGAAAAGTGGAAGTGCTAGAAATCTTTAGGATTTAAGCCTATACAAAAGCTAATACAATTCTCTTTATAGATAATCCTATACAACTTAATAAACAATCTTCAAATATTGTAATTTTGTGATCCTGAAAATTTCGTATGCTTGTGTTCTCGTAATCTCCTTTTGAAATCTCTTCAATGATCTGTAGCGAAGATCATTAGGAGCCATAAGTATGCTTTTAGTAAAAATAAAACACTCATTAATTTAACATTCAATACATAACTTAAACCTATACTAACTCATGTATACATAGACTTCTAACTTCCTAACTTTCATGCATTTGAAGACACCTATGCAAACACACATTTGTTTACATGCAAACATACATCATATAACAATTCAATATATATCATTCATACAAGCATATCAACATGCATACAATCTTATATCAATTATGCATTCACTAATTCGTATTTAACATGCATAATATATTTATGTATTAACATGCATTAGTATATATATGCATTTACTAGCATGCATAAACATGCATACTAACATGCATTCATAAACATGTACTATCATCTAATATGTATACACTTATTCTCATGCATTTATACATACATTTTCATACGTACATTCAATACACATGGATATATGCATCATTTCACATGCATATATGTTTTAGTTCTCATGCATATCCTATCTTCATATGCATATGCATATGAATTATCTCTAATATGCACATGTATTATCTTATACCTTCTATATGTACATGTACTACATGCTAACTCTATCTTAACATGCACATGCATACACATGCACTCTTACTCAAATAGACATACATAGCATATTCATCACTCATGCTTATCATTTCTAAACATGCATAAAATGCATCACACTTCGTATGCACTCATGCATACACTCCTACATTTATGAAAATCATTCTTCATATGCATACATATTAACATGCATATTAATATACATGCATGCTCATGCTTACACATACGCACACATATGCAATCACTCTCTCACTCTTTTTGCAACAAAAAAAACATTTGTCGGATCCATAAACACTTGAAATCAACTACATGAATAGTGCTATCAGAAGTCAATTTCCATAATTCTGCTTTCTTTGGAAGTGTGCTGAGAATGATAAGTAGAAACCCAAAAAGTTCTTGGAACGTTGCTATATACCTCAGGTGCACAAATATACAGAGATGATGGTTGCACGAGTAGTGAGTGCTAACTCTCCCCCCTATTCTGCCTGTCTTTCACTCTCCAGGTCTTCACGAAGCTTGGAAGGCGCTGTAGTGCCCTAATTGTGGGTGCCTCTATGTGTACATGCACAAGATAACTTGACTCGGGAATCCGGACAGGAGGAAATGCTCTCTCTGTGAACATGCCGACATGACTTTCTCTTCTCAGGCTCTAAATTACTCTTGATATAATAGTGCAAACCAACAAATCCTCTTCAATCCCTCAATACTTCTCCGTAACGGATCAATACAAGCTCTACTTTATATTTGTGCTCTCTCTCTCTGTGTGTACGTGTGATGTGTGTACGCGTGCATCTGCGAGTAACATAGTGATAAATAGCTCTGCTATATAATTCCAGCCTACAATTTCTACCGCTTAAAATATCAACTTCCGACATCATGTGAAAAATAAGTGCTTCCAAAAGTACATTTTTATGAGCCTGCCTACGGAGTTGCACTCTAATCTCAAGCAATACAGGTCCTGCGCTAGAGCCACACTCCCAACATGCAGTAATGATAGAAAAGTAAAAGGCTTGTTGAATGTATTCATGATACATGTATTACGTGATCACAACGCATGAATATTCACATAATACATAGTTTTGAATTGAGATATGTGTATTAATACGTACATACGTGTAACTCATAAGAGGGAATACAAAACCACATACATAAATGCTCAAAATACAACTGCACGCATGCATACGCATAGCCTAGTTCTTCAATCAAATATGCAATCCATCAAAATTTATGTGCTCATGTGTGGATAAATGTGTATCGTACTTTGAGAGAAAGCTTGCTCAAAAACACACAAAAACGCACAGGCAGAACCGCACGCACACATGACATCTAGATTTTACGAGCATTCTTTGAAAAAAAAAACGCGAAGCATTAGAAATTTCCATACATAGTGAGAAATACCCCTGTAGCGAATAGAATTATTGTTTTTTTGTACACTAAAGATCACAGATAATAAGAAAGCGCGACCAATCTCTCTCTGTCTCTCTCTCTCTCTCTCTGTCCTTGCACCAAAACCATGCGAACTTGTGCCTTTTTTTTTTTTTTTAATGTGGAGATCCAATCAAGAGCATAATTGACTAAACGGATTTGACTCTAAGCATTCTTCATTCGTTCTTTTAAGTAGTAGCGCCATGTAATATGGCTGGGGTGAGTTCATTCTGAAGCTGCCTGCTATGATCGCATACACTGCACAAGTCAAAATATTGATTCCACTATAATCATACCACATTTCATTGTTGCTGAAAGGGTTGACTGCAATCTGCACAAACCTAGGACATCTATGAAATTTTACGGGCACAATGCATTTGCGCATCTAAGCTTGTGTGATCTCCACATCAGGCAATTTTCATTCTAAATCAACAAGAATTGACGTGACAGTGGTCGCATCAAGCTTCTAGACTCGATTTTCTGAGTGCAGCAAGAAAGCATCTCCCATCTTAACTTCCATGTGCTTCAGAATGAAGCGTGCAAATGCAATATTTAAAAGAAACTCTAAAAGAGAGAATGAGAATGGTAACAAAGGCTTCTACGTTGGTAAAGCTAAATATACTGCAGAGCTAAAACCTATTTCTCATATGCATGAGCACGAATCCACCGCCTTCTCTACCATGCTCTGAGCTCCGACTAAGACCATGTCCGTCTCCATCTCTCTTTGTGCATTCCCTCTCACTCTCTCTCTGCGAAACAAAGGTTGCAAGCGCTCACAGAAGATAGAGAGAACAATTGACAAACAACTAGTGTTCCCGAAAGAAACAATGCAAAAGGCGCCTCTCTCTCTTTCTCTTTCTCTCTCTCTCTCTCTCTCTCTCTCTCTCTCTCTCTCTCTCTGTAGAATTCGCCATACCTGCAGCGAAGATCATTAGGTTTCTCATTGAGTAATAGTTCTGTTTTATAGGCTTCAGATTAGTATGCGCACCACTCAACTTGCCATGCACACAATTAGTTACTTATCATGCATTCCACATATACTCATAGTTTAACAGCCACGTTCATGCATAATAACGAGTGCATTTGTTTTGTTTAATATTAAATAAATATAACATGACTTAACTATGTAACTCTATAAACTAATGAATATAACATTATATATATCCTAACATATATAGTGAAACTAATATATATAATATAGCATTACTATAAATATCAATTTAATTCATTTATTAATTAAACAATTTTCTATAATTAAAATATGTATATAATTATATAGAAATATTCACATATACTTATCTAGTTATTAAAGTTTAATCATTTATACTTTTAAACTTATAATACATATATTCATATTATAGAATAACATCTAACATTATAGAAATGTACATATCTAATATTTATATATTGATACTATAAGAGTTAAAGCATTCTATACCCATTCATATAGTTATAGAGGCATGGATGATCACATTCTCTTTCTTATTCATAAACTTTAATAGGCATACACTTAGGGTTAAAGTCTTATATTACATACATGAAGAGTTCCTACAGTTACATATAAACAAGCACTTAATCTTATTCTTCATATTAGGGTTTTCTTGAGTTTTTTTAAATAAGTAAACATATAGGGTTTAAACCACTTATAATGTAGGGTGCTAGACCTTTTCTTAAGGAATACATTCACGTAAATGAATTTAACTTTAAAGCTAAGATATATTCTCAACAACATGAAAGTTCATATGCATAAATATAAACATTAGAATTAACAAACATTATCATACATTCTTACCTATTCTCTTGCATCTACATACATACACAAATATGTCTTTAACTAATAGAGATGAGGTCTTCTCTTAATTCAGCTCTTCTTGTTTTTGTTATCTGCAGGTACTCAAAAGAAAAATCACACACCTCACTACCAAAGTATATCAACAAATCCCCCTAGGAGTGATCTAGTGAACAAGAAACTGGCACTTATGTATAAGGAAGTGCCAAGCTATGTGGAAAGAGATCAAACCACAAAAGGAAGTAAGCCGAAAGCTTTGCAAAAATCAAACTTCTCCCGAGGCAGAGCCTTTCAAAAAAGGTTTGCAATGCTATCATGTGTGGGAACATATGCCAAAGTGATCTCTCCAATAGAGAGCCCCTCCCTAACATAATGATAATGCATCTCAATGTGCTTTGTGCGAGCATGGAACACAAGGGTGATAGAAGACTAACCAACACCCAAATTAGCCAAAAGGCATCTGAGCCATACACACTCAATAGTCACTATGAAAGATGCCCTATAATCAGCCTTAGAACTAGAAGTGGCTACACTAGGCTACTTCTTCCTAAACCAAGACATGCATGAGCTACCAAGCATGAATCAACAAACCACTAGTGGACACATGAGTGCCATAGCAACTAGCCTATTCAGAGTCTGAAAAAGCATATAAATCTGGCGGTAGTGATCCCTCCTTGGGATAAAACAATCCAACTAGTCAGGTACCACAGAAGTAGCAAAAGATGCACTTAATCACCTGCCAATTCTTAACACCGTGGCAATGCATAAACTTGCTTATCTGAGAGACACCAAACTGAATATTATTCCATGTTATGCATAAGTAAATCAACATCCAATAGTCTGTTCATAGAGAACAACATCAAATGCATCTCCAACATCATGAAGACTCAACCATAAACCTATTTCCATAGGACTAGCAATAGTTTTGCAATCTTCAAGGCCAAAATGCTATAATAACGTGTCAATATATTTTGTTTGACATTGAGCAATTCCACCATCAACTTGTATGAACTTAATGCCCAAATAATGATGCAAATGATCCATATCTGACATCTCAAAAGGGGTAGGCAAATAAGCCTTAAAATGAGCAACATGCTTCTCATTAGGACCAATGAGCAGCATGTCATCAACATAGAGAACAATGATCAGAAGCACATTATTTATAAGGTGCTCTCAGTTGGACTATACTTCAAACCATATAATGCCTTTATCAACCTCCACACTTTTTTTATCATGCCTTTTCTACACAAAACCACGGCACTGAAATACATACACTTCATGTAAGTCATGATTTTAAAAATGTAGTTTTAATGTCCAACTAATGTACATTCCAATCATGATGAACTGCAAGTGCACAAATGCTATGAATAATGGACATTTGGCATGTTGGAGCAAAGGTCTCATCAAAATCAATGCCTCTCTCTTGAGCATAAACTTTTGCAACAAGCTTAGCCTTATACCTATCAACTATTCCATTAGGCCTACACTTCAGCTTGTATACCCATTTAATGCCAATGGCCTTTTTGCTTGGAGGAAAATCACATAAAGACTAGGTACCATTCTTCGTAATAGTATCTTTATCTGATTGCATAGAAACCATCCAATTTTTGGAATTTTGTGCTTCCTCAAAAGAAACAGGCTCATTCTCATCAACAAGCATTGCATAGCAATTTGATGCAAAAGAAGCACTATGAGAGCCTGAACGAGTATGACATGATAGAGGTGCATCTAATTTGCTATCTCACAAAGTCTATACTAGACATTTAGGAATAGTTTTTGCCTTGTCTATATCAGCTCTCTCATCAAAAAGTGCATCATGTAAATCTGCATCAGAAATAGAATGATCTGCTTCATCATGTGAAACTTGTAAAGGATGAGAAATTTCCTCATTTGGATGAGCACTTGACTTTCCACCTATAAAAAGAGGCAGCAAAGTATCATAGACATCCTTGGAGCTAATTGTTGTCTCCTTAGTCCGTGAAAGTAATGGCTGAATCGCATCTTCCACAAAATCAACATCATAACTAACCAGGATATGTTTAGTAATGTGTATGATATAGAAAACAGATTTTTCTTTTAGAACTATATCCAACAAAAATACATTTCACTACATTGACATCCAAATTCCTACCATGTTGTTTAGGCACTAGTGCATGTGCCAGACAACCAAAGACACACAAATGAACAATGGATGGCTTGCAACCATGCCAAGCCTCATATGGAGTGAAAGACTGGAGTGCTTGCAACCATGCCAAGCCTCATATGGAGTGATAAACCATAGTGCTTTGGTAGGACACCTGTTAAGTACATATGCTGCACACATAACAGTCTCAAGCTAGAAGCTATGTGGAAAAGCTTGACGTTTGACCATATGTCTCATCATTTCCATGAGAGACCTGCTATTTCTTTTAGAAACTTCATTTTTTAAGGTGTATATGATACTTTACATTGATGTTTTATCCCATATTCAACCAAAAATGCATTAGAATCAGAAAACATATAAATCCCCATCGATCAAAAGGGAGGGTGCCCAGTTTACATGCTAACATATTTTTAGCCAAAACTAGAAACTCTTTGAAGCACTAATTTCTCTAATGTTAAGGCATTTGGATTTCCTTTCATCATCAACCAAAGAGTAGAAGTAAAACTTTGATTTGAATCTGGAAGACCATCAAGAATAGCCTGCACAAGTGAACTATCTGGAAAGACTTCAACTAGAAAAATCAATTGCTCTTTAAAATCTCTAATCTTTGTCAAAAAATTGTCCATAGAATCTCCTTCATTCATATGCTCACTCTTCAACTATTTTTGGAGGCAAGCAACACGAGCCTCATTTCTTACCTAGTATAAAGTGGTAATGTATCCCAAGCATCATTTGCTATTTTACAAGAGCAAATATGAGGGATAATGGCACATTTGACAAACAAAGCTATCAATACATGTGCCTAAGATCTCAAACATCCCACCAAAGCTATTGTACAGCAGATGCAACAAGAACCACAACACAAATAGGATTTAGAAGATCGTCATCTCCAATGCCATTTACATCATCTTCAACAACTCTATTTGCAGGTGTAGTAGGTTTTTTTTCAACACCTTGCATGATATTCCCCTTTCCTTTTGCCACCCATACATAATGCATCATATATGCCCATAGTGGGTAATTGGTACCAACAATTTTTCTTCAATAGCCAACATACGGAGTACATCATTTCTTTCAGTAATGGCCACTGACTAAAATAGCTGAATGCAAAAAAATGATTGTATCTCAAAAAGTTGAACAAAACTACCCTGTCAAACTCTAATAAACCTGTAGTAGACTTTGAGGTGCTTGTATTGGAAAAATGAAACTTGTATTTATGTGTTGCACAAAAGGACAAAATTTCTTGCACAAGCACTACGATAGTGCATTCAAAGACTGAAACAAGATCATATCAAAATTTCAATGCCACAAAGTGAAGCAATTCTGAACTCTTTATCACCCTGAGTATGCTCACCAATTTTTGTGTGATTTTGAGAGTTTGATCGAAGGGGTGTTGATGATGCCCTAGATGAAGCGGCAACCTGCTTTGATACCAATTATTGGCATTTGAGGTCTGCAAAAACATGCAAACAACAGAAGGAAGATGAAGAAACTTGGAGCACAACACACAATACTGAATGTAAGATAAGTGACCCATTAGGGTTTTAGGTGTATACGCAAGCCAGGGTAAAAAAAACTCCTAAAGAGGAAATGAGAGCTCTATAAATTAAGCTTTAACATATATTTCTTAACATATCCATATGAGTACATACAAATATTACTTTCATTTTTTGTTTGATTCAAAAATCTAATCTCGAAATGAAAACATTTTCTATAAATAGTGATATAAATTAAGATTTAGTATATCTTTATTAGCATATGATTCACATCATCAGTGAGCTTCGTGTTTACATCAAGTCGCATGCCCATTGATTTATAAGAGCTCATATCAAACATTTCTAGCAATTAAAGAAAAAAATGGTCCTACTGTGAATACCATGTGAAATAGATTTAATTTCCATTAATAGATAACATTTCAGATCTCACAATTATTTCATTGAGAATTTTGCTTTAGTATCTTTATTTAAATGCATAGTATCAATGATTATCAAAGCATAGACATAAATTATAAGAAAAACATTTCCACTTCCATGAACACTTATAACACTAGATAAATTATTTTGTTGTTTTGAAGTTATTCTAAACACTTTTTTGCTAAATATCTTATACCATTCTTGAGGGTATCCTTTAGTTCGTAGAGCACTTTCTCAAATCTACATGGATAATCATGTTATTTGGAATCTACATACCCTCAATATTTATGAGTTTAGAGTTCTTCTTGAAAATTTCTAGTTAAAGAAACAATTAACATCCAGTTTATTTTATTTTTTACCGTTGATGGCTATCCAAAAAATTACTCTTCGTATTGTTTTCATTTTTTCAATAAGATTAAATGTTTCATATATTGAAATTCCAACTTACAGCATCATGACTTCAATCAAACAAACAAGTTGAAAGAAGAAAATGAGCAATAGGACATACGATTTACAAATACTAAAACTCCACCAACTTCTATTGGTAAATTCAATTAATCAATAACTTAAAAGTGAATCCATGTAATTGAAAGTTACTTGTTACATTGAAGGGATAATTTTTGGATTTCTATATTTTCACTCTGCAAGGTGTGAGTGATTCCATAAAAGTCATCAATATGTGTTATCCTCTTTATTTAGTGCATTAATCGATAGATTCTCGGACCTCATTTAAGCTAGAATCTTGTACCCTAACCTCTAGATACTCTCAATATATTAGTGTAATTAGTGAGAATATATCTTTTCATATATCCTAAGAGAGGCTAAATCAAGTAATCAATCTCAAATTTAATGGTTTTCTAAGATAGGAAGAAAAAAATAAAGTGCCAAAAAGAAATTTCGATACATCATATACTGCATATAGGGAATTAAAATATTTGAAGTATCTTGTAGCTCCAAGAAAATCTTTGAAGCTATGTGATCCTATCTATGTGAGAAAGGGGAGGCACAATATGCTATAGAAAATGTAAGTGTTTCTATGCCTCATTGTCCCTCCCTCTCTCTCTCTCTCTCTTCCTCTCTCTCTCTTATTCTCTCCCTCTCTCTCTATATCTCTGTCTCTATCTATCTCTCAAATTCTTCACCCACAATTTTGGCATATTTTTTGCCTCATCAGTACCTATTCTCTCATCAATAAGTGTGCATCACGAATATCACTTAGAAAATCTCCGTAGGCTAAGAATTTGCCTCACTAGAAAAAAACGTTTGGTTATCCACCGATTGGAAGAGACAAAAAGGTAACTTATACTTCCTTTGAGCTCATAGAGGTCTCCTTCATACATGAAAGTAAAGGCTACACTACATTATCCTTAGAAACAATATCCTGACTATCCAAAGTATGTTTGATTTGTGGGTGGTATAGGTGATAGCTTTTGCTCTCAAAAGAGTATCCAACAAAAATACATCCCACAAGCTTATCATCCAATTTCCTACATCTTTTGTTGATGCTCCAATGCATATGCAAAAAAATGGAAAAGAAAAAGATGAGAGAAAGATGGCTCACAACCATTCCAAGTCTTATAAGGTTCGATACATTGTAATTTAGTACGACATCTATAACGTACATACGCAACACACATTACGACATCAAGCTAGAAAATATGAGGTAATGCTTGACTTTGGACCATACATCTTTCCATTTCCATGAGCGGCCTATTATTCCTCTCAATAAAACTATAATATTGTGTTGAATATAGCATTATACATTGGTGTATCCCAAATTCAACCATAAATGCATTAAATTCAAAATACATATCCACCCCTCTCAACCAAAATGAAGGATGCTCATTTTACATGTTGACAAAATTTTCAACTTAGTCATAACTATTTGAAGCACATAAACACTTCAAACTTTGACTTTGATGGGTGGACCCATGTATTCCTAGGAAAATCATCAATAAAAGTCATGAACCAAAGGTATTTTCCAAAAGATGGTGCTAATTAGCATAGTGAATGTGCTAATTAGCATCGTGAATGTTCTAATTAGCATAGTGAATCTATTAATTAAAGTTATTGTGCTAACTAGAAGATTGAATGTGATAATCAGCATTTCTATTATGCTAGCTATAAGCATCGTGAATGTGCTAATTAGCATATCCATTATGCTAATTAGCATATTCATTATGCTGATTAGCATATTTAATGTTATAATTAGCACATATGCTAATTACCACGATTCACATATGCTTACTAGGATAGTGACTCTACTAAGTAGCACATTGAACTATGCTAATTAGCGTAGACAACCATAATGCTTCAAATATTTTAACCAAGATTTTTGCATAAATAATTTTCTAGTTAACGTGATGACATTAATACAATCGTTTGGCATAATTTTATTCTAACTAGCATATTATCACTAATTTTCACTCTTGCACTTATTTCCATCATGTTTTTTTAGGGTGCTCATACCTAAACATGTGTTTTAATACATTGTGTTTATTCTACAAGCTTGCCATTATTCATAGTGTCCACACTTGAACACGTCTTTTAATCCATTGTTTTTGTGCCATAGGCTTGGATTTTCTTGGCTAAGAAGCTTTGTTGTGAAAGAAGGACAAACACACAAAGAAGGCATCCAAAAAGTAGATGGTTGGATAGAGAGATGCACAAAGAATGCAACAAATAAGTAGATGGTTGGATAATATTCATTCCAAATTAAATAGATTATATCAAAGAATCACTTGTTTCCAATCATTTGGTGAGGTGTTTCAACTTGAATGCAAGTTGAAATCATTGATATCCCCAATGTCAGTGATCTGTGTACCAAAACTGCTTATAGAAGATAAAGGGGTTCTCATTCTTGACATGTATGTACTTCTCTTGAAGGTGATTAAACTTCGACATAGGGAAGTCTCTCCCTCATATGCACAAGATTTCATAAGCTATCGGATTGACAACTATATGATGTCTTGTGTCACAAGGATAGCCATGCTTTTTTGGATTGGTGCCTTAGGTTTCCCATGTTTTTATATGGAGCTCATATGAGGAGTTCTAGTTATTGGCATTAGAGAGGCTAGGAATACAATGATGACTTCTTTGTTTAGGGTTTTAATGAGATAGGGATAGATCAGACCTATTTGGTTAATAACATCTTATTTTGTGCTTCATCACAAAACAAGATGATTGAGCATCAATTAGGAGAATGGGATTATCTAAATCTCAAGAAGGAATACTTTGCACTCATATGGAAAAATAGAGGGAAGAGAAAATATAAGAGTTTGCACTAGTGCCATTGATGTTGTTCCAATAGAACTTAGTCCAAAGGTTATGGATGAAAAACTAAGGACTACGTGGTTAGTGCAATGTAGGGATTTCATTCTACAACTAAGGAATTCCTTTATGTGAGCTATGGATTTACATAGTACACAAGGTAATTCAACTAAGAACGATTACTTGTGAGTACACTCAAGTTTATGAAGACCTAGAGTGGCATGATGGTTCTATCATGTTAGATCTAGAAGGTTTTGAAGTAACTTTTCTACGGGACTTTTTCTACATTTTAGAGGATTTTATCTCCATTTTCATATGGTCAATTTTAATTAACTTGGCACATCACTATCTTCCATTTTATTACTACATACAGGAAACATCACATGGACTTATGTAACTTTGGTGGTGCTAGAAATGATGGGAGTGATAGTTTGTAAATTAGGTGTATATGGTAGATAATAAGCAACATACACACAAAGTTTACCAGCTTTGAGATGCTCCCTTATGAGGCTTCTTAAAGGGATGAATATGAGGAAACTACACACAGAGATGACCATGTACTAGCAGTACATGGGGTTCAGGGGAGTCTGAGCACTTTCTCCTACCTATATGGACATTTCATCTACCTATATGGACATTTCATCTACATTTTTGAAGGCAAAAATGCTTTAAAGGTGAATGAAATGTTACATCATATGAGTAGGGGGTATGAGTCACCCTTTTATGGAGGCTAGAGTCACACCTTGCTACTTGGCAAGGACTTAGATCATTGCCTCATAAGGTAGGAATTGGAGAGGGATTGGTAATTAGATCTCTCTCATTAGTAAGTGTGGCCAGACATGGCTGGAAGGTTGAACATAAAAGCTTTGTGTGTTTGTTCATTGACGGCATGTGAGTTTATTTCAAGCCGTGGAAAGAAACGATTAGTTCTCAATACTTCCACACCATTTTATTTTGTTGTAGTATATGCAACACTAACAAGAATAGAGATGAGCCAGTTCTTCTTTACAAAAATTCATGGTAAAGGAGAGCATGATGATGTGGGCATAGTGATTAAGGGAACCTTGATGTGGGAAAATTGAAACCTACAGGCACCATTTTAAAGTGCATAACAAACATGGGTGATTGCAAGGCCAGCCTCTCTAGGGAGGAGCAATCACAACCTATCCCTTGAATGAGAGGGGATGTAAACATATATTCTTGGAGGTTAAGATAGGGGACATGAATAGAGAGTACAAGTGGAATTGTGCTACTACTAAGAATTCTCACATGTTGCATTTTTTCGTGGTCAAAACTTGCAAGATGGAAATGCACTTACAAATAGGTAGCCAACATGCTTTCGTAGCCCATGCATGCAATGTGATTTGAAAAGTTGCACCAACAAAATCCATGTGCAATCTTGGTCTTACCATCTTTTTCTACCATTTTCTAATGAAAAGGACCATGATAATGAATCTTCCTGAGATGAGATAGATAGAAATGGCTATTTCCCATATGAAGGTCATCACGATGTATCAAGTGCTTTTTTTGAGTATTTGTGAAACATTTGTAGTAAACCTTGACATTGGAACCAATGTTGAGGATGCTGACTTTTACTTGGTCAAGTGCATACATATAAAGGAAAACACTAGAAAAGCCTACATAGATCAATGGGGAAATGTCATTGATTAGAGTTGTTATGTTGTGTAACGATTCTATTATAAGTAAGTAGATGCATGCATGTTTGTGTTGAATGATACGTAGGCCCTTGTCCATGCTACAAAAAATAAGCTCTTATCATGCTTGAGAAGGATTTGTTCTACATCAAAATTCATTTATGAAGTAAATTATAGTGGCAGGATATTTCATGGAAATTTCTATCGTTGTAAAATTCCATAAGTATTTATGTATTCTATTTATTCTTGCTAAAGGATAAATATGGGAGACCAATAATACACGACTTATCAAGTTCTTATTAAACCAACTACCTAATTACTTTTTGAACTTAATTCTCTATTTCCTAGATTATAGGAAAAGAGATCTTAGTCACAACAACTTATCCTGTGAATTATTTTTGAACTCAAATTGGTTGTAAAGAAGTTGTGGAATCAACAAGCAGTCAATATAAAGAATCTAAAGAACTCCTACAATATGTTAGATGAATATACATTCATTTTTCATTTTCATCTTGCTCATTGCTCATTTCTGTACATCATCTTCTCCAAAGTCACCATCCTCTAAGAGGAATTTCAAATTTAATGAGCTTGGGAGCACTAAGTATTTGAAGCTGCATGTTTCAACCATAAATAGCACATTCCATGCACTAGCTTATGTGCAAAACAATCTATTTTGGACCCACTGTTTCTCATTAATTCTCAAAAGTACCTAGTGTGTTTTATTGCATCAACATAAAGCTTATGAGGTGGATTAAAGTCTAAAATAAAAAATGGGTAGCTTTGTGCTGGTTAGCTAAACTAAAATTCAACATCAAATTTCTACTCTACTCTCTTCTTTGAGAATTTTTAGTGCTATCAGAGCAACATGAAGATGGGAATGGTTTTCCTCCCATGATTGAGAAGCTTGGCAGGAACAACTATGCTCCTTGGTGAATCAAAATGGAAGCTTACTTATAAGGTAATAATCTTTATGGAATTGTAGCACGTGATGAAGTTATGCCTGCTTCAAGATCTAGGAGGACATACACAAGAAGAGACTGTGAAACTCACATTATGGTGTGCAACAGATGCTCAAATAAACATGGGATGCACTTGAGAAATTCTTCTTCGCTAGCACCAAAGCTAGGAAGAATTGCTTAGGGAATGTGTTCAACCAAGTGAAGAAGACACCAAAGCAAAAAATCACAAAATTTCTCACTAAAATTGAGGACGTTCCAAATCAATTAGCTTCAAGTGAAGAAATGATTGAAGAGGAATCCATCATGAGGAAGATCCTAAATGGTATTAGGAATGACAAGCAATGGAAATCATTTGCAACTGATTATGATATTATCATGAATGTGCAAACACCTAAATTTAACATATTTCTTGGACAACTCTTTACTCAAGAAGCCAATAACCACTTCAAGGAAGGTAGCTCTTATCAAGGTAACTCTACAAGTGCTCTTTATGCATATAACAAGGATAAGAAGAATAAAGGAAAGAAGAATGAGTATGATGATAAAGAAATTTCCCAAGCCAACTAATTAGGCAAGAACAAGTGGAAAGGGAAGAAGAAAGGAGCAAAACAGGAAAAAACAAAAGGTCAAGAAAGTCACCTTGTGCCATGTGCAACAAGTCCAACCACACCACTCATAATTGCTAGTTCAATGGAAGAGCACACAAAGGAGGAGCTATAGGTGGATTTGGCAACACAAGAGGTAGAGGGGGATAGGATTACAAAAACAATAAAAATCACAACAGAAGTCACTACAACAACTACTCAAAAGATCAATCACATGAAGATTCATTACTCCTAATGATTTTTATTCATAAAGAAGGTAAAGAGGTTGAGCATTTGTTCTACATGGATTCTAATTGTTTGAACCATGTTGAAGGCAACATTGCTCTTCTATCAGACTAGGAGAAAACCAAGCATAAGCATGAAGTACAAATAGGGGATGATACCAAACATAATGTGGAAAGGATTTGCAATGTCAAAGCTCCCAATGTCAGAACAAACATTCTAAGTAAGGTCCTATGTACCCACTATTGCCAAAACCTAATAAGTATAGGCCAAAGAGTTGAAAAGGGCTACAACTTAAGTTCACCCATTATGGAGCGTATGTGGAAGATCCATGTCAAGGATTCAAGAAAATAGCCAAAGGTTAGAAAGTGACAACTTTAGTTTCCCTTTCATCTAATTTTCGTTTGATCTGTGAAGGTACATGTACATATGCTAAATAACCAAAACCTTTTCAATGACCTAGACTTATCTTTTTGCCATTCAAAGCTTAGTAGGGAGTCATGCCTTGAAGAGATTTGGATGGGATTCTATTGAAAAGATATATTGAACTAGATACAACGTATGCCCATACATAGTGTGGTATGATGTATTTTCATCAAGCATTATCCTTGCTATCCTAGCTAGGGGTTTCGTTTCTCCTTTCTACAGCATCAAGTGCCTAGTAGTGACTTCTCTTTTGATGCCTTTATCCTAAAAGTACTCATCAAAATATTTGGAGAAGTATTCTCCCCCTCCATAAAATCTAAGCTTCTTTGATGATCTACTTGTATGATTTTCCACGTGCTAGATAGTTCTTGAAGCAATCAAACACTTCACTCTTATTTTTTATAAAGTATAGAATTGCCCATCTACTTCATCATCATCAGAAGATATATAATACCTTGAGCACGCTAATGAAGGTTCTTGACTTGGTCCCCACATATTTGTGTGTACTAAGTCCAAGAGGTTGTTGTGGATTTATCCTTTGTGGTTGAAAGGTTGTCTTTGTGCTTTTCCAATTTGACAAGCATCACAATTATTGTTCATGAATTGCTTTGAGATGTTTTGCAACCCTAGAACACTTTGATCCCTATATATGTTCTTCAAGGTTCTTTCATTCACATGAGCAAGTCTCTTATGCCATACTTCTAGCTCACTTGAGGTTTGAGACCCAAAGTTGAATAGAGTTGTATTTCTGGTCTTGGTAACTACTACTCGAGAAGGAAGGCATGAAGATAGTCCAAAATAGGTCAGTGTGCAAGACCAAGAGGAATGCAGATGGTAGCTTGGCAAGGTATAAGGCTAGACTAGTAGCCAAGGGCTTCACACAAAAACAAGGGGTGGACTATGAGGATACTTTTAGCCATGTGTCAAACAAGGCTACCATTAGGGCTCTCATAGCCCTATGTGTAGCAAGGAGGTGGCCTCTCTACCAGATGGACATAAAGAATGCTTTCTTGAATGGTGAGTTATAAGAAGAGGTTTTCATGGAACAACCTCAAGGGTATGTAGATCCACAACATCCTACCTATGTTTGCAGGTTGAAGCAGCCCTTGTATGACCTAAAGCAAGCTCCAAGGTATTGGAATCAGAGGTTAGTGGACTTCTTGAAGAGATGTGGTTTCTCTCCAAGTGATGCAAATCCATCCTTGTATGTGAGGAAGACAAATGACATGATATGTTTGATATGCATACATGTAGATGATCTTCTTGTGACAAGTGATAATGATGCAAGGATAAGGACCATCAAAGAGAACCTTGGAAGAGAGTTCAAAATCTCAGATTTAGGTGTGCTTAAGTACTTTCTTGGCATTGAGGTGATTTATGGGAAAGAAGGTATCCATCTCTCTCAAAAGAAGTATCTTCCATATGTGTTGTTTAGGCTTGGCATGATAGATTGCAAAACAATGGCTCAAACTATGGATTCAAATGTCAAGTAAGCAAGGAAGATGATAAGAAATTAGAAGACCTTACACTATACAGGAGCATTGTGGGATTATTTATCTATGCTTCACTCACAAGGCCTAACTTGTGCTACATAGTTGGAGTTCTATCTTAGTTCATGCATGCAGCCATAGATACACATCTCAATCATGCAAAGAGAGTGTTAATGTATGTGAAGAGTATGGTTAGGTTTTCTATACAGGTATGATGAAGAAATTCAAGTAAGAGCATGGAATGATGCAGATTGGGCAGGGAGTGTTGATGATAGAAGGTCAACCTTTGGCTATGTTTTCATGGTAGGTACAAAAGAAATTTCATGGATGAGTGAAAAGCAGCCACAATTGCATTGAGTTCAATAGAGGCTTAATATAGAGCTTTAGCCCTCACTACATGTGAAGCATTGTGGCTTAAGAAGCTCTTCAAAGATCTTGGTATACAACTTGGACCAATTTCAGTTTATGGAGATAACATCTCAAGCATACATCTTGCTAACAGTCCCATGTATCATGCAAGGAGAAAGCACATTGAGGTGCATTAACATTATGTAAGGGAAAAGGTTGCAACTGCGGACATTAATGTTCATTTTGTAGGTACAAAGGACCAAGTTGCATATATCTTCACCAAAAGCCTAGATATGACCAAGTTAACAAACTTTTCAAAGACTATGAGCTTGCTTGACATGGACACTACCACCTTAAGTTTGAGGGGGAGTGTTGAAAGTGTGAACTATGCAAGTTTTAGGTGGACAAAGGGGTCAAAAGACCATAATGTGGACAAAATTCATAACTTAGATCACTCAGGGCAGTCTTAAGGTTGGGCAAGACAGTCCTAATGTAGTGGAAAAGTTGAGAGAGGCATCAAAAATCTATAAAAGGAGATGAAGGTTCACCAAATGTATGGAAGTCTTGTAGGTCATTGAAGACTGGGAGACATATACTCGAGGAGGCTGAAGGAGAGAGTCATCCAAGGCTCAAGCAGCTGAAACACAGCTTTCCAAGCTAGGAAAAATGTAGAGGAAGGTGTTATATGCACAGAAAAGAGGAGCTATCAAGGCCACACCCCATCTAGTCTCTTGTAGGGTAGTAGAAAAGGTGTATCAAGGGACCTAGGTATTGGTTTCATTTCACTTATAATGTACAAATATGAGGGATTAAATTCCATAAAACATAAGCTCAATGCACCTAGTAGCAAAACTTATATACCATGCAAGAGCCAAACATATAGAGGTTCATTTTCATTTCATCAAGAAGAAGCTCTTGGCAAAGGAAATTGATGTCTCATTTTTACCAACAAATTTGCAAGTAGCAGAAATGATGACTAAAGTCTAGGTGGAGTTGAGCTTTGTAGGTTCAAAGCAATTGCAGGGATTCAAATAATCAAATATCAAAGACTCAAGCATGGTTTAGCTTCAGGGGGAACTGTTAGAACAAACAAGCTCTTATCATGCTTGAGTTGTATTTTTTCTAGTTCAAAATTCATTTATGAAAGAGATTATAGTGGTAGGATATTTAATGGAAATTTTTATCCTTGTTAAAGTCCATAAGTATTTATGGATTCTAGATATTTATTCTTGTTAAAGGATAAATATGGGAGACCCAAAATCCATGAGTCATGAAGTTGGTACTAAACCAACTACCTAAATCACTTTTTGGACTTGTTTTCTATTTGCTAGATTATAGGAAAAGAGATCTTAGTCACAACAACTTATCCAGTGAGGTATTTTGGAGCTCAGATTAGTCGTAAAGAAGTGGCGGAATCCACATGGAGTCTATATAAAGACTCTACAGAACTTGTATAATATGTTACATGAATATACATTCATTTCATCTTCATCTTTCTTGTTGCTCATTTCTCTACATCATCTTCTCCAAACTAAGTAGACTTATAGAGGTTGCTTCTCACTTCTCAGAAGTCCAATTCTTATGATTAAGGGCTCACTGGAAAGATATTAGTGTCTACTTTAGGTGTAAAATATTTTGGATCATTTGGATTCATATTTTGGGAGAAACAAATCCCTTTTTTTCTCAAGGTAATTCTCTACACATTCTTGAAAAGTCGAGATGACACCATGTTGATGCTAAATTTGTAATTGGAGCATGGCTTGTTGATAAATCCAATTCTTTTGCATATTAGCTACGTAGATCTATAAGCCACCATACTCTAAGAGGAATTTAGCCAATTGTAATTAGGATGGGAACACTGAGTATTTGAAGTTGCATGTTTCAACCATAAATAGCAAGTTCCATGTACTAGCTTATGTGGAAAACAATATGTTTTGGACCAATTGTTTCTCACACTACAACATATGAGGGGCATACCAATGCTATTCATACCAATGCTCAGTGCCCCATGTCAGTATGATCATTGGAAATGACTCAATAGAGCATGTTAGTGATACTGAGGGTCACTTGACTGTCAGTATAACTGTTAAAAACGGATCATCGATATATGTGGCAGGCATCGGTATAGGCACTAGTATAAGCGTCAGTATAGGCATCGATATAGGTGTCGGTATAAGTGTCGCTAATTAACTGGAAATTACCGATGCTCATACCGGTGCCTATACCAACTCCTATACCGATGGCGTGTTTTATGAAAATGGGACCCGAGAGTGAAAATTTGACATTTTGCAAGTTTTGAACCGAATAGTGCTCTTGTCGATTTTGCGTGTGAGTTACATTGTGATCTGCATTGTCTTGTGCACACACACAGGTCTCTCTCTCTACACACACATACTCTCTCTAGATCGGTAATCTTGGTAAGTGATGCATGTACTCTTTCACCTTTTCTCTTTCCCTATTTTTTCTATTTTCTAATTTCTCAACAACAATTCCAAAATTTACATTGATATAGGTGATTTTTTTGCTCTCTATTGATAGAGAGTGAGATAGAGAGATGAAAGGGAGCTTGGAAGAGAGAGATCTAGAGAGAAATGAAAGAGAGAGATAAAGAGAGAGAGAGAGAGATGAAAGAGAGAGAAAGAGAGATGAAAGAGAGATGAAAGAGAGATGAAAGAGAGATGAAAGAGAGATAAAAGAGAGAGAGAGAGATGAAAGAGAGAGAAAGAGAGATGAAAGAGAGATGAAAGAGAGATAAAAGAGAGAGAGAATGAGAGAGAGAAAGAGAAATGATAGAAATACATATACACATATAGATGTAAATGATTGTTTTGTTTTTCTTAGAAATAAAGATAGAGAGAGGGAGAGAGAGAGAGAGAGATGAAACAAAGAGAGAAAGAGAGAGAGAGAGAGAGAGAGAATGAGAGAGAGAGAGAAAGAGAAAATATATAGATACATACACACATAGATGTAAATGATTGTTTTATTTTTTATTAGAAATAGAGATAGAGAGAGAGAGAGAAAGAGAGATAGAAAGATAGAGATATGCACATATGCATACACATACTCACATACATATCACATACACACATCCATGCATGCATACACACATATACATACACAGTCACATACATATACACACACTCACATATATACATGCACACTCACACCTACACACACACACTCACATACATATTACATAAACACATGCATATACATACACACACATATGCATACACACATGCATATGCATACATATACACACACACACAACACACACACACATACATATATATATATATATATATATATATATATATATATATATATATATATATATATATATATATATATATATATATATATATATATATATATATATATATATATATATATATATATATATATATATATATATATATATATGTATGTACACACACATAAGACATGTACACATACACATATATATACACATGCATACACATATATACGTGTTTTAGGTCTAGGGTTTTAGGATTAGGGTTTTAGGCTTTTTACACATATACACACATAATACATATACACATACACGTGTATATACACATGCATACACACATATATATGTTTTAGGTCTAGGCCTTTAGGATTAGGGTTTTAGGCTTCTTACACATGCATGCACACATATACACACATAATACATATACACATACACATGTATATACACATGCATACACACACATACGTGTTTTAGGTCTAGGTTTTTAGGATTATGGTTTTAGGATTTTTGCACATGCATGCACACATATACACATATACACACATAATACATATACACATACACATGTATATACACATGCATACACACTATACATGTTTTAGGTCTAGGTCTTTAGGATTAGAGTTTTAGGCTTTACACATGCATGCACACATATACACATATACACACGTAATACATAAACACATATACATATATATACACATGCATACACACATATACACATACACACACATAATACATATACACATACACATATATATACACATGCATACATACATATACATGTTTTATGTCTAGGTCTTTACGATTAGGGTTTTAGGCTTTTTACACATGCATGCACATGTATACACATACACACACAATATAATACATATACACATACACATATATATACACATGCATACACACATAATACATGTTTTAGGTATAGATCTTAAGATTAGGGTTTTAGGCTTTTTACACATGCATACACACATATACACATACACACACATAATACATATACACATACACATATATACACATGCATACACACATACACATATATATACACATGCATACATACATGTTTTAGGTCAAGGTCTTTAAGATTAGGGTTTTAGGCTTTTTACGCATGGATACACACATATACACATACACACACATAATACATATACACATACACATATATATACACATGCATACACACATATACATGTTTTAGGTCTAGGTCTTTAAGATTAGGGTTTTAGGATTTTTACACATATATACTCATATACACAAATAATACATATACACATACACATGCATACACACATATACATGTTTTAGGTCTAGGTCTTTATGATTAGGGTTTTAGGCTTTTTACACATGCATGCACACATATACACATATACGCACATAATACATATAAACATACACATATATGTACACATCTTAGGATTTTAGGTTTTTTACATATATATAATCAAATATATAAAAGAATAGGTTTTATGGTTTTTTAACTAAATTAAATATATATAAGAAAGAAAAATTTTAAATAATTAAGAAAAAATACAATATATATAAAAAATAGGATTTTAGTATTGATAAATAAACATGAAAAGAGCTAGGTTTTAAATATATAAAACTAGGATTTTAGGATTTTTTATTAAATTAAATATGTATAACTAAATATATAAAAAATAGAGTCTTAGGTTTCATATTAATATTTTAATCATATATATATATATATATATATATATATATATATATATATATATATATATATATATATATATATATATATATATATATATATATATATATATATATATATATATATATATATATATGTGTGTGTGTGTGTGTGTGTGTGTGTGTGTGTATAAATTAGAAAAAAGAGTACAATATATAATCAAATATATTTAAAAAATAGGATTTTAATATAGATCAATAAATACGAAAAGATCTAGGGTTTTTTAATATAATTAAATTTGTAACAAAAATAGGATTTTAATATAGTTTTTTAATTAAAATACATATATATAATTAAATATATAAAAATAGGATTTTAGGTTTAATATTAATATTTATGATCATATATATATGTATATATATATATATATATATATATAAGAATGAGGAAAAAAATACAATATATAACCAAATATATATTAAAAATAGGATTTTAATACGGATAAATAAATATGAAAAGTGTTAGTATTTTTCAATTAGATTAAATATATATACTTAAATATACAGCAAATAGGATTTTAATATAGTTTTTAATTAAATTACATTTATATAATTAAATATATGAAAATAAGGTTTTAGGTTTAATATTAGTATGTACTTTGTACAATTGAATACATAAGAAATTATGGTTTTTAATTAAATTAAATATATATAATTAAGTATACATAGAGAGATGATTTTTTGTTCAATAAAAGAAATTTAGGGTTTAAGAATTAAATATCCTAACATGTCCACATGGTATTAGATGGCATTTGTGGATCTTGAGGAGAGAATGGCATGTCTTTGCACTTAGTGCAAGTATCAAATTTATCAAAAATGATGGATTTGTACTCCACATGTTAGAAAAAATGGATCCTTTGATAAAAAGAGACTACAAAACCTATGCTACAATTTGCATGGTCCCCTGGTGAGCAGGTGGACCCAAACGACATTGCACTAATAACATCTAATGGAGAAAAGAGAAGGAAGAGGGAGGTACAAGTACACGGTACTGGTAGCATTACACAGAATGAACACATCGAAGAAATGCTCGAAACATTTTATGAGATGGATGAAGATCACGGTGGTGGAGAAAATTTTGTGGGCTCCATGGACACAGCAGAATTTCCATGATCAGATGCCGACAAAGAATACTAGAACATTTTGAAGACTAGCCCATTTACCACTATACATTGGGTGAAAGATATTTGTACTATGTGCGTCACTCATGATGCCCAATCTTCAATCCATTTATGGACGATCAAATAGTAGTGTCTCTAAATTGTTCAAGTAATTAGATTTGAAATAGACTTTCATTAGTGTATCAAAATAACTTTATTTACTAATATCGTTCTAAATGCTAATCACATGCTTCTTAAAGATCAGTTTCTAGTAGATGGCAATGACATGCCTCCAAGACATGGAGATGCAAAAAAAATTGTACAATCCATTGGAATGGACTACACCAAGGTTCATGCTTGTCTGAATGATTGCATTCTCTTTCTGAACAAGTATGAGCATCTCCACATATGTCCAAAGTGTGGAGCGAACAGGTTTAGAGAAGACATTGTGGGCAAATCAATCCCCGCAAAGGTTCGTCTCCACTTTCCTATCATTCCAAGAATTAAGAGCATGTTGAGATGCAAATCCATAGATGAGTTAATGTCATGGCATGTAAAGAGCACGTCTAAAAATGGTGTAATTGTTGGTGCATTTTACCCAAGCCTACATGCTTTATATGCTTGATATGATGTTCATTTGTAGTCATATGTGTAGACATATGAACACCTCTTGTAAGAGAGTACATTTTATCTCTTGTAATTATAAAAGAAAGAATGGCTTAAGTCATCCAGGATGTAAAAAGTAAATTCGTGGCTTTAACTACCTAAAACCACGAATCCATTAGCTGGGGAATATTTACTAATTCCTAGCATCACTTTTAGGTGAAGTCATTTGAATTCAAACTCAAAACTACCTCCAAAAGTAGTTACAAAAGGAGAAAGAACGAAGTTGCCAAAGTAGTGCTTGATTTGTGCCCCTTTCATGCCTATTTGTAGAGATTCAAGAGCTTAATCCATAGCTCTATCACTCTACTCCCATTGTGCAAATATTCATTGCCAATGTGATTGTAATCATATGTGAATCTATACACTCATCTTTTACTACTTCTCGGATTTGTTCTCTGCTATACTCACTCAGAATAGTAAAATTTAGAAGCTCGTATCTCGGGCTATACGTAACCTTTTTCATAGTTTTAAAGTGCATTGGATATCTCTCTAAGTCTAGTTTATTTCATAAAATCTTATGTCCATTGGATTTACCACTTGTGAGAAATCTGCATTTTACTGCTCATTGGTCTATCTCTGTAGATCCCGAAAATGGCAAGAGTGTTCTAGAGCTTGCCAAAACTTTTTCTCAGTGCTCAGTTGATGAATTGAAGTATTTTAACTTGGATTGGGAAGCTTGCTAAGTTTATTTGCTATGTCCAAAAGAAATTTTTCTAATTCCTACCAGGTTGAGAGCACTATTCATTTTTTCCAATAGGTGTATGTACAAAAATAGCAAGAGTTGGAACATAGTAAAAAGATTCACAAGAATAAGTGAAGATTGGAAGTGGGCCACCGGTATTAGACAGAATGACTCTATCTAGTTTCTTATTCATGGCATCCGAGTCGTGGAACCTTGGAACATTCGAAACCAAGAGGCTTTGGAACAAAGGATTCAAAAAATGGAAACATCTTTGGAAACAAGACACCAACGAGTGGATCAACTTCAAGGATATCACTACAAGAAATAGGGGGGCATAGAGACGCCGCCGAACCGGAAAAAAATGGGAACCATCGCTTATGCGACGCTAGCGTCGCATAAGCGACGGTCCTGTTTTTGACATTTTGATTTTTAGGCGGGGTACGTTGCAGACTCAAGCTTGCGTCGTTTATGCGACGCTAATCTTTGCATCGCAAAGAGAGTCGCTTGCTAGCAATGGTATGTGCGACATGGGCAAATAGGAGAGCGTCGCATATGCGTCGTCCTTTCGAGAGGGTCGCGTAAGCGACACTCTAGAATGTTCAAAAAAAATTTTGATTTCTCCCGGCACATTTGTGCCGAGATGTGGACGAGAGCAAGAGAACGAGAGAGAGAGAGAGAGAGAGAGAGAGAGAGAGAGAGAGAGAGAGAGAGAGAGAGAGAGAGAGAGAGAGAGAGAGAGCGAGAGAGAGAGACCAGGTATGCACACACACACACACTTACACACACATACATATGCATACACACACACATATACACACATAGACACACACACACACATACACATATACACACACACATACACACACAAATACACACACATATACACACATACACACATAATGTTGCATACACACACATATACATACATACACACACACATATACATGCACACACACATATATACATACACACACATATGCATACATAATGCACATGCAAACATACACATACATAATGCATACACATGCACACACATATACACATACACATACACACATACACACATATACACACGCATACACACACATACACACACACATACACACACACATACACACATACACACACATACACACATACACACACATATATGCATACACACACACATAGAGAGACATGCACACACATACACATACATGCATACATATGCATATGCATATGCATACATACATACATACTTACATGCATACACACACATATGCATACACAATGCACATGCATACATACACATACATCATGCATATGCATACATAATGCACATGCATACATACACATACATAATGCATATTCATACATAATGCACATGCATACATACACATACATAATGCATACACACACATATGCATACATAAAGCATACACACACATATGCATACATACATGCATACACATACACACATAGACACATACACACACACACATACATATGCATACACACACATATACACACATAGACACACACACACACATACACATATACACACACACACATACACACACAAATACACACTCGTATACACACATACACACATAATGTTGCATACACACACATATACATACATAAACACACACATATACATGGAGACACACATATATACATACACACACATATGCATACACATACACACATACACACACACATACACACATACACACACATACACACACACACATACACACACATATATGCATACACACACACATAGAGAGACATGCACACACATACACATACATGCATATATATGCATATGCATATGCATACATACATACATACTTACATGCATACACACACATATGCATACATAATGCACATGCATACATACACATACATAATGCATATGCATACATAATGCACATGCATACATACACATACATAATGCATATGCATACATAATGCATATGCATACATAATGCACATGTACATACACATACATAATGCATACACACACATATGCATACATAAAGCATACACACACATACACACACATATGCATACATACATGCATACACACAAACACATAGACACATACACACCCATAGACACATACACACACATAAACAGATCCACACTCATAGACACACACACATACACATAGATGTGCACACACATACACACACACACATAAACATACACATACACACATAGACACATACACACATAATGATGCATTCACACACATACAGATGCATACACACATACAAATGCATACACACATACACACATAATGATGCATTCACACACATACACATGCATTCACACAGGGATACAGGTCTTAAATATGACCTTTCTCCCTGGTATAGAGTACACATACACACACATACACACACACATACACACACACATACACACACACATACACACACACACACATACACACATACACACACATACACACACACATACACACACATACACACACATATATGCATACACACACACACATAGAGAGAGACATGCACACACATACACATACATGCATACATATGCATATGCATATGCATACATACATACATACACACATGGATACACATACACATGCATTCACACAGGGATACATGTCTTAAATATGACCTTTCTCCCTGGTATAGAGTACACATATTTAGGCAGTCATGTAGTTGTGCATGACAACGAGATAATGCAGTGTCCTGTTTGCAATAAATGGTTAACATATTGCCATACGGGAATTGTCCCAAGTCTTTGCTATAAAAAAGGGACTCAAACTGCTCTTCAGTTCCTAACAACGAGTCTATGTGTGTCTATGTGTAAACCCACAACCTATCTACTGACACTCAACGTGTTTCTCATGAAAAGAGATATAAGCTTATCTATGTGTATGTGTGTGTCTATGTGTAAACCCACAACCTATCTACTGACACTCAACGAGTTTCTCATGAAGAGAGATATAAGCTTATCTGTCTGCACATGATTTAACTCAAATAGAATTTTCTCCTATGAATAATTCACATAATTCACTGCTAATGCTCCCTTGTATATGCTTCTCCTTTGTTGATGGACCCACGTTGTAAACCCACAAACTGTCTACTGACACTCAACTAGTTTCTCATGAAAAGAGATATAAGCTTATCTGTCTGCACATGATTTAACTCAAATAGGTTTTTCTCCTGTGAATAATTCACATAATTCACTGCTAATGCTCCCTTGTATATGCTTCTCCTTTGTTGATGGGCCCACGTTGTAAACCCACAACCTTTCTACTGACACTCAACGATTTTCTAATGAAAAGAGATATAAGCTTATCTGTCCGCACATGAAATAACTCAAGTAGGTTTTTCTCCTGTGAATAATTCACATAATTCGCTGCTAATGCTCCCTTGTATATGCTTCTCCTTTGTTGATGGGCCCACGTTGTAAACCCACAACCTGTCTACTAACACTCAACGAGTTTCTCATGAAAAGAGATATAAGCTTATCTGTCTGCACATGAATTAACTGATCACATAGGTTTTTCTCCTGTGAATAATTGACATTATTCGCTGCTAATGCTCCCTTGTATATGCTTCTCCTTTGTTGATGGACCCACGTTGTAAACCCACAAACTGTCTACTGACACTCAATGAGTTTCTTATGAAAAGAGATATAAGCTTATCTGTCTGCACATGATTTAACTCAAAGAGGATTTTCTCGTGTGAATAATTCACATAATTCGCTGCTTATGCTCCCTTGTATATGCTTCTCCTTTTTTGATGGGCCCACGTTGTAAACCCACAACCTTTCTACTGACACTCAACGATTTTCTAATGAAAAGAGATATAAGCTTATCTGTCCGCACATGAATTAACTCAAATAGGTTTTTCTCTTGTGAATAATTCACATAATTCGCTGCTAATGCTCCCTTGTATATGCTTCTCCTTTGTTGATGGGCCCACATTGTAAACCCACAACCTGTCTACTGACACTCAACGAGTTTCTCATGAAAATAGATATAAGCTTATCTGTCCGCACATGAATTAACTGATCAAATAGGTTTTTCTCCTATGAATAATTGACATAATTCGCTGCTAATGCTCCCTTGTATATTCTTCTCCTTTGTTGATGGACCCACGTTGTAAACCCACAACCTGTCTACTGACACTCAACGAGCCTACATGAAAAGAGATATAAGCTTATCTGTCGCACATGAATTAACTCAAATAGGATTTTCTCTTGTGAATAATTCACATAATTCGCTACTAATGCTCCCTTGTATATGCTTTCGGTCAATGGTGCACACTGACATTTTACCCGTATGCGTGCCTACATGTAAACAAAACCTCATTACACCTCAGACAGTGATCTAATGTAATATCAGAGATTATTAAATCTAAGCAAAGAACCTGAGCTGAAAAACATGTCTTCTGCTTCCCATCAGTCCAGGCATATGGATTGATGTTCATCTCTCCATAGCTATCTACCTCAGAAATACCATGCAACTTTTTATCAATGTAATTAAACAAAAATAGTGGCATCCCTGGTCGGACATTCTTTACATAGATGATATGAGAAGCTCGAAGGCCTGGACATGCACAAAAGCTAATGATCAAGCTATTGTTCATGCATATGGTTTAAAGGGAGAGACGTATATCTGTGATAGAAAGTAAGAGGTGGTATAAAGTATACCAAACAGAAGCTGTGTGACGCATTCATTGTAAGTCGCATGGTCACAGCCAAAAATCACAGCAGCAAGCTCCTCCGTCGGAAGGTTCAAGAACGGGAGCGGTGATGAAGGAGAATGGCTAGCCCAAGAAGAAGGAGAATGAAGGCCTTTGTATGTTTCGGTCTTACGTCCAGCTCCCATGACAGAAGCACTCTGCTGGCGATGAGACTTGTAAGAGTAATTTTAGAGTTTGTTGGAAAACGTTAATTACAAATTTATGTAATGAGATCATATGCTACATGTGTATTAATTACAATAATACTTTCATAATAATATTTTTTATGAATGAAGGCATTCTGTCGGTAGAATATTGACACCAATGGATGAAGATATGAAAGATATTGACACCAGCATTCACGAGTTCACTGTCAAGGATGTACTTGACAATGATGTGGATAGCAATCTGTGGAGCATGCGCAAGAGCAAGGCTAAGTGGTTCAGGATCTTGGGTGTTCTATTGGGTATGATCGCCGTTGGGAGGTGGTTTTCTGATATTTGCAGATGGAAGAACCCTATCACCACAGTTCTTGTCCATTTCCTCTTCGCTGCTAATGCTCCCTTGTATATGCTTTCTGACAATGGTGCACACTGACATCTCACCCGTATGCGTGCCTACATGTAAACAAAACCTCATTACACCTCAAACAGTGATCTAATGTAATATCAGAGTTTATTAAATCTAAGCAAAGAACCTGAGCTGAAAAACGTGTCTTCTGCTTCCCATCAGTCCAGGCATATGGATTGATGTTCATCTCTCCATAGCTATCTACCTCAGAAATACCATGCAACTTTTTATCAATGTAATTAAACAAAAATAGTGGCATCCCTGGTCGGACATTCTTTACATAGATGATATGAGAAGCTCGAAGGCCTGGACATGCACAAAAGCTAATGATCAAGCTATTGTTCATGCATATGGTTTAAAGGGAGAGACGTATATCTGTGATAGAAAGTAAGAGGTGGTATAAAGTATACCAAACAGAAGCTGTGTGAGGCATTCATTGTAAGTCGCATGGTCACAGCCAAAAATCACAGCAGCAAGCTCCTCCGCTGGAAGGTTCAAGAACGGGAGCGGTGATGAAGGAGAATGGCTAGCCCAAGAGGAAGGAGAATGAAGGCCTTTGTATGTTTCGGTCTTACGTCCAGCTCCCATCACAGAAGCACTTTGCTGGCGATGAGACTTGTAAGATTAATTTTAGAGTTTGTTGGAAAACGTTAGTTACAAATTTATGTAATGAGATCAAATGCTACGTGTGTATTAATTACAATAATACTTTCATAATAATATTTTTTATGAATGAAGGCATTCTGTCGGTAGAATATTGACACCAATGGATGAAGATATGAAAGATATTGACACCAGCATTCACGAGTTCACTGTCAAGGATGTAGTTGACAATGATGTGGATAGCAATCTGTGGAGCATGTGCAAGAGCAAGGCTAAGTGGTTCAGGATCTTGGGTGTTCTGTCGGGTATGATCGTCGTTGGGAGGTGGTTTTCTGATATTTGCAGATGGAAGAACCCTATCACCACAGTTCTCGTCCATTTCCTCTTCCTCTACATGTTCCTGATCGGAGCTTGGCATTACAAATTTTGCCCACGCCTACCACCCCATATGGATCCTTGTCTCTCACATGTAGAGGCTGCCGAACCTGATGAGCTAGACGAGGAGTTCAACAATAGATCCCAAGGTGAATAAATGAAGAGAGTTCTTGTACCTTTCGCTATTGTGCATGTCGATGATTCCAAGGGTGAATTAATGAAGAGAGTTCTTGAATATCAAACATCATATTCATACTAGCTAATGACACCCAATATGTTGTTTTTTTTTTATTTCAATATTTTTAAAAATTCTCTTTGGAGTTCTCCAAATATCATGTCACCTATATCCATGTAAGCAACTACTCATGAATTATGAACCACTCTAGTAAATTGTGGATGATTGAAATCTTAACCAATAATATCGCAATAAATATACCGATGCAAAGTTGCATGTATGTAGTGTTGTTTTCTCCTTTCTTTCGTTCATGTTGTATTCTTAAGATGTAGATATATAGATGTTGGCAAACTTGAACTTCTATAACATTTCAAGAACAAGAGTCAACAATTAGGAGAACAAGAGAGAGAGTCAACAAAGAGAGAGAGAGACAGAGAGAGAATTCAAAGCGAAAAAGATGTAGAAAGAGAGAAACAGAGACCTGCATATACTTGCTTTAGCTCGTAAGCGCAGCGCAACTGCGAACGTTGGAGAGCTCTTCGATCAGATGCGTGAAAATGCCGATCGAAGAGCCTCCAACGTTTTAATTTTTTTCCGTCAACAGACCGTCATGTAAGCGATGCTAGTGCGTCGCATAAACGACGTCAAAAAAGCATCACTTATGCGACGTAAAAAGCATCGCTTAAGCGACGCTATTTGGAACCGTCGTGTTAGCGATGCTACAGGCGAGCGTCGCAGGTCCCATCGTAGTTCAAGTCGCAAAACGCGTCGTTAACTTCGTCGTTTAATCGACGGTCCACGCGTGACGCTCATTACGATGCATTTTGCAATTTTATAGCGACGAATTTGTGTCGCCTTAACCGTTGCTATACGCCTGTATTCCTTGTAGTGTATTGACCCTAGCGTCAATATCACTTATGAAGAATGGAATACTTTGCAAAGCAGACATCTTGCTTGGGACCGCTCTAAAATTCGTCTTCTCATGGGGCATAACATGTCGAGCCCGCTTGGTCTCAGATGGCACAATGGTAATTGCTTAACAAAAATCCCCAACATCAAAGAAAACATTGATTATCAGGTTAACCTCAACATGAAGTCATGCCTATCGTGGATGTGGCTGCGGTGGGACATGAAGTTCATGGCTATCTGGCACCCTCTCATAGAAATCAAAAAATCTATCCTCTTGTGGTAAAGTCTTCATCGTGGAATCTGGACCAACCTAAAGGCTAGCAAAATTTGTGGGGTGTCTCCCTGGTGCAAGCGATGCTACCGGTCCATTGAAGATGTTTCTCACATCTTCTTTACTTGTCGCAACTCCAGCAGGCTTTGATAGACTGTTGAAAACAAAATTAGACTTCAGAAACATATCAGTTGGAAACAAGCTCTGTTGGGAGAAGCGATCGATTGCTCCGCGACTCTCTGGAGCGCCATGAGAGGGGAGATCCTATGGAAGATTTGGCGGGAAAGATGTGCTTATAACTTTGGTGACTCCGCTAAGGAGTGGTCGATTGAGAAATCGTTGTTCCTCCTCGGCAAAGGAATCACCAACTGTAAGAAGTCCCCTCCCTTCAAGCATCATCAAAGTGCTCCTTCTAATCAACAACAAGCTTAAACCCAAGTGGGCCCCGCATGAGGGGGATGAGAGGGTGATTAACCTTCTTTGTAATGCCATCTAAACACTATAAAAGTTACCCATCCTTTTTGAGATTCGGAGGATCCCGTGGGCACTAGGCCCCTTCACTTGTAGTTTTCTTTTAATTAATACAAGTCTGGGAGAGTAGGCCAAGGCCGAACTTCCTTTATTAAAAAAAAAAACTCCAAACATTAACCTTAAGCTCAAAAGTGCATATGACGATCATACACGAACTTTTTGTAGAAGATCCTAACTTCAAACATTTACTTATTCTCAAAAGTGCATCTAAAGATCATGCAAAAGCTTGCTGTTGATCTCCTCTTTGAGAATGGCACCAAAAAATGCCTTTGCCTTGAAACATAAAGATTAACACTTAAAATTTTTGACATCGAGAAGACAAGAAAGAGTATAGCCAACGATTTATGGAGGACAAGATGGATATGTATAAGGACAAGAGTACCACGATAATTATCATCATTACCATAGTTTGACAAATTTCTATCTACATAAAATGATGTATCCCTAGCTTTGGAATAAAATAGGATTACATATCCCTATAGAAAACCATACACATAGAGAGCAATCACAAAATCATGCAAATACTTATGTAATGGTGGAAAATCCTCAATTACAACTTCGAGAATAAGGAAGAAAATCAACATCTTCAATCATATGTAGAAGATCATTCAAACTCAAGGAAACGTATAAAAGAGAATAGAACACAAATTTTCATATAACAATTCTCCATACTATTACCGAAAAGTACAATGATCCACAAGCTCAAGCTCTAAGCTCTCCTTACATGTGAAGGGGATGACATTTTATAGTGGATTCCCTCATGTACCTACTTTTTACAAAAAATATTCACAAAGGATGAGAGACTCTTTTTGATATTATTAAGTCCACACTACTTAGCTAAATTTTAAATCACAAAATCAAATTGTTACCCCTTATAACTTTTCTTATTAACACCATAGTTTCTTGCTCACACACAATTAAAGGTAAGTAGCAAAAAGAAAGCAATGCATGTGTGCATCTTTTGTGAAGAAGTTGCTAGTGATTCTCATGCCTCTTCAATATATTTGAACATCGGAAAGTTTAAGATTGTTTGGGATGAGAAACATAAAGAGATTCACAAGGGTCTCAAAGGGGGAAAGACCCAAGCCAAAGAATGTGACATCTTGCATCTTCTTTTATAATGATATCTACCTCAAGGCATCTTGCAATCTTATGCATTCTAAATATATTCAAGAGTTGGGAGGACTAGAACTTTTGTAGGAGCTAGGGTGAACATGTCATGAGACAGCTTCAATACCCTAACCACCATAGCTACATCATGCAGGACGGATGAGCTTACATGGACCATGTTGTTGAGAAATCAAGACATTTTGTTCGCGTGATCTCCTGATTATATCTCAATATGACAAGAGTAAAGAAAAAGAAATCTGAAAGGTGGAAAATGAACATAATGGCAGTACAGCTGAGGCCTTGACAATATGTGCTTTTGGACTCCAACTTTTCAAGATGTCACACTTACGTGCAGAACTTTTTAGTCGATGGGGCCAAAAGCTCCTTTCATTTTCTTCATGTCCCTTTCGTCCTTGCAATTGTCACAAACTCCTGCATAATCTTTGCATGTGTCTTACAGAGAGAAAGCCGGAGGCTACAAGAAGGTAAGGCCGCCCCCATTTTTCCTATGCATGACATCTCATACTTTGAATGGTAAACATGGACCTGTTCGAGCTTGTCTGCTTGGTAATGTTATGATGGTATCCAGATTTTTGATCCAAAGGAGAATATAATTGACCACATTCAATGAAGGAAAGCTTATGCTGCAGAATGAATGGATCTTGGTTAGTATCTATTTGAGCCATCTCTATCCAGGATGTGAGTAGACCATCATAATTGTGCACATGATTCTGTTGAGTGGTGATATTTCAATGAGTAGTGCGGTCTTGTCCAAGCTCGCGTAGCCAAGTGGTTTGATGCCTTGAGTCTCGGGAGAAAGTCTCGGGAGAAAGTCTCGAGATCAAGTCTTGGTTAGACATGTATCTATGAATTTCTCAGAGATGGTCCTCTACCTTACGAGGTCTACCTTACGAGGTTGGGTGAGTGAGTGTTTTCTCAATTCATTGTACTCTCAAAAAAATGAGTAGTACGGTCATGTCTTCATGGGCGAGGCCATAGATTTATGCAAGCAGAACATCCACGAAGAGACCTCCCCAATGCTTTTTTCATTGAGATCTGTACTATTCACCTGTTCAAGGAGGAAATGTGACATATCTGCATACAAAAGGTGCTTGAAAGGTAGAAACGGCACGGAAGATAGAGAGAGGATGAGCTATGAAGTTGATCAGGCTGTTATTCCGTTCTAGTCTGCTGTTTTCCTTCTCCCTGCTTAATCTCTGGCTTCTCCTTCAGGCTAGTTGCCATGCCTTGGTCTGTACAGAGTTGAGCATTGCCAAATTCCCCGCCGGAAAATATAACAGTTGCAGCCTCACAACCATCGCACTCCTACACACAGACATTGATGGGAGCCTTGCCCTCAAGCTTTCATGGCGGCAGCAGACGGTAGGCCTCTACAGCGCCGACGGCTGGTCTCGATGGACCTCCGGCATATCATTTTTAAGAACCATAGTCCTTCATTTGGGCAGGAATGGATACCTGATCATGGGCAATGGAGAGCTCATTATTTGGAAAAGCCAATCCCACGGAATTCGTGTGACATCGGTGGAGCTTCTCGAACCTGGTGAGAGAATGGTAATATATGAGAGAGGAGACCACCATTGTTGGGGTTCGCAGAGGCGAAGCAAAAAGGGTATAAATAGAGTAGCCAAACGGAGCAGCAATGGATTGAGGAGAACAATACTACAGCTAAATAGTGAAGCAAATTCCACAGAGACGGAAGCTAATGCCATGTCCGACTCTTCTCCAAGTTCGAATGATCCATATGATTCAACAAAGAAAATTCTGGCGGTAGAGATCGTAGTTCCTGTATTGGGCTTCCTTCTTCTCTTGATTTTGTTTTTAGGTTTGGCAAAAGTTATCCGCAGAAGAGGATTGAAAGTTCAGAGGTCCATGAACTTTTTATGGAAGACAAGGCCTACAGACGTGGAAGCGCAGATAAACTCAAGGATACAAGAGGATGAGGTTATGTTGGAAGGCCTGGGACCGGGACTCCCTCCCCGGTTCACATATGCAGAAATGGAAGAGGCGACGGGGGGTTTCAGGAAAAAGCTAGGTGAAGGCGGCTACGGAGCTGTGTATGAAGGGACAATACGTTGTTCGGGAGCGAGGGTCGCGGTTAAGGTGTTCCTGGATACTGCAAGCGCGACATGTCGGATGGGGTTCTGCAAGGAGGTGATGTCGATAGGAGAGAAGAAGCATCATAATTTGGTGCAGCTGAAGGGATTCTGCGTGGAGGATGAGCACAGAATGCTGGTATACGAGCTCATGGAGAATGGGTCGTTGAATAAAGCTCTCTTTGGGAGAAAAGTGAGCACAGAAGACAGGCAGTCGAAGGACCAAGAGCGATGGGAGGAGCCGCTGCAGGAAAGCCAATTGACCTGGAAGAGAAGGAGAAGCATCATCCTGGATACGGCGAAGGCCCTGGCTTTCCTTCATAAGGACGACAATGAGGGAGGGGCTGTCATTCATTGTGACCTGAAACCGGAGAACATCCTGCTGAATGAGAGCTGGGTGGCCAAGGTATCCGACTTCGGGCTGGCCAAGCTCCACTGGGCGGGTTGCGGTGGCGGCAGCCACCATTCGCCATCTGATACCCATACAGGTGGTGGCGGAGGATCCTCCGCCACTTGGGACGCCACCTGCCTTATGACATCTAAGGGCGTGCGTGGCACTCTTGGCTATGTCGCGCCAGAGTTGCTGCGGTTAGAGGAAAACGAGTCCAACCCCATTACAGCCGCCTCCGACGTCTACAGTTTCGGCGTGGTACTGTTGGAGATTGTCGCAGGGCGCCGCTCGATGGTGCGTGGCCTTCCCTTCCTACCAGGCCTCGCATTCGACATGCTTGAGAAAGAGGCCGACCTCTCTGCTCTGCTGGACTCCGGTCTTCTGCAAGGTACGCTTCTTCGTGTTCTCCATGTTCTTCCTTCGTCCATGGAATTCTTGTAAAGAAAAACCAAATCATGAGGTAACACAGACTCCCTTATGAAATACTTCAAGGCATAGGACGATAACCTTGATTGGTGGAGCATTGACCATCAACTTCTTGGTCTAGGGTTCAAGTTTTTGGTCTGAGTTCAACTCTTGTTCTAGAGTTCAAATATGACTTCTAAGGCATTGGAAGCCAAAAAAGAGTGGGATTTCAATCACTAAGGTCTACATGTAGAGAAAAAGTTCATAAGTGAAATGAAGAGAGCATAAAAAAAAGCAATAAGATGTGAACAATAAATTCAGAATTTCGTGAAGGACTTTCAATCATGGAGCAAACCCGAACTACATAGAAAGACCAAGGTTGTCGATGATCTTAGGGAAGCACAGATCGAGGGGGTCAAGGCCATAAATCATGGTAAAAACATTGCAAAGAGTAAGGTGAATTGGCTTCTCAAGCCTCCTAAGCTTTCTTTTAGGGCTATTTTTTTTGGGAAAGGCTTCGAAATATGGTCAAACCACACACACCCAAAAAAGATATTTTGTTACAAGTGAATAAATATTATGTAACTCTAGAATCTGAACGGAATCATAAAACCATATTATTTTCAGACACTTATTTCGATTACTGCGTTATAACCCATACTAATATCATCTTCATACTTAGGTTGAAAATCGGTATCCATTATGACATGGTTGCTGCATTTTCTGTTATCTAAAGAAATTTTTATGGTTCTTCCAAATGCATCAACTACACATGAAGAAGAAGATGGTATGTACATCTACGCTGCAAACATATATGTTTACTGTCCAAAAACATGAAACACTTGATGTTTCTCTCTATTTTTTTTTTGAGAGAGTACAATGAATTGGAAAGACACACACACCCGACCTCGTAAGGTAGAGGCATTCATCTTGGGGAACTCATGGACACCCATCTTTGGGAACTCATGGATATGTCCAGCCTGGATTTGAACTTAAGACTTCCTCCCAGAGATTCAAAGCATCAACCACTAGGCTATGCAGGCTTGGACTATCATGTGATTGTTATAGGCAACATAGATTTTAAATTGCCCATGCTCTCTCAAGATTTGCAGAGATTTGCAGAGGGAAGCATGATTGCTATTAAGCATGTCTGTAACACTGGGTTTACCTTGCCTTGCATAGAAAAGCATGTTACTACATTGTAAAGGGAAAATAATGAAGAACACATTAACATAAGCTCTTCAAAACAGTTGTTCGCCTTCGAAGTACCAAAGAATCAGTTGTTCGCCTTCGAAGTACCAAAGAATTGTCAAAATATGTCATTCTGGCATGAGCCTACACAAGATGTTCATTATTCTTGTTCACTTCATCATCATGTTCATTTGATTAGATTATTGCACTGCACATAGAATTGCAACCATGTTTACTACCATTGTAACATAATACACAGTAAGAGGAGCAACTCTTTTTGTTGTGTTTATCACTATCAATACTATGATTATTCTACTTTTTGTTGTAGAAAATTGTCATTCTTTTGGGTACATAGACGACTACAAATTTGTTCACCTGTTGCCGATGTCTCTTTGGTATTTATTTAGGTTAGCTTTTGTAATGCTGCTTTAATGTAATTTATTTAAAGCTTTTGAGTAGTGCTTTGTGATTTGAGAGAGAGAGAGAGAGAGAGAGATAGACACAGAGAGAGAGAGAGAGAGAGGTTGTAAACTTGATAGTAATTACATTTTCTGGAACAGATACTAGTCCTAATGCTGCAGCTCTACAAAGGGAAGACCTGGAAGATATAAGAAATGTGGTGAAAATAGGTCTATGGTGCTTGCAAGAGGACATTACACTGAGACCCACCATGCACAAGGTGGTCGACATGCTCACAGATAGGAGTTCAGTATCCATGCCGCCATTCTGTAGTTATTTCGAAGGATCATCTCATTTCTTTGATGAAGTGGATTCTTCTGTACCAAATCCTATGTTCAGCTCTTGTGTGGTGCCTTCAAGTGATAAAGAGCAAGGAAATTCCGTGCTTACAAGCTATGAACAAACTTCCTGGCAGACATCTATCCTTTCTGGCCGCTAAATCATCTACCAAGTATAAGAATTTTCTGGCCGCCAAATCATCTACCAAGTATAGATAGATAGATGGATATAAGAATTTTCTTAATTAGACCAGCCTCCATTTTTCCCACTTTGCACTGTGGATCCATGTCTCATAATATAGAAGAGATTACTTTGTAGTATGCTGAACGGAAACAGATGCAGATGAAAACCAAAGTAGAGTTCAGATCCAATGTTCATGTTCCTTTTCTGGAACTTGTCAAACTGCGTGTCAATGTCTATCCCTTGTTCCTTCGATAGAAGATACAAGACGGAATTATTGGGCTCTGGAAGTGAAGCTTTGCCCTCTTTCATATGCTGACCTCACTCTTCCTTGATTTTCACCCCTCTTTTTTGCATTTCTTTCATTGTACTTTCTTGATTTCTGGTCAACTTTCACAAGGGATAATATCTTCAAAGACCATAATTTTGGCATCATGGTATAATTCTCGGAACCCTATGCCAACGTTTTCATTAACATTCTGGGTGTAAAAAGAAGTGATTAGGTACATCTCAACTTAATTTCACATGAATGCTCACCTAAAGGAAGATCTCATCGATAGTATATGGCACCAAAATTTTGAAGATGTATACAATATAGATAATGATAAAGAATGGATCTCCATAATAGAGCACAAGTGCTACGTTTTGAATGACTCACAAAGAGAAGGAAATATAACTTAATATGTTGGACCGACATTATATTTATTTCAAGGATTCTTTTGTTCTTTAACTTTTGCAAGTAGCTCTCCATTCGTGTCCATCAACTTGGGCCATTACTAATGCTTTTAGTGTCATATGATTTAGTTACACTACAAGAAGCGACTCTCTCTAGCAATGGTTGATGCAACCTAATTTTGTCGCTTCATGTTTGTGCATTTTGTCACATAGAGCGTCAAGCGAACACCGTCAATTAAAGAATGCCAATATCAGCATTAATTATGAGGCTTTTTAACGATGGGTATTGGAGCGTCGCACATGCCATGGCATCACATATGCAATGCTATGTGATGGTTATGAATCGTCTTATATGCAACACTACTAAATGTCTCATATGCGACACTTATGAAGAGTCGCATCTGTGATGTTCATTCAAATTGCATGTACGACACTTATGAAAAGTTGCATATATGACCATTTAACATCGCTTATGCGATGCTTGGTTTTTATCATAATAAAAAAAGCATATCACTCTTCGATTATCATTTTACGTGAGTCTGGTCAAAGAGCGAACCAACATTCATGTGTGCTATGCTTATGAGCTCGAGCTCTCTCTTAGTCTTTGCCATGGCATGTATCAAAGACCACGATTGGAATGTATTGAACATGAGGTAGATTATGGTATTTTTGAGCATGCACCACCACTTGATCGACATGATAATGCTTGGGTATGTATTGATTCCATAAATTAAAATATCATTATTTTAATTTAAAATCATATATGGAAAATAAAATTATACTAAATATACACGAATATTTACTCAATGATGATGATGATTCTCCTATTAATAATGCTAATATTCCTTCTTCACGTCATGGACATTCCCTTTATCAATTACAAGGCGAGGTTTCTAGAAATCCTCTATTGATGACATGATTGCTCCTACGTCATCTACATTTATATGTGCATGAGTGCATCTCCATTTTGTATCTAGAAGGCACTCCATTTCTAGTTTATTTCCATTTTATATTGTATCTCTGTTGTATTTGGGTACCTTGACATTTGCTTCTACCATTGTATTCATTCTCCTTGGAGGGGAGTTATCCCACATGAGATGTACTTTGGAGATCCCCTCCCAAATCTATATAAGTAGGGCCTCTCCCCCCATTTGTACTTGGTTAGAAGTTTGAGGAGCCTACTCCATGCTCTTGGCAAGCTCATTTCTAATCCACATGAGTTTACCCATTTCATGGTCTACTCATTTTGAGTCTCACACACTCTTTCTTTTATGAGTACACTCTTCTTTTCATTTTGCTTCTGTGCATGTACTCTCTACATAGTATCAGAGCACTAGGTGGAGGCCTTGGTGGTTCATTTGACGATGGTTTTGGTGGTGGTGGTGCTTAGAGTTTCGGTGGTGTGGCTCTCTCCTCATTGAGGGAAGCTTCTTTTCACCATCATTTCATACTCTTTTGGGTTATACTTTGCCCATTTGCCCACCCTCCCACCCTTCCAACTTATTGAGCTATTATTAATGAGTGTGTAACGCTCACTCCATGATAAGGAGTTTTCCAATGTAAGAAGCATCCAACATTGTCATTGTGAATAGCTACAGAAATGGCAAACGCAAATGGAATGAGTCAGCTTATGAGTGATAAGCTGGATAAGAACAACTTCCATGCTTAGAGATTCAAGATGATGAATTTCCTGATTTGCTAGAGCATCCATGGTGATTGACATAAGTCGAATACATGACAATATAACAAAGAATACACAGAGCGCAGGTACACAATAGCGAAAAAGATGACGAAGATCTTGGTTAAGTAAGCATGTAGGATGGAAGTGTGGGTAGAAAACGCAATCATCACCAGTGGAGGGAAACAGACATGCATAATGATGACATTCGCGCATTAAGGAATTCCCAAACATGGAGTGCAGCACCTAATCATGGATAATTAATCAAAACAAGAAGTTTATGGTCAAACAGTCAACCAAAATGTGTGTAATGTAAACAGTGGTCAAGAGACAAAACAAACATAAGCCAGATGAATAGAAATAATACTATGTTAAGATGTAGTAGACGATGGACGATACGGACAAAGTTTCGACCCATTGATGGGTTTAAGAAGAAGAGTACCAGTTAAAGTGGATAACCTGAAAGTAGCTGGTCCAACCTACTCTTCAATACGGTAGGGACCGAACCAACGAAGCTTGAACTTGCTAGCTGAACGATTAGACTTAGCATTGTAGAAAGAACTAATTGTGCTTTGGTAAAGACGGGAGTCCTGAGGAATCGATCATGGTCTTAGCTTGTCGTAGTTTCACTTCTTGAAGCACCAGAAAACTTTCAAGATGTTGTTCGTCCAAAGACCACAACACATCCAACCGGAAAGGAAAGGACTCTTCACGTAATAACTTATGCCATATAATACAACTGTCCCACAATTATCCAAAATTGATGACTATACATGGCCAGTTTACGGAGAAGAGAAGTGGAAGTATTAGTTGGGTAACATCCACTGGTTAGAAAAATCATAAGGGTATAATAGTACAACGATGCCGCAGGGAGCACCTGGGAATCATCCGGAACCAAATCAGTCACATACATAGCGGGAGTGGTATCATCAATACCATCGGGGAGTTCACCAGAATCAAGTCAAGACAGAAAATCAGCAAGAGCATGCGCTGATCCCAGATGATGTACAACCTCATAATCAAATTCTTGCAGCAACAACACCCACTTGGCTAATCTGCCCCCTAAATGTTGCTGGCATACAAGATAAACCAGAGCCGCATGATCCACATGAAAGGTAAATGAACATCCCAGTAAATAGTGCCAAAATTTTTTCATCGAATAAAACTAAACCCAGACATTCTCATTTAGTTACAGAATAATTTTTTTTAGCAGCAGCTAATCGTTGACAAGCATAATAAATAGGGCAAAACCAGTTGTCGTGTTGTTGCATTAACACACTGTCGATTGCTATGTTAGATGCATCCACAAAAACATGGAACGAGAGTCGCCAGTCCGGTGCTTGCAGAATAGGAGCCTGGGTTAAGAGTGTTTTCAGACGATCAAATGAAAGTTGGCATTCCTCAGTCCACACAAACTATCAAGGATTGTTAGTAATCAGCCGATTCAGTGGTATAGCTACATGAGCGAGCCACCGAAGATGTCGTCCATGCTAGCATATTTGTCCAAGGAATCTCATAACTTCCTTTGGTTTCCTAGGGGCAGGTGCATTCAACACTGCTTTGACTTTATCAGAGTCCACTTGAATGCCTTGTTGCAAAATAATATGAACAAGAACTTCACCACAAGAAATTGAAAAGATCGATTTGTTGAGATTTAAGCACAAATGGAACTTTGGACACTTAGAAAAGCAGTAATGTAGGTGATATAGGTGAGCTCATGCATCATCAAATAACGAAAAATCATCCAAATACACCCGCATAAACGTAGTTAAGTGGGGAGAAAAGATTTCCTATATGCATCATTGAAAGGTACTCGGAGCATTGCGGAGACCAAACCACATCACTTTTCAAGCATCTATGCCCCAATTCGTAATAAACGCAGTCATTAGAATATCCATTTCAGCCATGCGCAACCATCCAAAAAGGAATACATTTCTTGTCCAGCAACATCATCTAGCATCATGTCCAAAAAGGGAAGTGGAAAGGGATCAGGCACCGTCGCTGCATTCAACTTTCGGTAATCGACGCAAATACACAATTGCTTGTTTTTCTTTAGGACAATGAAAATAGGAGAGATCCATTCAGCATGCTCAATGGGAAAAATAAAGCCTACTTTCAACAATCGACCCAATTCAGCTTTCACTTGAGCAACATAGTTGGGATTCATTCGGTAACTAGGTTGTTTAATTGGCCACGCATCCGATTTCAACATCATCGGGTGTTGATAGATGCGAGGGTCCAATCCTTTCATATCGGGATAATCCCACGCGAATACATCAGCGAATTCTCTCAGCAACTATAGTAAATCATTTTGAAAATTTTCTGGAAGCCAAGTCTTAAGCTTAACCAATTGCGGATTAGCCTCATTTCCCAAGTTACAAGTGATTAGTTGATCTTCCGGTACATAAAACTATCAGCATGGAGATATCCTCAGATGGATTGAATAATTTTTATAGATTTGTGGCATTCAAGAATTGATCCGTAACTAGATCCACTCCTTTGGTAAGCGGAACTACTGTACAAGCGGCTGGAGTCCAATTATCCACAATGGCTTGTAAATCAATTGTACCCAGTGCTAGCAAATCCTGGTTAGCATTTAGGAAAGTTTCTTCTTCATCATCTGAAAGTCCATCCAACATATGCACGGGTTCAGCCACGTAAGGTCGCACATGAAGGTCACAAGGCTTCATCTCGTCCAAGGGTACCACATTTCTGATGATTGCTTTTGAAAATAAGTTCATGTGCAGACCAATCCTGTAACACTTTTGCTTGTTTCAACCAAGGCCTCCCGAATAGTAAGTTGTAATCCAGACTTGATTCAGGTAATTCCAAAACAACAAAAGTCATTTTGAACACCACTCCCTGTAGGGTAATGGGTATATCACTCACCGAACCCACTGGATGTACCCTAGATTGATCAGCCATTCTTATAAGAAACTGGATGGGTTCAATCTGAATCCATCCTTACGAAGACTGACCAACACCCAAATCAACCATAAGGCATCTGAGCGAGACACACTCAACAATAGTTGTGAAAGCTACCCTATACTTAGCCTCAAAACTAGAAGTGGCCACAGTAGGTTGCTTCTTGCTCAACCAAGATTTACATGAGCTACCAAGCATGAAGCAAAATCCACTAATGGACACACGAGTGTAATAGCAACCAGCCTAGTGTGAGTACAAGCATGCAAATCTGGCAGTAGTGATCCCCCTTGGGATAAAACAACCCAAGTAGCCGAGTACCACTCAAGTAGTGAAAGATGCGCTTAACCGCCTGCCAATGCTTGACACCTGGGCAATGCATAAACCTGCTCATCTGTGAGACAACAAACTGAATATCTGGCTGAGTAATGCATAAGTAAATCAGGCATCCAAGAGCCTGCTGATAGAGGACATCATCAAATGCGTCTCCAACATCATGAAGACTCAATCGTAAACCTATCTCCAAAGGAGTGGCAATAGGCTTACAATCTTTAAGGCCAAAACGCTGCAATAATGTGTCAATATATTTCGTTTGACATAAAGCCATTCCACCATCAACTTGCATAAACTGAATGCCCAAATAGTGATGAAAATGCCCCAAATCAGACATCTCAAATAAGGCATGCAAATCAGCCTTAAAATCAGCAATATGCTTCTCAATAGGACCAGTGAGCAACATGTCATCAACATAGACAACAATGATCAAAAGCACATCATGAGCATGCTTAACATATAATGTGCTTTTAGTTGGACTATTCTCAAAACCATGTGCAATCAGATAGGCATGTATCTTCTCATACCAAGCACATGGTGCTTGCTTTAAACCATATAATGCCTTTTTTAACCTACACACTTGGTTTTCATGCCCTTTTTGCACAAAGCCATGGGGCTGAAAAACATACACTTCTTCATGCAAGTCACCATTCAAAAATGTAGTTTTAATGTCCAAATGATGTACATTCCAACCATGATGGGCTGCAAGTGCACAGACACTCCGAACAGTAGTCATACGGCATGTAGGTGCAAAGGTCTCATCAAAATCAATGCCTCTTTCCTCTGCAGAACCCTTTGCAACAAGCATAGCCTTATACCTGTCAACTGTTCCATCAGGCTTACGCTTTAGCTTGTAAACCCACTTAGTGCCAATGGCCTTCTTACCAGGGGGCAAGTCACATAAAGACCAAGTACCATTCTTCATTATAGCATCATATTCATATTGCATAGCAGCCATCCAATTTTTTGAATTTTGTGCTTCATTAAATGAAAGAGGCTCATTCTCGTCACAAAGACTAGATGCAACCATAGCATAGCAATCTGATGCAAGAGAAGCACTATGAGAGCTTGATCGAGTACGATATGATAGAGGTGCATCTAATTTGTTATCACGCAAAGTCTGCACCAACCATTTTGGCATAGTTTTTGGCTCCTCAATATCATCTCTCTCATCAACAAGTGCATCATGTAAATCTACATCAGAAATGGGATGATCTGCATCATCATATGAAACCTACAAAGGTTGAGAAGTTGCCTCATTAGGACCAGCACTAGACTGTCCACCTATAAAAAGAGGGAGCAAAGTATCATACATGTCTTTGGAGCCAAGAGATGTCTCCTTAGTACATGAAAGCAATAGCTGAATAGCATCTTCCATAAAAACAACATCACGGATAACCAGAATGCGTTTAGTCTGTGGATGATACAGATGATAACCTTTACTTTCAAAACTGTACCCAACAAAAATACATTTTACTGCTTTCTCATCCAATTTTTTGCGATGTTGTTCAGGCACTAATGCATATGCCAGACAACCAAAAACATGCAGATGAGCAACAGATGGCTTGCGATCATGCCAAGCCTCATATGGAGTGATAGACTGCAGCGCTTTAGTGGGACACCTGTTAAGTTCATATGCTGCATACATAACAGCCTGAAGCCAAAAGCTATGTGGTAAGCCCTGACTCTTAACAATACACCGCACCATCTCCATGAGTGACCTATTCTTCCGTTCAGCAACTCCATTTTGTATATTGTGGCTTGGACTATTTATAATTTTCCAAGATATGGTGTTTGTTCAGGTATTGATGTAATTTTTTTATTCAATATGCATATAAATAAATGTGAGTTAATCTAATTATATTTTTATCGTTTTCATGATGCACGAATATCTACTAAGGGTTATAAAGCTTGTCCATATTGTGGTGATTGGTTGAGAACAATCTATAGTAAGAATCTCAACAAAAATATTTATCTTCGACATCGATGATTCTTGCTTGATGATCATCCATTAAGATCTAAAAGAGAAGCGATACATTTTAATGGAAACCTTGAAACAGGTCAGTGTCCAAAACCTATGATGCCTATGGATTGGTATAAAAAATTTGGCAGATGGATCTCTGATAGATCTAGGAATCAAAAAATGATTTGAAGGATCAAAACTCAAAACCAAAGTTATGGCCAATTTTTTATAGACATCGACAGGAAACGACTTATGCACCTGCTCCTTGGGTACTTATGAAAAAAGAGATATAGACTATCAACAATAGGATTCAATTGATTCGGATTCCTACAGGATATGGAGCATCTTTCCAGAACATGTTTACTATGGATGATAAGAGCTTATCTTGGTTAAAGACCCATGATTGGCATATTGTTTTGAAACATATTTAACCTTTGGTTATCGATGGATGTACAACAAAAGGAGTACGAGATGTGATCTATCACCTTGGATCGTTTATAAGGTAATTATGATACTTTTATATTTAATATATATGAATATTTGATACCTTTTATTTTTTAATTAACTTCTTTATAATTTTTTTTTATGATATGTATAGGTGGATTACATCAAAAGAGATTGACAAAAACTCGATCCCACAAAAGAAATGTGAATGCAAAGAGCTACTATGTTTGATGGAGAAAGATCTTCCTACTTCATTTTTTGATATTCAGGCTCATTTATTAGTCCATCTTGTAGATGAAATAGAGATTGCAGGTGTTGTCAACACTCGATGGATGTTTTGGGTCGAACGATTTATGGGAATATTAAAAGCTTATGTGCGGCAGAGAGCAAAACAAGAAGGATCCATGGCAAAGGGTTGGATGCTTGAAGAGTGCATGTACTATGTTAGTGAGTACCTTAAAAGAGTTCATGAAGAAGCTCCACGTGCATGGACCAACGAGAGACGAGGTATTATCAAGTAAGGGAGTTCCATTTTTATTTACATTTTAAGAAAAAAATGATGTTTCTACTTTTGTAGCATATAATAGTGAATGCATGCAAGCATTCCTTAGTGAGTACAAACAAGAACTTCAAAATCTCCAAAGTAAAAGACAGTGAAACAAAAGATATAGACCTAATCTCGATAATAGTGATGTTACAAATATATCTTCCTTCACGGATTGGCTATATACTCGTTTGTAACACACCAATGCAAATAATGAAGAAATCTCAGATGAACAGAGAGAGTTAATGATATCTTGTGAATGAAAGGTAATTTTATTTCAATAATATTTTGTTTTTTCATATATGTATATTAGTTTCTCTCTACTAATTTAATTTCTTTTGCAAGCTCGAATGTTCACTAATATGTGGGCTTTTCGACAGCATATTAGAATCAAAGCTATTGATTCTTTACATAAAACAGAGGATTTTAGTATTGTTGCTTCTTTCAAGCAACTATCATGTGTTAGCTCAAAAGACACGAACCTCATAGATGGCGAACTTGGTTATGTGGGAACTGTTGTTGGTACCTATGAAATATCATTTCATACATTCAAACAAGTAGAAAAAATTTTATATTTTTTATGATAGAGTTTATTATTTTTTTAAGCACCTAATAATGGTTTTTTGTTTTTATATATTTTGATGGGTCATTTTGAAGGTTGACTGGTTTCATGTAGGCATGTATATATGATGTGTACATGTATATATGTATATGTGTCTATGCGTAAATGTGTACATGTAAATATGTATGCCTCTATATGTATACATGTGTGTATATAGGCATGTATGTGTGATGCATAATGTATCTACTCCATTTTATATTTATGTATGTGTACCTACATGATGTGTATGTATCTTTATATATATTATGATCCTCGTTGATTCGAGTAGCTATATATAGAGGCATAAGGTTGGGAGGAGAGACATCTCTCTAATAAGTGGTCGGAGGAATAGATGCAATGTGTACATATACTCCAATCATATGGCTAAAAGACTGAATTAGAGTTTTTAAATTAGGGTTTTTGAATTAGGATATGTATGTATATATATATATATATATATATATATATATATATATATATATATATATATACATACATATCTTAATTCATATATATAATTCATATCATAATTCATATATATATATATATATATATATATATATATATATATATATACATATATATATATATATATATATATATATATATATATATATATATATATATATATATATATATATATATATATATATATACATAGTTATAAAATGAGATATATATATTGTAATTTATATATTTATAATTAATTAATACCTCTCTCTCTCTCTATATATATATATATATATATGTATATATATATATATATATATATATATATATGTATATATATATATATATATATATATATATATATATATATATATATATATATATATATATATATATATATATATATATATATGGATATGTGTCTATATGTGTGTATGCATGTGTGTGTATGTATGTGTATATATGTATGTAAATATGATTATGTGAGTCTATGTGTGTACATATGATTATGTATGTGTATGTGTCTATGTGTGTATTCATTATATGTGTGTAACTGCATGCATGTGTATGTGTGTGTGTAAATGTGCATGTATGTGTGTGTATGTATAAATGTGCATGTATGTGTATGTGTGTGTAAATGTGCATGTATGATGTATATCTGTGTGTATGCATGTATTTGTACCTCTAGTCACACCCTTTTCTCTCTCTCTCTCATACACATACATACATACATAAACACACATACTCATATCCACATATATATACATAAAAGCAATGTGTACCGTGCATTATCAGGACGATGAGCCATAAGTGTTCACATCTCTTTTAGAAACCAGTTATGCGACCATCCAGTCCCAAACTCTATCTCAAGTGAACTAAGTACATATTTTTTATCCCTCTCATCATGCTCACTACAAAAATAAAAAAAATCATGTAAATAAAACATAAGATATTTATTTCAATTTATATGTAAAACTTATACTTACTTCCATTGCAAGTGGACAAGGTGCAGGTAGGAGTCGCATAATCCTCGGATTCTTCTCTTGAATTCCAATCCATTCCGCATATACATTATATTCCCCTCTGGCTCTATATCGAACTCCATCCCTAAGATGCCAATGCATGTCCTCATACGCACTTGCAGTATGCTCTCATGATCTGGAGGTCATATAGGTGTCCTGAAAATAAGTAGATCAAGATAAATAAAAATATGTGTTATAATATCATTAAAAAAATTTGTGAAAAAAAAAACATACCTATGAGCAAATAGTTGTCGTCGTGCATGTGGAGCCGTAGAAGAGCCCTCCTCTGATCGTTGGGTAAGCATCTCGATCATAAAATCTAGCTCATCATAAGGAATCTTTGAGTACTCATGCATGCTGATCCCTAAATTATCAGGCAGAACACTTGCTCTCATAAGACTTTTTATGAGAGTGAGTTTCACCTTTCTCTCTCTACGAGGATCCATAATACTTGTACATATAAAACAAAATGGGTTAGAAATCAATATATGTACATGTACATATGTATGCATGTATATGTATATGTGTGTCTATGCATATATGTGTGTGCATGTGTCCATGTGTGTGTGTGTATGTGTGTGTGTGCGTCTATGTGTGTCTATGTGTGTATGTGTGTGCATATGTGTGTGTCTATGTCTGTATATAGGTGTGTATCTGTATATATGTGTCTATATGCATGTGTATGTGTGTGTAATGTGTGTGGATGTGTGTATGTGTCTATATGCATGTGTATGTGTGTGTAATGTGTGTGTAATGTGTGTGGATGTGTGTATGTGTGTAAGTGTGTATGTGTCTATGTGTATGTATATGTGTGTGTGTATTTGTGTGTGTGTGTAAGTGTGTATGTGTCTATGTGTGTATGTGTGTGTGTGTGTGCATATTTGTGTGTGTGTGTGTATGTGTCTGTGTGTGTATGTGTGTGTGTATATGTGTGTATGTATGTGTGTGTCTATGTGTGTGTGTATGCATATGTATGTGTGTGTGTAAATCTGAGTGTATATGTGTGTATGTAAGTACGTATATGTGTGTGTATGTGTATGTGTATGTAGGTGTATATGTGAGTGTGTGTATGTGTGTATGCATGTAAGCATGTATGTATGCATATTCATGTGCATTCTGTATGTAAATGTATGCATGTGTGTGTATGTGTGTGTGTATGTGTGTGTATGCATGTAAGTATGTATGTATGCATATGCATATGCATTATGTATGCATATGCATATGCATTATGTATGCATGTATGTATATGTGTGTGTATGTGTCTCTATGTGTGTGTATGCATATATATGTGTGTAAGTCTCTATGTGTGTGTCTATGCATATATGTGTGTGTATTTGGATGTGTGTGTGTGTATGTATGTGTGTATGTGTGTGCCTATTTTTATGTGTGTATGTGTGTGTCTATTTTTATGTGTGTATATATGTGTGTATCTATATATATGTGTCTATATGCATGTGTATGTGTGTGTGTGTGTGTGTGTAAATGTGTGTGGATGTGTGTGTGTGTGAGTGTGTATGCATGTAAGCATGTATGTATGCATATGCATGTGCATTATGTATGCATGTGTGTGTATGTGTGTATGTATGTGTGTGTATGCATGTAAATATGTATGTATGCATATGCATTATGTATGCATATGTATGCATGTATGTGTATGTGTATGTCTCTCTACGTGTGTGTATGCATATGTGTGTGTATGTGTCTATATGTGTGTGTATATGTGTGTGTATGTGTGTGCATGTCTATGTGTGTATGTGTGTGTATGTCTATGTGTGTATATACGTGTGTATCTATATATATGTGTCTATATGCATGTGTATGTGTGTGTAAATGTGTGTGGATGTGTGTGTGTGTGTGTGTAAGTGTGTTTGTGTGTATATGTGTGTGTATATGTGTGTGTGTATGTGTGTGGGTGTGTCTATGTGTGTATGTGTGTGTGTATATGTGTGTATGTGTGTTTCTATGTGTGTGTATGCATGTGTATGCGTGTGTGTAATTTGTGTGTGTATGTGTGTGTGTATGTGTGTGTATGTGTGTGTGTATGTGTGTGTATCTGTCTATGTATGTATGTGTGTGTATGTGTGTGTATGTGTTTGTATGTGTGTATATGTGTGTGTGTGTGTGTCTATTTATGTATGTGTGTGTGTGTCTATGTGTGTATGTGTGTGTCTATGTCTATATATATGTGTGTATGTGTGTGTCTATGTCTATATATATGTGTGTATGTGTATATATGTGTGTGTATGCATGTGTATGTGTGTGTATAAATCTGTGTGTATGTGTCTATGTGTTTATGTGTGTGTATCTATGTGTGTATGTGTGTCTCTATGTGTGCATATACGTGTGTATGTGTATATATATGTGTGTGTGCATGTGTATGTGTATATATGTGTGTGTGCATGTGTATGTGTGTGTGGAAATGTGTGTGGATGTGTGTTTGTGTGTGTGTGTGTAAGTGTGTATGTGTCTATGTATGTATGTGTGTGTGTGTATGTGTGTGTGTGTCTATGTGTGTGTTTGTGTGTGTATGTGTGTGTCTATGTGTGTATGCATGTGTATGTGTGTGTGTAAATCTGTGTATGTGTGTGTATGTGTCTATATGTGTATGTGTGTGTTTGTCTATGTGCATATGTGTGTGTCTATGTGTGTATATATGTGTGTGTGTGTATGGATGTGTATGTGTGTGTGTAAATATGTGTGTATGTGTGTGTCTATGTGTGTATATATGTGTGTGTGTATATATGTGTGTGTGTATGCATGTGTATATGTGTGTGTGTGAATCTGTGTGTATGTGTGTGTATGTGTGTCTATGTGTCTATGTGTGTCTATGTGTGTGTACGTGTGTATGTGTGTGTGTCTATGTGTGTATGTGTGTGTGTGTCTATGTGTGTATTTGTGTATCTATGTGTGTATATATGTGTATGTATGCATGTGTATGTGTGTGTGTAAATCTATTTGTATGTTTGTGTGTGTGTCTATGTGTGTATGTGTGTGTCTATGTGTGTGTGTGTGTCTATGTGTGTGTGTGTCTATGTGTGTATGTGTGTATGTGTGTAAGTGTGTCTGTAGCTCAGTGATGAGTAGCACCTCCTTTAATGTCAATCGGGGAAGATGTGAGGATGATATGATGACCTCGAGCAAGTGAAGGCACAAGTGCGTGAGTGAGAAGCACACAAACATGCACACACATACACACACACACACACGCACACAAGGTAAGACAAAGAGAGAGAATCAATGGAGTTCTTTAGATTACTTCCAAAATGCTCATACAAGTTCAAATCAATTACAAGCTAATCCCAAAAATGAGCTCTCTAGCTCTATTTATAGTTTTTGACTAGGTTTTGGCCGTGTCTAGACCTAGTGTCTGGCCTAGTTAAAAATTAGGTTCTAGGCCCCATTTGAAGGCTCAAATGGAGTCTAAAAATTATGAAAACTGGTAGGTAGCTACTTCTAATGCTCCTCAAGCTCAAGGACTCCTTGGCTTGCACAAAATGGAGCTACAAAAATATAAAATGGTATTTACAATGGCTTTTAGTGATGAAAATCACTATTTTTGTAGGGATTTCCTCTAACGATTTGACATACACATCTTCGAGCTTCCTACTTGCTCCTTCTCCTTATGTGTCCACCTCTTTGATATGCTTTAGCTTCCTGAAAAAATAATGGCCTACTTGCCCGATCTTCTTTGACTACTCTGTCTGCTTGTACCTTCTCTTCGCTCCGACTCCCTTCGTTGGCTTCCTTGTCTTGTTAGTCCTTCAGTTCCTTGACTACTGCTAACACCCCCCCTCTCTCGCGTCTGTCGTCCCTGATAGACCCTTGTTGGGTGGGTCGTTGGATGTAGTACTCCACAACGTCTGTTGCTAAATGATGTTCCGCAATTCTCAACCCTTTGGCCAAGTCAGTGAGTAGAGCATCCCAATCTACAGGCCCGGGAACCTCTGGATGTGGTATACGCAGCTTGTCTAAATGGAGAGCTTGTTCCACAGCAAATAACTGTAATAGATGAGATGGTCTGGGAATGAATATCTCTGAATGATATTCCCAGAACCCCGTGATAAACATTTCTTCAAACGTCTGTTTGAAGCAAGCAGGTAGATACTTTATACGGGCATGCCAAGCATAGATGATGTTAATGGAGGGCGTGGTGCTCATGTCATAGACAAGGTCCTGATTCCCTTCATTGAATCCAATAGCCAAAAGATGAGGTTCTTTGATGTTCTTAAATGTCCTGAATGTAATCAGTATGAGCTCAAAAATTTTTAGGCACATCTGTGCCATGACATCTGGGACATTCTTGAACCGGACTGCCTAGTGTCGGATGGTTGAAATCATATAGTTGAATGTGGGTTGTAGTGAGTAAGTGGATATGAATTTACAAATGAGGGTCGGGGGGTTTATTACACGTTTTGGGCTTCCAAACAAACTGATTTGCTGTTGGTCTTGATTTTGTGGAGACTCTGGAGGGATTTTTAGGAGTGTCTACTTGGAAATGCGGCTTTTTAAGGACCCATTTACAAGGGATTCTGCTTGTGCTCATGGACCAATGTGTGTCCGTGTGTGTTGTATAAGAAAGGTTATCAGATATTCGAGTGAGTGAACCATGTTGTACAGGGTGTGGCCTCGGTGTAACTACTTGAGCCCGCAAGCAAGCCTTAGGCACCCAAATTTGTCGTGATTGTGGGATGGCCTTCATCGACTTCTAGGGTACCCAAATAGACTTTACTTTCGCAGAAGAATTTTTGAAAGACTTCTTATTAGTGTCGTGTTGTTGATTATTAATAAGAAGTTTTGCCTGTGTGGTTGGCTTGATTGCAACAGGGTGTTCGCCTTTCCGCACCCACACTTGTTTCAATGGCTGAGACATTCTGCTTCGCACGTTCTTTTGACCTCCAGCATAGGTATTACTTTGCTCCATCTGTATTTGATCTGCCTTTGGTTGCTTCATCCCTCTGGTCTCTGGAAAAGAAGGGAGTTCCGTTGCGCCCTTGACTTCTTGATTGAAATCATCATTCCTCTGCATCACACAGTTTTGGACAAGAACAACATGGTCATCTTCATGTGTACCCCTAGAAGGACCAGGAGTGTGTGCCTTGTCTAATTCCTTGAGTGCTTCATTTTCTAACTCAATTGTAACGTGATTCTGATTTACCCAGACCTGAAGGAGTCCACTTCTTAGGTTTAGGTTGACTGCATGATCATAGATCCAGTCTTGACCCAAGACAAGAGGCTCCGTGAGGTCCTCATCTTGACACACTAGCACTTTAACTGTCATTACTTCATCTTGAATGTAGAGGGGAAGTTCCACCTCGCCCATGCAAGGGGTTTCCACACCTCCCAATCCTATGAGATATGCTTCTATAGGATTGACAGTTAATTTCAACTTTTGACAGTAAGAAAATTTAACAGCACTAGTGGCTGCACCTGAGTCAATCAAGGCTCTTACAGTCCTTGCACCCTTTCCTTGTCCTATCTCTAAGGTTACAAAAGGTCGTCTATCAATTATTCGATGAGAACTTATTCCTGAGACTTCACACATTGCCATATGATAACATGGCTTCGCATAGTCATCTACCCTGGCCTGATCTCTACCCAGTCTTCGCAACCTCATCCTTCGGATGCGTTCCAATGCTTCCGCCTGTGCCTCTTCTCGAACTCGTTTTTCTTCTTTCTTGCGTTTTTTGGCAGTGGTGAGTCGATTTAGCATCTCCTCTGTCAGGGGTTCTTGATATAACTTGACTCTGCATCCGCTTATATAGCTAGGGAGAACATCACCTTCCAGTGTAGCGAGTTGAACTGCTCTACTGGTTGAGATCCTATTTATGATCATAGGTCCATAACCTCTCTTTTCGAGCTTTCTTGCATGTTGTTTTAGGGTATACACCAACACTAAGTCTCCAGCCTTCAAGCCTTTATCCTTAACATGGGCATCAAAGTATGCCTTCTATCGTTTCTTAGCTGCATATATCCCCGCAACCGCCCTCAATCTTGTTTCTCCTAATTGTTCAAGGTCAAAGAGTCTAGAGGAGAGCTCATGACCCGTCCATTCATGCTCTTGTGCTACTTTTAATGTAGGTATCAAGAAGTCCAATGGTAGCACTGCATTTTGGCCAAATACCATCTGAAAGGGGGTGGCTTGGAGTACCGTTTTATAGGCAACTCGGTATGCCCCAACAGCATGGTGTAGCTGTTTATCCCAATCAGAGCGTTTATTATTCACTAGTTTGGTCAACACAATGCCCAGGATCTTGTTTGTGCTTTCGGTTTGTCCATTAGCTTGTGGGTGATAGGGGGCAGACTTCTTGTGTACAACCAAGAACTCTTGGAGCCGATTTTCAATAACTTCATTCAAGAAGTGAGTGCCTCTATCACTTACCAGCTCTATAGGTAGCCCGTATCTTGTGAACACATTCTCAAATAGGAACTTAGCAGTTGTCTGAGCATCATTCTTTGTCATAGCTTTTACCTCTACCCACTTTGTTAGATAGTCTGTGGCAACAATGATGTATTCAGCATGTGAACCCTTAGCTGGGGGATTAATAGGACCTACGAAGTCTATTCCCCACTTAGAGAATGCACGTCCACCCATCATAGGTTTCAGTGGAATCTCATCCTTGCGCATAGGGTACTGAATTCTCTGACAGACATCACACCGTTTCACATAGGTATGTGCATCCATGTGAAGGGTCGGCCACCATAATCCTGCAAATAGTATTGCCTTGATCACCCGATCTGGTCCAAAATGTCCTCCTGCTACACCTTGGTGAGCTGCTTCCAAGATCTTGAGGTATTCGCTCTCATGGACACATAGTCTCAGGTAACCATCTTTACCACACTTGTATAGATTATCACCAATGAGTGAGTAATCTAGGGCTTCTTGTTCTAGACTTCTTTGTCTGGCCAGTGTCATATCTTGAGGGAATGTTCTCGTCCTCAGGAAATCTACTAATGGTTCACTCCAATCTGGCACTATGGACACTTGATAAAGAGTGGCATGCTCCACAGGTGGTTTAGTGCAATAGATTGGGCATTCCTTGCACAACTTGTGGACATCAGCCTCCATAGTCGGCCAATGCACTCCGAGTCTCCTTAGAGTCTGTAGGGTTCGTTGCTTTGAGTAGTGTTGCTCTAATGCACCTACATGTGCTCATTGCAACCATTTTGCATCTCAGTGGTTGTGTAATTTCGTTCAGCTGCATTAAATTGTCTACTAGCATAGGCAATTGGAAGTTCCATATTACCTTCACCAGTAGGTTGTGCAAGCACACACCCAATTGCATAATTGGATGCGTCTACGTGAACATGAAAAGGCTTATTCCAATCTGGTGTGGTGAAGATTGGTGGTGAACATAATTGCCATTTAAGCTCATTGAAGGAATTCTCACATTCATCATTCCACTCAAAGTTGGTCAAAAGTCCGTACAGAGGCTTTGCTATGATGGCATACATGTGTATAAACCGTCGGTAATAACCACAATGCCCCATGGAAGCTTGTACTTCCTTGATATTCTTTGGCTTAGGTAACTCGACGATGGCTCTTACTTTCTCTTCATCGGTGGATATGCCATTTTTTGACACTATGTGTCCTAGAATCTTGTCTTGCCTAACCATGAAAACACACTTTTCTGGGTTCAAGAAGACTTGATACTCTCGACATTTGTCAAAGATTTGTCTGAGTTCAGGGATATGGGTTTGTCTAATGTTGGAATGAGCACAGAGGTCATCAACATAGACTTCCGAATTCTTCCTCAAGAACTCTTTGAACACATGACACATCAATCTTTGGAAGGTTGCAGGAGCATTGGTAAGCCCAAATGGCATTACCCTAAAGGCGAATATGCCCCATTCTGTGGCAAAAGCTGTCTTATGCTGGTCTTCCGGAGCAATGGCTACCTGATTGTAGCCCGAAAATCCATCAAGCTGTACACTTCCTTGCCTGCTGCTCTTTCTAGCAGATGCTCAGTGATAGGAAGCGGATAGTTGTCTCGAATAGTGGATGCATTAACCTTCTTCAAGTTAATGCACACACATAACTTTCCATTTTTCTTGGGCACCACTACAATGGGGGATACCCACTCAGTGTGCTCAATTTCATAGATGAATCCAGCTTCCACCAGTCTATCTATCTCCTCTTTTATCTTGGCAGCATAATTATCATTATATGTGTATGGCTTCTGTTTGGAGGGTTTCGCATCTGAGGTCATGGGAATCGTGTGTGAGCATATGTCAGGGTCTACACCTTTCAAGTCCTTGTAGCTCTAAGCAAACATCTCTGTATTCTCTTAGCAAGGCTATCAATTCGCGCTCTTCTTCTTTCGTCAGGTCATGTCCTATGTAAGTGCATCTCTCCTCTCCTTCTTCTAGGGCTACCACTATTTTCTTGGTGGTTTCTTTGTTATCATAGGCCTCTCCTGATTGTGCCTCTCTTTTAGGCATTCTTATCATGATTCTCCTGTCGTCTATCTCATACTTTTTAAAGTTTTCAGGGACCTCAAACAAAGATTCTTCCTCTTCTGGTGTGACTTCTCTCTTCTTTCTTTTCTTTCCTTCATCCTTAGAGGTCACTTGTGTGGTTAACCTCACATCATTAGTAAGCTCTTCGTGTCTCTGGGGTTGAAATTCTACTTCATAAAAGTATTCTTCATCTGATGCAAAAGGTGGGTCCATAATGATTGAGTCTAGATCGGAGTCACTTGCATCCTCAAATGCATCAGGGCTAGGTTCGCACTCTTCTAAAACTGCATCTCCCATGATTGGCTCTATGGAGAAAACTGATATGTCATAGCCATCCTCATCACAGTGTGGTGTCCATTGTTCTTCATTGATGGCTACATCCATGAATGCTAGGATCTCTGCCCAGCCGTGGGGTTCAAATTCTTCATCAGGAAATACTACAGGTGCATAGGCTGGGTCTTGAATGGATCTATGGGTTTCTTTTGCACCTATCTCTCTGGCCTTTTCTCTCTTCTCTTCTTCCACTGCCACTTTACACATCCATAAGTGAGTGTCTTCATGCATCCATGAGGATCCTGATCCTATGGAGTGCACAGACTCTGTATCATCTTTGGCTCTATGAATAGGATTCCATTGGATAGGAGGGACATCTCTATGAGAGTAATCTTTGAGGTTAACCTTGGTCGTGACACCTAGGTGTTGCAAATACAAGGAATTGGTTCCCCAATCTTGTACCACTTGCAACTGGCGCATAAATGGTCTTCCCAAAATCATCTCATAGGCATGGTTCTTGCTAAAATCACAGATAGCAAACGTGTGCTCAAACTCTACACCACATGTAGTGAGAGTTATTCCTTCTAGTAAACCTAGGAGTCTTTCTATGTGACCATCAGCCATCTGCAATTTCATTCTCGTCGGCCTGAGTGCTGGCTTGCCCCAATGCTTCCATAGGGAAGTGGTAGCAATTGCGACTCCTGCACCTGAGTCGAGAATTGCCTTGGTTGTGTATCCTTGATGGGTGATGGGGAGGTATGTGTTTCCTTCTTCTCCTTCACTCATGTCTCCTATCTTGTCTAGAGGAATTTCTGGCACTGTCCTATGAGAACCTACCTGGGAATGAGGTTTTGCTATCTCTGGTACTTGTTTGGCTACATGTTTCCATAGCTCTGGCCTTACTTTGAGTAGCTCTTCTAAAGTGAGGTTGCACTGCACTTTAGTATTCTTTACTACCTCCGTGTTCCTAGGTATGACTGAATCTTCGTTTCTTACCATGACTGTGGGTGCTCTCATACACGTGGACTTTGCTTCCCATGGGCCTGTGAAATGGGGTAGTTCTTCTATGGAATTAGATTCGAAGTCTAATCTCTCCTGAGATTGAGTGCTCTCCTGCTCTTCATAAATGGATGGGATGTCTTGTGGGAATTGATCGTGTGCATCATCCACAAGTTCAATGGGAGGAGGGACTTCACTTTCTTTAGCCCATTTGTCTTCTTGAATCTCTCGTAGGAATTCTAGTGTGAACCGATTCATAGAAGAAGATGTGTTTGGCTCCGTAGAGTTAGGCACATAGGCTTCCTGGGCAGGAAGGCTTGCCCTCATACTTGCCTTGCTCTTACTTGGAGGGGTGGGTTCCTTTTCTGATTGTGCAATTAATCTCTCCAATCTTTCTAGCAGTCCATCGAAGTGCAATTGCGTCTTAGCTGAACTAGAGATGTTGAAGAGGCAACTGGCCTCAAACATGGTTTGAGCCAATTCCACCATCTTAGCACAAATTTTGGTTCGTTCAAGCTCTAGTTCTGCTCTAGGGTAACACTTTTCATGATCCGTTACATTTGGCCATTCTTGGATTCTAGCCTGATATGCCTTAAGCATCATATTTAGGTCCTCAGGAGTGGGATCGGCTAGGACTGATCCTACTCTAGGGGGTGGTGGAGTAGCATGAGGTGGGTTGGAAGGTGGTGGGTCGGATGGAGATGGGAATGGTGGTGATGGAGTAGTGTGAGAGGGAGTTTGAGATGTAAGTTCAACTATCCTGGCTTTTGTTTCTCTTAGGCTTTCTTCGAGTTCACTCATTTTCTTAGCCCATTGCCCTTTCATTCTTTCTCGGCTATCTCTCCAAGCTCTAGTCCTCTTCTTGGTTATGCTCTCAGTTTCACTAGCCTCAACACTTTTTCCTGGCCTACCCCTTGGTTTTGCTGCAATGCCTGAGCTCTAGTGACTACCTGTACTGGTGCAGTGGACGTCACACTTCCTGTAGAGTCCACTGCTAACCCAATAACATTGATAGGAGTAATTTTTGGCATATTATTGGGGTTCTTTGGGCAATCTCGTAAGAGATGCTCCTTTCCACAATCTTGGCAAAAGCCTTGAATTGTCACTGACTGGGGTTGTGTAGGTGGAGGTAAGGGGCAACCACGATGAGGTGATCTCCCTGACATCTGTAGCATGGTCCTCTAGGGAATGGGGGTCTTACCTGCCTAGGTTGGGGTCTAGAGTTAGGGTTTGTGTACATTACATTTGTGTACTCTGGCTCCCAAATAGGTTCACTTGGTTCTTCACTGTAGTAGGACTCACCATGTTCAGGAGATTGCATGTAGTAAGCCTGGGGACTATCAATATGTGTAGAATCAAAGCTATGGTCACTGGATCACTTTCTGAAAGCAATGGTGTTACTGGCACTATAGCTCTATTCAAATTCTCTTCTACAGCTACATACTTTACCGGAATTACATTAGCTGGGGCAGGGGGTTGTTGTGCTAACACAGGCTGAGGCCTTTGTTGGTTTTGGTATTGTGGTTGGTAGGTTTGTTGAGGCCTAGCATATTGGTGCGGTGGGTACTGGTTCTGGTATCTTCCTTGTTGAGGGTATGGTTGTGGATACGTCTGCCTAACCGCTTGCTTATTGTAGGGGCAATCTTGCGCGGTGTGATTGGTGTACCTCCGTTCTATGGTGCAGTACTGGCTACTAGGATTTACTTGGGGTTGAGCCATAATGGGACATACATTCGCCATGTGGTCACCACCGCAAGTATAGCATCTCTTTACTGGGGCAAATCTTGGAATTCGTTTGCTAGAGACACCTAGTTTTTGAGCTACCTTTTCTGCGAGTTCCTCAATAGATGTAGATTGTGTGGAAGAAAAGCTAGAGGCACTATCTGAATCTTTATAGATTTTGGAAAGCTCTAACTCTTCCCCTAGGTTATCCTCTATGTCGATGCACATGCGTACGCACTCTTCTATGGTCCTAGGGTCCTTCAAGTACATATATGACCTCAATTTGGTACTTAGCAATCCATCCAAGAATAATGCCACCTGTTTGGTTGGTGTGGGTAACTCTGGAACAGGGCATCTCTCTAGGTATTGCCTAAATCTTCTTCTTGCAAGTCTCACGGTCTCTTGAGGGGTCTGCTTGAATCTATGTATCAATGAGGAAGTATTATGCCTTATGCCACTTTTAGAGAATTCAGTGATGAAAGCCTCTAAGAGTTGGTCTATGCTCCTGAACTGTCTCTCATTCAATGGTTGAAACCACATAAGGGCTGTGTTCCTAAGGGTTAGACCAAAGGCATTATACTGCGTGAATAGGTCCTCAACTTGTTCAGCTCTCAAGACTTGCCTAAACTCAGCCACATGATCATATGGGTCTCCTGCGCCATCGAAGTAGTTCTTCATGGACTTAACCAGCTGTGTAGGTCTCAATGTTCTGGTGTGTTCCCTAGGCCTTGGCAGAGGGAAATCATCAGCATTGTTTTGGTTCCTTGGGGCTCTAAGTCCCTCAGGTTCCGCTCTATTTGTTTCCGTTCTCGTTCTTTCTCTTCCCACTGAGTTGGCAAAGCTTACCTCAGGTCTATCTCTATGTCTGTCTCTTTGAGCTCCATGAGCTTGGGATGTTCCAGCTCCTGGGTGACCAAAGGACACATTCGATCTTGGTTGGGGGAAGATAAATTCACCTTTCCAAGTGTAAGCATGCCTGTCATTTTCTGTAACCACAAAGATCCTCTCTAAAGCGTGATCTAAGTAGGTCACTCTGCCTGGGCTATCAGGATCTTTGAACTCATATATCATGATTGTTCCTACCTCACTCGGCTGATCGGATCGATACCTCCAAAAGGATTCATCAGTCTCACGGTTTAGGAGTAGATCTATGCTCTTATTGTCCTAGGGAACCCAGTCAGGATGGAGGATTCTAGTAAGAACAGATTTTCCTCGAGGGTCCTAGGCTCTCCTCCTATGTTCCCTTGCTCTAGGTCACATATGTCCACCTCAGGGATCACATTCCCGAACTCTTCTGTCCTGTCTGGGTGACTGGTGACTACGTATATTGTTCCTTCTTTGTCCAAGTATGCTCCATTTTCAAACTTGACCGCTGGATGTTCTAGTCCAATGGATTGGTCAGGTTTTTTAATCTGGACCACAGATCTTCCTAGGCCGTCCTCATAGATGCTAGCACCTAATCGGTTGGTCCTAAGGTATTCCAACTGCGTCTTGTAGGGGCCTTCTACCCTATGTAAGTATGGCACACCTGAACTTCCTGTAGGTCTCTCCATACCGTGGGACATCTCTGACTCACTAGTTTCAGAGCTAGGGTAGTGTGAATAATGGCTCAACTGCTGAGCCCAAGACCTAGCAGTATGATTAAAACTAGCCTCTGAAGATCTAAGACTCTGTCTATCTCTTCCTAGGTGTCGCCCTAATCTAAGGTTCATATGCTTAGCTGAGCTATCCCAATTTTTACCCAAGGTACAACCTCGTTGTTGAGTTCTTTTGTATCAGTCACTTGATTCTTTTTAGTTGATTATTGTGTTTATGATCTTGTCTAATATCACGCCGTCAAGAACACTTGAGTTAATTTCCACACTTGAATGTTGATCATCTCACGTTAGGTTCTTTTCCTTTAAAGTTGTCGGTCACACACAGGTTATCTCTTGAACTTGATTTCTTAGATAGTCTTTGACTTGTTTCATGCCTATCGTTACCCTGACTTACTTCTAGCACTATTCGTACTTAGCCTGAGCTAGGAATTGACAAAGGGTGTTGAGAGTATTCCAACCTCGCTTGCCGATTCCTTGCCCTTTGGTGCTCAAGAACCCGGTTCTCAAGCTTGCCAAAAAACCGTTGCTTTGGATGCCCTCAAGTGCTCTCAATGGACCTGTAAAAGTCCCAAGATTAGCTCAAGACTTAGATTCAAAGGACATAAAAACTCACTTCCATTCATGCATACTAGATATCAGTTTGCCCTCTATTTTTATGGCCAACAAGTCTAGAGATCCCTTGGTTTTGTGCCCCCTGGATATGGCCAACAAGAATCACAGCAAACGGATTTCGTATGAGAAAGTTATGACTGTTCAGGTTCTCGGTTTAAAACAGGGCTCAAACAGGCTGACAATACTCAGGATTTTTTTCTAAAAATGCAAGTGTAGGGACCTCACAAATCACTAATAGCTTGATAAGTATGCCCAAAATTACCCCAAAAACATGCAAGAAAAACCCTAGAAATTTGGCCGAAAAAGCCTATCAATTGCGATCGACAGGTCTGTCAATTGCGATTGACAGAGGTGTCCGTCGGGGCCTGTCGGTCGCGATCGACACGTCAGTCGCGATTGACAGTGTCAATCGCGATCGACAGAGTGGGCCGTGGGTCCTATCAATCGTGATCGATGGTGTCAATCGCGATCGACACGTTTTGCGCGAATTTCCGTGCCAATCGGGATCCTATCTATCGCGAGGGACACGTCTATGCGTGAATTTTTCTGTCAATCGTCAAAATTCAGTCGGTCGCGGTTGTCGATCGCGATCGATGGTATCAATCACGATTGACAGGGTCAGTCGGTCGTCTCTATCGGTCGCGATCGACAGAACCTGTCGATCGTGGCTGTTGGTCGTGATCGATGGTATCAATCGCGATTGACAGGGTCAGTCGGTCGCGATCGACAGAACCTGTCGATCGTGGCTGTCGGTCGCAATCGATGGTGTCGATCGCGATTGACAGGGTCAGTCGGTCGCGATCGACAGAACCTGTCGATCGTGGCTGTCGGTCGCGATCGATGGTGTCAATCGCGATTGACAAGGTCAGACGGTCATCTTTGTCGGTCGCGATTGACAGAACCTGTCGATCGTGGCTGTCGATCGCGATCGATGGTGTCGGTCGCGATTGACAAAAAAACACAGAATTTTTTTAATTTTTTCTAGTGATTGGAATGTGCTCCTTGTGCATGTCATTGTGGTGCACTTTGTTTTACCAAAAGATGAAATTCTCTGTCGATCGCGATCGACAGAGGTCTGCGACACAGAGACAGTTCCGAGTTCGTTCGTACCTGCGCAGCGTGCTGGAGGGGATGATACAGCTGTACCTGCAAGATCACTCAGAAAACAGGCAAAAAGCAATGCACACAATTCGCTCTCTCGCTCTCTCTCACAAGTGAAATGAGGGACATGGAAGGAAGAAGGTGATATGATAAAAAACTGAAATATTTTGCGATGGTGGAGATGGAGGTGGGAGGTGGTGAGGATGATGATGGTGATGATGATGATGAAATAAGAAAGAGAAGAATAAAGAAAAGTAAAGAAATTACCTACTATGCCAATGTCTCAAATCTACGTCTTACCATTACACGCTCGTCCTCAAAGCTCGATCCCCAGCAACGGCGCCAAAATTTGGTGTAGCTCAGTGATGAGTAGCACCTCCTTTAATGTCAATCCGGGAAGACGTGAGGATGGTATGATGACCTCGAGCAAGTGAAGGCACAAGTGCATGAGTGAGAAGCACACAAACATGCACACACATACACACACGCGCACACAAGGTAAGACAAAGAGAGAGAATCAATGGAGTTCTTTAGATTACTTCCAAAATGCTCATACAAGTTCAAATCAATTACAAGCTAAACCCAAAAATGAGCTCTCTAGCTCTATTTTTAGTTTCTGACTAGGTTTTGGCCGTGTCCAGACCTAGTGTCCGGCCTAGTTAAAAATTAGGTTCTAGGCCCCATTTGAAGGCTCAAATGGAGTCTAAAAATTATGAAAACTGGTAGGTAGCTACTTCTAATGCTCCTCAAGCTCAAGGACTCCTTGGCTTGCACAAAATGGAGCTACAAAAATATGAAATGGTATTTACAATGGCTTTTAGTGATGAGAATCACTATTTTTGTAGGGATTTCCTCTAACGATTTGACATACAGATCTTCGAGCTTCCTACTTGCTCCTTCTCCTTATGTGTCCACCTCTTTGATATGCTTTAGCTTCCTGAAAAAATAATGGCCTACTTGCCCGATCTTCTTTGACTACTCTATCTGCTTGTACCTTCTCTTCGCTCCGTCTCCCTTCGTTGGCTTCCTTGTCTTGTTAGTCCTTCAGTTCCTTGACTACTGCTAACAGTGTCTATGTGTGTCTATGTATGTGTCTATCTATGTGTGTATGTGTGTGTGTGTGTGTCTATGTGTCTATGTGTGTATGCGTGTATGTTTATGTGCGTGTGTGTAAATGTGTGTGTATGTGGTGTGTATGTGTCTATGTGCATATATATGTGTGTATGCATGTGTATGTGTGTGTAAATCTGTGTATGTGTGTGTATGTGTCTATGTGTGTATGTGTGTGTGTGTGTTTATATGTGTATGTGTGTGTGCCTATGTGTATATGTGTGTGGATTTCTCTCTCTCTCTCTCTCTGTCTATATATATATATATATATATCGTGTCTCAATCCCGAGAGAAATGTGATGGGAGAGATCAAATGTTTTATTTAACATTCTAGAGCGTCGCTTATGCTATGCTCTGAAATACAGGATGTCGCTTTTGCGATGCTCCAACATTGTAGGCAGTTTGCCAATGTCGGTAGGAGCATGGCTAGATAGCGACGCTATTTGCGATGGTCATTTTGAGCATCGCATAAACAACGCTCTCCATTTCTTATGCAATGGGTCATCTTTTTTTTAATAAAAAAAAATTGTTGCTTATGCAACACTTTTGTCCCATAAGTGATGAAACCCGCTTTTTTTCAATGGGGGCGTCGCTATGCCCCCTATTTCTACTAGTGGTGGACTCTAATGAATCCCATATCCTCAAACTAGCATAGTTTGGTTCTAGTCAACATGTGGATATCCCTTTCTATTCCAAACTAAGTTGTTCCTAGGTACCAAGACTAGGTCAAAGTGCCTCTTTCTAGATCTGGACATACAGATATGTATTGGGTATCATAGAGCTAATGCCATGAATATGGCCTTCCTAACTGTTGACACTCAAGGTCAAGCACAAAGCATGGAAGCGCATCAAAGAAGTGGACATACAAGAAAGAGGAGCATGTAGGGAGCTCCCAAAAATACATGTCAAATTTTTAGAAGGAATCCCTATAAAAATAGTGATTTTCATCACCAAAAGCCATTGTAAATACCATTTCATATTTTTGTAACTCCATTTTGCTCAAGCTTAGGAATGGACATGAGTTGTCCTCTAGGATCTTTGATCTAGAACGCTTAGGTGAGACTGATTGAAAGATAGAGATCTAGTTCTAGTTTATACACTAAAGCAGCACGCGATAAATTGGAAAAAAGAGGATATGGACCCATGATCATTAATAGAATTTCCACTAGCAGTGTGGTTCAACTGACCACTCTAGAAGGTGACATCTTTCCAAACTATATTAACGGATACCGAGTCAAGCTATATCAAGAACCTCTTATAGAGGATATGTTAAGGAGACTCAACATGGCTAAGAAGCAAAAAGAAGAAGAGTTGAGAGTTAGAGAAGAATCATAGGCAGAGGCTAGAGAGCACATCAAGCAAAATAAGTTAAGGCGTCTAGGTCTAGATGTCAACCCCGAAGCCCCAAAATATCACATGGACATGTGCCAAAAATCGGGCATAATTACTTCTCGAATAATCGACCGACACCCCTTTGTGACCGTAGAGGTAGGACAAGGAAAGAGTGTAAAGACTGTGAGAGCATTGATTGACTCATGTGCAACAACTAGTGCAGTTAGACTTTCATACTGCCAAGCCCTGCAATTGGACATCAATCCCATAGAAGCCTAACTCATAGGGTTGGGAGGTGTGGAAACCCCTTGTTTTGGGTGAGGTGGAGCTTCCCATCTACCTTCAGGATGTCCCAATGATAGTCAAAATGCTGGTGTGTGAAGATGAGGACCTTACGGAACCACTTGTCTTGGGTCAAGACTGGATCTATGGCCATGCAGTCAACTTAAACCTTCGAAGCCAACTTCTTCAAGTTTGGGTACAGGAACAATGCATTACATAAGAATTAGAGAATTGCATGCTCACAAATCCAAGTATTACACACTCTCTTAGTTCTTCTAAGTTGAATCTTAGAGAAGAAGATTTTGTATGCATCAACAAATCTATGATGCAAAAGGAGTCAAGCATGGAAGAATAGGCTCAAAGGCAAGTAGATCTCTCTTCTTCTTCAAAGACTTATGTAGCCACAACAATTCAACCATGGAGGCAAGTGGAACTGTACAAGGCAACTGTTGTATCAAATATACCAAGAGCATTCAAGAAGAAGGTAGTTCCGATCATGAAGCAGATCTGGGTACGAAAGGGAGAGAAGCCAATCAAACCATTGTAGTCAAACTTGTTACTACAAAAGCAACACAGCAAGCCAAGGAAACAAGTCGCAGACCAACAAAGATCTCCATCTCAAAGAGTAGTCCAAATTTGGGTACCAAAGAAGTCAATGAAGGTCGACCACAATCACATACATATTTGGGTGCCTACGAAATTAGTGGCAGCTCAACAAGGGAGGCTACACATGTGGGTACCCAGGGAACTCTTACATGCATAAACCCTCTGCTCTCATTACCAAGGAAAGTCTCAACAAAGAAACCTAGGAGAAGAATGAGGCAGAACCAAGCACAGAGATCACAAGAAGATCAGTTCACCTCTTCAGCAATGGTAAGAAGACAATCATCACGGATATGGGTTGGAAGCCAAAATCACCAGCGGCCCCTACAAAACCAAAGAGCCAACCATGATGGATCAAACCTGCAAGAAACCATTCAAACATTAAGTGGCCGCACATGATCAGTACATAGTCAAACACTATTCTCAAATGGATCCATATAAGGAGGAATGATCAGTTCTCATCTCGGGATCCAATGGATACCTCAAAAAAAGATTGCATCAACACCGACAAGCAACATTAAAAGCCTCGATGTGCGACAACCATGTGCCTTTGGCATAACCTTGTTTATTACATGGCCATGCAGAGACACATTTGAGCGTTCCAAGCAAATTCATTTCTTGATATCTGTCTTCTTGTTTTCTAACATTGCTCTCACAGAAAAAAAGGAAGAAGAAAAAGAAAAGAAAAAGAGAGCAATGTTAGAAAACAAGAAGATAGAAATCAAGAAATGAATTTGTGCCTGGAACGCTCAAATGTGTCATATGAAAATTCATCTCTTGATTTCTATCTTCTTGGTTTCTAACATTGCTCTCACAAAAAAAAGGAAGAATAAAAAGAAAAGAAAAAGAGAGAGAGCTTGTTCCCTAGTTTGGCTCATGGAACATGAATGAGTCATGCTTAGTTGAAGGTGGAACCGTTGACGACTAGGCATTTATCAGTTTTGATAGAAGTCTGTCTTGGCTAGCACACAATATTCTTGCTGCCTTATCTAGTGAATGTCCAGAACTTGGCATGAACATGGCATCCACAACTATTGTTCCCTCTTAGCATGGTTGGAGGGAAGAGCTTGAAGATCCGCAACTTGAGCGATGCTTAACTACTGTATGTATGAGAGCATCCAAGGAGATATCTACAAGGGGTAGTTCTGGTACCCTACAAATTCTTGTATGTATACTAGGAATATAAAGAAATTCAATTCTCAATATTTGGCAAATGTTGCTTTGAAGAGAGGAGATGGAACCAAACACTCATAGAATTTCAAATAAGTGGACCATAAACACAGACATTTGTCACCAACGAAAGACTCGTTGATGATCCATCACCATGTCGGGTGTACAACACGAAGAGATAAACATCGATTGACCATTCACCATGGTAAGAATTCTTACTTTGGCAACACCATAACCATGATAGATTAGGAAACCTCTTTGTCAGCATACCCTTGAGCACTTAGCTCAAGACCTCTAATTTTTGCACCATGTTTTTTTAATGCATTCCCCAAGTGAGCATGCATAGGGCTACATTACACGACCATGCACAAGGCATATCTTTTCTTCAACCCATGCACTAACACACTTACCCATCATTCACTTTGGGTTATGAGTACTTGGCATGACTACTATGAACATCGTCTTTGAAACATCATCTTTGGAAGATCTAGAGGACACCTTGGGGACAACATCAATACCTAGGAAGCAATTCAACACCAACAGTTGCTCCAAATCAACCTTGACAACCTCTTTTGAGCAACTAATAGTTTTTGGCATCTCACAACGACACACACACTGGAATCCTAGGAAGAAGCACGTACAAAGGAAAGGACACTACCTCTCAAAGCACTACATGGAACAACCCTTAAAACAAGGGTCTGTTAGGGATGAAAGACTCGAGAGGCGGGGAGTGTTGACACTCAAGGTCAAGCACAAAGCATGGAAGCGCACCAAAGAAGTGGACATACAAGAAGGAGGAGCATGTAGGGAGCTCCAAGAAATACATGTCAAATTTTTAGAAGGAATCCCTACAAAAATAGTGATTTTCATCACTAAAAGCCATTGTAAATACCATTTCATATTTTAGTAAATCCATTTTGTTCAAGCTGAGGAGTCCTCGAGCTTGAGGAGTATTAGAAGTAGCTACCTACAATTTTCATAATTTTTAGACTTCGTTTGGGCCCTCAAATATGCCCTGGAACCTAATTTTTAACTAGGCCGGACCCTAAGTCTGGACATGGCCAAAACTAGTCAAAAAACTATAAAAAGAGCTAGAGAACTCATTTTTGGGGTTAGCTTGTTAGGGAGTTGGTTTGTTAGAGATTGAAGCTTTGTAAGAGAGTTCTTTGTAATAGAAGCTTTCCATTGTTCCTCTCAGATCACATGAGCACCCGTCGATGATCTCTCATGAAATCCATCTCCATAATCCCATGAAATTGGTTTTCTTAGTAGTGTAGCAAAAATGCTTCACTAATGCAAGTGATGTGCATGAGTAAAACTAGTCACTCTTTAGGTATTCCTCGATACCTCACCATCTCCTAATCATACTCTGAGACTCTTTTGAAGGTAAGTAAACCTTCAGTACCTTGGAGACAATCCTAAATGTATCTCCGATAATCCTCTTTGCAACTTCCTAAAACCTTTAGGATTGCTTGTGCACATTCCTAATGATGAAGGTATATCTCCTTTCCCTTAGCAATCCTATGGTCTAATTCCATAAGGATTATGTGTAGGGATCCAATTACTAATGAACTTGCCTTTTCTATGGCATGTTGATGGTCATAAGTCCATGAAGTACATGCTTACAAGCATACCAATGAAGCATTAAAATCACTACACATATTGTATACCTAGTTCCCCTTAGTAAGATGGAGCTCTCATATATCCTATCTCACGGATTCTCACGATTCCCATATGGTATAACTAGACTAGCTTGGTTTTGATACAAAGATCATCAATCTACCAAGGTGAGCTAGTTCTAAAATACCAATATAGGTACTTATTAGATTTCTTTATTATACGGCATCCTATCTAACTTCGTCTCTAAGTGGAATCCATTGCTCATAAGTGAGCTAAGGTCAATACTAAGACCTAGGTGAGTCATGTGAGCATGAATCAATGCTCCTTGTGAAACTCATATGTGATACCAAACACTCTAAATGATTTCCATCTAAGCGATGCCATCAAGAATAACTAGCTCTTATGTCAATTGACTACATTGACTTCTAAGAAATCCAAAATACGACTCCACATGGGCATTTTCCTCAACATCCCATGGTCTCTAGTACTAAGAGAATTTGTTTGAAGCTTCATTACATTCGTTACATTTCTTCTTCATCTTCATCATCATCACCATCTTCATCCATCTTCTTCTTCATAGAAGTTTCTTGTTTTTTAGTGCATTTTCACCATTTTCATACCATTTTTCATGCATTATTGTGCGAGAAGGAGTTACGAAGTGCAAGGCAGAGCAAGCGCCTATGTTTTTTCACAATTTTCTGCACATACAGAGCTCGTCATTGCTCAACGCTCAAAATTTAGAATTTCCCACAAAAAAAACAGGATTCTGACTGGAAAGTGCAATTTTCATAAAATTCAAACTTTTCAAAAAAAAAAAGGTGATTTTCAGTTCCCACCTAAGTCACACAAAAATGTGATTCTCTAGATGTCATGGAAACTTGAGTTTTAGAAAAAAACATGATTTTCAATGGGCTCAAAATCGTGATCTTCACAAATAACAATTTTCGGCCAGATACACGATTTTTTGTTGGCTCCAAAATCGTGATTTTCAAAAACACGACTTTCATCCAAAATCGCGATTTTCATGATTTTCAGAAAACACGATTCTTTGGTCATCCTCAAAAGCATAACTTTTGGCGATTCTCAAAAAACGCGATTTTTAGTCAAAATCGGGATTTTCAGGTAAAAACACGATTCTGAGCAAAAGCACGATTCTCAGGAAAAAAAACACGACTTCAAAGTCGTGATTTTTTTGTCATTCTCAAATCACGATTTTCAGGCCAAAAACATGATTTTCACAAAACACAATTTTTAGTCAAAATTGCAATTTTTTTATCGTTCTCAAAATCGCAATTTTCACAAAAAAACACGATTTTCTGCCAGAATCATATTTTTCACGATTCTCACTCAAAATCGCGTTTTCCACGATTCTCACTCAAAATCGTGTTTTTCACGATTCTCACTCGAAATCGCGTTTTTCACAATTTTTAGCCAAAATCGTGTTTTTTGGGGATCGTGGAAGATCGCGATTCTCACTTAAAATCATGATTTCCAAGGTTGCCCAAGGTTGATTTTCAAATAGACTAATTTGAAGTTGACCCTGAGGTGGGATTAGGAAACCAAGGGGGCTCCAAAGGATTTTGAGCAATACCAAGGGGAAAATTTGGACTCTTAACCAAGGCTTATGAACCTCAGATCTGGTAGGCACTAAGGCAAGGATAGACAAAGCATTAGATCTTTTGAGGAAAGTGTCAACCATACAGCTAAGTCTTGTGCACAACAACTAAGTGGTTATCCTTATGTACTAAGTTCAGACACAAGTGATTCAAAAATGTCTTTTAGCATGTGGAAACCGGCACATGGCTTGGGCACTGCCTATCTACAAACTCTATAAGGTCCATATAAGACACAGTTGGAATATATTCGGACCAACCGATTAGGTGCTCATATCTATGAGGATGGCCTGAGGTGATCAGTGGTACAACTCAAAAATCCAGATCAACCCTTTGGACTTGAACACCCACTGGTCAAGTTCAAAGAGGGTTCATACATTGATAAGGAAGGAACCATGTATGTGGTCACCAACCTACGAGATAGGATAGATGAGTTTGGAAATATCATTCTTGAGAATGAGATAGGAGACCTAGAGCAAGGAGATGTAGGACAAGAACCCAAGACTCCTAAAGGTAAGTCAGTTTTGACCAGAGTGATCACTCCAGATTGCATCCCTCAAGACAACAAAAGCATAGAACTATTCTTAAATAGAGAAACAGAGGAAGCCTTTTGGAGATTCAAGCCAGATCAACCTAGCCAATTGGACATAGTCATCATCTATGAGTTCAAGGATCCAGAGACACCAGGCAAAGTTTTCTACCTGGATAACATGTTAGAAAAACTTTTCTTGGTAACAAAACATGATAAGCATGCATATACTTGGAAGAGTGAATCGATCTTTCCTCCACCATGGTCTAATATTTCCCATGGCCACCAAGGTGTGGGATCATCACAGGCTCATGAAGCACAACAAGAACGTGCAAGAGAGAGACTTGAAGTAAGCTTTGCAAACACTAGAGGTAGAGACCGATCAGGATTTGAAAATGAACGACCTCAAAGAGAAAGACATCAAGCACATAGGCATCAAATAACCGAACATGATTTTCCATTGCCCAGACCCCGAGAGTACCCAAGAACCCTTAGACCCTCTCAAGTGGTCAAGCCAATGAAAATTACTTTGATGGGTCAGGAGATCCTTATGATTATGTGGCCAAGTTCAAACAAGTGTTAAGAGCGGAACAAGTTGAGGATTTGTTCACCCAATTTGAGGCATTTGGTTTGACTCTCAAGGGCACTGCCTTAGCTTGGTTTCATCCGCTAAACAGTAGCAACTATCAAGATATAGATCAACTGCTAGACGAATTCATTGTAGAATTTTCCAAAAGTGGTATCAGGCATAATACATCATCCTTGATCCACAGCTTCAAGCAGACACCCCAAGAAACAGTGTGACTAGCATGAAGAAGGTTTAGACAATACATAGGAAGATGCCCTGTTCCAAAATTACCCACACCGGCCAAACAAGTGGCCTTGTTTTTAGATGGATTACTAAGCACAAAGTTAAGATCATATGTGTACTTGAAAGAGCCTAGATCCATAGAAGAGTGTGTGCGCATGTGCATTGACATAGAAGATAACTTGGGTGAGGAGTTAGGATTATCCAAACTCTATAAGGACTCTGATAGCTCTACTAGTCATACTTCGAGAATCTCCACGAAAATAGATGAGATAGCTGAGCAAGTGGCCAAGAAGCTAGGAGTTCAAAATAGACAAACACCAAGAGTCACCTCATTGAACCGATGTTATACTTGTGGAGGGGACCACATGGCTAACATTTGCCCAATGCAAAACCAGAACGTGAGAATAAGGAATGCCCCATATTGCACTATTGAGAGAAAATACACGAACTATACGGCTCAAGATTGTCCATACAATAGGTAGGCTCTTAGACAGAATTATTAGCAACCTTACCCATAAGGTAAGTATTAGAACCAATACCAACATCCATATTATAGACCACAACAGCAATATCAGGCACCATATTGGCCACAACCAGTCCTAGGAAGCCAACCACCAGCTCCTGCCAATGTAATTCCGGTTAAGTATGCGGTGGTAGAAGAGAAACTTAATAGAGCATTGGTGCTAGTGACACCATTGGTACTAGAGAATGATCCTCATGCTCAGAGTTTTGACTACTCCTATGAAGATAGCTCACAAGCTTATTACACAGAGTCACCTGAGCATAGTGAGACTTATCCTTATCACTACGAGACACCATCTATGGAACAAAATTGGGAGCCTGAATACTCGAATGTCATGTACATGAATCCTAACCCTGGGCCCCAATTGAGACAAATGAGACCACACACCCCTAGAGGACCATGTTTTGGATGTCAGGGTGACAATTTCATTCGTGAATGTCCCCACCCGCTGTCTCCGAGTCAAGGACAAGCCATCACAATGCAAGCCTTTTGTCCTAAGTGTGGCAAAGAGCATCTCCCTAGAGATTGTCCAAGGAACCCGTCTAGTGTACCGAAGGTTACACCGATTAATGTGGTAGTCTTAGTTGTGGATTCAAGTTGAAGTAGCAGTAATGTGGCTCCTATACAAGTAATCACTAGAGCATAAGCCATAAAATAGTATAAACAAGATGAACAATCAGATTCAAGTGAACCAAGAGAGCCTAGTAAGAGAAAAACAAGAACATGGAAGGATACCAGGGAGAAGGCCAATCGCAAGTGGAATAAAAAGTTATTGGAACTAGAAGAAAGCTTGACAGAAGCAAAAACAAAGATAGAAGATATTGCATCTCAAAGTCCCTCGCATGCCAAAACTCCATCCACACCACTTCATCCCACCCAACCACCCATTGTAAATAGACCACAACCAGGGTCTGTTCTTGCAGATCCAACCCCAGAAAGCTTGGACATGATGTTCAAGGCCTACCAGGCTCGACTAAAAGAAGGGCCAACTACTGCGAACCTAGACAAGAGTTACCCTAGAGCAGATTTAGAGATTGATCGAACAAAAATGTGCATGAAAATGGTAGAATTAGCTCAGGCTTTGCTTGAGACCAGCCAAATGTTCAATCAGACGAGATTTGCATTTCCAGGGCTTACTAGAAAGATTAGAGTAGTTGGTAAACAAGCCGCAGGTTTCTTTACCTCCTCAGGCTCAACCAGTTGTTGAAAGAGAAATCTCACCACCGAGAAGAGTTTGTGTTCCTGATTCCATGGATGGGGAAACACCTCTTTCAATTCAACAGTACTCTCCAGAGTTCTTGTGGGAAATACAAGAGGAGAAATGGGCCAAGGAGAAGGGTAATCCCCCTCCTATTCGTGAGATTGATGACCTTCATGATCAATTTCCCCAAGACATTCCATCTATTTACGGAGATCAAGCAAAACAACAAGAAGATGAAAGATTAGATTTTGAATCTAATAATTTAGAAGAACTTCCACAATTCACAGGCCCATGGGAGTTTGAGTCTCTTCATATCAGAACTCCCACAATATTGGTAAGACATGAAGACTCAGTGGTTCCAAGAAAACATTGATGTCGTGAAGAACACTAAGGTTCAATGTAATCTCACCATAGAAGAGCTTCTCAAATTAAAAACAGAGCTATGGAAGCATGTGGCGAATCAAGTTCCCGAACTCAATTCCAATGTGTCAAAAGCAGGTTCTAGACAGAAAGTTCCAGAAATACCTCTCGACAAAAAAGGAGACATGAGTACTTATCTTCTAATCACCTATCAAGGTTACACAACCAAAGCGAACATAGATTCAGGTGCAGGTGTTGCAATTGCAACCACCTCCTTGTGGAAGCAATGGGGAAAACCCACATTAAGACCAACTAGAATGAAGCTTCAAATGGCTGATGGCCATATTGAAAGGCCTCTAGAATTGCTTGAAGGAATAACTCTAACCACATGTGGTGTAGAGTTTGAACACACCTTTGCTATATGTGACTTTGGTAAAAATAATGTCTATGAGATGATCCTAGGAAGACCCTTCCCATGACAACTGCAAATAGTGCAAGATTGGGGTACCAACTCCTTGTACTTGCAGCACTTAGGGGTCACAACCAAGGTCAAAGGATTATATTTTCAAAGATGTACCACCCCTACAATGGAATCCTATCCACAAGGCACCAAAAGATTCAATCTCTGTGCATTCTGAAGGATCTTGGATGCATGAAGATACTCACTTGTGGATGTGTAAGGTCGTAGAGGAAGAGGAAAGGCTCTTAAAGGTGAGAGAAGAAGGAACTTCTCAAGGCAAAAGACCAATTAAAGACCCAGCCTATATACCGATGATCTTTCCAGATGAGCAATTTGAGCCTCATGGCTGGGCAAAAACTTTAGCCACCATGGACATTACTATCAATGAAGAACAATGGACACCTCATTGTGATGAGGAGGGCTATGATATCTGTGTGTTCATGTGTCAGCCCTTGCTAGAAGAGTGTTATCCAAGTGAGGCCATAGAACAAGAAGAGGATGATGATGATCTAAAGTCCATTGTGATGGACAACTGCTTTAATTCAGAGGAACACTATTTAGAAGATGTTGGAGTGTTTAACCAGAAAGAAGAAGAACCTATCACAAGCATTAAAATGATAAACTCAAAGGATGGAAGTGAGGGTAGTCAAAAGAAAAAGAAAAGAAAAGTAGTGAAACAAGAAGAGGAGGAGTCATTGTTAGAAGTACCAGAGAATTTCAAGAAATATGAAGTTGAAGACCGCAAAATTTTAGTACAAATGCCTAAGAGAGAGGCTACCACAGGAGAAGCGTATGATAATAAAGAAAAGACCAAAAAGATTGTTGTGACCATTGAAGGGAACGAAGAGCGATGTACTTACATAGGAGAAGACTTAAGTGCAGAAGAAGAAATAGAGCTTGTAACGTTATTAAGGGAATATAGGACGTGTTTGCGTGGCCAAGCCCACCAAACAGAAGCCCTACACGTATAATGACACTTATGTAGCCAAAGTAAAAGAAGAAATCAATAGGCTGATTGAAGCTGGATTTATTTATGAGATTGAGCATACTGAATGGGTGTCCCCCATTGTAGTGGTGCCCAAGAAGAATGGGAAGTTGCGAGTGTGTATTAACCTTAAAAAAGTTAATGCCGCTACAATTAGAGATAGCTATCCACTTCCAATCACTGAACATTTATTGGAGCATGTTATAGGCAAGGAAGTTTATAGCTTCCTTGATGGATTTTCAGGTTACAACCAAGTAGCCATTTCCCTAGAAGATCAACACAAAACGGCTTTTGCCATAGAGTTGGGAATTTTTGCATTTTGTGTGATGCCATTTCGGCTCACAAATGCACCTCCAACATTCCAAAGGCTCATGTGTCATGTCTTCAAAGAGTTCTTGCGAAAGAGATTAGAAGTATATGTGGATGATTTATGTGCCCATTGATGGGGGATGATTCTAACACCCCAATGCAAAAATGGAAGATGGTTGCCCTCCACTAGGTCCACAAGTAGTGATATATGCTCACTGTTTTGAATTTTTCTTTGCACCAATACAAAGATTTAACATGACATTTTGCAGAATTGTAGTAGACTATAACATCTACCCAACAAGCTTTAAATCATCCCAAATGGATATTCTAGTTGGGAGAACCACCCTCTGCAAAACATGCTACTTGTTTGCAACACTCTTTGCCTATGTGCAGAGATATACCTTACAAAGTTGGCAATTTCTCACAACTCACTCAGCCAAATAACTTGAAACTTTAGAAAAGTTCAGGGCAAAATATGAGAGACCTAATGAAGCTTGAAATCAATGAAAATGATTACAATGAGAGAGCAAACAATGCTCTACAATCTGGTACAATCAGATTTGCAAAAGCCTAAAGCCTAACTACACCTCTAGATAGAGAGGAGCAAAATCATGAGAAAATGAGGTAAGCAAGCAAGGGGGCTGCTTGGTGGAGTTTATGACTTCAACAAACTAAGTGGGAAACTTATGGAATTCATAAAACTCAAGAAACAAAGGCGGGATGATGCTTATATAGAGTTTTACTTTTCCTAGAATCTAGCTAACCACCAAGCAATCAGTTTAGGTGAACTTTTTGGTGGCTGATTTGATGAGATTTGAATTTGATTGAGTTTGGTGGAGCTTCTAACTTTATTCCATGACTTTGGGTCCTCCTTTTTTATTGTTCCACTTGCAGAACTTGTGGTTGAGCCTTTTTGCATGATTGAGACTTGATTTTCAACACTCCCCCTCAAGTCTCAATGCCTAGGTCCTTCATTACAATGCATGCCTTGAAGTGTTGTAGCTTTACTCCATCCAATGCTTTGGTAAACATATCTGCATATTGGTACTTTGTATTGACATGCTCCACCTTGACATCCTTTGACATGATCTTCTCTCGAATAAAGTGTTAATGCACTTCTATATGCTTCGACCTTGCATGGAACACCGGATTTTGAGCCAAGCATATGCTACTTAGGTTGTCACAAAAAGTAGGTACTTGTTGAACTTGCAAATCAAGATCAACAAACAACTTCTTGAGCCACATAAGCTCACATGAGACTTGTGCTAAGCCTCTATACTCAGCTTCGATGGATGAAAGAGCCACAATTGGTTGTTTCTTTGACATCCATGAGATGGTCTTCTTCCCTAGCATGATAACATATCCACTAGTGCTCCTCCTTTCATCTTTGGAACCTACCCAATCAGCATCACAATAAGCTTTTACATTTACTCCATCATCATATGGATAATATAGACCTTCATTCACTAATCCTTTGAGGTACCTAAGTACCCTTTTGGCTGCAACAAGATGAGGTACTCTTGGTGCTTGCAAAAATTGAGATAACACTCCAACTACATGTGCAATATCAGGTCTTGCCATAGTAGCATACAAGAGAGAACCAATTATTGACCTATACATGGTCACATCCTTCACTTCTTCACCTTCATGAGCACTTAGTTTAACATTTACTTCTAATGCATTTGAAATGGGCTTGCAAATCACACAAGCCAAACTTCTTCAAAAGATCAAGAATGTATTTCCTTTGCATCAAGTATATACCTTCCTCTTTATATAGTACTTCAATCCCAAGGAAGTACCTTAAAATCCCTAAATCTGAGATTTTAAACTCACATCCAAGCTTCCTCTTTATGTCCTTGATGTTGGCTTCATCATCCCCTGTAATGATCAAATCATCAACATATATACAAATGAAAACAATTTTGCTACCTTCCTTCTTCACAAAGAGTGATGGGTCTGCATGACTCTAATTGTATCCACATTTTACCAAGTAGTCCACAAGTCTTTGGTTCCAAGCTCTTGGGGCTTGCTTGAGTCCATAAAGAGCCTTCTTTAACTTGCATACATGATGTGGAAACCTCTCATCTTCAAAGCCTTGGGTCTGGTCCATGAAGACTACCTCTTCAAGCTCTCCATTTAGGAAAGCATTCTTCACATCCAACTGGTACATCTTCCAACCTTTTGAGGATGAAATTGCAATCAAACTTCTGATGGTGGACATCTTAGCTACTAGATTGAATGTTTCCTCTAATTCTATGCCACAGGTTTGAGCAAAACCTTTGGCAACCAGCCTTGCTTTATACCTAGAGATGCTCCCATCTACATGCCTCTTTACCTTGTACACCCATTTGTTGCCAATGACTTTCATGTCCTTTTTTCTTGGCACCAATGACCAAGTATCATTTTCTTCAAGTGCTTAAACTTCCTCCTCCATGGCTTCAATCCATTCCCTATGCTTATTTGCTTCTTCAAAAAAGTTAGGTTCTTCACAAGCTATAACTTGACTCATATAGGCATACTGTCTTGTAATGAATGAATCATAAGTTAATCTCTGAACAGGGTATTTAACCCTATTGGATGACCTTACCTCACCATTAGGTGGTAGGAATCTCCTCCTCCTTAGTTTAGATGCTTTAAATCCTAGAGTTTCTAATTTTTTCCATATCTTCATCACTTGTAGATTCCATGTCTACCCATCGATGGTCTTCATCATTTGCCTTTTCCTTTCCTTTGCTACTTCCTTCACTTGAATGAGATTCATTCTTTGTCCTTCCATGCCAAGCTGATGTAGTACTCTCCTCTGATGGTGTGTTTGAAGTGGTTGGACCACTTATCTCCATGCTTTGTTGTTGCTCTTTGAACTTCTTCTCGGCTTCATATGCATCGTCAACCTGTAACACATCTTTGCTACCATAGCAAGGCAAGAACGCATCTCATATTACATCCCTAGATACCTTAAGCTCTTTGGTGCAAGGGTTATAGCATCTTAAACCCTTTTTCTCTAAATAATATCCAAGAAATATACACCTATTTGCCTTCGGTTCTAACTTGTGTCTCAATTCTTGAGGTATGTGAACATAACACACACAACCAAATACTTTGAGATATGAAAGGTTGGGTTTCTTACCAAGCTTCATAAGGTGTAACTCCATGTACTCTTGAGGTTGGACACCTATTCATAATGTATATGGCTATATTTGTTGCATCAGCCCAATAAGAGTTAGGAACATTCATTTCATTTAACAAAGATATAACCACTTCTGCTATGTATCTATCCTTCTTTTCTGCCACCCCATTTTGTTGAGGTGTATACCTGCAAGTGAATTTCCTTTTGATGCCATGTCCATGTAGAAAATTTGAAAATTCATTTGAAAAATACTCTCCCCCTCCATCTCATCTGAGAGTCTTTATATACTTCCCTATTTCCTTCTCCACTAGGTTTTTGAATCTCTTGAAGTGGTAAAACACCCCTGACTTTGACTTCATGCAATACATACAAAGAAAAATTGATTTATCATCTATAAATGTGACAAATATCTATTACCTTCAATGGATGGCTCCCTTGTAGGTCCCCATACATCTATGTGTATGAGATTCAACACTTCATTGCTCACATGTGATCCCTTCTTGAATGGAAATCTTCTTTGTTTTCCTAATTGACAAGCATGGCACAAATGTTTCATATTCTGAGATGTAAGATCAGGTAGACCACTCACCAAGCCCTTCCTTTGCATGTCCTTCATCCTTTATAAGTTTATGTGCCCAATTCGTTTATGCCATAAGTTGATTTCTACAATCTGTTTATTTCCAATTGACCTAGACAATGTGAGGGGTTGATAGCTTTACCTCCATGGTGAAGAGTCTTCCTTGCTTCTTTCCTTTTGCTATGAGCTTGTAGTCCTGCATGGGGTCTTCAACAAAACATCCTTGCTCATTGAACCTCACCTCATAACCTCTTTCAACCATATGACCTACCGAAACCAAGCTGTTTGTGATAGTTGGCACATGCAACACATCCTTCAACACCTTGGAGTTTTGAGATCCATTCAATGCAACATCTCCTACATGTGTAATCTTGTGCTCAGTGTCATCCCCTGTCTCTACATGTCCTTGAGTGACGGGTGAATTTAAATCAAAGAAAACATCTTTATTGCAACTCATATGGTTGCTACAACCACGATCAATGTACCGTGTAAACTCTGAATTGACTCTTTCACTTGAACCATACATCATAAGCAAGTTCTCATTTTCTGAATTTGCTGAAGTACTAGCATAATTACCTTGGTTCCTTTTCTATCCTTGATTTCCTCCTCCTTTGGACCAACAATCTCTTGCATAATGGCCCTGTTTTCCACAATTGTAGCATTCTCCATTGGATGCTTCTCTTCGATGTGATCTTCCTCCTCGGCCTCTACTCCTTCCTCTTCCTCTTGATCCATAGCTTTGGTTGGAGCCTTCTTGGTTGCTTGAGCTTGAGCTTGACCTTCCTCTCCCTCTGCCTTGGGAGTTTTGTCCACCTCTTTTGCCTTTACCTCTACCTGCATATAAAACTTGGGCTTGGCTGCCCTTTGATTGTGAACCTTCTTGCTTCATCTCCTTGGTCACCATCAATGTGACTAATGGATCGAATTCTAGTAGGGAATTCCTCACATAAACTGATGTGGTGAATGCTTTCCACCTTTCATCCTCTCTCAAGCCATTGAGAGTGTGTGCAACAAGATCATCATCTTTGATTGGGCTCCCAATTGAGCCTAAAGCATCTGCAAGCTCCTTAGCCTTCAAAATGTACTCATTTATGTTAGTACTTGGTGATTTCCTAAGATTATTTAGCTCATTCTTGAGTTGAGTCTTCCTTGCCTTGGTTGATGAAGAGTACAATCTCTCCAAGGTCTCCCAAACCTTCTTCGATGTGTCCAAGTCTTGTATATGCCCTATCATGTTATTGCTTATGTGTTAGGATAGAATGAATATGACTCACCTATCCCTTTCTATCCATTCATTAAGTGCCTTGACCTACCCTTGAAGTGGTGGATCATGTAAACTACCCTTGAAGTGGTGGATCATGTACATGAGACATTGGCTCCGTGCCGCTCAATAATCCCCACAATCCTTTGCCCATAAGGTAGTTCCTAACTCTAAATCTCCACGATTGATAATTGCCTTTCTCCAAATTCTCTATTTGTGCATTATACTCAGCCATACTGAGCTCTAAGATGCTCATCTAGCTTCTCCTCAAGTTTTTCTATGCTTTAGAAGGTGTGGATGTTACCTTTTGATAGCTTCTCGAACATTGTCTTCTAATACAATAGATCAATACTTTCATCTATGTTCTCTCTGTCATAGTCACTATGAACAGTCATAATGTATTGCTCATATCTTAGCCATTTCTTCACCATTTTCAATGTTCTATAGCTTTTCAGAATCAGCTCTAAGACCTCTACATGGTCACAAAGTTTGAAGATAATCCATTAAGCCGATTTGGAGAAAAGTGCATCGAAGTACCCACTAGTCAAACTCTGTAGAGGTCCTAAAAAATCATTAGCTTATTATTACCTTCTCTCTCTTGAACCAATATTATATATCCCTAATTTATGAAAGATTTTAAGATGACACCGGAAGTCTGATGGATATGGCTAGGTTGTTAGCATTGTGTTCTTTATAGATGGAGAAGCTGCAACAACATGAACAAGAGAACATCAACTTGAAAGTGGAGAATGCTCGAATCAAGGCCATAATATAGGAGTTAGAAGAGAGTCTTGTCAATAAAGTAGATATCTCAATCAAGCAATTAATATAGGCCTTGGAGTGAGCTATTCTTAATTTGGAAGCCAAGTTGGAGGAGATTGAAGAAGAACTATTGATTCCATCAGTTCAGTTATAGGAGGCTACATAACAAAAGTAGATTATGCAAGCAGATGAGTAAAATTTGAAAAAAAAATGTAAATAAATTACAAAATGAAACATCAGTTTTGACATCCTAGATTACATTACTAACTAATAATTTATAGGACATTATGAATAAACTTAACAATACTCAAGAATAAGAACAACAACTACAAGATGCTAAGCAAGTTTAGGTAGAACAAGCTCAAATTTTGCAAGATAAAGAAATTTAGTTTGCAAATAAGTTAAATACTTGAATTGAGTTACAACAACAACTTGAAGCCAAAGATTTTAAAATTCTATAGAAGGATGAGTGGACTCTTCTTCTGCAGACTCAGCTAATGGAAACCACCAAGGCTACTCAAAACTTCCTATAGGTTTTGTTAGTGAACTATGCAGAAGCTAAGGTGGTGAAAGCAGCTTGATGTTACATAAAAACAAGCTCTAAAGTAGTTTTTGAGTCTTATGGATCTTATTAGTTATTAAAAATAGTATATGGAAGCTTGTGGATCTTATTAGTTATGAAAAATAACATGTGGAGGTGCTCACATCTCCAAATTTAGAGTAAAAGTAGATAAAAGTAGATAAAAGTAGATAAAAGTAAGAAGGAAAGGAGAGGTGTCTATTCTTAGACCAGGAAGGTGCTTTTGTTGATAGCCTCTCAATAAAAAGAGTGGTTCTCTTAGTGTAAGTGTCCAAATTGAGTCATTCTTGTTGCCTTGCGAAGCTTACAACTGTACTATATAAGTAGATTAGTTTTTGTACAATTTTAAATAGGAAACCCCACGCAAGTAGGCATTTTTGCATATCTTCTTTCTTGTGTATATCCGGTGTCTCATCAGAGACATACCTATCTTCAAACTTTCATATCTCAGTCGTTATGAGTACATCAGTTTTCAATTCAGATAGTTAGTCATACCTTGCTATTGTAGGCCTCTACATACTTTGACTTCAAGCTATTTGTTTGGGAGCTATACTCCATCTTTTTTGACGTTTTTTGTTTCTAAAGCATGCTACTCAGAGTCTAATTTCAGAATATATGATTAGTTTTGAGAAATTATGCTCATAGAGTTTTAGATGGTTATTTTCCTACAGTCCCCTATTTCTGTTTTCTTGAAAGTTTTGAGGAAAGTTTGATTTCTAAAGTTTGGAAATATTTGTTTGATCTTTTGAAGATCTTGGGAGGTCTCATCACTTTTGTTGTGTACTTTGATGTTTACAAGTTTGTAAACATAACATTGTGGTATCAGAGCTTTTGTTTTTTTTATCTAATCTTTCATACAACTTATTAAATTATCTTCTTTGTTTATAACAATTCAACATGGCAGATTTGAGTGCATCAATTGAAAAGTTATCCGATGGGAGAAATTATCCCATGTGGAAATTTAGAATGGAGTCTTATCTCATGTCTAAAGGTCTTTGGGGATTGATAACAGGTACAGAAGTGAAGCCGGCATTACCAGAAGCTCCTACACAAGCAGATCGAGCAAGAGATCAAGAATGGATTGAAAGAGACAAAAGAGTTCTATTTTTTATATCACAAACAGTTTGGAATACTATGCTTGGGCATATAAGAGGTTTGAATACTAGTAGAGAGGCCTGGGAGTCTCTACAAAGGTTATTTGCAACTACCAATAGAGCGAGGCAAACGCAACTTATTGGTGAACTGACAAGAGGTAAAATCTCTTATTGAAGCATTAGTCTCTATTAATGCATCTCCTAGTGAGGATATAAAGTTTAATAGCATGTTAAATGGCTTGAGAGAAGATGAAAGATGGAAGTCTTTCATTACATCTATCATGACTCGAGAGAATTCGCCATCCTTTGAAGATTTACAAACGCTCATGATGACTGAAGAAATCAACATCTATGGTGGGAACTCTTATCATTCGCAAAGAGGTAGTCAAGGAAAAGCTCTTTATACTTCATCAAACAGAGCAAGAGGTAGAGGAAATTGGAGAGGAGGAGGAAGATTCAACAACAATGCAAGAGGAAGAGGAAGCTTTAATGCAACTAGAGGAGGAAGAACACAACAAAGTCAACCAATTCAACCAAATCAGCAGGGTAACTTTACTTGCCATTATTGTGGTGATGGGAATTTTGTTATAAAAGGACAAAAGGTAAACAAATTATATACTTATGAAGTTTAAGTTCTAGATTATGCAGGTTATACAATGGTTAATGGGATGCAAGTAAGTCAATTGGACTTATGGCATAAAAGATTACGACACATCAGTGTTGGCAGGTTAAAGGATATTGCAAAGAAATCATTGGTTGAAGGTTTACCACAACTACCTAAGTAAGATTTGGATTTTGTTTGTGAGGCATGTCAATTTGGAAAACAGGTACGAAGTCTTTTTTCAAAAGCAGGATTGCAAAGCAGAGATATTTTGGACTTGATTCATACTGATGTGTGGGATCCATCTCAAGAAGAGTCCATGGCAGGTAGCAAGTATTTTGTAACATTTATTGATGACTTCTCAAAGTTTACATTCATTTATTTTATGAAATACAAATCCAAAGTGTTTGATATGTTCAAGAAGTTTAAATCATTGGTTGAAAAGCAAACAGGTAGAAGCATAAGAAGATTGAGTTCAAATGGAGGAGGTGAGTACTTTTCTAATCAGTTTCTTGAATTTTTGGAGGAAGAAGGACTGAAAAAGGTGACTACAAATAGATACACACCTCAACAAAATGGTGTGGCCGAAAGAAGAAACAAGTCTATCTTGGAGATGGGTAGGTGTATGTTAAATGAAAAGGACTTACCACTTATTTTTTGGGAAGCATGGAGTATGGCAGTTTATGTGATGAACAGGTTACCACCTACTCAAAGTCATGTACAAAAAGCACCTTATGAATTGTTTTATGGATCAAAACCAGATATTTCTAATTGGAGATTTTTTGGAAGCATATGTTTTGTTCATGTTCCACAACAGTTAAGGTCAAAGTTGGATCCAAGGTCACAAAAAATGGTTTTTATTGGTATGGCAGAAAGGCAACCAGGATATAGATATGTGAACCGAGATACAAGAGAGGTAACTGTTTCAAGAGATGTTATTTTTCATGAAGATAAATCTTGGTATAAACATGAAGTGAAGGTAGATGAAGAAGAAACTACAAGAAGTCATGATTAAGAGCCAAGTTCTCCAAGCTCACCAGAGAGTCAAATTACACATGAAGAGGTAACTCCCCCCAATCAGAAGTTGAAGAAAATTGTAGATTTAATTTCAAAGGAAATTGAGTCACAAGAAGAAGAAAGTGAAGGTTCTACATCAAGAAGAACTCAATTTCGAAGGCAAGAAAAGCATGGTAGGACAAGAAGTCAATCAAGGTATCCAATAAGAGAAAGAAGGCAACCACAAAGATTTTCTCATGAAGCTTATATGGCAAAACTTATTGAGGAGCAGGAACCAACAACTTTTAAAGAAGCATCAAAGGTAAAGAAATGGGTTAAGGCAATGGATGAAGAAATGGCAGCTTTGTATGAGAACAATACATGGAGTTTAGTTCCAAGGCAACCTAACATGAAGGTAATCGGTAACAAATGGGTATACAGAATAAAGAGAAACAGTGATGGTTCAATAAGCAAATATAAAGCAAGGCTTGTTTGTAAAGGTTATGCACAGAGTTATGGCATCAATTATGAGGAGACATTTTCTCCTGTTGCCAAGATATCAACAATAAGGACATTAATAAGTCTTGCTGCAAGCAAGGTATGGAATATTTATCAATTATATATAAAAAATGCATTTCTCAATGGTGATTAAAAAGAAGATGTGTACATGGAGCAACCAGCAGGTTATGAAGATACCAAGCAGCCTATGCATGTATGTAAACTCTTGAAAGCATTGTATGGTCTTAAGCAGGCTCCAAGGGCTTGGAATTTTAGATTGGTAAAGTTTCTTGAAAAGCAAGGGTACAGGTGTTCAAATGCACATACTTCTTTGTATGTTAAGGTTGAAGGATCATTGATTGTTTATATTTCAATTTATGTGGATGACTTGATAATAACAGGAAACAATGAAGGTGAGATAGCCACGATCAAAGCAGAGCTTGGATCTGAATTTAAAATTTCAGATTTAGGAGAAATCACATACGTTCTTGGAATCAAAGTTATGAAGAAGGAGGATGGTTTATATCTTCTACAAAGGAAGTATATTTCATATTTGTTAAAGAAATATGGCATGGAGCATTGCAAGAGTATCAGTAATCCGATGGAACCCAATGTGAAGTACAATGCTGAAGATGGTGAATCTTTAGAAGATCCACTTATCTACTTATATATGCAAGTTTAACAAGGCTGGATATTACATTTAGTGTAAGTACATTGTCTCAATAAATGAACAAACCCACCGATGTACATATGCAAGCAGCTAAAAGGGTCTTAAGATATTTGAAGGGTACATTAAATGAAGGTTTGGGCTATAAATATCATGAAGGTATGGATTTGAAAGCATGCAGTGATGCAGATTGGGCTGGAAATAAGAATGACATAAGGAGTACAGGTGGATATCTAATATTTGCAGGTAATAATTTAGTTTCATGGAGTTCTAAAAAATAGCCTACAGTAGCACTTTCAAGCACAGAAGCTGAATATAGAAGCCTTACGAATGCAACATGTGAGATTATGTGGAATTTGAAGCTTTATGAAGATATGAATCTATCTACAGCACGTCCACTACTCTTTGGAGATAATGTAAGTTCATTACAGCTCGCGTCTAATCCAGTGTACCATGCAAGAACAAAACACATTGAAGTGCACTATCACTATATCCGAGAGAAGGTGGTGAATGAAGATATTGATATTCAACATGTTGGAACTAAAGATCAATTAGCAGACATACTTACAAAAGCAGTAGATGCTCAGAAGCTCAAGTGAATCAAATTTCTACTTGGATTCAAAGCTTTGGATTTAGAGCTTGAGGGGGGCAATGTTACATAAAAACAAGCTCTAAAGTAGGCTTTTAGTCTTGTGGATCTTATTAGTTATTAAAAATAGTATATGGAAGGTTGTGGATCTTATTATTTATGAAAAATAACATGTGGAGGTGCTCACATCTCCAAATTTAGAATAAAAGTAGGTAAAAGTAGATAAGAGTAAGAAGGAAAGGAGAGGTGTCTATTTTTAAACAAGGAAGGCGCTTTTCTTGATAGCCTCTCAATAAAAAGAGTGGTTCTTAGTCTAAGTGTCCAAATTGAGTGATTCTTGTTGTGTTGCAAAGCTTACAACTGCATTATATAAGTAAATCAGATTTTGTACAATTTCTAATGAGAAAACCCCACGCAAGTAGGCGTTTTTGTAGATCTTCTTTCTTGTGTCTATCCGGTGTCTCATCAGAGACATACCTCTCTTCAAACTTTCATATCTCAGTTGTTAGGAGGTTTTCTTGAGTGATTTCACTTGGAAGAGTTTTCGTACCTCTCACACTTTCTATATATATAATAATTTTGCATAGATCTTTAAGTTTTCATGTTGCTGTACATCAGTTTGCAATTCAGATAGTTAGTCATAGCTTGCTATTGCAGGCCTCTACATACCTTGACTTCAAGCTATTTGTTTGGGAGCTATACTCCATCTTTTTTGAAGTTTTTTGTTTCTAAAGCATGCTACTCAGAGTCTACTTTTAGAATATATGATTATTTTTGAGAATTTATGCTCAGAGAGTTTCTTATGGTTATTTTTCTACAGCCACCTATTTCTGTTTTCTTAAAAGTTTTGAGGAAAGTTTGATTTCTGAAGTTTGGAAATATTTGTTTGATCTTTTGAAGATCTTGGGAGGTCTCATCACTTTCATTGTGTACTTTGATGTTTACAAGTTTGTAAACATAACACTTGATAGGTGCACTTGGAAGCTCCATCTTGTTTGAATAAAAATTTTCAAACTACAATGGAGGTAGCTTTTGCTCAAGTCAAGGCTATATTAGTTGAATACAATTAGGATGGAGTCAATTAGTAGCCCATCAATGTGACCTTTGTACTTTTGGAATATCGTATTTTTATGAATTCCATTGAAAATAGTGGACTATCAACTAATTAGAAGAATCAACCAAAGTTGATAGATAACATATATACGTCCATTAGTTACGAGGAGAATGTTTCACAATCAAGTATTGAGAGAAGTAGTGTAGCCTATAGATGGAGTCCTTGTAGAAGAAAATCTAAACAGAGATCATTTGTAATGCTATCTTCATAATGCAATTACTTTCATCAATTATATTCTCTATCTTTTATTCAGTTATCTTAAGTTTATGTATTGTTCTATAACTTTGTGGAAGGAATTCTATTTGTTTACAAAGTTAATTGTATTTTTTTGGGAGTAGAAACCTATAGTTATGATATAAATTATTAGAATTCCCCATTCCCCGAATCCAATTTTTGTAACTGACAAAGTACCACAAACAACATAAACATAGTGCCCCAAAATGTAATGAAATGTATTTTGTCACGATCCTCGAGATGGATGGATATTTGGGTTTATCTATTGAATCCATCAACTATATGTGGTGTGCCCAACAACTTCCTCAATGACCTATTTTGGAAAAGGCAACTATTATCTTATTCAACGCTCTAAATTCCACACATATTATGATTTTTTAATATTCTTCTTTGACATGATGGCCATGGGTGAAAGCCACTTAGAGTGCTCCACAAGAATGATGATGCAAGCTAATTACATCTTTTGAATCTCTTGAAAAACCAACTTTCATCTTTTGGATTCAATTTATAGATCTTTTTTCTCACAAGGTTAGCTCCTTTGATCAATGGAATCCAATGTTCACCAAAATTGGCAAAGAGCCCCTCTGATGGGATGAGGGTTCTTTTTGTCACCCAAGTAAACCTCTTTGACTGGCTTCCTCTCCATTGTATGTCTCGCCGTTCTTCAATTCCTCCATCCTTTGTCTCTTACAACACGTTTTTCTACATAGTTGGAGTTTCATATGTAGGACCACATTGAATATCAATTTGTTTTCTTGCACCCAACTTTACGAAAATTCATGGATTGGAAAAATATTACACACAATGGCTTGCTTGACATTATTTTTGTAATTGAACTATTCTTTCTACATATTTGTTAGCCGGATTCTAGATGCACTTGAGAGGCTCTTTTTTTCTCTACAGTGAAAAACTATAGGCTCACCCAACCCCATGTCTTCGATGGCTCCTAATCTTTTTCCTGCATCTCTACATTGAATACAACCAGCAAAAGGCCATAACATGGAAAATAATTACTTGCCTCGATCCATGCAAGAACCATCCTCTAAACCTCAAATACACTTGTTTCCTTTCTTATTGATTTTATTAGTTTTTCCACCGTAGATTCAATTGGTTCCTTAGGTTTATATCATTCTGCTAGTTCTCCCCAAGGTATGTTGTATGGTCTTCCTATTACCTTATTCATATTTTTGGTATCTCGAACTGATTGGGTGTCCTCCATTCCTTGTAAAAGCTTCCTTGCTTGCAGTCTCCCTTGTCACGAGGAAGGAGATAAGGAAGCAAGTTCACTCACACACTCTCACACTCAAAGAGGAGCACATGCATAGATTGAGGGAAGGAAGAATGATCTTCTTCTTCTTCTTCTTCTTCTTCTTCTTCTTCTTCTTCTTCTTCTAATACATAAAAGGAATATACAAGAAAATAGTGCAATATATAAAGAGAATTACATAAGGAAAAACCCAATGTCTGTGAATGAGTGAGCTAGCAAGAAACAAGTGTGCAATCATTCTTGGTAGATGTATCTAGTAAAGTCACTAAAGTATCGCTGACATATATCGACATGACCACTATACATGCCAGAGAAATGAAAAAGTGATAAGTGTCATCCTTGATCATCACATGTTGATCTTGATATCTCAACACTCCCCCTCAAGCTCAACATCATGTCCTATAACCCAAGAATCTTTCAAAAATTCTTGAGCTTCTTTGCTTCAAGTGCTTTAGTGAAAATATTCACAATTTGCTCATTTGTCCTCACATAAACAAGATCAATATCAACTGCTAATACCTTCTCTCTGATGAATTGACAATGTACCTGCATATGCTTTGTTCTAGCATGCAAAATAGGATTTCATGCTAATTGAATGCCGCTAAGATTATCACAATAGATGGTGATCGGCTTTTGCACTTCCACACCTAAATCTACAAGTAGCATCTTGAACCATGATGCTTCACATGCTTCCATTGCATCAACTCTATATTCAGCCTCTGTACTCGACAAAGCAATAGTGGGTTACTTCTTGCTTCTCCATGTAATAGCTACTCTCCCAAGTGAGAATAGAAAGCCACTAGAAGATATTCTATCTCGAATACCACCAGCCCAATCTTCATCAATGTATCCATGAACATGCAAATCTACACCATCTTCATAAAACAATGCATAATCCAAAGTAGCACTCACATAACATAGACTACACCTCAAAGCATCTAAATGTGGTTTCTTGGGAACCTACATAAATTTTCTTTCAAGTCCAACCATGTAGCTTAGATCAAGCCCTGTAATTATGAGACATATCAAACTTCCCACAATTTTCCTATACATAGTTGCATTTTCCAATGCTTCACCTGATGTAGTATCCAATTTCAAATTTTGATCTAATGGCATAGTGATTGGCTTACAATAAGCCATAACATACTTTTGCAACATACAAAAGGCACATTGCCTTTGCAACATCCATATACCTATTTTTGTATGTATAAACTCAATTCCCAAAAAATAGTGCAGCACACTAAGATCTTTCATGTCAAATTCCTAAATAAGGAGTTGTTTTACCTCTTTAAGTCTTTCTTCATTATCACCTCCTAAAATCAAGTCATCAACATAAATAGCAACAATTCTGATGCCATCACCACCCTTCCTTGCATATAACGAATGATTTGCATCACACATAGAGAATCCAATGGTGGTTAAGTAATCAACAATTGTTGCATGCCAAGCACAAGGGGCTTGTTTAAGATCATGAAAAGCCTTTTGCAACTTGCAAACATATTATGGGTGCTTTGAATCTTCATATCATTTTGGATAGTCCATGTATATGTCTCCTTGTAACTCACCATGTAAGAAAGCATTCTTCACATCCATCTGATGGAAAGTCCATCCTTTTGTTATAGCTAATGCAACAAGTGCTCTAATAGTAGGCATTTTAGCTATAGGGTTGAACGTTTCCTCATAATCAATGCCATATGTCTATGCATCTCCTTTTGCCACCAATCTTGCATTATACTTGCTTATACTACCATCAACATTGTGCTTTACCTTGTAAACTGACTTGCAACCTATGGGTTTCTTTCCTTGCAGAAATGGAACAATCTTCCATGTTTCATTTCCATAAAGTGCAGCCATCTCCTCATCCATAGATTTCTCCTAATCTACATTTCCAATTGCATCTTCAAAAAAAGAAGGTTTAACATCTTGTATTACTTTGTTCATGTAGGCACAATGATGATCCATGTAACTATCGTATGTGAATCCTTGCATTGAATTTCACATCCTCCCAGATCTTCTTGGTCCTAGGTCACTTCTCCTTGTATCATCTACATGTGACTTTCTTACTTTTTGAGGTTTCACAGAGGGAAATATTGTTACACAGTGCCAATTGACAGTGCCCATTGACTTTGGAGCATATAATAGTCAATTTTAGTAGCCAAGAAACATTTCCCCTAGTTGCAAATTGCACTGAGGTTTACCCCCATTTCAAAGCCATTTGTGCAGTCAAAATCACCATTAGAGTGATGATTTTTTAGTTGAAATTTCAGCTTTTATTGAAGTAAAGATTGTGTCATATTCTTGTTCTTTAGTGAAATGGCGGGCAAGAATGACTTGTGTAACATGCAAAAAGTTGAAGATAAGCTTGATGGTACTAACTATCCAATGTGATCTTACATGATGAAGCATGTTCTTGTTGCAAAACGACTTTGGAACATATTGAAAGATGTAGATCGAAGACTTGTAGGTTCTTCTACTTCACAGTCTACTATCACAGATGGAGCTTCTTCGTCAAGTACAATGGTTAGTTCTTTTCCACCTACACAAGAGCATCTTAGATGGGATGAAAAAGATGCTCAAGCTCATGCATTGATTGCACTTTCTGTGAAGCATCATATATTTCTACACATTCGGTCATATTCTACATCAAGACAAGCATGGGACACTATTGCTTCTTTGTATGATGTGTGTAATGAAGCATGTGTTGCATACTTGAGGAAGCAACTTGAGGATGTATGTATGGCAGAAAATGAGTTGGTGGATGTGTATGTGACACACATCAAGGACTTGAAAGAGCAATTGGAAAACATAGATGAGATTATTTCGGATGCATCACTTATCTTAACATTGTTGAAAGGATTACCATAATTTTTTCAAAGCTTTGCCACTACACTCCATTTGGTTACAAAAGGGGATCCCAATATGTATGCATTTGATGAAGTTGTGTCTCTTCTTTTGCAAGAAGAGCAATCTAGAGTGAATAGGAGCAGTTTGATTGAGGGAATGCAAGCACTTGCTATTTCACAAAAGGGAAAAAGCAAGTATGGTTCAACTTTGGGTTCATCAAAATCAAAGCCTCAACCTTCCTCTTCCACTAATTCCTCTAATGATGCTGATTTGCAAAAGAAGAAGACATGCATATATTGTTGGAAGGCTGGTCATACTATTGATGAGTGTAGAAAGCTTGCTAAGCGGAATGAAAAGAAGGATTCCAGCATGTCTATTGCTGAAAATTCTCAAAATACAAAGAATGATGAAGCATGCATGGCTCAAGATTTTTGGGCATATGTTGTTACATGTCACTATGATGCATCTTTGCATTCTAAATGTATGGTTTTGAGTAAGGCTGATTTGGATTGGCTCTTTGATACTGGTGCTTCAAAGCACATAACTTCATGCAAAAGGTTTGTTGCCTCTTATCGTATCATTGGATTAGGAGAAACTGAGCTTACGGCTGTGAATGGAGTTTGATTCTCTTGAAAAATGCATTGTATGTACCCGGTATCAAGAAGAACTTAATTTCAATTCCAGTGATTGCCAAAGGTGGACTTCATGTACACTTTGTTGATGATAAGTGTATTGTTCATCATTTTAGCAATGGCGATATCATTGTGATGCCCTATAGATTATGTAATGGTTTATATCATTTGGATACATACAAGAGGGCTGCCTCAAATGCCTTGGTTGATCATACTTCTTCCATAATTGAAATGGAGCTTTTGCATGCTCTTTTTGGTCACTTGAACTTCAATAGTTTGCTTTTCTTACAAAGGAAGGACATGGTTATTGGTTTTCAAACACTTGAGTCCATTCAAAAGCATGCATGTGAAGGTTGCATTCTTGGAAAAATGCATTGTGCTTCTTTTCCAAAAGATAGTCATACACACACTACAAGAGAATTGCAACTTGTTCTTAGTGATGTATATGGTCTCGTCAAGAATCCATCTTTTGGGAAGCATGTATATTTTGTTAACTTCATTGATGATGCTACTTGTCATACATGGGTGTATCCTATGAAAGCAAAGAATGAGGTATTTTCTTGCTTGCAAGCATTTTTAGATATGGCTGAATTTTTTTTCTTCAAACAAGCTTTTGACTCTATGCTCGGATGGTGGTGGTGTACATGTCACATGAGTTTTAATGTTTTTCATTGGTTTGAAATACCATGAGTTTCATGGTATTTCAAACCAATCTACAGTGCCATATACACCTCATAAAAATGGTGTTGCCAAGCATAAAAATAGAACTCTCCTTGAAACGGCACAGTGTATGGTTAAAGGAAAGCACCTTCCTGATAAGTTTTGGATGGAAGTCATCATGTGTGCAAACTATATGTTGAATCACTACCCTACAAAATCATTGAGAGTCATCACTCCTTATGAGGCTTGGAATGGACATAAGCCTATGGTTAGTCATATGCACATGTGCGGTTGTTTGGCATATGATCTTGTTCCATTAGAACAACATCACAAACTTGATGACAAGGCAAAGAAATGTATATTTGTTGGTTAATAGTGTTGAAACAAAGGGATATGATTTTTAACATCCATTGATGAACACAATTATTGTGAGTCAAGATGTGGTATTTGCTAGAAATTCAGTTTTCCCTCTACTCGAATGCAAAAAAATAGCCAATAGTCAGCTCATAAGATGTGTTTGATACATTCATGCCTTTGTTCCAAAGTGGTGCGCTTGACTATGGCCATGTAGAACATCCAATTGAGGCTCAAAGGGCTGAAAAATTCCAACCAAGTGGAGCTAACGATGCAGAAAATTCCAACCAAACATGGCTAAAATTCTTTCGCCAAAAATTATCAAAATTGTTGGAAATTTCTAGCCACATATGGCTAAACTTTTGCATCAAAATATGGCTAAAAATGAGCATGAAATTGAGCCCACGCATGACATACATGTTGATGATGTATTACATGATGAACACACGTCTACAAGAGTGCACCAATTATGCCAAAGTGGCTGAAACAAACTTTGCAAATCAACAAGTTCAGTGCACCTTTACTTGGTAGAACAAGATTAAGCTCTCGCTATTATCGTTAGTGTCCATGTGAAAGCCCAAATGGCCACCGGAAACTTCTTTGTATATGTTCTTTAATAAAACATATAGTGGCCTAGTCAGTCAGAGACTGTAAGTTCGACCGCATGTGTAAGACCTAAGAGGTCTGTCTTCGTGCTCCCTTTGCATTGTGTTTTCTGTGTATTCTACAACCTCTGTGCGGAGTACTGTGTGCGGCCTCACGAGCTCGGTTTTCTACTCCGAGCATATCGTCGTGGAGCTCTCGAGAAGGAGAGCGCATTGTGGTGCATCGCCATCGAAATACGTCACTAGTATCAGAGCAGTTCGAGGCAAAAGCTTTGTTCCTTTTGTGTGAGCGAAGCGAGCACCCCCCCTCCCCTCCCCAAGGCTTACGACTAAGGCGGCGACCAAGGCGTAGACCTTGGCATACCTTGTCATCCGAGTCACCGAAGTCATCGAAGTCACCGTTGGCGCCGTTGGCTGCGCGCAAGGGAGGACCTCAACGATCAAGGAATATAGAGGTTCCCGATACTTCTCGGGAGGTCACCCATCCCAGTACTGTTCCCCCTAGAGCTCGCTTAAACGTGGCAATCTCTTGCCACTAAGCTACACTCTTGTGGTGTTTGAAGAAGGGGAAAGACTAAGATTGACATTACCTTGCACAAGTTTTGGTCCCTCAAAGCTTCATTTTTGCTTTCAAAGCCTATTTCTAAAGCAATTTTGGGGTGTTTTTGGAGCCATTTCGGAGTACTTTCGCACATAGTTCTCTTCACACACGTCCAAGAACATCAAGAAGAGTGTTCCTTGTACTTCTCAGACAATAAATATCAACCTTTGGGGCTGTATTTTCAGCCACACTCGTAAAACTATAGGTTTCTCGAGGGGTTTTTCAGTTTTGGTGGGAGCAGTCGCTGCAAATTTATGTAGGTTTTTAAAGCCTAAAACATCAGAGTTGACAGACACTTGCAAGTGTTATTGGATAGTTTTCGGGCTGTGTATTCAGCCTTTTAGTGTCATTTTACTGCATATATTGAGCACATACACACCATGTATGCTTCTGTGGATAGCTCTTATGTACGTCCATGTGGTCATTGATATAGCGTTTACGTTCTTTGCATAAAGCCTTTTACGTTTGATAAAGAGGGTCGTGGTGAGGTTTTCTTAACTAGAAGACACCCAGATGTCGGGGTCTCTTCAGTGATGCAGGTGGAAGACTTACCCAGCCTCGCCATAGGAGATGTATGATAGTTGTTCATAGGTGCTCGATAAGCCTAGTTGGCTTCTATTGGGTAACTGATTATATGCAATGGAGTCAGTGATTCACTATGCAGGTAGACATGTCAGTACTTGCAGTTTTATGATACTTTGACACTTGTCATATGCTAATTTTGCAGATGATACTCTGGCAAAATTTTTCCAGATTTTTGGTTTAGTCAACTATACAGTGGTCGATTTACTCCTTGATACACTTATTTGTTGGTGTTTGGACTCTTTTAGCTCCATTATCATTCTATTCAGTTCTCTACGATCATGGCATCAGAGGTCTCAGGCACATCCGGTGGATTAGGGTCTAGTGCTAGTGTTCCGAGGAGGAGCTATAACTTGCAGGGCAAAGACCATTTTGAGATCCGAAAATGTGATGGCACAAACGTTGCTCTATGGAAGAATCAGATTAAAGATGTGCTGATTCAAAGGAGGCAATGGAAGCCAGTAAATGGGATTTCAAAGAAGCCTGCTGACATGGATGAAGATGGTTGGGATGAGTTAGATGAAATGGCCAGGTCTACCATTTGCTTGCACCTGGCAGATAATGTTTACTTTATAGTATTAGACTCTGAAAGTGCATATGTATTGCAGAAGAAGTTATGCAATACATATGAAAAAGAGACGTCATCAAATAAAGTGTATCTGATGAGAAAATTATATGACCTTCGTATGAAGGACACAGATAGTGTTGTTGCTCATTTAAATGAGTTTGATGCTATATTCTCCCAGTTACAGGCTCAGAAAATGGATATGGATAATGAAATGAAAGCAGTATTGCTGTTATGCACCCTGCCATCATCATGGGATACGTTTTGCACAGCTATTAGCAACAGTGCACTTGGTGGTAAACTCGTCTATGATGACATATGTGGAGCACTCTTGAGTGAGGAGATTCGTATAAAATCTATGGTTGGCACTCAGAGTGGAGATGCATATAATGTTTGTGATTCTTACCAAGGAAAGAATCAACAACGTGGCAGGAGCAAGAACAAGGAAAAGAATGGTCAACGGAATAAGAGTAGAAGTAAATCAAGGAAGAGGGATATCGAACGCCATTATTGTCATAAGAAAGGACACATGAACAAAGACTGTTATGCATTAAAGAATGCTAAAGGTAAAGGATCGAATGTTGATGGGCATGTTAAACAGTTACCTCCACCATCTACTTTGACTGTGAAGATTGAAGAAATTAATGCTATTTCTGATGATGCTGATGTGTTGACACTTGATAGTACTGTGCCATCTGAGGCACTTATGGCTGATTCTCTTTCCCACACCTGGTTGCTAGATTCTGGTGCTTCTTTCCATGTGACACCACATAGAGAATGGTTCTCTAATTATGCAGCAAAGTCTCTTGGTACCGTGAGACTTGGTGACTCTTACCAGTGTGATGTTGTGGGGATTGGAGATGTGGTTGTGCAGTTCATTGATGGTTCAAAATTTACTATGCATAATGTACGCCATGTACCTCAGTTATCACGCAGTTTGATGTCAGTTGGTCAACTTGATGACCTTGGTTACAAGGTGGTTTTCTATGCTCAGTCCTTTCTATACCTCACATGAATTCAGCCTTTTCTGTCAGTTTAGAGGGATTCGTAGAGAGTTTACAGCTCCTTATACCCCAGTACAGAATGGTGTAGCTGAGAGGATGAATAGAACTATTCAAGATAGAGTAGTCTCTATGTTGCATCATGCAAACCTCTCACAAGGTTTTTGGGCAGAAGTAGTATTGACTGCAGTTCATGTGATTAACCTTTCACCTAGTACTGCCAAAGGTCTGAAAGTGGCACAAGAGTTATGGACAGGGATACCACCATATTATATTCATCTTCGAGTTTTTGGGTGTGAAGCATATGTTCATATACCCAAGAATCTTAGACAAAAGTTGGACCATAAGTCAAAGAAATCCATTTTTCTTGGATATGGTCGAGAAGGATAATTTTGATATCGCTTATGGGATCCTGAAACACGGTCAGTGATCAGAAGTAGTGATGTCATTTTTAATGAGTCTAAGATGCATAAACAGCCCATTAAGGAGGTTGAAGTGAGAACAGTGGTGTTTGAGGATACTAGTCCTCCGGTTAGCATGCATAAAAATGCTGCACATAGGGATGTTCAAGAGAATGTCCATTCATATCAGTCTGCACATGTTCCTATTCAGCAACCATTGAGACGTTCTGCACGAGTCTCATATCCACCTAATAGACATGTTCCATGTTTAGATTTTGTTATGCTAACAGATGCCGGTGAGCCTTCTTGCTACAAAGAGGCTATGCAGATAGAGGATCATGTCAAGTGGGAGCGTGCCATGAAGAGTGAGTTGGATTCTATTCACAAGAATGGTACTTGGGACTTAGTACCTTTGCCAAAGGGCAGGAAAGCTTTACCATGTAAATGGGTATATAAGCTGAAATTCACATCAGATAGTGCTTCTCCAAAATATAAAGCATGACTTGTTGCAAAGGGTTTTAAGCAACAACATGGTGTTGATTTTGAGGAAATCTTCTCTCTAGTGGTCAAGATGACTACTTTGCGCATGTTGCTTGGATTCGTTGCAATGCACGACTTAGAGCTAGTCCAAATGGATGTGAAAACAGCTTTCTTGCATGGAGATCTTACAGATGAGATCTATATGGAACAACCAGAGGGTTATGTAGTTCCTGGAAAGGAAAGTCTAGTTTGTAAGCTTAAGAAGAGCTTGTATGGACTTAAACAGTCTCCTAGACAATGGTACCAAAAGTTCGATACTTTTATGAAGTCCCAAGGCTATTCTCGGAGCAATGAGGATCATTGTCTCTACACAAAGAGATGTTCTGATGGCAGCTTGATATGCTTGATAATTTACGTCGATGATATGTTGATTGCTGGGAAGTCCTCTTATGATTTGTCAATTCTCAAAAAGAAGTTGAGTCAGACATTTGATATGAAGGATTTGGGGGATGCCAAACATATTCTTGGCATGCGCATTACTCGTGATAGGAGTAAAAGATCCATATACTTGTCTCAAAGTGAGTACATATCCAAAGTACTTCACCGATTCAATATGCAGGGTGGAAAGCCATTGAGTACACCTTTACCCACATATGTGAAATTGAGCAAGGATGATTGCCCCAAATCAGATGAGGAAAAGGAATTCATGACCAAAATTACCTATCAGTCTGTTGTTGGTAGTCTCATGTATGCTATGGTAGCTACGAGACCAGACATTGCATTTGCAGTGGGAGTTGTGAGCAGATATATGTCTAATCCTGGCAAGAAACATTGGGAAGCGGTCAAAATGATTTTGAGATATCTGAGTGGCACTAAGGACAAGTGTCTATGCTTAGGTAGAGGGAAAGCATCCATTATTGGTTACACATATTCTGACTATGCTGGTTGTGTAGACAATCGTAAGTATACATCAGGGTACATTTTTCATTTTGCTGGAGGTGCTATCTCTTGGAGATCTCGTCTTCAAGAATGTACAGTTGTTTCCACCACAGAAGTAGAGTATGTTGCAGCAAGTGAGGCATGTAAGGAAGCATTGTGGCTTTCTCGTCTTGCTTGTGATATGGGTTTACCTCAGCATGTACCTCACTTGCTCAGTGATAGTCAGAGTGCCATTGCTTTGGCTAAGAATCCGGTCTATCATGCAAAGACCAAGCACATTGAGGTGAGGTATCACTTCATTAGAGATTGCTTAGCCACTGAGAGCATTATTCTTGAGAAGGTTCACACTCGAGATAATGTTGCAGATGCTTTGACTAAAGCTCTACCACAGGATAGCTTTCGACACTGTTGTCACTTGATGGCAGTTACTTGATTCTTGATCTTACCTAGTCACTTGTATACTGTGTAACATGCCCATCAGGTGGGAGGTATAGTTTGTATACTTACACTCAGGTATTCTTTATCATTCTTTATTTTTTTCTTTCATATTTACTCTGGCCATATTGGCCTTTAGTGGGAGATTGTTACCGTTAGTGTCCATGTGAAAGGCCAAATGGCCACTGGACACTTCTTTGTATATGTTCTTTAATAAAACATATAGTGGCCTGGTCAGTCACAGGCTGTAAGTTCGATCGCATTTGTAAGACCTAAGAAGTCTGTCTTCATGCTCCCTATGCACTATGTTTTCTGCGTATTCTACAGCCTCTATGCGGAGTACTATGTGCGGCCTCAGGAGCTCGGTTTTCTACTCCGAGCATATCATCGTGGAGCTCTCGAGAAGGAGAGCGCACTGTGGTGCATCGCCATCGAAATACTTCACTTGCCATGCCTGAAGTAATTTTGTGGATTATTCTCTTATTGCAACATCATGAAGATCCACTTACTTTTGAAGATGTGTGTGATGATCCACAATGGATGAATGCTATGCAATGAGAAATGGATTCCATACATAGGAATTGTACTTGACAGTTATGTGAATTGAAAAAAGGAATCAATGCCATTGGTACAAAGTGGGTTTACAAGATTAAGAGAAAGTGTAATGGTAGCATTGATCACTACAAATCTAGATTGGTTGCAAAAGAATATGCACAACAATATGGCATTGACTATGAGGAAACTTTTGCACATTCTTCATGCATGACTACCATTCATATTATGGTTGCATTGACAGCCCATTGAGGTTGGAAAGTACATCAATTGGACATAAAAACAACTTTCTTTATTGGTGATTTGCAACAAGAGGTCTATGTGAAGCAACCTCTTAGATTTTCCATGGAAGGGAAAGACCATATGGTTTGTTGCTTGCACAAAGCCTTGTATGGTCTCAAGCAAGCTCCACATGCATGGTATGAAAAAATCCATAAGCGCTTGATTGGTCTTGGCTTCACATGTAGTCTAATTGAAAGCACAATCTATGTATGCAAAGATGGGGTAGATCTTACAATGGATGTTCTTTATGTCGATGACATACTCTTGAGTGGGTCATGTGATGTAAAACTTGACATTTTTATGGATGATTTGTTGCATACTTTTGATGTCACTTATCTTGGTCTTTTAAGCTACTATCTTGGCATTGATTTTGTATCCGTTGAGGGGGGAATTCTTATGCATCAAGCAAAGTAATTTGAAAAACTACTTTAGCATTTTGACTTTGAGGATTGCAAGCCAATTTCCACACCAATTGGGATAGGATTTAGAATTTCAGTTGAGGATTCTAGTGATGCATTTGACACTTCTCTTTATCAACAAGCTATGAGATTTCTTATATATGCATGCAACACAAGGCCGGATATACAATATGCAGTTTCCTAGTTGATTCAATTCATGGATAGCCTTGGCACTAAGCATTGGCAAGCACCGAAACATGTGTTTAGATATCTCAAAGGCACTTTGAGTTTAACTCTCTTTTATGGAAGAGAGATTCAACCATGGTTGCATGCTTTTATAGATAGTGATTAGGCTGGTTGTTATGATGCTCACATGTCCACTAGTGGTAATTGCTTTTTCTTTGGAAACTCATGCATATCTTGGTTGAGTAAGAAGCAACCTATGGTGGCAACGTCCAATTGTGAAGCTGAGTACAGGACAACTTTCACAACTACAATGGAGTGTTTATGGTTGAGATGCCGATTGATGGCTCTTTTCATGGAGATTGATGTTGCTACACATATTCTCATTGATAGTTAGAGTGCATTAGCTGTTTCACAAAACCCACTGTTGCATGCACTGACCAAACACATTGAGGTACATTATCACTATGTGAGAGAGTGCCTTCATGCGAGAGATGTTGATTTGGTATATGTGCCTACACAAGATAATGTGGCAAACATATTCACCAAAGCTCTCCCACAGGAAAAGTTTGAAGCTTTTCACAAAGCTTTAGGCTTATTACCTTGTGGGGGCTGATCTGTCACTCTTTGTATGTGTTCAAATCATTTTCTCTAGGGGGTTTGTTACACTTATGTGTTCCTCGCATAGCTTTGATGTGAACCTTTTCCCTATACATGGGCACTTTTTACTCTACTGCTGGCTAGAGGTCTTTCCCCCATGTTACCACATACATGATTCACTCAAATGTGGTGGTACTTTGTACTTATGAATATAACTTAGCTCTTACTTCAGTTCTAAGCATTGTCAATAGAGAGAGCTATTCTAGCCATCCATATTCTTTGTGTCTTGCTATGTTTGTCCTCCCTTTGTGTGCTTCTTGTGTGTCTCTCACAGTTCTACACACACCCAACAAATCCAAGTTCCTCATCAAGGATGTTTTCTAAACTGCTTGAATCTCCATCAACGTCTTCAAAACATGTAGATGTTTTACTACTAGCAGAAAGATCTTCTTTACCTTTGTTTGATGTAGTTGATGAATTTGCTCGATTGAAATTTCCATGCAATCTTTGACTCCATGGATTTGAGTTGGAACTATTGCTTGGTGATGCATGAGGTACGATCAAACTTGAGATTGTGCACTTGAGTTTTCAACACTTCCTTTGTCATTTGAGTCAAGATTAAGTTCTTCTTTGGCATCTGTATCGAAGCTTGGCATTTCATCAAAAAGTACATCTCTCATTACCTTCACCCGTTATGTGAGTGGTTATAACATTCATATCCCTTTTGCTCAAGGGAGTACCCAATGAAGATATTTTTTTATGATTTTGGATCAGGACTCATCTTCAACTCATCTAGAACATGTACATATGAAATACAACCAAATACTTTCATATGTGATAAGTTTGGCTTTTTAACTATAAACTTCTCTTTAGGTGTCACTTGATATACAACAAAAAGCGAAGTTTTGTTCATGATGTATACAACAATGTGCATAGCTTCTGCCCAATAAGAATGAGGCATATTCTTCTTATCTATCAAGGCTCTTTCCATTTCTGCAATATGTCTATTTTTGTGTTCAACAATGCCATTATGTTCTGGGGCATACGTGCATCAAAACTTCCATTGAGTTCCATGACTTTTTAGAAAGCTGCTGAACTCATTTGACATGTATTCACCTCCTCCAACAGACCTTAATGTCTAAATATAATTCCCTGTCTCATTTTCTACCATAGCCTTAAAATTTTGGAAGTGAGTGAACACCTCCCTCTTCTCTTTCATGAAATATACCCATACTTTTCGTGTATGGTCATCAAAGAAAGTAACATAAAACTTGCAACCACCCATAGATGTGGTCTTTGTGGGACCCCAAACATTTGTATGTACTATTTCTAGCACATTCTCACTGACATGCTTGTCATGCAAAAATGATCCTCTTGATTGTTTACCGAATTGACATGCTACACATGCCTTTTGCATCTCTAAAACCTTGAAATTTGGTAGTCTATTGACAATCTCCTTTGTCTGCATCAATTTTAGACTCTGCAAATTTTCATGTCCATTTTTTTTTGTGCCATATCTCTATGTCGGCAATAACTCCTACACCTTTTGCAAACATGGCTACATTCATTTCAAGAATTTTCACATTTAACATCAACATTCTACCCATCTTGTTTCGTTTAGCAATCAATCTTCCATCCTTTTTGTACTTTTCTACATATAACCCATCAACTTTGGACCTAACTTCTAATCCCTGGTTAACCATTGGTCCAACAAAAACAAGATTCTTTGTTATATTTGGAACATGAAGCACATCAGCAAGATGTTTTACCTTCCCTAGATAATGCTATGTTTCTTGTATGCTGGATATGATGTGGTGTCATCGCATATTTAACCATATCTAGGAATTGGTAATTTCTACAAATTACAAAACCATTATGCATGACTGGTCATGTGATTTGAAGCACGTGAATCAACATACTAGAAATTACCATTTGATATTGAAACATCAACAGACATCGTATTCATCATGTGGTGTTAGACCATGAACAACTTGTGAGAATCCTTTGCACTTGTGGATGCCTAGTTTTTTTGCCACCTTCTGTTATTTTGATTCTTCAACATGCAATGAATTTCAAAGTGTCTAGGTTTACCACAATTCCATCATTCTTTATTATCATTAAAGTGTCTAGGTTTACCACAATTCCATCATCCTTTATATATGTGTGTGTATGTGTATATGTGTGAACATGCATCTTCATGTGTAAGTGTACACCTTCTGTTATTTTGATTCTTCAACATGCAATGACTTTCAAAGTGTCTAGGTTTACCACAATTCCATCATCCTTTATATATGTGTGTGTATGTGTATATGTGTGAACATGCATCTTCATGTATAAGTGTATATGTACATATCAATAAGTGTGAGTATGCTAATTAATGAAAATAACACAATTCAAATGATATACAAAGAATGGAAATTATACTTACAATAGTAAGCCATATTTTTTGCTTCGTTTAACTTCTTGAATAACCTACAATAGAGAGAGAGAGATATATAATTCAAAGAGAGAAAGAGGTATAAAGGAGAGAGACAGAGAGAGAGAGAGAATATAAGATAGAGATTAGACAAAACAACAATTCAGCAAGCAATTGTTTCAGCTCGTAAGCACATCGCAATTGTGAATGTTGGAGAGCTATTCGATCAAATGCATGTAGATGCCGATCAAAGATCCTCCAATGTTTTTATTCTTTTTGTCAAAAAACCATTGTGTAACCAATGCTAAACCGTAATATATCCGTCTCCAAATAGCATCGCTTCATCGTCATTTATGCGACGCAATTTAGTGTTGCTTATGCGAGACGTTTTTATATGGTCGCTTTAGCGATGCTTAATGTAACCATCGCAATGCACGTGGCTCCACACATCATTCTTACACGTCCATAAGAACGTCAAAGTTTTCGTCATGTAACCGATGTTGCATGCTTGATGCTTGTTGCACGATGCTGTATTATGTAGCAATGAGATTGTGTCGCGTTAACCGTCGCTATGCGCTTGTGTTCACAGTAGTGAATCCATCTAGATACCTAAATAGTTGACTTATTAACACCTTCTCAACCATTGAATTATAAAAAAGAAAATAAAACCTTTTCCAACATGCCACAAGATTTTAATTCATAATCATACATGCACATACACATACCATTGTGCAATATGAATCAATATTGATTCAAACAATCACCAATACAATCATACACACACAGACACATACTAGTGTGAAGTAAGAATCAATGTTGATTTAAACAATCACAATAGATTCACTCACAATTATGCATGCACATACACATGCACATTGTATTATGAAGTAAGAGTCAATGTTGATCCAAACACAACCACAATAGATTTTCACTCACAAGCATACATGCACATACACATACTATTGTGAATTAAGAATCAATGTTGAGTCAAACAATTGTTGATATATTTAGGTAGTGATGTTTGTGAACACACTAGGACCGCCGGGGCACTTTTTTCCCTCTTTAGGAGGTTTTTTTCCCCCGGCTTGTATATACGCCTATTGCCCTAATGGGCTACTTATCTTTGTACATTCTCTAGTAATACATTCAGTATTGTGTGTTTGTGCTCCAAGCTTCTTCTTCTTCCTTGTGCTGTTCGCATGCTCCCGCAGACATCTATCTCCAACAATTGGTATCAGAGCAGGTCCTCGCTTCATCTAAGGCACGGTCGACACTCCTCCGTTTGCAGTCTCAGAATCGTCTCCGCGATCTGAGCTCCTTTCGGCCTCCAAACGCACTATCGCAGTGCTTGTGTAGGCTATTTCGTCTTTTTGTGCCAAAGGTATATACCAGTTTCTGTTCGCCAGTTTAAGCGTCTTGAAGTTTGCTACAGGTCTAGCAGAACTCGTCTAGGCAGTTCTGTTCAACTTTTTGAGATACAGTCAATTTTTTGCATCAAGGTATTTTAGTCACCGGCCATGGCTGAAAGCAGTGATGTATTCCGTATGTTGACTGTTGAGGATAAGTTGGATGGTACCACTGCCCATTATGGGCTTATATGATGCGACATGTTTTGGTTGCAAAAGGATTATGGAACATTGTGCAGGGTGTTGAAAGACGTCCTGTTACACCTGTAACGACAGGTACTGCAAATACAGGTGCTGGAGCTGATGAACATGGTGTTGAAGATGATATTCCGCATATTCCTGTTCGTGCTACTATTTCTGTTGCACCTACTGCAGAGTAGATTTGTTGGGATGGTAGAGATGCCCAGGCACATGCATTGATAGCTTTGTCTGTCAAACGTGCCATTATTCCTCATATTCGCTCTTGCAGAACAGCTAGGGATGCTTGGGATACACTTACCACATTGTACCAAGCTAGGAATGAGGCTCGTGTTGCTTACCTCCGAAAACAGTTGGAGAGTGAGCACATGAATGAAGGTGATTCTATGGACAGTTTCCTAACGAAGATCAAAGATTTGAAGGAACAGTTGATTTTTGCTGATGAGGTTATACCAGATAGCTCACTTGTGCAGACCGTTCTGAATGGTCTTCCTGATTCATATCAGAGTTTTGCTTCTACTCTTCGGTTGATGATGAAAGGCAATCCGAATGCCTTATCATTTGAGGAGTTAGTCTCTGTTTTGTTGCAGGAAGATTAGTCCAGGCAGAACCGGTCCATTATGGGTGTTGCAGATCAAGCTTTCTTGGCTAGTCAGAAGGGCAAAGGAAAATGCAGCTCTTCTACTAGTAAGCAGAAATCTGCAAATGCTGCACATTCGAAGAACCAGGATAAAGATGAGAAGAAATCAGAAAAGCAGAAATTGTTTTGCAAGTACTGTAAAGGGAATGATCATATCATAAAGAACTGTCCAAAACTGGCTGCAAAAGAGGCAAAGAAAAAGGAGGCTAGAATGGTTGTTGCAGAAGCCTCTACACCAAAAACAGAGTCTGCTAATCTTGTGCAGGAAGAAGAATGGGTGTTTACTACTGTTTGCAATTTTGACCCATCTTCTCATGAGCCATTAGGGAAAAAAACGGCCGAAAAGGGGCTGTTTGCTAATGAGAGATTAAGGAAATTGACAAATAGCGTCTTTCCACGTGTACAAGAATATAACATTGCTGTCTCTTTTAGCCGTATGGAGAATTTCTTTTTTTAATACGATTTTCTCTCAAAGCGCCGCTAAAGTGATGAAGAGTCTCATATTCAGTGTACAATTTTTCGGTTTGATGCAAAAAAATATACTTTTGCACACTACACAAAGCATATTCTCGAATTTCCAAGAAGGAATTGATTTTTGAAGATACGAAATATTTTTGGGTTCACAAAATGTCATGATCATTCAGCGACAGGGTTTACATCAAATCAAAAGTTTCCACGTGTACAAAGCCTTTTTCTCTATAAATACTACCAAAATTTGTGAATGTCGATTTCTCGCTTTGAACATTCTTCTTCTCCTAAGTTCAAATGGCTTCTTCTTCTCGTCGTCCTTCCAATCGCGTAACTTCATGTGAGGTTTACAACAGAAGAGAGGATTCTTTGTGGAAACCTCTTTCCGTGAAAGTAAATGAGTGGGTAACTATGCTTCCTAGCTGTAGAGGTGCCCATAAAGTCAAGCGTGCCAAAAGAGACAACACAAGAAACCATTGGAAGGGACGTATTCTTAGTTTCAAATTGAAGAGATGCGGTTGGTTTGCACGAGTACAACATGTGTACACCGCTAAGGATCTTGTTCTAGAAAATCATCTGCAATTCCCTTCGTACTGTAAGTAAAGTTTGACAATGCTCTTCTATCATTCCAGTTGATTTTGTATAATAAAACATATGTTTTTGTACTGCAGATATCTTTCCTTCCAATATTGTGGAATGGCAACCTGTTGAATGTTTAACAGGAACATTCAGAGTTCTTCATAAGGAATATGCAGAACTCATGTATGTAGACAAATCTGTTCAATTTTTCAATAGCATAGAGTTATTTGTCCATTATGCAGATTATCAAGTGCCGTCAGGGAGGAGTTCTTATGGAATTCTTGTACATGTACCTGGTCCTTGCATCTCTTCATTAGATTGGGATGCTCCTGATCATTCAACAGTTTCAAGTTTTCTCTGCAAAATTAAATTTGACATCCAAAAGGCAATGTCAGCAGGCCCAATTTCGAGAAGGATAAAGATTCAATGGTTTTTGCCTATTCATTTCTTTGTAGCATGCTTTAAAAACATGTTATTACAGAAAACAAAAACAATGTGGTTGAATAGGAGAGTCTCTATTTCAGAGATTGATGATGTTTTAGGTAGGGAATGGTTTTTGCCTATTCATGTCTTTGTAGCATGCTTTAAGAACATGTTATTACAGAAAACAAAAACAATGTGGTTGAATAGGAGAGTCTCTATTTCAGAGATTGATGATGTTTTAGGTAGGGAATGGTTTTTGCCTATTCATGTCTTTGTAGCATGCTTTAAGAACATGTTATTACAGAAAACAAAAACAATGTGGTTGAATAGGAGAGTCTCTATTTCAGAGATTGATGATGTTTTAGGTAGGGAATGGGATAGCAAAGAAGTTCAAAAGCTAGGTGACATTATTTTATGTAAAGTTAGTCCCAATTCTCTTTCAATCTCATATCAGATATGTCGACAATCTCTGGTTCTAGGATATGACTATAGAAGGTGGAAAAGAAAGCTTGGACTTTGGATAGCCTTGGACTCAGAGGAGAGCTGTCCAGATTTGAGTTAGAAGTATTGATTCATCCAGATTCAATCAGTTGTCACTGCAAATTGGAATCTCAGAAATGTAAGGGAGCTTCTAGAATACCTTGATGAGGTATTATCTCAGTGTAGATTCTCAATTGATGATGCAATAGTTAACATTAGATAAGAGAAATCATTATCTTGCATAAGTTGCCTGCCACCAAGGGTGATTAAGTTCCAACCTTTAAGATTGTAACAAGTTAACCCTGACATTCTTACATAATGTATCTTCATCTAATAGAAGCTTCTATTGATACTTCCATTGAATTTTCTTTGCAGGATGGTTACAAACAATGTGTGTTAAATTATTAATTTTAAATGTCTATAGTCATATTTGCATTTTTAAATTTACTTTCAAGATTTTGATGAGGTTCTTATTGTATAATGATAAGAATATAAACCAAGCCATCCTTAGATATTTTTTAGGTCCTTAATTTCATATTTCCATTGATTTTTTTTTGTAGGAGTGAATTCATGACTTCAAATATCCCCCTTCATCTAAACTCATATTGGCATTTATTTGTTTAATCTTAACATTGTGATGAGGTTCCAACTAAGAAATAATTATACAAGAACTTGCATAAGTTAATTCTAGATGAACAAGAGATCTAGAATTCAATATCTAATTTCAATTTAATAATTATAGTCTATCAAAGGTGCACATTAGTCTCAGTTAAATAATTTGATTCTATCCAACTTTTCTGTCCTCAAGTAATGCAAGAGAAATTATCATGGTACACATAACAAGTAATATAAGAGAGTGTGGAGAACCTGGTGCAAATTCCAATCCAAGGTTTGGTATTTCAATATTAGAAGAGCATGTCTTAAGGCATAAAACAGAGGAGACCAGATAAGTGAAGACGACCGATGCAAGCGACTAGTGCAATCTGAAATTGTCGGATGGCCCTTATCGCTTAGATCGGTCGTGTTAGCAACCTATCGCGAGAGACTTCAAGAAGTGACCTTGCGTAAAGATTTGACTCAGGATTATAAAAACAACTAGCAACAGCGATGAAATGGATAATACGATCGATGCAAGCGATAGGGGCAATCCAAAATTCTCTGATTCCCCGTATCGCTTGTATCGGTTGTGTCCTCTTAATTCTTTATGTCCTTCTGTATCTTCTCCAATTTAAACTTTCCAACAGGAATGAAGTAAGAAACCCACAATGCATTACATGAACAAATTGAATTGGACTATGCAGTGAACTTTTGTTTAACTCTCAAGAGGTTCAATACAACTGTATATTTCTCAAACATATAAATATTGTAAAGGCAAATAAATATGGTCACAGTGACCATCTTCGAGATGAAGATTGGCATAAGTACATACAATTTGTACATAAATAAATCTTCCAACCTTGGTTGGTTTTACAATTGATTTCAATCTAAGACTCAAAAATGATTTAACCCTTTCTTTTTGGAGCCCTGCTTTCTCTGTTGCTTTTTTCCCTTTTTGGAGCTTTCAGCTTGACTCTTTTTGTTGTTCCCATGCTTTAATGGTGAGTGAAGAGGAAGCCCTTTCTTTTTATCTTCAGACTGTTTTTTATCAGGTGGAGGGGGTGGAGGTGAGTCTGGATCATGTGGGCAGATTGCATGTTTCATGATACTATTTATTGCTCTCTCTCTGATCAAGATGATCCATGCATCTGGGTAGTCTGATAAATTCAATTCAGTACTGTAGAACCTTCTTTCCAAGAATCTTACAGCATTTGCAATCACTCTCCAGCCACATGATGTTGAGTCTCTCTGCAATGGCACATGAATTTGGTTGTATCCAAATTGCTTTTGTTCATTCATTTTAGCAATTCCAGGAAAATTCTGATCAATATGCATCTTGAGAAGCTTTGCAGCACTGCATTGTAAAGTGAAAATCAGAATGGATGGCATGGCTTTGAAATAGAGAACAACAAAATGTATAGTAACTTACACTTTGCAATTCCCATGCTGTGATGGAAGAGAATTGAGGAAAAGAGCTTGATATGCATTGAAGTCCACAATAATCAAACTCCAATGGCCCCTGTCAATGAGTTGCATGTAAATGTACTTTCTTAAATGAAACAAATATGTTTCCAAAATGAAGATGAATACTTACTTTTCAATATATGGGTAAATAACACATTCTACCTCTTCTGTAAAATCCTGTAGAAAGGACTTGGCATCTCCATGTTTATGCAAAAAGTAGTGTGTCACCAGAGGATCTAAAATAAATACTTTTCTTTGAACCGCTTCCTCACATTGTTGAAGAAGAACCCTACAAATCAAGAAATAAAAATGCAGTTAAGGAACTAGGAAATTATGCAAAATAAAAGCATTTTAAGGCCTCTAGATATACCTGAGTGAAATGTTGACCACACTATCTGATATTTCAACATGAAGCTCCCTCAACATTTTGTTGTCTTCAGGTCTAATGTCAAGAAACAATTCAAATCTCGGTTAAGATGACACTTTCCTCTGTAAATAATCCCTGCTTTTTCCTCTCCTCCTCACTATTTGCTGCAGTTCTAGTTTCATGATCATGAGTGACTTGAGCGTTGATCTCTTCAATGACAACTGTTGTTTTGGGTGCTCGAGCTGGAGGTATATTTAAAATATCGAAGAATTTTTTATCGTGGTGATCCATAGGAACCAAAGCTTTATCAAATTTATATCTTATTCTTGAAACAATAACATAATCCTTTGCCATTAGTGTTACCCTATGAGAATGAGCAGCACATAAGTAGGCATCATTCATAAAATCAATAGCAAAGTCCTCTGCAGCTTCTTGCAGGCATAGCAGTGCTTGAGTTTGCCACCTCACATTGACAAAGGATGAGGTCTTCATCAAAGAATAGAGGTTGGCTGAGATCTGCTTGACAACTCTCATAAATGGAAGTCTTGGGATCAACAATCCCACAGACTTTTGAGCTCTTCTAATTTTCCTCAAGGACTTTACATGGTAGTTGACCCTTTTTTTTGAAGGCTTGTCTGGCACATTGGCTTGAACCTTCTGGGAATTTTGCTCCTGGACATTTTCCCCCTGGGCATTTCGGTCCTGACCCTCAGGGTACAACTTCCTTGCTGTCTTTTTGGTTCTAGCCATACTCTGCACAAAATCAGAGTCTTTAGGCAAGGAATTAGGAAAATTGGAAACTTACTCTCAAAAAGCTATGATCAATGACTCTTTCCACTGTCAAAACTTACTCTCAAAAAGCTATGATCAATGACTCTTTCCACTATTAGAGGCACGACCGATGCAAGCGATAGCAGTCATCCGAAAATGCCCGGATGTCCCTGATCGCTTGCATCAGTCGTCTTTAAATTTATCATCAAATATCAATCAAATATATCTTACAATGCAAAATACTCAATTATCACTAAGAAAAAGATAATTGGAAAGCTATAATTAATGACTCGTTCCACTGTAAGAGACACGACCGATCCAAGCGATAAGAGTCATCCATAAATGCCCGGACGTCCCTCATCGCTTGCATCGGTCGTCCCTGAATTCATCATCATATTTCAATAAATAGAAGTTAAAATAAAGGTAACAATGCGTTATACTCAAGCATCACAAAGGAAACCAAAATTTGCAAGCTATGATCAAGGACTCGATGCTATTTAAAAAACATGAATGATCCAAGCAATTAGGGTTATCCAAAAATCTCGGATGTCCCTAATCGCTTGCATCGGTCGTGTCCACATTACCTTACGCAGAGAGCGCTCTCTATAGAAATTGTGAAGTAGCCTAAAAACGTGGTGGCGATGGAACCTCCACCCTTGGCAAGTGTTGACAGAAAAAAATGAAGGAAATGAATAGGGAAGCTTAAATAGGTCCCAGAACTGAGTTGACCGTTGTGCCACGTGGCATGCCCCGATTGGTCCACATCATATAGCCGTTACGAATTCCAACGTCTTTTGCCACGTAGCATGATTTGATTGGTCCACGTCATCTATCCATTGCATCGGGTAACGTACACTTTGCCACGTGGAACTCTGTGATTGGTCCACGTCATTCGACCGTTTCTTCCCTCCTCGCCTATAGATAGCTACTTCCTTCACAAACTCAAACTTTCAACCTTCAGAGAATTTGTCTCACTAGAGACACGACCGATCCAAGCGATAAGAGTCATCCGTAAATGCCCGGATGTCCCTCATCGCTTGCATCGGTCGTCCCTGAATTCATTATCATATTTCAATAAATAGAAGTTAAAATAAAGGTAACAATGCGTTATACTCAAGCAACACAAAGAAAACCAAAATTTGCAAGGTATGATCAAGGACTCGATGCTATTTAAAAAACATGACTGATCCAAGCGATTAGGATCCAAAAATCTCAGATGTCCCTAATCGCTTGCATCGATCGTGTCCACATTACCTTACGGAGAGAGCGCTCTCTATAGAAATTGTAAAGTAGCCAAAAAACTTGGTGGCGATGGAACCTCGACGCTTGGCAAGTGTTGACAAAAAAAATGAAGCAAATGAATAGGGAACCTTAAATAGGTCCCAAAATTGAGTTGACCATTGTGCCACATGGCATGCCTCGATTGGTCCATGTCATATAGCCGTTGCAAATTCCAACATCTTTTGCCACGTGGCATGATTTGATTGGTCCACGTCATCTATCCGTTGCATCAGGCAACGTACACTTTGCCATGTGGCACTCTGTGATTGGTCCACGTCATTCGACCGTTTCTTCCCTCCTCGCCTATAAATAGCTACTTCCTTCACAAACTCAAACTTTCAACCTTCAGAGAATTTGTCTCACTTACATGCGTATTTTTCTTTCGTCTTCGACATGACCGATACAAGCGATTTTTACCGTTTGACCTACCGTTTGACCTACGTTGACTCGCTCTAGTCGCTTGCATCGGTTGTGTTCTCCTAATAGGCATACAGGAGAAGCTGCAGCTAAGATGGAGGGAATGAATGAGATCCTTAGTGTCTCTCCATCAGAGAAACTTCTTGATTTCATGGTTCAAGAGGGTTTAAGTGTAGATTATTTTCCTGATGCAATGACGATATTCAACCCCAAAATTGATTTTGAAAAACTCTTAGAGAACTCGAAAAGGTTTCTTACGGATGAGTGGGAGATTTTCTTGGGGTTGATCAATGGAAGGATCCTTTCTATTTTTCAGAAAACCTATGTCCATCCTCACATCTTTGGGAAGGATCCAATAGATAGGGCTAAAATCACAAGAAAATGCAAAAGGATATCCCCTTTGCCAGGGAAGCTTGATTTATGCCTAGAGCATGAAAAGGACTGCTGCTTGCTCCCTTTAAACATTGCTTTCTTGATATGGCTTGATCATATCTCAATTGAAAGGGAGGAAAATGTTCATGATGAAGACGAGCCTTGCTTAGAGCTGACACTTGAGGGTAGCTCAAAAACTATGAAAGGTGTCATGGAGATTGTTGAGGAGATCAATCTCCAAGCAGAAGAAGAGCAGGTCAAAGATTTTGATGTGGCCACTTTTAAAGCAGAGACTGCAATAAGGGAGCCAACTGAAGAAGTTCAAGTGTCTGAGAAGTCCCTACTTCTCCCAAATCTACCTTTTTACTTTATCTCTGAGAAAGACTTCATACCTCTATTTTACATTTAGGAACTTTTCAATCTAAGGGAGGACTACTACCTTGCAGCTATAGCTGAGGCAAAAGAAGTTGCAAGGAGATTCATCAATAAGAAAGGAGAAAGAAGAGAGGAATTTTTGCGTCTTGATTTGGATTTGTCTAATGAAGAATTTAAAGATTCATCACAAGCTCTTTCAAAATGCTTTGAGAAAGCTATCTCAGAGAAGCCAAAACTTGCTGATGAAGAGTTTGATGAGCATCAGAAGCAACTTGGAATATACTCATTTGGGCGCGGCTATTCATTCTTGGATGTCGCTGAGGACAAAGGAACATTTTGTATTGACTCAAAAGAGCTCATTGAGGAGGAAGATGAGGTCAAGGTATGTTGTTTGGTATATTTGTATGAATTAAAGTTTTTGTCCGAGATCTCCATTTTTTAGTGAGAAAATGACCACGACGGATGCAAGCGATACAGCCTATCGGATAATTTCCGTTGGGCATTATCGCTTGTATCGGTCGTGTTCAGACTTGAAGAGGAAGATGAGGTCAAGTATGTAGTAAAATATATTCTCATGATTCAAAGACAAAGGAGATGAGATGGGCTTGATGCAAAATCTCTATCTTGTGTCAGTTTGACCAAGTTCTCCATTAGAAGTGTCAGAAGTCGATCACGACTGATGCAAGCGATAAGGCCCATCAGATATTTTCCATTGGGCCTCATCGCTTGCATCGGTCGTGTTTAGACTTGAGGAAGATGACGTCAAGGTATACAGTTAACTATATTCTCAAGAACTTTAGGTTAGGGATATGAGATGGGACCAATGCAAAATCTCTTTCTTGTATCAGATTTGTCCAAGTTCTCCATTAGAAGTGTCAGAAATCGATCACGACCGATGCAAGCGATTAGGCCCATCGGATATTTTCCGTTGGGCCTTATCGCTTGTATGGGTCGTGTCTAGGAGTTGCATGCAGCAATGATAATACATATCTTGCTTGTGGGAATTCCCCTCATTTATCAAACATTAGATGTTTCTAGGCAGTTTGCAAATAGATATTGATGACGACCGATGCAAGCGATAACGACTGTCTGAATTTCTCTGAAGACCCTTATCACTTGCATCAGTCGTGTCTCTTGCTTTTCTTTCTAATAGTTTCAAGTTACTTCACATGTTTCCTAAAGTGTGCTTGCACTTCATCTAACCTTGTTTTTCATTTTTACCACAGTTAACTTTATTGGATGAAGACAATTACCTTGGCAGGGGCAAGGGAACAAGAAAAGCCATAGAAGAGAAAGGAAAAGCAAAGGTGGATATTCATTCTATTATCCACTATCTTCCAAACTTGAACCCAGACACTTTTTGTGTTATTCACAAGCACTATAGTGAGGAGCCAGACTTTGCATTGTTCTGCTTGAGGACTCTATCAAAATACATGGATTTTACTCCAATACCCTTTAATGCTTTCAGAGTTTTACTGCTTGAAAGAGCAACTGCATTCAGAATTTTTGGTTATGCCCCATGACTCAATGTTTCAAGGGTAGGGTACTTTCTTTGTTATTCAAGCTATGCAATGGCTGCAGGGGTGTCAGATTTAAAAAGCATTGCTGGATACAGGAGAAAAGAGTTCCTCAGATATAGAGGTGATTTGCCAGAGCCAAGCTCTTTAAAAAGGCTCAAGGAATGACTTGATTTTTTCAAATTCTATATCTCAACAAATGTACATATACAGAAATTGCCCAATGTGATATAAGACATTGCAAATTTTTTTGGTGTAATTGATCCATGGCCTAATATTAATTGTTATAGATTCTCTGGTCAAAGTCATCTGATGGTAGTAGACATATTTCTTTTCAAAGCATAATACATCATGAAATGTACATACATGACATCTTTTATTTCTCAAAGAAATAAAAGACATTGCAAATATTAAAGCTCTGTTTGAAATGTGGTCTTTTTCAGTTTGTGATATTGATACATGATGATTTTGTCTGGAGATAGCCATATCCTTCTGATTATATTTGGCATGAGGTCCTTTGTAATTGTCTTCTAAAGAACCAATCAAAAAGCTCTCTGAAGGCATTGCTCTTTGTTACTCCTCCTCCTTTCCTTGTACACCTAAAGAAGCTTGTCCTTGCTTGATAATGAGATTTTTCCATGCCTTGGGTGTTCCACATGGCAAGTGGTTCTTTTTCTGCAAAGAATGCACCATGCACAAGAAGAATATGCTGGAAAGCAGAAGAATCTCATTAGATCTTTATTTCAATTAAAAATAAATAAATTGAATAAAATATCTTTGGAGCTCACCAAGTAGTATGTTATGTCTTTGGCACCCCATGCCTCTATGATGGTTTCTATAATCTCTGTGGTCGCCTTTCTGAAATTTGTCACATAACTTTTTGATGTCACATAACTTTAAAAGATTATCTAGTTTGACCCACACCTCCATTCTCTTTTTTGCTATTTCTGGTTTGCTTTTTACATTAGTCGTGACCTCACAAAATGTTTTCCATGAATTCCACATGGCATTAAGTTGTTTGCCATCATGGTTGCTGAAGAATCTCCTTGCTTTTGCACCTCCCATTGAGACATCCTGTAAAACATCACCTGTATTTTGTGAAAGCTTTGGATCTTTTCTTAGATGAACATCACCACCATGAAATCCCATTTCTGAAAGAAGACATTCACATTTTTTTATGCATTCATTTGCAAGAGTTGTAGGCTTGATAGAATATGCATAATCGAAGTGAAGACGGACCAACTTGTCAATGATTCTTAACTCTGCATGTAGTGTACATATGTGTACATTTGTCAATGCTATTGGAAGTATGGGATCCCAAATCATTGAAAAGATGAGTAGTTACGAAGAATAACATTTTGTCTAGAAGGAGCCTCTTCACCCTCAGCTCTAGCAATCCATCCATTTGTGCCTGGGCTTTGCATGCAGTACAAGCAAGGGTACTTAGAATTTGCTCCCCCACTTATACCAAACATGCATTTGAGTGTCTTTAGGTCTCCACTCAAATGCCACTCTACTTGAAAGTTCCCATTGTCTTTGACATTCAACAATTCTCCTGCATGATGCCCTTGGATAACATTTGGAATGTTTGTCTGTGAGAATAACCATTTAAGTGTTTTATGGCTCTCAGATGGAACTTGAGCACAGCCAACCCACCATAACTCCATTTCTGATTGTACTTTGAGAGATGGAGTATCCAATTTCCCAAGGCTATAGTCCAAAGCTTTGTTCATCAGTGCAATGCTTATTCTCTCCATCTTTTGATGTTTTTTAAGCTCAGCTTCATCAAGTTTGATTACAAATTTCAATAGACCAGAACATTCATGCTCTTTTATATTATAGAACTGAACCATGTATGTTTGAAGTTTTATAAAATCTATCCATATGTTGTTAAATGCATTGTAAGTGAAATGTAACTTTTGTTTTCCTACTTCGTAAGGCATGTTATCGTGAATATGTTTATATTCACCAAATATTGACGTGATCTTCTTATTCAAGCAGAGCCGAAACTTTCCTACATGATGGGGTCTAGGCAATCCAAAACTTCTAACTTTGTTAAATTTTAAAAATTCACACCAAACTTTTGAAATTGCTCTATAACCTTTCCTACTCACTCCGACACTATCACAAATATTTTGAATTTGAGATGGTTCTAGTAAAAGATTCATTTCTGTCATGAGTTTTTGAAAAACAAAGCGTTTCAAGCATGTATTTTCATTTAGTTTCAATAGTCTTAAAACATCATTTTGACTCAAAATTTCATTACAGAAATGTATGCGCTCAAAACTGCTCGACATATTGAAACCTAGCACATTTGTCACATGATCTCTAACAATTTTCATTCTTTTCTTTTTCTGGCCAGATTTTTCAGTCAAATCTAAAAAAGGTTTTACTCGTTCTGACCACATTCTCAAACCTATAGGAGTTTCTTTCATTTTTTTAAAAGACTCTAACTGAGAAGATAAAGTGGATAATTTGTTTTCTAGCTCCCTCATATGTAAATTCTTCTCGTGTAGTGTGTTCTGTAAACAGTTTATGTATTGTACATAATTCCTTGAAATATCCTAGAGCCTTGAACAATAGCCTCGTAAACCATCCTCACCATCTCCCACAAATCTAATCAGATCATGAAGATTATGAAAAGGGGGGTACCTTCCAGTTTGTGGATCAATTGGATAAACAGATCCATCTGTCCATATGTCGATATGTTTCTTGCCTTCCTTTCGCAATCCATCCACTTTAGGAGGATGAAGAGCCCTTCGAAATACTTTTCTTGTCGTCGCATACTCCTGACTAACTGCAATGTTGATATGGAACTTTTCACAATGATTTCGATTGTTTGAAAGCTCAGCGAGAGTATTTGGGTTAACGTTCTCCATGGTCTGTTATGAAAAATGACCGGCAAGTGTCTAAAATGACGTGAAAGGGAGAAACAGGCTTGCTATGAAAAGTAGAGAAAAAAAGCGCAAAACATCATCAGCACACATTATATAGGTCCGTGAACAAGAGGAAAATTTGACTTTTGATTAGCGCCCAGTGAGGACAAACTTCGAGGCGTAAGATATCACACAAACTTTTCATGATTATATGATACGAGTTTCTCTCTCTTCAAAATTTGCATAAGATACGTTTTAAATGAACTTACATGAAATTTCTTAAAGGATTTGACAACTTCAATCCCGATTAAGCACAACTAATTGAAATCCTTACACGGCCCTTTTTGGGCCGTTTTCGCCCTAATGAGTGCATGTCTACAGTGGACTCAGATGTTTGGTACTTTGACAGTGGGGCGACCAAACATATTACCTCGCCAAGCTTGAGGCACTTGGAAAACATGTATGTGAAGGCTGTATTTTGGGCAAAATGCAGCGTTCCTCCTTTCCAAAAGATGGTTCAGTTCGGGCTACGCAGAAATTGCAGCTTGTACATAGTGATTTCTGTGGTCCTATGCAGACACCCTCTTTTGGGAATTACCTTTACTTCGTGACTTTCATTGATGATTTTTCCGGGCATGCATGGGTATATCCACTCAAAGCAAAGTCCGAAGTGTTCATTTGCTTTAAACAGTTTTTGGTTTTGGCTGAAAATCTGTCAGCATGTAAAATAGGCACCCTCCGTTCTGATCGACGGGGGGAATATATGTCTTCTGATTTTAATGCATTTCTGGCTGAACGTGGGATAAAACACCAGTGTACAGTGTCATATACACCTCAACAGAATGGAGTTGCTGAACGGAAGAACACTCATGGAGATGGCAAGGTGTATGGTCAAGAGTCAGGCTTTACCACATAGTTTCTGGCTTGAGGCTGTCATGTGTGCAGCATATGTACTTAACAGGTGTCCCACTAAAGCGCTGCAGTCTATCACTCCATATGAGGCTTGGCATGAGCGCAAGCCATCTGTTGCTCATCTGCGTGTTTTTTGTTGTTTGGCATATGCATTAGTGCCTGAACAACATCGCAGAAAATTGGATGATAAGGCAGTAAAATGTATTTTTGTTGGGTACAGTTCTGAAAGTAAAGGCTATCGTCTGTATCATCCACAGACTAAACGCATTCTAGTTAGCCGTGATGTTGTCTTTGTGGAAGATGCTATTGAGCCATTGCTTTCATGTACTAAGGAGACATCTATTAGCTCCAAAGACATGTATGATACATTGATGCCTCTTTTTACAGGTGGACAGTCAGTGCTGGTCCTAATGAGGCAACTTCTCAGCCTTTGCAGGTTTCATATGATGATGCAGTCTATTTCTGATGCAGATTTACATGATGCACTTGTTGATGAGAGAGCTGATATTGAGCAGGCAAAAACTATGCCAAAATGGCTGGTGCAGACTTTGCGTGACAGCAAATTAGATGCACCTTTGTCATATCGTACTCGTTCAGGCTCTCATAGTGCCTCCTTTGCATCAGATTGCTATGCTATGGCTGTGTCTAGTCTCTGTGATGAGAATGAGCCTGTTTCTTTTGATGAAGCACAGAATTCAAAAAATTGGATGGCTGCCATGCAATCTAAATATGATGCTATAATGAAGAATGGTACATGGTCTTTATGTGACTTGCCTCCTGGCAAGAAGGCCATTGGCACTAAGTGGGTATACAAGCTGAAGCGTAAACCTGATGCTACAGTTGACAGGTATAAGGCTAGGCTTGTTGCAAAGGGTTATGCGCAGGAAAGAGGCATTGATTTTGATGAGACCTTTGCACCTACATGCCGTATGACTACTGTTCGGAGCATTTGTGCACTTGCAGCCCATCATGGTTGGAATGTACATCAGTTGGACATTAAAACAACATTTTTGAATGGTGACTTGCATGAAGAAGTGTATGTTTTTCAGCCCCATGGCTTTGTGCAGAAAGGGCATGAAAACCAGGTGTGCAGGTTAAAGAAGGAATTATATGGTTTAAAGCAAGCACCACGTGCTTGGTATGAGAAGATACATGCCTATCTGGTTGCACATGGTTTTGTGAACAGTCCAACTGAAAGCACCTTATATGTTAAGCAATGGTCATTTCAAGGCTGATTTGCATGCCTCATTTGAGATGTCTGATTTGGGGCATTTGCATCACTATTTGGGCATTCAGTTTATGCAAGTTGATGGTGGAATGGCTTTGTGTCAAACGAAATATATTGACACATTATTGCAGCGTTTTGGCCTTGAACACTGTAAGCCTATTGCCACTCCTATGGAGACAAGTTTACGATCGAGTCTTCATGATGATGGAGATGCATTTGATGCTGTTCTCTATCAGCAGGCTGTTGGATGCTTGATTTATTTATGCATTACTTGGCCAGATATTTAGTTTGCTGTCTCACAGATGAGCAGGTTTATGCATTGCCCAGGAGTCACGCATTGGAAGGCGGTTAAGCGCATCTTTCGCTACTTGAGTGGTACTCAGCTACTTGGGTTGTTTTATCCCAAGGGGGGATCACTACCGCCAGATTTTCATGCTTTTTCCGACTCTGATTGGGCTGGTTGCTATGACACTCGTATGTCCACTAGTGGTTTTTGCTTCATGCTTGGTAGCTCATGTATATCTTGGTTGAGCAAGAAGCAACCTACTATGGCCACTTCCAGTTGTGAGGCTGAGTATAGGGCAGCTTTCACAGCGACTGTTGAGTGTGTGTGGCTCAGACGCCTTATGGCTGATTTGGGTGTTGGCCAGTCTTCTGCCACCACCATCTTCACTGACAGTCAGAGCGCACTGGCAGTTGCGAGGAACCCTGTGTTTCATGCTCGCACTAAGCACATTAAGGTGCATTATCACTATGTTAGGGAGAGGTTCTCTGCTGGGGAGATCAGCTTGGCATATGTGCCCACGCAAAAGAACATTGCAGACCTTTTCACGAAGGCTCTGCCTAGGGAGAAGTTTGAAGCTTTCCGCAAAGCTTTGGGCTTACTTCCTTTTGTGGACTAATTTCCACATAGCTTGGCACTTCCTTATACATGAGTGCCAGCTCCTTGTTCACCGCATCACTCCCAGGGGGGATTTGTTGATATATTTAGGTAGTGATGTGTGTGAACACACTAGGACCGCCGGGGCACTTTTTTCCCTCTTTAGGAGGTTTTTTTCCCCCGGCTTGTATATACGCCTATTGCCCTAATGGGCTACTTATCTTTGTACATTCTCTAGTAATACATTCAGAGATTGAGGATCATGGAAGCATGAAAACAACACAAAAAGGAGAAGATTGAAGAACAACACAACACTAAGTATTACCAAGTGAATGTACAAAAGATAAATGACCATTAGGGTTATAGGCATATATACAAGCTAAGGGATAAAAACCTCCTAAAGAGGGAAAAAAGTGCCCCAAAAATTTGAAATGTGTTCATATAAACACAAGCACCATCAGAACAATAACATAGAAAAGAAATCTTCAAGAAATGTCGAGAATAGCATATGGAAAATCTCCAAAACTCAACATGATTTACAAGACTTCAATCATTGTTGTTATGTAGCAAGAGGTTTAAAAAATAGTAGCATCGTTCTCGTTAGAGGGATGTTATCTTCACTACATATTCATATCTCAAGCAAAGCTTCCATGTCAACAAAGATCGAGAGGAAAAATGCACTATTATTTAGGGATACAAGCATCATCCCGCAACTAATAACTTATATTAAATTCATAAAGACCCAGTTGTTCAAGTGTACCACTATGATCAACATGAAATAAATTATGGAAAAAATCTAGTTTCGATACTTAAGTACAACTAATTCAAACTAGCCATGTTGAAAAAAGTCCGTAGTTAAAGAGATGACTCAAAAATATTATATAAATTTTTCATCAATAATTACATGATGGGGCTCCAAGTTGATCAGAAAAAAAAAGAAATTTTAGAGATCCATTGTCATCTTCAACTCATTTGAGTTTTCTTGATTATAAACATCTAAACACAATACGTCTATATGCTTATAGATATAGATACATTCATACGTTTTGTTCAAGTTTCCAATGATGGTAAGCGTAGAACATTACATCATGTATAACTATGATGTGCAATCCAAAAGTACATTTTATTCTCAAAAAACATCTCATAAGAAGTCCATGGTTCTTCCTTGATCATCAATCATCATTCCTTCTTGTCATAAATTCTACCAAAAACAACTTACTACATGGGGTGATCCATGGGCCCAAAAAGTTGAGAAAATCCTTCCGGTTGCTGATTTCCATTAAGTTAAAGACACGTTCTTCACCACCTATTTATCGATACCTTAGGGAATTCTGATGTTCTTTCCCGCAGACATCTATCTCCAACAAACAATCACAATAGTTTTTCACTCATAGTTTTAAACAAACAAAATATTTTTCTTTATTTCTTTAGTACTAAAATATTAAATATTTTTAAAAAGAATTTATAACTTGTTTTTTGTACATAACTAGAAGTTTGCAAAAAACAAAGTAACTCTAATGAAGTACAATGATGAGAGCATTGCTTTATTAAAAATTATTTAAACAAATCTCTGAGAAAATTTTCAATCGAAATTTTTTCAATCAAACTTTTTTTATCAAAAAGGTTTTCGGTCAAAAAACCGCCAAATTGCCATGAAAAAAACTACTTGCTCTTATCTGAATAAGTTTGTGGCACCAAATAATTTAGTCAAATAATAAGAGCCTAGCATAAAATTCCCTAATTATTCACAAATTATTGAATTACTGAAAAAATGAATAATGCCACCTAGTTGAAAACGTTTTACATGGTGATTTGAATGAAGGATCCTATGCAAAGAAATGTTCTTAAAGTGCATCGCTAAAGCTGTCTAGTGCATTGCGATGGTTACATTAAGCATCGCTAAAGCGACCATATAAAAACGTCTCGCATAAGCAACACTAAATTGCGTCGCATAAATGACGATGAAGCGATGCTATTTGGAGTTCAACATCACTCATTTGCTCTTCACAAACGATGCGTTACCCCATCAGCTAAGAATGTCGTCTATTACTCGAATCTCTCTCTCATAGGAGCAACATTCATCACCTAAACACACATTTTATTGCCAGATTAGAACGACTTAAGGGAGAAGGATGCACATAGATAAATGGGCAAGAAATCAAACTGATTGTACAGTTAAAAAAACATGCTTGCACATCGGAAACCATGAATAACGAGACATTACCATGTTACACACCAAATAATAACGTAGCATAGTTTCCCAGAAATCATAAGATCAATAGACAAAATAATTATATATACATACATAAATAGGAGGATTAAATACATGCATAAATCAAAAGGATTCTGCCGAGGTAGATGAAGCTGAAGGACAAAGCTCAGCTATGGTTTCCCGGCTGGCTGAGAGACTTCACCTGCTTTGGGCTGCAACTTCATCTCGGATATGGCGGTTACAAACGGAAAGAAGAAGAATTGAGAAACCAACCCCTCTAAAAAACATATCACATCCCCAAACATAGGAAGATAAAAGCAGATCAAAATGCTTATGTACAAGCATAATTAAAAGCATTTGAAGATCAATGACAAGGCAAAACGAAAGCTCAAATATCGTTTCCAGCTGCTTGAACATCTTCATTTGCTTTGCCTGCAACTTCATGCGCTTCTGAAGATGGTGATGGTCCCGTCTTATTAAATGGCTTTAGTATGGTGCCCTTCACTGTAGATGCTCCAGTGCTCAACTTCTCTGTGATTAGCTGTGACAAAGCCACATCTTCTTCTCCAGGATGAAATCGAGTAGGAGTTGCATTCGATTCATTACCAGAAACGCCATCATCTGTGTCCGCTCTTTTTCCGTAGCCTAACTTTGAAGTCACAGCTTCACTCGCGCCCCTTGCAGTTTCTTGTATCTTCTGCAGGGCCGTCTTACTTCCGTCTTTTCCCACAGCAGGATCTGTTTGAGACTCTCCATAGCCAAGCTTTGTGACAACAGTATCCTTTGCACCATGAATCATCTCTGACATCTTCTGTGTATATGACTTGTTCTCAGAGGACTGTGTTTCACTGACTTGTTCAGAGTTATCACCATGTCCAAGCTTTGACGCAACAACATCCTTAGCCCCCTGAAATCCCTCAGAAACCTGATCGGTCACAGTTTTATCGTGACTAGCAGGAACCGGATGATCTTCTTCTGATGATTTTCCGTACCCAAATTTTGCTGCAACAGCATCCTTTGCACTTAGCACTGCTTCTGATGCCTTCTCAGAATAGGACTTGCTTGCACCTGAAGGTGGATCTTGACCAGAACTTTCTACGGGGCTTTGTTTACTACCATAGCTTAGCTTGCTTGCGACTGCCTCACTTGCGCTTGCTGCGCTCTCTTGAATTTTCTGCAGAAGAGATTTATCTTCTGCATTAGGCGTGTCTACTGAGGTGGTATTCTTAGGTGAACTGTCGCTACTTTTGTTCGGCGCACCATATCCCATCTTTGCAGATACCGTGTCCTTGAGACCTGTAACAGTCTCTACGACTCTACTAGTTATGGTTGATGGTTTTTTTTCGTAGGATTTTGCATACAAATCTGCATTAGCCCTATCACTTTGAACATCACCAGGAACTCCCTCACTAGACGTGGGAGTATACCAGGCACCACTATTATCAGACAAGTTAGGACCTGGAGCTCTGTTCACCTCCTGCTGGAGATCACCTGAATAATGCTCCTCCTGCTGGAGATCACCTGCAGAATGTTCCTGGATATTCATAGAGAAGCAATGTTTGATGCCGTCAGAAAACATTCCTAACAGAGAAAAAATGTTATTACGAGTGACGGAAAATACATTTCAACGTTACAGGTGATCTACAGATAGGAAGCTACATATAAAGGATAAACTTGGAGGTTTACCTGTCCAGGTGCAACAATCAAATCCTTTCCTTCAACATTTTTCCCTTCCTCTACAGGATCACTAGGATTTGACACCCTAGCTGCAGAACTATCTGCAGGATCATGGCGGCCAAGGTATGGACTTACACCAGCAGACACTTGACCTGAAACCCAATTTCCAACTTTTACCGTTTGTTTGAAATCAACCAGACCGCCAACAGCCACATATTGGCTTCCATGACTAAAAATCAAATCACTATCCGATCAGCCATGGAAGCTAAAAATCAAATCACTATCCGATCAGCGATCCACCTCACACCTTCGATGGAAATTAGCATAAATTAGTTGATTAAAACTCGCAGAAACATCTAGCATAGACCCTTGACATACATCTTCCAGGACAAAAGTTGAAACTGGCATGCCACAAGCATATTACTGTAGAATACAGATTATCGAAGGAACTAGAAGTATCTTTCAACTACCAGGTGCGCTAGGTACTTCATTCTGTAGCTTCTCATCTTCACGATCATCTGAGAGCTGTAAATTTTCGAATCCCCTGTGCACACCATCAACGCCGCCCACGCTAGTATCAGGAATCGCCTCAAACGATTCCCCCTTCAGTCCTGGTGTAATGACCACTCCTGCGCAATAGCACAGCAGATGAAAGTTAAAATTCCGCCATTATTAGTAAATTAGACAACACCTCTACATGAAGAACATAGATGAAAGTTAAAATTCCGCCATTATTAGTAAATTAGACAACACCTCTACATGAAGAACATATTACCTTTCTCGTCTGTATTCTCTCCTGTTTGCGGGGTCATCTCCTGGCACGAGGATATCATAGAGGAAGCATTGATTAGATTGAGTGACGTTCATATTGTGATTGCTAATATAAATGATTGACTTAGTTAACCAGTCCTCTCACCTGCAGGTGTGATTCGTTGTCGCTCTCATCGTCGCCGCTGCTAGCACTGCTTGAGCCCTCGTTATCGTCTCCAGCTCCATCATGAGTCTTAGGTTTCTGAATCTTTCTTTTAAGTTTCTTAGCCTTGTCCTTGACCTTACCAATAACGGATTTCTTCTTGTGTGCGTGGTCATCCTGTTCGCCCGGGAAGGAAGTAAGTTCAGGTCGAGTAGGAACAACTTGCTGGTGCTGATCAGCAGGGGCTGAAGCTTCTGCGTACATCAGACCGGTTGAAAAAAAATCAGATGCTCGGCAATTTTACAAATATATGTCATGTTACGTAAATGATTGAACAAAAGTAAATGTACCAGAATAAGGGGAGAGCTGCTGAGTCTGCATCTTGCTGGGTTAGCTAGAAATGATATAGAGTTCTCACTTGAGCTACGAGAACTGCTGAAAGCTCGCCAAGGCAGAGGACGAAGAATAGCAGGCGATCGGATCAAGAAACGCGATTGTAAGCGGAATGATATGCTAGCTTAGCTTCTGAACTCAAAGATTTCCGAGCTTAACGGCTTCAAGATCTCCAAACCAGGGAAGAGGATGAGCAGGAAGTTTGCAATTGCGAACCAATATTCACAAACCGTGGAAGGAGAGAAGCTGGATGGGCGTCTTTAAAGTCACGGGAGTTTCTCCATGGCGAGGGAGGCAGCTCACAGCTCCTGACACCTGTGCTGATGTCGGCTCGACACCTGGACGACATCGTCTAGCCGAACATTTTCTGTTCACACGACACGTGGGCAGGCCTTCCACTCCGGCATAAACTATGTTTAGCTATGGCTCTGTCCTTAATCAGGCTCGAGGCAAGAAAACCTACTACCGCAATCATGTACAACTCCATGAAACAACAGCTCTTCAATGAAGGACCTAACTTTAGAATGTTATGATGCCATTCTCAAATTTCTCTCTTACTTAATCTTCCATGCAAGTACTAGTGATTTTTTATTAAAAATCAAATGCTTTTTTCTTATCGAGAAAGTTATATAGAAGGCTTCATGATAAGATCCTTCATTGATGTGTATTTTAACATGTACTCCATCTACTATAAGTAGATCATGTGGATGGGCAATATGGATATGGATATTTGATGGTTCATGACATTCCACATAGTGGATTGTGGTAGTCTCAACATTCTACATAGTGGATTGTGGTGGGCTCAAGTTTGTAGAGACCCAAGGGAGTTTACAAAAACCTATGATCTATGTTAGAGATGTGATAGCCGCTTCAAATCTCAATAGGGTGTTAAATTTTAACCTTCTAAGTGAGGTATGAGCTTACTTAGAGACATGAAATTCATAGGTAGAATTAATGCAATTTGGATCCTCAGAAAAAAAAAGGAATTATGCTAGTGGAACTCTATTACTCCATTACATGGGACGAAGCAAAGACAATTGCATGGCCATGAGTGCTGACGTCACATAATTTGTAAATCATGGTTTGTATATTAAAGTCTTTCTTAAATAATCATGTGCCTATTATCTTATGTCAATTAGCAACCAAAATCACTAAAAGAGTACTTAATGATACTATGAAAGGCCTACTATCAACGTGTAAATTTAGCGGTCTAATGCAATGACTAGAGATTTTGGGATTACAAGAGATGTAGGAGGAAATCCAATATAGCAATCTCCTATCCATCTACCCTATGGGCCATAAGTACTTGCACCATTTGCACTCTTGATTGAATTTATTAGGGTATGTTAAGCCCAACTCGGTGCACAAGTAGAGCATATGATATGTGTTGGAGTCCACTTGCAAGTATTGGACGTTTCAAGAGTGTGTAAGAACCCTCTCTTATAGTGATTCATGTGTGCTTTGGAAAAGAATAATGGTGCAATGTCGGATACATTAGATTGGCCATAGGTATATGCAAAGGCCCCTCTTTATATTTTTTGTTTTTGAGCATCTGACTTAAGGTCGCTACAAGAAAGAAGAAGATGTAGAAGATCATGAGAACAAAAGATTTGACGTCAAAGGAAGATACTTTGGAGATTCACTTGAAGTGTAGAGCATACTTTGGAGATTCACTTCAAGTTTACTGCAGCATAAAGTATAAAAAGAATTGGCCACTTGTGTTCCTAGTATGGGGCATTGTATGTATGTGTGGAGTTTGTTAACTTCTCAACAAAGCCTTTGGAGAGCTAGAAGAGCAAGGAACCAGGTGAACTGCAAGGGGATAGTCAGACATCCTCCGCTCTCATACTGTTAGTTTTGCACACTTTTCTAGTCTAGACAAGAAGAAGACAACACAGTTAGTCTTCAAAGATTTTTTTGTCAAGAAATGGCTAGCCAAGCCACTACTAGTGTCCACATAGTACAAGCTCAAGGAGCTTGTGCTCCACACATCCACAAATGATGATTTTACCACTACTACTACAAGATTAGAACAAATAGTATAGCAGTATGGGATTGGCTCTTTTCCACTCCCTCTCTCCATGGAACCTCAAGATCCTATAATGCAAATTCAAATGGAATTGGAATGCTCAAATGCTAAAAGGACACATAGAGAAGAAGACAACATAGTGGCCCAACTCTATCTAGGAATGATGGCCTTAAAGCTTCAAACGGAGGAGCAAGCTCAAGCAGATGAAGTTGCATAGATTTGCCATGAGGATTCAAGATCTTCAATCAAGAATCATGAGGGCGAGACTCTAGTGCACCATCTACAGAAACCAAGGACATGTCCTAAGTAAACACCCTATGAATTTCACATGTCAATTATGTAGGAAAGCCTTAAAAAGGCCTACCACTACTACACAAAAGCTCCACAAGCTCAAGTTTATTGGGGTTAACTAAGCATGCAGTTCCCCATACAAGGTGTTCTTCTACCTTTCCCCTATTTGATGGAAAAAACTCCTAATAATCAAGGTAATGTCTATAACTTTTTTCTTAATAAGAATAATCAAGAAAATAGGAACAATCCTAGGAGGTCCATTATATGATTTACATGTGGAAAATGTGGGCATTATGAGAGTAAGTGCCCCTTGCCATAGGTAATCCCCTTGTTGATATTGTCTAGAATCCATCAACCATTACACTAAATGCTTCCCAAAAAGTAAAGCTTCAACTTATGGACCACACATCAAGATGATATCTATGAGCAAGGAGCACATTATAGAGGAGGCACCTATGATTTCACAGGTAGCCAAGGTTGTAAGAGATTGATTTTGTAGTAGTACAAAAAAGAGAAAGATGGAGAGTCCTCAAGAAGAAGTGTTTCAAGAACTAGTGAGAAAAGAGGAACTAGTGCCAAGGGATGTTGAGATATCAAGCTCAACATTTGACTATGGAGGTTGACATGTATTTTTCATTTCTCTAACATGTATAGTGTTCACACCACTATATGTCACGAATACTTTAGTGATTCATCCACCGAGAGTGATGGCACATGTGTTCCTTACCAGCTCACTCATTCGTAGACATTGGGCTGTTCTCATGTATTGTTCTTTATTTATTGCACTAGTTGTATTGTTGTATTAGGTCATTCTTGTATATTCCTTTTATGTAATAGAAGAAGTAGAAGAAGATCATTCTTCCTTGCCTCAATCTGTCTGTGTGCTTCTCTTTGGATTTAAGAGTGTGTGAGTGAGCTCTCTTCCTTATCCCCTTCCTTATTACATGGTATTAGAATTAGTGTGGTTATAGAAAACGCATGGACAATGCCGACAATGAAGAGTATGTGAGAAGATGTGGAGAAAGGGGGATTCACAAACGACCTCAGATTGCTACAAAATTTGGTGTGAAGGTAGAACACATCAAAATATTTTCATGAGTTATGCCATAGGTCACTAGTTTTTCTTAGATTTCTGTTTTGGAGCGATCTCGACCTCCATTTTGAGCCTACAAGGTGGGGCCCATGAAAAAATTAGGTCAGTTTGCAAAACTATATCTTTCATTCTATTCAACAAACTCAAGTATACTAGATCCAGAATTTCAATGGATTCTTTGTACTGTTGATACACCAAAACTCTGTTTTCCTGAGATCGAATAGTCACGTCAAAATGTGACAATATTCAAGCAGAGGTACTACTTCTAGTATTTTTGTAGTGTTGCAAATTGCTCCAAAAATGCCAAGTGTGGATGGAAAGAGCAACTTATGAGTGATAAGCTAGACAAGAACAACTTCCATGCTTGGAGATTCAGAAAGAGGAATTTCTTAATGGGAAAAGGCTATTGGAAGTACATCAAAGGATAGAGTGAAAATGCTCCACAATTACTAGAGAGGAATCGGACTATGGATCAGTTGAGAGCATATGAAGAATCGAATCAAGGAGCACGAAAGGTAATGTATTGATTATTTGTTAGCATACAAGATAGCATAATTGGGCACATAAAGGATGCCAAGAATTCAAAAGAGGCTTGGAATAGTTTGGTCACATTGTATGAGATCAATACAAAGGCACGAAAATTGTAACTCAAGAAGGAGCTGCATACACTAGAGAAAAAGGGCATGTCGGTAAGTGAGTATACCCTCAAAATTTAAAGCATGTATGAGTCACTTGCATTTATTGGCATGAATGGATGATGGTGATAAGGTGGAAGTGTGACTTCATGGTTTAGGAGCTGCATATAAGCAGCTCATAAGTTTTACTCAGACTAGGGAAAATATTTTGAAATTTGCTGATCTAGTGTCCATGTTGACTATTGAAGAAAAGAATCTTGGTGATGACCCAAACTCCCAAGGAAAACCTAGTTTTGAGCAAGTATTCTACTCTCACAAAGGAAAAGGTAGAGGTAGAGGTATTGAAAGTGGAAGAGGAATGTAATAAAGTAAGTCTATGATCTAAGGGTCTGACCGATTCAAACAGATCTGAAATCAAACACCATTTGGTCACTCATGTGTATGGCCAAAGATCTCGAGACTAGACTTAAGGATAAGTCCATGTGCTCTCTAAAACAAGAAATCCACTTAGCCTAGGGGTTAAGTCTCAACGATGTGAAGGGTGAGGTCATGGGTTCAATCCCCATGGGGAGCATGGGGGGAGAGTTCTGCCCAAAGAGCTCTAGAGCCTTCTAACTCAAGTTAACATGAGTTAACTTGAGTCCAGTGGACATAACTCAAGAGGGGAGTACACCAACCACTAGTGGACTCTAGTGGAAGGTGCTAAAGTAGTGGTCGCGAACACTCCAACCACTAGTAGAATCTAGTGGAAGATGTGAAAGGAGTGGAGGAGATTGCACATGCACTTGTGGACTCTAGTTACATTTGTGGTTTTCGTTGATTCGAGCAGCAATATATACAAGCATAAGGTTGGGAGGAGAGTCATCTTGCTAGCACGTGGTGGTTGTAATTCTTAGTCTATTGCATTGGTATCAGAGCCAAGCTTTCATGGTGACCTTGGTGGTTTCTCATCTTTCTTAAGCACTCATGGAGTCTTTGTAGTATTCATTATCTTCTTCCCAAGTTGGAGCTTCTATGAAAAGCTTGATATTTCATCATCTTCTTTACGATTATGAGATGATCTTTTGATCATTTATCTTCGATTCAGTGCATCACGTGGGTGTGCAGAGATTGTAGGGGTTGTGGAGGTGGAATCGAACCGGAGCCCACATGTTTATGCAAAATCTTGGAAAAGCTTTAAACAAAAAAGAACAAGCCTGTTCATCATGTGATCGCGGGCAGAGTTCAAACTCACGACCAGTTCTTGACAAGTGTATCGTTTTAACGACGAAGACCACCTGCATTTCGACAATGGTACACCAAGATATTTGAACTATATGAGGCTGGGTTCACACAGAACTGACGGAACAAACCCTCAAAAACTTATAATTCCACGTGGAGTATTACTTCATAGTATAGTTCCACCACATGCGTGTTCACACAAGCAGGCGGAACATATTATAGGAGATTGGTATGCCGTCGTCTTATGTGAACAATGGATGACGGTGGAACAAAGATACGTTTGTTTTTTGATTGGTTGAAATATATAAGTTTAATTTAAAAAAAGAGAGAAAAAGAGTGTAAAAATAGTAAAATATAAATCAAATCAATGTTGGACGGGGTGTACCGTGATGGAGAGGTCGGAACAAAATACATCACTTTGTACCGTGTGTTGGCATGTATGCTGTCAGAGAGCTGCCTCTCTATGTGAATGGTCGACTCCAAATGGAATGTGGTAATTGGTTAATCAAGCTTCCGGACATGGGGCGCCGCCCTATCTAAACCCGCTCTGAGTTGTTTCGCAGCAACCTATGTTCGCCTTGTGCAGCATACAGAAGTAGCAAAGGAACACTTACTCTCTCAGCGGGACGGTATTCGAATAATCGACCTCTGTAGAGGAAGTGCTCGTCCTCACAACTTCAGCAAAGTTCTTCAATGTTTCTGACCTACGAATAATCAATAAGTTTATGCTTAACTTCAACAGAATTGAAGCCTCATCTGCTCACTCTGATTCGTTTCAGAAAAGTTCAACTTCCAACCGTATGATTTGCATTTTCAAAGTATGACTTCAGAAGATTGGTTGCTTCGCGTTGTGCAGTGATCAAGAAGATCACAAGCAAAAAACGAAAACTTCTTTGTGTAGTAACAGGGGACTTGAACCGTAACGTCCTGAGAACTAATCTCTGCACTATCTTCTAGAGCAATCTTCTAGACCTCTCCCCAATTAATTAGAATTTCATACCCACGCTATGAACCTAAATCAGATATAAAAGGGAAGTGATTCTCTAACGTGTGTGAAGGCTGGATCCGATCTCGAATCCTCTTCATAGACACTTAATTTTCTACAAACATTATCTTCTCAGCTTCTACACATAACCTCTAGTTGACCCGAGCTTTGGGGCCATCTCAAACCCAAAATCTCTAGAGTCCTCTAAAATTTCTTGAGTTTTCTGCTACATACCTCGGCCCGAACTAAATTTGAATCATCGATTTGACTCAAGAAGGCAACATATAGCAAACCAACGTTGATTGTGGAGTCCATCCCTGAAGGAGAAGCCACATCGTTATTCTAGTGCTCTCTGCTAGAATCAAGTCCACTTCAAAAGCACAAACCAATCAGGGAATTTTTCTTGTGAATTTTGTGCATCGTACCTTTGATTTTATCACACAAACCACTTACGTTAGGGAATCTAAGCTGTAAGTTTGTTAACAAATTGTGTGCGATGGAGGGAACTTCGAGCCACATTGTGTTGTAGTACTAGCACTTTGATGTATGTTTTAGTTCCTATTTTAGCAGCATCTTCATTCATGACTAGTCCACCAGTAATATCATGTGATTGCATACATCTACACGAATGATTTCAATTCCTAGTCATGTGATAAATGCATTGAACGTAGTTACGATGGCATTAGATTTGGACATTCAGGGAAGCACGTTGCGAGGGAACATCAGCACCACCTTAAATGAGAGGAATGACTTTTAAGGTAGGCTGTTGAAAGTAGAGCAAGGCCTTGGACGTTTGTGTCCTGGTAGAAGTTGCGGAACTTTGTCAATCTTTTGACGAAATTCAAAGTCACCTCAAGGTTATTTTGGACTGTTGGATACCATACTAGTATCTTGTGGTTGGATGATGTTTAGATTTACTCTATGAATCTTTTTGAGAATCAAGTTTATTTCTCTTAAAGATAGAAAAAAATAAATGCTTCAATATCTTGTTGAAATACCTTGCCGGGAGAGTAGGCCATTGCCGAACTTCCTTTATTCAAAAATACCTTGTTGAAATAGATCATTAAGAGGTTAAAGTCTTGGGTCATCAAGTATTTGACTCATAGCAAGTTTATATCTTAGAAGTTTGAATTCTTTATACAGAATTTTAGTTATTTCCTTCCACTTTCTAAAATCTTTTGGAATATTTTAGTTATTTCCTTCCACTTTCTAAAATCTTTTGGAATTGACTCAGATAATATATCTGATTCCTTTCACAAAAGTTTAGGGTTAGTCAATTGGAACTAGATAACTAAATTAAACATCCTAGATAGATGTTCTGTATAAGAACTTATTCAATCTTTAAAAGATGATAAGTCCAAGATTGACTTATTCATTTGAATTTGCTACAAGTTATTTAGCATAACTCTAAAAGAATTTCTAGAGTCTCGTATACTCTCAAATAAAGAAGTTAGGAATTGCTATAGGGAATTATATTCAAATATTAAGGTCTGATGGAGGAGGTGAATACATGTCAAATGAGTTCAGTAGCTTTCTAAAAGGTCATAGAACGTGATGGTGGTTTTCATTTAAGTACACCCCACAACATAATGGCATTGTTGAACACAAAAATAGACATATTGCAGAAATAGCAAGAGCCTTGATAGATAAGAAGAATATGCCTCATTGTTATTGGGCAGAAGTTGTGCACATTGTTGTATACATCATGAACAAAACTTTGATTGTTGTTGTACATCAAGTTACACCTGAAGAGAAGTTTATAGGTAAAAAGCCAAACTTATCACATATGAAAGTATCTATTTATATTTCATATATACATGTTCCACATGAGTTGAGGATGAATCTTGATCCAAAAGCATTAAAATTTATCTTCATTGCATACTCCCTTGAGCAAAAGGGATATAAATGTTATAACCCACTCACATGATGGGCGAAGGTAAGCAGAGATGTAGTGTTTGATGAAATGTCAAGCTTCGATGCAAATGCCAAAGAAGGACTCAATCTTAACTCAAATGAAAAAGGAAGTGCTGAAAACTCAAGCACAGAATCTCAAGTTTTGAGTGGACCTGACGCATCACCAAGCAATAGTTCCAACTCAAATCCATGGAGCCAAAGATTGCGTGGAAATTTCAATCGAGTAAATTCATCAACTACATCAAACAAAGGTAAAGAAAAGCTTTTTGCTGGTAGTAAACCATCTACATGTTTGAATACATTGATGGAGATTCAAGCGGTTTCAAAAAGAGCCTTGATGAGGAACTTGGATTTGTTGGGTGTGTGTAGAACTATGAGAGATACACAAGAATCACAGAGGAGCACAAATGTAGCAAGACACATGAAGAAGATGGATGGCTAGAATAGCTTTCTCTATTGACAGTGTTCAGAACTAAAGTAAGAGATCAGTTATATCCCTACATAAAAAGTACCACCACATATGACTGAATCATGTATGTGGTAACATGGGGAGAAGACCTCTAGACAACACTAGAGTAAAAAGTGCCCATGTATAGGGAAACGTTTCACATCAAAACTACTCAAGGAACACATAAGTGTAACAAACCCCCTAGAGTGAATGATGTGAACACATATAGGGAGTGACAAATTAGTCCTCACAAGGCAATAAGCCTAATGCTTTCTAAAAAGCTTCAAACTTTTCCCATGGAAGAGCTTTGGTGAATATGTATGCCACATTATCTTGTGTAGGCACATATACCAAATCAACATCTCTTGCATGAAGGCACTCTCTCACATAGTGATAATGCAACTCAATACGTTTGGTTCATGCATGAAACAATGGGTTTTGTGCAATAGTTAATGCACTTAGACTATCAATAAGAATATGCATAGCAGCATCAATCTCCATGCAAAGATCCATCAATCACCGTCTCAAACATATACACTCCACTATAGTTGTGAAAATTGCTATGTAATGAGCTTCACAACTCGATATCACCACTATAGGTTGCTTCTTACTCAACCAAGATATGCATGCGTTTCCAAGGAAAAAGCAATTACCACTAGTGGACATGCGAGTATCATAACAACCAGCCCAATCACTATCTGTGAAAGCATGCAAGCATGGCTGAATCTCTCTTCCATAAAAGAGAGTTAATTTCAAAGAGTCTTTGAGATAACCAAACACACATTTCACTGCCAATGCTTAGTGCCAGGGCTATGCATGAATCGACTCAACTAGGAAACTGCATATTGTATATCCAACCTTGTGTTGCATGCATATATAAGAAATCTGAGAGCTTGCTAATAAAGAGAAGTGTCAAATGCATCACTAGAATCCTCAACTGAGATCCTAAATCTTTTCCAAAATGGTGTGGAAACTGGATTGAAATCCTCAAAGTCAAATTGTTAAAGTAGTTTTTCAACATACATTGCTTGATGCATAACAATTCCCCTCTCAACGGATACAAAATCCATGCCAAGATAGTATCTTAAAAGACCAAGATAAGTGACATCAAAAGTATGCTGCAAATCAACCATAAGAATGTCAAGTTTTACATCACATGACCTAGTCAAGAGTATGTCATCAACATAAAGAAAAACCATTGTAAGATCAGCCCCATCTTCGTGTACACAGAGTGTGCTTTAAATTTCTAGCAGTTCTGATGACTTTTGGCTGAAACATTTCAACAATGTTTGGCTGGAAATTCTCTGCATCTTCAGCTCTACTTGGAGGGAACTTTTCAGCCCTTTGAGCCTCAGTTGGCTGGTCTACATGGCCATAGTCAAGGGCACCACTTTGGAACAAAGGCATGAGTGTATCGAACACATCTTGTGAGCTAACTGTTGGCTGTTTTTTGCATTCAAGTAGAGGAAAAACTGAATTTTTAGCAAATACCACACCTTGACTCACAATAATTGTGTTCGTCAATGGATGGTACAAATCATATCCCTTTGTTTCAACACTATGACCAACAAATATACATTTCTTTGCCTTGTCATCAAATTTATTATGTTTTTGTGATGGAACCACACATGCACATATGACTAACCATAGGCTTATGTCCATTCCAAGCCTCATAACGAGTGATGACTCTCAATGATTTTGTTTCGCAGTGATTCACTGCATAGTTTGCACACATGATGGCTTCCATCCAAAACTTATAAGGAAGGTGCTTTCCTTTAACCATGCATCATGCCATTTCATGGAGAGTTCTATTTTTATGCTCGAAAACACCATTTTTCTGAGGTGTATATGGCACCATACATTGGTTTGAAATACCTCTTTCACGAATAAAAGCATTAAACTCATGTGACATGTATTCACCACCACCACCATCCATGCATAGATTCAAAAGCTTGTTTGAAGAAAAATTTTCAGCCATACCTAAAAATGCTTTGAAGCAAGACAATACCTCATTCTTTGCTTTCATAGGATACACCCATGTATGGTGAGTAGCATCATCAATGAAGGTAAAAAAATATACATGCTTCCTAAAAGATGGATTCTTGCAGGACCACATATATCACTATGAACAAGCTGCAATTTTCTTGTAGTGTGTATGACTATCTTTTGGAAAAGAAACACGGTGAACTTTTCCAAGAATGCAACATTCATATGCATGCTTTTCAATGGACTCAAGTGTTGGCAAACTAGTAACCATGTCCTTCTTTTGTAAGTAAAGCAAACTATTGAAGTTCAAGTGATCAAAAAGAGCATGTCAAAGCTCCATTTCAACCATTGTTGGCAGCAGTCAGGGAACCGAAGGAGCTACAAGACAAAGAGAGTCAGAGCGAAGGGACAGCACAAGCAGACATGGCAGTCAAAGAAGATCTGGCAAGTAGGCCAATAATTTTCTTCGTGAAGAAGCAAGTACGAGCATTCACGCAGATCTAGCACTAAGGCAACCTTTAATTTTTCAAAACCCTTACACCAATTAAAAGTGATTCTCATCACTAACAACCCCTGTAAATACCATGTTCACCTTTTTGTGGCTCCATTTTGTGCAAGCCGAGGAGTCCTCGAGCTTGAGGAGCCTTAGAAGTAGTTGCTTACCAATTTTCGTAATTTTTAGATCTCATTTGGGCCCTCAAATAAGCCCTGGAACCTAATTTTTAACTAGGCCGGACACTAGGTCTGGACAGGGCCAAAGCTAGTTAAAAACTATAAAAGGAGCTAGAGAGCTCATTTTTGAGGTTGGATTGTAATTGAAATGAATTTGTAAGAGCTTTTTGAAAGTAATCTAAGAACTCCATTGCTTCTCACTCTTTGTCTTGCCGTGTGTGCGCGTGTGCGTGTATGTGTGTGCATGCTTGTGTGCTTCTCACTCACGCACTTGTGCCTCCACTTGCTCGAGGTCTTCATACCATCCTCACGTCTTCCCGGATTGACATTAAAGGAGGTGCTACTCATCACTGAGCTACACCAAATTTTGGCGCCGTTGCCGAGGATCGAGCTTTGAGGACGAGCGTGTGATGGTAAGACGTAGATTGGAGACGTTGGCGTTGTAGGTAATTTCTTTACTTTTCCTATTTTTCTCTTTCTTACCTTACCACCATCATCACCATCATCATCATCACCATCTTCCACCTCCATTTCCATCATCGCGAAAATTTCAGTTTTTTGATCATATCACCTTCTCCACCTCATTTCCCTCATTTCACTTGTGAGAGAGAGCAAGAGAGCGAAATTGTGTGTGCTGTTTTTGCATGTTTCTTGAGCTGTCTTGCAGGTACAGGTCACATCATCGTCCCCAGCACTCTGCGCAGGTACGGAATTCGAAGCAACTGTCTGTGTGTCGCCGACCTCTGTCAATCGCGACCGACAGAAAAAATGTTCAAATTGCCAAACAAAGTGCAAAACCATGATCTATAGGCCTAGAGCTTCCCAAAAATATGTTTAGTTTTTTGAAATTCCTCAGATTTCTGTCAATCGCGATTGCTCTGTCAATCGCGACCGACAAACCACGACAGACAGACCTGTCAATCGCGATCGACCAGTCAATCGCGATCGACAGCCCACGACGGCTCTCTCAATCGCGACCGACAGAGTCAACGACCGATTGACCACGACCGACGGACCATACGCGTGACACGTGTCAATCGCGATCGAGCCATCAATCGCGATCGACTCATCAATCGCGACTGACAGCCCACAACGGCTCTGTCAATCGCGACTGACACAGTCAACGATTGTTTGACCACGACGGACAGACCCTCGCGATCGACCTGTCAATCGCGATCGACCCATCAATCGCGACTGACTGAGTCAACGACCCTTTGACCACGACTGATTGACTTTTCGTAACCCCTGTCAATCGCGACTGACCAGTCAATCACGACTGACAGCCACGACGGACCTGTCAATCGCGATCGACACGTCGATCGCGACTGACCTATCAATCGCGACCGACAGACTTTGCGAACACGTTAGAAGGGCAAATTGGGTCAAATTTTTAAGGCAAAAATAATGGTCTAAAATTTTGGCCAAGTGTGGCACAAACACTAGGGTGTAGCATTGCATTACGAGGGCATGACCCAAGTAACTCGAGAATTCCTGTTTGCCTGTTAACCTAGTTTAATCCTGTTTTAGCCCCAAAACCCTGAACTGGCATAACTTTCTCATACGAAATCCGTTTGCCGTGATTTTTGTTTTGTTGGAAAGCTCGTGGGGAGTACAACAAAAACATCGACTGGTTACAATTAAATTAAGATCAGGAATATTAGATAGGGTCTTTTGAAGTTGACCATACCCAGGGGAAACAAAGTTCAGGGATCTCTAGAGTTGTGTCCAAAAAATCATAGTACAAATTGGTGAAGTATTACATGAATGAAAGTGATTGGTTCTGTCTTTTGAATTTAAGTCTTGAGCTAACGGTGGGCCTTTTACAGGTCCTTTGAGAGCAGCAAAGGGTACGCAAAGCAAGAGTAAGTGCAGGCTTGGGAACACGCGTCCTGGGCACACCAGGGCAACATCACAAGGAAAAGAACCTAACGTGAAACGACCAAACTAAAGTGCGAAATTAAACTCAAGTATTCCTAACGACGTGATATCAGACAAGAGTATAAACACGATAATCAACATAAAAAGAACCAAGTAACTGATACAAAAGGACTCAGAAACGTGGTTGTACCTGGGAAAAATTGGGTTAATCAGTTAGGCATATGAACCTTAGATCAGGACGACACCTAGTAAGAGAGAGACAAAGCCTTAGGTCTTCAGAGGCTAGTGTCAATCATACTGCAAGGTCTTGGGCCCATCAGTTGAGTCACCACTCGCATTACCCTAGCTCTGATACCAGTGAATCAGAGATGTCTCAAGGCATGGACAGACCTACGGGAAGTTCAGGTGTGCCATACTTGCACAGCGTAGAAGGCCCTTACAAAACGCAGTTGGAATACCTTAGGATCAACCGATTAGGTGCCAGCATCTATGAGGACGGCCTAGGAAGATCCGTGGTACAGATTAAGAATCCTGATCAATCCATTGGACTAGAGCACCCAGCTGTCAAGTTCGAAAACGGAGCATACTTGGACAAAGAAGGAACCATATACGTAGTCACCAGTCACCCAGATAGGACGGACGAATTTGGGAATGTGATCTCAGAAGCGGACTTAGGGGACCTAGAGCAAGGAAACATGGGTACAGAACCTAGAACCCCTCGAGGCAAATCTGTTCTCACTAGGATTATCACACCTGAGTGGGTTCCCCAAGACAACAAGAGCATAGATCTGCTTCTGAACTGAGAGACTGACGAAGCCTTTTGGAGGTATAAATCTGATCAGCCAACTGATATAGGAACAATCATGATCTATGAGTTTAAGGATCCTGATAGCCCAGGCAGAGTGACCTACTTAGATCACGCTTCAGAGAGGATCTTTGTGGTGACAGAAAATGATAGGCATGCTTACACTTGGAAGGGTGAATTCGTTTTCCCCCAACCAAGATCGAATGTATCCTATGGTCACCCTGGTGCTGGAACATCCCAAGCTCATGGAATGCAAAGAGACAGAAGTAGAGATAGACCAGAAGTAAGCTTTGCCAACCTAGGGGGCAGAGAAAGAACGAGGACGGAAACAAATAGAGTAGAGCCTGAGATGCTTAGAGCTCACAGGAATCAAAGAAATGCGGATGAGTTCCCTCTACCACGACCCAGAGAGCACACAAGAACCTTGAGACCGACTCAGCTAGTTAAGTCCATGAAGAACTACTTCGATGGCACTGGAGATCCATACGATCATGTGGCTGAGTTTAGACAAGTCTTGAGAGCTGAACAAGTGGAGGATCTATTCACGCAGTACAATGCCTTTGGTCTGACCCTTAGGAACACTGCCCTGACATGGTTTCAACCACTAAATGAGAGGCAGTTCAGGAGCATAGACCAACTCCTAGAGGCTTTCATTATCGAATTCTCTAAGAGTGGCATAAGGCATAATACCTCCTCGCTGATTCACAGCTTCAAGCAAACCCCTCAAGAAACCGTGAGACTGGCGGGAAGAAGATTTAGGCAATACTTAGAAAGATTCCCTGTTTCAGAGCTACCCACACCAGCCAAGCAAGTGGCTTTATTCTTGGATGGATTGCTAAGTACCAAATTGAGATCCTATGTGTACTTGAAGGACCCTAGGACCATAGAAGAGTGTGTACGCATGTGCATTGACATCGAGGATAACCTAGGGGAGGAGTTAGAGCTTTCCAAGATATACAAAGATTCAAATAGTGCCTCTAGTCTCTCGTCCACGCAATCCACATCGATTGAGGAACTTGCAGAGAAAGTTGCTCAGAAACTAGGTGTCTCTAGTAAACAAATCCCAAGGTTTGCCCCTGTGAAAAGGTGCTATACTTGTGGTGGAGACCACATGGCGAATGTCTGCCCCATTATGGCTCAACCCCAAGTTAATCCTAGTAGCCAGTACTGCACCATAGAACGGAGATACACAAATCACACAGCGCAAGATTGCCCATACAACAAGCAGGCGGTTAGACAACCCTACCCTCAGCCATACCCTCAGCAGGGAAGATACCAAAACCCGTACCCTCCACAACCATATGGTAGGCCACAACAACCTTATCAGCAACCATACCAAAACCAACAAAGGCCTCAGCCTGTGTTAGCTCAACAACCCCCTGCCCCAGCTAATGCGATCCCAGTAAAATATGCAGCAGCAGAAGAAAACCTGAATAGAGCTATAGTCCCTGTAACCCCACTGCTTTCCGAAAGTGACCCCAGTGACCATAGCTTTGACTCTACACATGTCGATAGTCCCCATGCTTACTACATGCAATCTCCTGAACATGGTGAGTCTTACTATAGCGAAGAGCCAAATGAAACTAGTTGGGATTCAGATTACACAAACGTCATGTATGCAAACCCCAACCCTAGGCCTCAACCTAAGCAAGTAAGACCTCCATTCCCAAGAGGACCGTGCTACAGATGTCAGGGAGACCATCTCATTCGTGATTGTCCCTTACCTCCACCCACACAACCCCAATCAGTAACAATTCAGGGCTTCTGCCAAGAATGTGGAAAGGACCATCTCTTACGAGATTGCCCTAAGAATCCTAATAATATGCCAAAAATAACTCCTATTACCGTTATTGGGTTGGTGGTAGACTCCACAGGAAGTGTGACGTCCACTGCACCAGTACAGGTAGTGACTAGAGCTCAGGCATTGCAGCAGAACCAAGGGATAAACCAGGATAAGAACCCAGAGGCTAGTGAAACCGAGAGCATGACAAAGAAAAGGACTAGAGCATGGAAAGATAGTCGGGAAAGAATGAAGAGACAATGGGCTAAAAAGATGAGTGAACTTGAGGAAAGCATAAGAGAAACCAAAGCCAGGATAACTGAACTCACATCTCAAACTCCCTCTAACACTACCCCACCACCACCATTTCCATCGCCATCCGACCCGCCACCTTCCAACCCACCTCATATGATTCCACCACCCCCTAGAGTAGGATCAGTATTAGCTGATCCCACTCCTGAAGATATAGACATGATGCTTAAAGCATATCAGGCCAGAATCCAAGAAGGGCCAAATGTCACGGATCATGACAAGTGTTACCCTAGAGCCGACCTAGAGATATAAAGAACCAAGCTTTGCGCGAAAATGGTCGCATTGGCTCACACTATGTTTGAAGCCAGTCGCCTTTTCAATTACTTGGGCTCAGCCAAGACGCAATTACACTTGGATGGACTTCTAGAGAAGTTAGAGGACATAATTGCAAGATCTGCCAAGGAAGAAGAAAATCAAGAAAGAGATAACGCAAGAAAAAATATGACCCATCCCCCACCAAAAGCTTATGTGCCCAATTCCACTGAACCAGACAACCCCCCCTCCCTAGAAAGATTTGAGAAGCTGATTGCACAATCAGAAAAGGAACCAGCCTCTCAACACAAGGATAAGGCAAGTGAAAGAGTAAGCATTCCTGCTCAGGAAGCCTATGTGCCTGAAGCCTATGTGCCTAACTCTACGGAGCCAGACACATCTTCTTCTATGAATCGGTTCACACCAGAATTCCTACGCGAGATTCAAGAAGATAAATGGGCTAAAGAAAGTGAAGTCCCTCCTCCCATTGAACTTGTGGATGATGCACATGACCAATTCCCACAAGACATCCCATCCATTTATGGAGAGCAGGAGAGTACCCAATCTCAAGAAAGATTAGACTTCGAGTCTAACTCTTTACAAGAACTACCCCATTTCACAGGCCCATGAGAAGCAAGGTCCACCTGTATGAGAGCACCTACAGTCATGGTAAGAAACGAAGATTCAGTCATACCTAGGAACACAGAGGTAGTGAGGAACACCAAAGTGCAGTGCAATCTCACTTTGGAAGAGCTGCTTAAGGTTAGACCAGAAGTGTGGAAACATGTAGCCAAACAAGTACCAGAGAGAGCAAAACCTCGTTCCCAGGTAGGATCACATAGGACAGTGCCAGAGATACCCTTGGATAAGATAGGAGATATGTGTGAAGGTGAAGAAGGTAATACCTATCTTCCCATTACCTACCAGGAGTACACCACCAAGGCGATTTTGGACTCAGGCGCAGGAGTTGCAATTGCCACCACTTCCCTATGGAAGCGTTGGGGCAAGCCAGCACTCAGGCCAACGAGAATGAAACTACAGATGGCCGATGGTCATATTGAGAGACCCTTAGGATTGCTAGAAGGAATAACTCTCACCACCTGTGGTGTCGATTTTGAGCATACATTTGCCATATGTGACTTCAGCAAAAATCATGCCTATGAGATGATTTTGGGAAGACCATTTATGCGCCAGTTGCAAGTGGTACAGGACTGGGGAACCAATTCTTTGTACGTGCAGCACTTAGGTGTTACGACCAAAGTCAATCTTAAAGATTACTCTCATAGAGATGTACCTCCTATCCAATGGAATCCCATCCATAGAGCCAAAGATGATACGAAATCGGTGCATTCCATGGGATCAGGATCCTCATGGATGCATGAAGACACCCACTTATGGATGTGCAAAGTAGCAGTAGACGAAGAGAAGAGAGAAAAAGCCAGAGAGGTAGGTGCAAAAGAAAACCATAGATCAATTCAAGACCCAGCCTATGCACCTGTAGCCTTTCCTGATGAAGAATTTGAACCTCACGGCTGGGCAGAAATTTTAGCAACCATGGATGTAGCCATCAATGAGGAACAATGGACACCTCACTGTGATGAGGATGGCTATGACATTTCAGTCTTCTCCATAGAGCCAATCATGGGAGAGGCAGTTCTAGAAGAATGCGAACCTAGCCCTGATGCATTTGAGGACGCAAGCGACTCCGATCTAGAGTCAATCATTATGGACCCACCTTTTGCATCAGATGAAGAATACTTCCATGAAGTAGAATTTCAACCCCAGAGGCATGGAGAGCTTACAAACGATGTGAGATTAGCCACACATGTGACCCCGAAGGAAGAAGGAAAGAAACGAAAAAAGAGAGAAGTCTCACCAGAAGAGGAAGAATCTTTGTTTGAGGTCCCGGAAAATTTTAAGAAGTATGAGATAGATGACAGGAGGGTCATGATAAGAATGCCTAAACGAGAGGCACAATCAGGAGAGGCCTATGATAACAAAGAAACCACCAAGAAAATAGTAGTGGCCCTAGAAGAAGGAGAGGAGAGATGCACGTACATAGGCCATGACCTAACAGAGGAAGAAGAGCATGCGTTGATAGCCTTGCTAAGAGAATACAGAGATGTATTCGCTTGGAGTTACAAGGGTTTGAAAGGTGTTGACCCTGACATATGCTCACACACTATCCCCATGACCTCAGATGCTAAACCCTCTAAGCAAAAGCCCTATACATATAACGATAATTACGCTGCCAAGATCAAAGAGGAGATAGATAGACTGGTTGAAGCTGGATTTATCTATGAAATTGAGCACACTGAGTGGGTATCCCCCATCGTAGTGGTGCCCAAAAAGAATGGTAAATTACGTGTATGCATTAACTTAAAGAAAGTCAATGCAGCCACAATCCGAGATAACTATCCGCTTCCCATCACAGAACATCTCTTAGAAAGAGTAGCAGGCAAGGAAGTGTACAGCTTTCTTGATGGATTTTCGGGCTACAATCAAGTAGCCATAGCGCCAGAAGATCAGCATAAGACAGCTTTTGCCACTGAATGGGGCATTTTTGCCTTTAGAGTAATGCCATTTGGGCTTACCAATGCACGAGCTACCTTCCAAAGACTGATGTGTCATGTATTTAAAGAGTTCTTGAGGAAGAATTTAGAAGTCTATGTTGATGATCTTTGTGCTCATTCCAACATTAGACAAACCCATATTCCTGAACTCAGACAAATCTTTGACAAATGTAGAGAATATCAAGTCTGCCTGAACCCAGAAAAATGCGTTTTTATGGTCAGGCAAGGCAAGATTCTAGGACACATAGTGTCAAAAAATGGCATATCTACTGACGAAGAGAAAGTGAGAGCTATAGCAGAGCTACCTGGGCCAAAGAATGTCAAGGAGGTACAAGCTTTCATGGGGCATTGTGGTTATTACCGACGATTTATACACATGTATGCTGTCATTGCAAAGCCCATGTACGGACTTCTGACTAACTTTGAGTGGACGGATGAATGTGAGAATTCCTTCCAAGAGCTTAAACGGAGATTATGTTCAGCACCAATCTTGACCACACCAGATTGGAACAAGCCATTCCATGTTCATGTGGATGCATCCAATTACGCTATTGGGTGTGTGCTTGCTCAACCTACTGGTGATGGTAATATGGATCTTCCAATTGCCTATGCCAGTAGACAATTGAATGCAGCTGAATGGAATTACACCACTACTGAGAGAGAAGGCTTAGGCATGGTATATGCAGTTAAGAAATTTAGACACTATTTGCTTGCAAATAAGTTTAAATTTTTTACTGATCATCAGGCATTGCTATACCTCGTAAACAAGCCATGCAATACAGGAAGATTAGTGAGATGGTTTCTCTTACTAATGGAATATGATTTCGAGGTTGTGGTAAGGAAAGGGAGAACTCACCTGAGAGCAGATCATCTCTCTAGGCTCACATCGGGAGAAGCCCCACAAGGAGTATCAGATGACCTTCCTGATGCTTACTTGTTTAATTTGGAAGTTGTACCACAGTGGGCTAAGCCATTGGTACCAGTATTGACATACGGGCCTAACCATCCTATAGTACACACACAGAATAGAGAGGTTGTGAAAGCCCAAAAGTACCACATCATGGCAGGAAGCATGTACAAGCATACAGATCAAGGAATCTTGGCTTGTTGTGTGGAAGAGGACGAGTACAATAAATGGTTGCATTCAGCACATGTAGGTGCATTAGAGCAACACTACTCAAAGCAACGAACCTTACGGACACTAAGGAGACTCGGAGTACATTGGCCAACTATGGAAGCTGATGTCCAAAGGTTGTGCAAGGAATGCCCAATCTGTTGCACTAAACCACCTGTGGAACACGCCACTCTTTATCAAGTATCCATAGTGCCAGATTGGAGTGAACCACTAGTATCCTTCCTGAGGACGAAAACATTCCCTCCAGACATGACTCTGGCTACGCAAAGGAGTTTAGAACAAGAAGCCCAGGATTATTCACTCATTGGTGATAATCTATACAAGCGTGGTAAAGATGGTTACCTGAGACTATGTGTCCATGAGAGTGAGTATCTCAAGATCTTGGACACTGCTCACCAAGGTGTAGCAGGAGGACACTTTGGACCAGATCGGGTGATCAAGGCAATACTATTTGCGGGCTTCTGGTGGCCGACCCTTCACATGGATGCACATACCTATGTGAAACGCTGTGATGTCTGTCAGAGAACTCAATATCCTATACGAAAAGATGAGATGCCACTGAAACCTATGATGGGTGGACGTGCATTCTCTAAGTGGGGAATAGACTTCGTAGGTCCTATTAATCCCCCAGCTAAGGGTTCCCATGCAGAATATATCATTGTTGCAACAGACTATCTAACTAAGTGGGTAGAGGTAAAAGCCACAACGAAGAACGATGCTCAAACAACTGCTAAATTCTTGTTTGAAAATGTATTCACTAGATACGGGCTACCTATAGAGCTAGTTAGTGATAGAGGTACTCATTTCTTAAATGAGGTTATTGAAAATCTGCTCCAAGAATTCTTGGTAATACATAAGAAGTCTGCCCCCTATCACCCTCAAGCAAATGGCCAGGCTGAGAGCACCAACAAGATCTTATGCAATGTATTGACGAAATTAGTGAACAATAAACGCTCTGATTGGGACAAACAGCTACACTGTTTGGGCATACCGAGTTGCCTACAAAACGATACTCCAAGCCACTCCCTTTCAAATGGTGTTTGGTCAAAATGCTGTGCTACCTTTAGACTTTTTGATACCTACATTGAAAGTGGCACAAGAGCATGAATGGACGGGTCATGAACTCTCCTCTAGACTTTTTGACCTTGAACGATTAGGAGAAACAAGACTGAGAGCAGCTGCAGGGATATATGCAGCTAAGAAACGACAGAAGGCATACTTTGATGCACACGTTAAGGATAAAGGTTTAAAGGCAGGCGACTTAGTTTTAGTCTACACATTGAAGCAACATGCAAGGAAGCTAGAAAAGAGAGGCTACGGACCTATGATCATCAATAGGATCTCCACGAGTGGAGCAGTACAACTAGCCACTTTAGAGGGTGATGTTCTCCCAAACTATATTAGCGGATGCAGAGTCAAGCTGTATCAGGAACCCCTCACGGAGGAAATGCTAAGTCAACTCTATACTACTAAGAAACGCAAAGAGGAAGAAAAGCGAATTCGAGAAGAAGCTCAAGCGGAAGCCCTAGAGCGCATACGGAGAATGAAATTAAGAAGACAAGGAAGAGAGCACCCTAGGGAAGATGCATACGTAGATCAAGGATATGACGTGGCTATGTGTGAAGTTTCAAGTGTAAGCTCACATAAGATAACTGATCGACGTCCTTTCATAACCTTAGATATAGGACAAGGAAAGAGTGCAAGGACTGTAAGAGCCTTGATTGACTCAGGTGCAGCCACTAGTGCTGTTAAATTGTCTTACTATCAAGAGTTGCAGTTAGCTATCAATCCTGTGGAAGCATATCTCATAGGATTGGGAGGCGTGGAAACCCCTTGCAAGGGCGAGGTGGAACTCCCCCTCTATATTCATGATAAGGCAATGACAGTTAAAGTACTAGTATGTCAAGACGAGGACCTCACGGAACCCCTTGTCTTGGGTCAAGACTGGATCTATGACCAAGCAGTCAACTTAAACCTAAGAAGTGGACTTCTTCAGGTATGGGTGAATCAAACTAGAATTACAATTGAGTTAAATAATGGAGCACTCAAGGAACTAGAAAAGACACGGACTCCTGGTCCCTCCAGGGGTGCACATGAAGGTGACCATGCTGTTCTTGTCCAAGGCTATGTGATGCAGAAGAATGAAGATCTCAAAAAAGGAGCCAGAACCACAAGGGAACTCCCTTCTTTTCCAAAGGCCAAAAGGAGGCAGCAACTAAGGGCAGATCAATCACGGAAGACTCTCCGGGTGAGAGACCGAAAGAATGCGCGAAGCAGAACAACTCAGCCGATGAAACAAATGTGGGTGCGGAAAGACGAGCTGCCGGCCGTAACTAAGCTGCAACACCGGTCTCAACTTCCTATTAGTAATCAACGACTTGATGCTAATAAGAGGACTCCTAAAACCTCTGTTGAGAAAGCGAAATCCATTTGGGTACCCAAGAAGTCGATGAAGGCTGACCCACAATCAAGACAAATTTGGGTGCCTAAGGCTTGCTTGCGGGCTCAACTAGTCCCACACAATTCACATCTTACACGGCATTGTTCACTTGCTCAAGCAGCCGCCACCCACTCTTGTCTGATACACTCGAACACACTGCCGCCTAGAAACACGCACAGACTCACTCGTAAATGGGTCCCGATGACACAACAACTCCCAGTAGAATTACTCATGCAACCCTCCCGAATCTCCACAAAACCAAGACCAAAAAAAGCCATTCATGGTGTTTGGCAACCTAAGTCTTGTAATAAACCCCCCGACCCCAATCTGTGAATTCATTTCCACTTACTAACCGCATTAGTCTGACAGTGCATCTTTCCATCTAGCTCCTAGGATCATCCAAGCATTAACTACACACACTGTCATCGTGCACTTACTAACCACTGACTCATAACCTACCTCATGTTAATGTGGTAACGGGGACAACAACGGGTCTATTCTGTCCATTACGATGTTAACACATGGTTCTATATTCTCACAGAACCAACAAGCAAGCAGGGACATGGCAGAAGCAGGAGGTGCCAGTTCTCAAGCCGGATCCAGCACACAGATTGTGGATATAGAAACACTCCTCCTCGAGCCACATCTCACCGAAAGACCGCAAGAACTTCAGGCTGTGCATGTGCTCCCAATTCAGGATCCTCCCCAGGGGCACACCTCTCAAGTGGGCAAACACGCTCATTGGTTCAGTGATGTCGCAGGACCATTGGGTGATGGAACCTATTTCTGGGAAGCTGAATTGGAGTTTAATGGTAAATGGGGACGCTACCATTTTTTCACGCGCGAGTTTGAGAGCTATCAGAATGCCGAAGTCATGCATTCAGTATGGACCAAAGCTGGCTTGGACAGTTATTTCAGGGCCCACCTACCAAAGCCGGATTTCTTGCGTTGTTCTTATCTTATCAGTACTATCACTCCGAGCAGGGCCAAGGGAGGCGACAGCACCTTTGTGTTACCCTCACTGTTGCCGGGCCATGAACTTAAAAGATTCAAGCTGACCCTCAATCTGGTATGAGAAGCATTGGGCATGTATGGTATGCACATCCCCACTGAAAAGGAAACAATGGTTCCAGGCAGAATGAAACATAAAGATCTCAATAAGCTGAAGGATATGGTAGCCATGACACCGACCATCGCTCTGCACCTACGGACCGTCATGCAGCATTTTGCTTTCCCCGCCCAGGAAAGATTCACCATGCCCCCAAAGAAAATATGGTTTAGCTTGTATCTGGCAGAGACAGAAAGCCTCCCCATCAACGTACCACATTGGATCATAGATCAGATTCACCTAGCCCATCAAAGGTGGAACAAGAAGCAGAAGAATGTACTTCACGGATGTTGTGCTCTAACCAAGATAACCTACCGATGTCTTGTCTATGATGTGCCTATTCAGCGGGCACTCATATGGCCCCGGGCCCAGGAATTCCAGAGAAGGCTATCAGCGGCAGGTCCCCCATCAAAGAAGATGAGGGGGGGAGTCCAATTACCCTGCGCTCAACCAAGGGGAGCCACCACTACACTAGAAATTACCCCTCCCCAGACACGACGCATTAGACCATTCACCATCCGGCTACCAAGACCAAGTACAGAGGGACCCAATCTGGTATTTCCACCCGTCCCATCAGATTTGGAATTTCCACAGGGCTTTACTCTCAATGATCTCACTAATGAAGAAGTGGCTAGACTAATCTACGACTCTAATCTCGAGACTGAAACAGAGCGAGCTCAGGATCCACAACCCCATACAACAACAGCAGCCCCCACCCGACCAGAAGTGGTAGAAGTCGACGTCGAGGAACAAGAGACCGAACAAGAGGAGGAAGCCTATGAGGAACAAGAGTATGACGAACTTTCAGAGTTAGCAAGTGCCCCTGCGTATTCAGCACAAATAAAAAGACTATATCGAACCATGCAACTAGTTCAAGAACAACATAAAATGTCACTGGAAGCGGGCAAGAAACTCATGAACCAATTGCTAGCGGAGGAAGGCGTGGACGATATGTTCATTGAGTCCATAAACCTACATGCCGATGCAGTAGGATTGGATGAGGCCATTCATGAGGCAATGGCCTACATTCACCGATTTGAGAAAAGAGTTCCCGCTCGTCCCATGAGGTCCGGGAAACAAATTCATATCAACGTGTCAGCACCAGGAGATACAACGCAAGCAAACGAACATCAGGAAGCACCACTGTCACCACCCTCCCCACCTCTCACTACACAACTCACTCCACCACATGACACTAGCACCACCACATCCACTACCACCACAATTGTCATGGGAATTCCACTCTCTCCGGGAATCCAATTCGGGGGAGTCACCATGCCCACTTTTACCACCCTCTTCACTAACGTCACATCCACCCCACCCACGATCCCCATCTACACGGTCACTCAAACAGTTGACACTATGGAAACATCTCCTGCCACTACACCGCTCCCTTCCCCCATGCCACCTCCATCTCCCATACCCCCTCCACCCACATCTCCACTTGCATCCACGTCATTCACAACTCCCTTTTCCGCTCCCATTCCCCCTGCATCTTCACCCCTCCCTGCATCATTTAATGTAAATAGTATATTTCTAGCATTAAATCAATGTGTATATCAGCTTCAGAATGCGTACAGAGCTCTGGACGGCCGATATCAACAACTGACAACACATCACCAGAACTTACAAAGGCAATTTAAAATTCTGGAAGAGGAAAATGCATATGTGAATCAACGTTATACAACGCTTGAGCAGGCTCACCAAACACTATTGGAGGCACCCCAACCATCGACAGAATCAGGCGTCAAACAACTAGAAGCCTTGCTCGGAGTATACCAGGCCGATAACCTACGAGTCAGACGTAACTTGGCGCTACTCACGAAACATATGGCCACAGCTCTGGAAGAGAACAAGAGACTGCAAAAACAAAATGAAGAGAATCTGGAAGCGGCAATGGAAGGCTCTCCCCACGAGATAGATCCAGAGCAGTTCAAAGCAGTTCCCACGGAGACAATGAAAACCATTTTGGAAAGCTATGCAGATCTCCTGGAAGCCCATGATGACTTGGAAAGAGAACGTGACACACTACAGAGCAGACTTAAGGAACAGGAAGAACAACCGAAGAGTGTCCCATCAACCTCTACCTCAGACGAAATAAAGGCCTTAACTGAGCAGGTAGCAGAACTACAAAAGAGGTTACTGACATACGAGAGGCAGCCCTCTCCGGTGGTAGAACCAGAGCCAGAAGAGTTGGTCCCTATTGAGGTAGATGATTCGTACGAAGAACCGTATGTTCCTATGCCAATGCCAGGCGGGCAACGAACCTCAGAGGGACTAGACACCTTGGAAGTGGAAGCACCCGAGTGGCTTCAGACATTGGAAAGGACAGTGAACACCCACGAAGAACGGGTGGCCATTCAGATCCAATCACTAGCGAACTTAGAAGAAACTGTCATAAAGTCAGAATATTTCAGAAGCATGTCTCATCATAGATGGATCGGCACCAATAATGACCAATATGTGCCATACTGCATACTTTTGGCCAATTACAACGCCGAGATTCAACGACAATGTGGCAAGCCTCCCACATTTGCTACACAATTTGGTCCAGACGATATACCGAAAAGTGCTACGCGTGGGTCCATCCATCAACCCACCTGGAGGATCAAGCTTTTGGAAACATATCGTGAAATGGTCCGAACCTGGAATAATATGCCGTTGTTTATTAAATATAATCCTTGTTACATTCCAGTTCTTCGACGACGCACCTGGCCTGAATTCACTATTGCCGTCAGAGACATCAAAGCCTGCGCAAAATGGTTAAATTACGTTTATCTAGCACCTCCACGAGGACCCCCCACGGTGAACTACATGATTTCTACAATCCGTCACTGGAGTATTCGGCTACGCAATAATCCTGATGTGATGGCCCAAATGTGTATGAAAATATTCGAATTAATGCTGATCACTTTCAGGACGTTTAAGAACATTAAGGACCCCCACTTCTCAGGAGCAGGCTTTGTGACAGGAAACCAGGATCTAGTGTACGATATGAGTACCACCCCATCAATTGAAGTAATATATGCTTGGCACGCCAGAATCAAGTACCTCCCAGCCTGCTTTAAACAGACATTTGAGGAGATGTTCATCACAGGATTCTGGGAATACCACTCCGAAATCTTTATACCCAGGCCATCACATCTCCTCCAATTATTTGCTGTGGAGAGAACTATTCATTCAGAACAATTGAGGGTGCCTCATCCAGATGTTCCCGGACCTGTGCACTGGGATGATTTGCTCACAGATCTAGCACGCGGCTTACGACTTGAAGAACACCACCTAGCCTCCGATGTCGTCCAATATTATGTTCAAAAATCCTCTAGACAAGGGTCTGTCAGGGGCGACAGACGCGAGAGTGGGGGGGGTGTTGGCAGCAGTCAGGGAACCGAAGGAGCCACAAGACAAAGAGAGTCAGAGCGAAGGGACAGCACAAGCAGACATGGCAGTCAAAGAAGATCTGGCAAGTAGGCCAATAATTTTCTTCATGAAGAAGCAAGTACGAGCATTCACGCAGATCTAGCACTAAGGCAACCTTTAATTTTTCAAAACCCTTACACCAATTAAAAGTGATTCTCATCACTAACAACCCCTATAAATACCATGTTCACCTTTTTGTGGCTCCATTTTGTGCAAGCCGAGGAGTCCTCGAGCTTGAGGAGCCTTAGAAGTAGTTGCTTACCAATTTTCGTAATTTTTAGATCTCATTTGAGCCCTCAAATAAGCCCTGGAACCTAATTTTTAACTAGGCCGGACACTAGGTCTGGACAGGGCCAAAGCTAGTCAAAAACTATAAAAGGAGCTAGAGAGCTCATTTTTGAGGTTGGATTGTAATTGAAATGAACTTGTAAGAGCTTTTTGAAAGTAATCTAAGAACTCCATTGCTTCTCACTCTTTGTCTTGCCATGTGTGCGCGTGTGCGTGTATGTGTGTGCATGCTTGTGTGCTTCTCACTCACTCACTTGTGCCTCCACTTGCTCGAGGTCTTCATACCATCCTCACGTCTTCCCAGATTGACATTAAAGGAGGTGCTACTCATCACTGAGCTACAACCATGGAAGAAGTATGAGCAACCAAGGCATTTGGGCCAACCCTCTTGTATGTATCCAAGTGATGCAAACCATAATGTATGGGGCATCGTGATAATATCACCATTGCTAAAATCATGAACCATACACTTATCATCAACAAAGTGTACATGAAGTCCACCTTTGGCAATCAATGGAACTGAAATTAATTTCTTCTTGATACCGGGTACATACAATGCATTTTTCAAGAGACATGCTGAATCACACCTCCGTTCATAGTCGTAAGCTCAATTTCTCCTACTCCAATGATGGGATAAGAGGCATTGTTTGCACATACTCATATTTTAAGAATTTTTAGCAATAGACATGCTGAATTCCTTCTTCTTCTCACTCCGCTTAGCAAGATTTCTACACTCATCAATAGTATGAGTAACCTTTTGGCAATATATGCATGTCTTCTTCTTTTGCAAATCAACATCATTAGAGGAATGAGTCAAAGAGGAAGGTTGAGGCTTTGGTTTTGATGAACCCAAAGTTGAACCATACTTGCTTTTTCCCTTTTGTGAGATAGCACGTGCTTGCATTCCCTCAATCAAACCACTCCTATTCACTCTAGATTGCTCTTCTTGCAAAAGAAGAGACATGTACTTATCAAATGCATAAATATTGGGATTCCCTTTTGTAACCAAATGGAGTGTAGTGGCAAATCTTTGAAAAGATTTTGGTAGTCCTTTCAACAATATAGAGATGAGTGATGCATCCGGAATAATCTCATCTATGTTTTCCAATTGCTCTTTCAAGTCCTTGATGTGTGTCACATACACATCCACCAACTCATTTTCCGCCATACTTACATCCTCAAGTTGCTTCCTCAAGTATGCAACACATGCTTCATTACACACGGCATACAAAGAAGCAAGAGTGTCCCATGCTTGTCTTGATGTAGAACATGAACGAATTTGTAGAACTATATGACGCTTCACAGAAAGTGCAATCAATGCATGATTTTGAGCATCTTTTCCATCCCATCTAAGATTCTCTTGAGTAGGTGGAAAAGGACTAACCATTGTACTTGAAGAAGAAGCTCCATTTGCGATAGTAGATTGTGAAGCAGAAGAACCTACGGGTCTTCGGTCTACATTTGCTACTATGTTCCAAAGTTGTTTTGCAACAAGAACATGCTTCATCATGTAGGAAAACTTTGAATAGTTGGTCCCATCAAGATTATCTTCAGCTTGAAGCATGAAAAACAAGTCATTGTTGACTGCCATTTCACTAAAGAATAAGAATATGACAAAACCGTTACTTCAACAAAATCTGAAATGAATGCTGAAATTTCAACTCACAAACCATCACTCTAATGGTGATTCTGACTACAAAAATGGCTTTGAAATGGGGGTAAAACCTCAGTGCAATGTGAAACTAGGGGAAATGTTTCTTGGTTGTTGAAATTAACTATTCTATGCTCCGAAGTTGATTTGCACTATTAAAAGTGCACGCGCATCGCAATGCAAAAAACCAAAACTTGAGAAGGAGATGAACATCCTCTAATACCACTGTTAGGTGTGTGTAGAATTGTGAGACACACACAAGAAGCACACACAAGGAGCACAAATGCAGCAAGACACATGGAGAAGATGGATGGCTAGAATAGCTCTCTCTATTGATGATGTTCAGAACTCAAGTAAGAGCTGAATATTATCCTTAAGTACAAAGTACCGACACATATGAGTGAATGTGGAAACATGGGGAAAAAACCTCTAGCCACCAATAGAGTAAAAAGTGCCTACGTATAGGGAAAAGGTTCACATAAAAGCTACTCGAGAACCACATAAGTGTAACAAGATTTCCCTCTGTGAAACCTCCAAAAGTAAGAAATTCACATGTAGATGATACAAGGAGAAGTGTGTTAAACGTCGCTTGCCGTCAGAAGCGTGTTTAAACACCTTTTCGGGTTCTTGGGAGTGGAAGGGGTCTGTTGAACAGAGGCCCTATGCTTGATTTTCCCAAAATAACCACTTCATACATAGCAATATACTAATGTTCAAGAACTCTATCAAGAATCTGTTTACGCTTCATAATCTTACGATCTGTAATCGGACTCTTCCAAGGCTTACCGAACACACTCCAGTTAATGCTCTCTCAGCGTACAGCGCAGGCAATGTTCAGTACCATAATACAAGATTACTTTTGTCTAGCTTAAAGAACTGATCCAACACAAACTACCGTACACAACCGAGTCAATAACAGTAACTCAATCTGTACCGTGCAGGTATGGATAATCCATCAGAACAGAAGATGCAGGATGATTCAGAATTCTCAACCACACAGTACTGAGCTGTCATTACTGGAGCATGCGCTTCATCAAACAACTTACAGAACATCAACAAAACGGAGAGACACAATAGTATGCAGCATTATCAGAACAATCACAACAGAAACTACACAGAACGACTCACTCAGACAGACAGTCTAGCGATCTTCTGGTCGTCTAGGTAAATCACAAACCGAACAGGTATCAATAGACACACAAGAAAACGATGAGAACAGAATACTCAGAATTACTCAACGCACACCACAGCAACGTTACAGATCAATCACCCAGACAGACAGTCTGGTGATCCCACTGAGCGTCACCGAAGCGTCTCTTTTTCATTGATTTATAAAGATTACAAAACATCTTTGTAACAACCTTTTGTTCGTGCGGAATATGAAAAGATTCAGTCTTTACAATTGCCAATCCGGCGGCTAACTAACACTGGCACGCACGGTGGACTCGAACCCGCAGGTATACAAAAAAGCTTAGGGCTCATCTACTATCCCTTCTAAATACATTGTTCTGGCTAATCTAAATGTCCGGGCAATTTTCTTCTTAATTGATTCTAACATCTGCTTCAAAATGTCTGGTTCTACCAGCTGAGCGTCTGTGCGTACTACACTTAAAGAAACAACCTGGGACATCAAAACTTCTGCTTGAGTTTGCAGAAAAGCTTCCTGTAAATAGAACTCTTTCGATAGAGCCGCATCTCTGCTAACCTTCATATCTGCTATCTGTTTATCAATTCTGGAGAGTCGTTCTTTTTGTGTGTCCAGTTGATACTCTCTTCTTTCTATCTCCTGATTTTGAAATTGGATTGTCCTATAATAGGCGTCGCGCTCTCGGCGGGTACTTGCGATGTCTTTCTGTAATTGCGCCTCCCTGATCAATTTGCGTTTAAGAATACTGTTTACTTCAAATAAATCAGACTTGTTTCTCTGGATTTCTTCATTAGTCTTCTTAAGCAAATCTGCCATCTCTTGTCCTTTCTGTACTGTTTCATTTAGCTGTTGTCTGGTTTCTTCTAACAGATTGCCTAAAGCTATACGTGCATCCTCCTTGTCTTGGGCTAATTGTTTCAAATGCCTATTTTCAGCCTCTGCAGCGCACAATAAGTCTTCCTTTGTTCTGACTTCGGCCAAGACAACATCTCTTTGATTTATAATTGTCTCCTCGTCGGCAAGTCGGGCCTGTACATCCTTAATCTGTTCACTTAAATTATGATTTGCTGCTTTGACTTCGACGAGTTCTTCCTGGAGTGGGCTAATATCAACTTCCAGAACATCAACCTTATGTTGTAATTCATCCCGAATGTTATCATTCACTTCCTTCATTTGTATAGGTAGTTGTTGCGATAACTGGATCAGCATTTGTCCCATGGATGCTAGCTCAGAAAATACAGGGAGTGAAGGAAGTGAAGGATGAGAATGAGGCTGAGATGAAGAGGCTGTGAGGAGCTGATGGGAATTTGGTGGTGAGTAATTTGGTGATGAGGATGAAGAAGCGGTAGGTTCCTCAGTGATAATGGGTGGGACAGGAACAATGGGTGAAACAAGTGGATAATTTAGAAGAACAGAGTTAGGTTCAACTACCTTTTCAGTGGTTTGATACGTAGTATACTCACAGTCGGCAACTGTATATTCCACTGCTCTAATCAGTTCTTCGAAAACTTCTTTAATGATAGGTTCTCCATCATCTTGCTTTTCCTGCTCAGATTGTTGTTTAGATTCTTCTTTTGACGAGCTCCTTTCAGAATCGGTGGTAGCATCCTGTTCTTGTTGCTTTTTTGAAGAAGACTTCGCTGATGAGTCATGATGCATTGATGTTGCAGTGTCATGGAAGGTTTTTTCTTCCTGTCCTTGTTCTTCTTTGTCATCTACTTTATCATTTGCAGCAGAACCTGTACTTCACTATCAGATGAACTTATTCTAACTCTTTTCCGGCGAAGGAGGTGGAAAATCTCTTTGTCATCCTCTTCATCATCATCCAATATTTGTGCAGACTCTTCATGGTGCAGAATGGGTGCTCGGGGTGGTGGTTGTGCTTCTAGAATGGTCGGAAATAGAAAAGATAGGACGTGCGACAGTCTCGACCTTGGCATATCTCCCTTATTGACCTGTTTGATGATTGAAACGCATTCCTTGTGAATGCGGCGGAAGTAGTATGATGCAAAATTTACAGGCTCTCTCGCAGCCATATCTATTGCTGAATAGAAAGGCCAAGAGATGCCATATGTGCGCTTTTGCAGATCTAAGATGGCAACTAAAAATTGGAGTGCTGATCTTTTAGGCTCGGGGCGATAGAGTATTGCATATTCATTGGATGAGTGCCTAGGGAATAATTGATTCATTGTGGCAATCGGCAGATTTGGGCCATTTTCCATACCTTGCAGAGAGAGCCGGAATGCATCAGAGAAGGTCTGGAGAGTGATTACGGTACGGGATGGCAGGGAAGTGATAGGCCAACTCTGTTGTGTAGTAGGTGTGGCAACGATGGCGGCGATGATTTGTGCGTAGAAAGGGTGGCAATCCACTGAATGCCAAGGCAATTCAGCGAAATTGGCCAACCCGCGGACGCGCAGGAACTTGCCTACATCAACAGGGAGTCCTTCATGGAAGGCGGCAAAGTTTGCCAGAGCTTCCATGATGCATAGACAATAGCAAGCACGATAACACAACTGCGCAGGGTATACAGAGAGCACAAGCACACAAATCACGCAAACACAATAACGATTAACAGCGAAACAAAAAAGGTTAAGTAGATACTTGATACCGAGAAGCAATTAAATTCGTTAATCATCGTGTGATATTGAGATGATAACTTCATAACTACGGTGTGCATGCATGAGCAGAATCGATAATGTAGGGCGGTTGTTGATCATAATTAGGTAGCAAAACGAGGATATTTACAGACTTATTTTATTAATCACGCAAAAACAAAAAAAGAAAATAAATAACATGAAAAGACGCCGAACACGTCAGCGAGAGTCAGATGCTTGATGATACGGCCGCAACTTTGAACCATTGATGACTTTCGGAAGAGGAATTCTGGTCAAAGTAGTCAACCAAAAAGTAGCTGGACCTACTTGTTCAGTAATCTGGTAGGGACCGAACCATCGTAACTTGAATTTTCCAGCCGAGCGATTTGATTTTGCATTATAAAATAACACAAGCTGTCCTATCTTAAAAAATGGAGTTTTAAGATACCGATCATGAGTACGAGCTTGTCTGAACTGCACTTCCTGAATAGTCAGAAAACTTTCCCAGCGATGCTCATCTAGTTCTCTGAGTGTGTCCAACCGAAATGGCAAGGACTCTTCCGGTAACAACTTCTGAGTGATGGCCACACGTAAACTAGGAATAACAACTTCCATTGGAGCTATGGCTTCCAGTCCGTAAGCCAGTTTGAAAGGGGTTAGTCCTGTTGCTACCTTGTATGTAGTCCGGTATGCCCATAATACTGCAGGTAACAGTTGATCCCACCTTTCCGGTGATTCCAGAATCAGTTTACGAAGCATATTCAACAAAGTCTTGTTTGTACTTTCAGCTAAGCCATTTGCACGTGGATAATATGGTGAACTGAACTTATGCATAATCTGAAAAGAATGTGTGAGTACTTTCATTAAATTGTTATCAAAATGCGTGCCTTGATCTGTCACAAGCTCCAAAGGTAAGCCAAAACGCGGAAAAACATCCTTCATTAGACACTTTGCCACCGAAACAGCTGTGGCGGATCGTAAAGCCCAAGCTTCTGCCCATCTGGTAGCATAATCTGTACATGTTAGAATATAACGATTATTACTGAAAAATTGATGGAGGTGTAATGGGTCCAATAAAATCAAGACCCCACTTCTGGAAAGGTTCTAAAGGTAAGACAGGTTGTAGAGGGAAAAAATGGCATTGTAACGGCTGTCCACACCTCTGATAGTTGTCACAGTGTTTGACAAACTGAGATACATCCCTGTACATAGTAGGCCACCATAGTCCGCTTTGCAGAATTTTTTGGTACATTAAATCTGCTGCACAATGCCCACCGGAAGGTATTGAATGTGCCAAAGCTATAACTGAGTTTACTTCATGTGGAGGAATACAGCGAAGTAAAACTCCAGTTTGATCCATATAATACAACTCTCCAGCAATCAACCGAAATTTGCGACTGTAAACTGCAATTTTCTTATGCATTGTAGGAGAAATCTGAGCAGGAAGACATCCATCAGTAAGAAAAGTTAATATCTGATCATAATATGTAGATGGCATAGGGGGTTCCACAGATTCATCATTAGTTGATTCAGTAACATGAATCGCGGGTGTGGTGTCATCTACACCGTCCGGAGCTTCACCGAAATCTAAGCGAGAAAGGAAATCTGCTAATGCATGTGAACTGTTGGGCCGATGAATTACTTCGTAATCAAACTCTTGTAAAAGTAGAACCCAACGTGCTAATCGACCACCTAAATGCTGTTCTCGTACCAGATAGACAAGTGCAGCATGATCTACATGAAAAGTAAATTTGCGGCCAAGTAAATAGTGCCTGAATTTCTTCACAGAATACACTAAACCCAGACATTCTCTTTCAATTACAGAGTAATTCTTTTCTGCATGAGCAAGTCTTCTACTTGCATAGTAAACATGCCGGAATCACTTATCAATTTGTTGCATTAAAACAGTGCCGATGGCGATATCTGATGCGTCTACAAAAACATGAAATGGGCGTTCCCAATCAGGAGGTTGTAGAATTGGGACCTGCGTTAATAAGCTTTTGAGACGATCAAATGCTGTTTGACATTCCTGAGTCCAAACAAACTGTCGAGGAGTACTGGTTATTAATCTATTGAGAGGTATTGCCAAATGAGCGAGCCACCGTAAATGTCGACCATGCCACCTGACTTGACCCATGAATCGCATGACTTCTTTCAGCGTAGTAGGCACAGGTGCTTCTAACACAGCTGCAATTTTATCTGGATCGACTTGTATGCCTTGTGCAGACACAATATGGCCAAGCAGCTTACCACATGAAACCGCAAACACAGACTTGTTTGGGTTCAGGCAGAGTCTGTATTCACGACACTTCTCAAAGCAACACCGTAAATGATACAGGTGTGCTACCATCTTACCAAATAAAGAGAAATCATCTAGATATACTTGCATGAAAGAAGTAAGATAGGGGGAGAAGATTTCCTGCATACATCGTTGAAAAGTACTAGGAGCATTTCTTAATCCAAACCACATAACTGTACAAGCAAAAACACCCCAATCGATAATGAACACTGTTTTTAGTATATCTTCCTCAACCATTCTGACTTGATTATACCCACTATATCCATCCAAAAATGAATACATTTCATGCCCAGCCACTCTATCCAGCATTGTATCAAGAAATGGAAGAGGAAACGGATCTGGCACCGTAGCTGCATTCAGTTTTCGGTAATCCACACATATGCGTAGCTGCTTATTCTTCTTAGGGACGATAACAATGGGTGATATCCACTCAGCATGTTCTATTGGAACAATGAATCCAACTTTTAATAACCTATCAAGCTCTGCCTTTACCTGTGTTGCGTATTTAGGATTCATCTGGTAGCTGGGTTGTTTAATTGGTTTTGCTTCCGGTTTAAGTACAACTCGATGCTGATATATGCGAGGATCCAGACCCTTCATGTCACGGTAATCCCATGCAAAAACATCAGCGAACTCCCGAAGTAACTGGATCAGATCTGCTTGAAATACTTCAGACAATCCTTCCTTTATTTTAACAGGTCGTGGATTAACTTCATCCCCTAAATTATATGTGATCAACTGATCTTCTAGAACATAGAATTGACGAGGTTTTTCTGAATCATCGGCTGATTGTAAAAGTTGTTGTATAGAAATTTCATCCTTAGCAGCAGTATTTTCTGTTTCTACTTCTTTGGTCACAGGCATCACCGTACAAACTGCCGGATTCCAGTGATCTACAGCAGATTGTAAATCAACAGTCCCTAAGGAAATTAAATCTATGTTATTCTTCAAAAATTCTTCTTCTTCGTCATCGGATAAACCATCTAGCATGTGAACTGGTTCTGCCACATAAGGTCTAGCATGTAGTTCACAGGGCTGAATAGCATCTAATTTTACCACATATTTTCGGTTATTGTCTTTGAAAGTGAGTTCCTGTGCGGACCAATCATGTATAACCTTAGCTTGTTTCAGCCAAGGACGGCCGAAAAGAAGGTTATAATCAAGACTAGACTCCGGTAGTTCTAGAACTACGAAAGTCATCTTAAAAGCTGTTCCCTGCAAAGTGATTGGCACATTCCATACGAGTCCTACTGGATGGACTCTGGATTGGTCGGCCATTCTAACAAAAAACTGCACAGGTTCAATTTCGATCCATCCTAACTTTTTACAAAGTGCTGCAGTAGCTATGTTTACACCGGACCCACCATCAATTAATACTTGAGAAATTTTATGATTTCTGTACCATACCGTAATTAAAGGAACCGAGTGATCCACCGTAGAGTCAGTTTCTGGTTTTATTGTTGCCGTTGCTGGAATGTAGGCAGACTCAGGACTAAACTGTTGCTGAAACTATTGCCGAACTCCTCGTACTAATGCAAGTAACTGGCCAAGAGGGAGAGTAATGGATACTTTAGATAAAATTTCCCATGCTTGATCTGCTTGATTTGTACTTTTCACCAATTTTGAAGACGATGCGTCGGTTACTGGGATTGACTCTTGCTCTTGTGCAGTTTCTTTTGATAGAGGAACTTGTGTCACCGGAATAGGCTCTGGGAACACTGGAGGTTCTGTGGTGGTCCACTAACTAGCTTTGTCATACATTCTTTGCTGTTCTCGGATGCCTGGTTCAAATATTTCAGCTGTTGGTTACAGTGGCTTACCGGATCTGGTCTAAACTACTGCAGCTTGTGTTTCTATTGGTGTGATATGAACCATATTTTTCATCGGGTTCTGGCGCTCCTTCTTCCTTTGATCATATTTGGCCGCATCTTTACAAAATCTTCGAATGTGTCCTAATTCACCACAGAAATGACAACGAGGAGATGGCAAAGCATTACCTTCTTGTGGTGGACCTGTCTGCCAGCGGTTTGCATTGTAGTTATTATTTCTCTGTCCTCGATAATTTCGGTAGCCTTGCTGCTGGTTGTTTCTCAATTGAGGAGGTACATAGTGATTGGTAGGCTGCCCTGGTTCTTGTATAATTTCATTTACTATTGCTGTTCCCTGCACTTTGGCGTTGTATGCACAGTTTTCGGTGGAATGTCCGGTCATATTGCAGATAGCACAAAACAACTGATTGAGGGCACAAGTGGTACTGGTATGCCCTGAATTCTTGCACGTGGTGCAGTACATCTGTCTGGTTGGATCTTCGGCAACATTCTTACTCGCTTTTAACCATTCCAGGTCTTCTCTAAATCCTCCTACCTTATTCTCGAGCTGCAAAGCCATTGCAATAACCGCATCTAATGTCATAGCTCCCACACAGCGGATGATCATAATTTGTCTACGCTGCGGAGTTAACCCATTAATAAACCATTGAGTGATGACATCATTCGACAGGTTTGCATGGGCCGGCGGTAGTTGCCTCAAATGCGTTCGGAACAGGGTGGCATATTCTTGCACAGTCTGGTGCAGTTTTTGTTTGTTGATTTGTAAATAATCAAAAATTTCTGCCATATTTTTCTTTAACCGGAATCTCTGCATAAATGCATCCCTGCTTCATAAGTCACAAAATGATTAAAATCATATTCTGTAAGCCATCTGGCTGCCTCATTAACCAATGTAGATTGGAATACAATAGATTTGTATGCCGGATCAGGGGGATGATTTAATACTGCATAACTAATTTCAAAAGTACGTATGTGGGCATCAGGATCATCACTTGGAAACCCACCGAATTTGGTGTATGTCACTCCTGTTGGAGCCGGTCGGGGTGGAAATAGATGTTGTTGTTGCTGCTTCTTGTTGTTGTTGTTGTTGTGGTTGCCCACTCATCGTGCTGGCGATTGTATTGTTACTATCTTCTGAGTCTCGAGGCTGAATATCTGAACTGTCAGAATCTGTATCGTCAGCCTGTGCACTTTCCGACTTGATAATATCGTTTAGTATCTTTCGGATTTCAATTTCAAATAAGCTACCTTCCTCCTTGATATCAAATGTAGGGAAACTTACTCCAAATAGTGGTGAATGGAATGAAGATTCACCAGGAAATGGTAAACCATCACCGGAAAATTGTGAACTCTCGGCAATGGGTACCGAAGTATCACCAAAATTTGTTGTATTTTCACCAGAACAAGGTAATGTTTCACCTTCACTGATTTCGTTGGCCAACACGCTTCTATCCTTAGACAAATTCGAATCTTGACCAGATGGTGTTAGGTTAACTGCATATTGCATCCTGGTAGATTCTGGAGTGACTATATCTTCGATAGACTGTGCCACAATCGCACCGGAATCTGCCGAAATTGCAGTACGTTCCACCGGAATTCTACCGGAATCGCTACTAGCGTTCTCACTTTCTTGATAACTGGGTTAAACTTATCTGTGCTTCTTCCTCCTGGAGGCGTCCTTAGCAAATTAGGTATCGCCTAGGACTGTTGGTTTCTTCTATGCTTCGGATATGATTCACCGGAACGAGTAACCGGCATATACTATGTTTGCAATACTTTGCGTACTATTCTTCTTTACGGTCGATTCACAATCTATGACCACTTTCAGAATCAATCAACGAACATTCTGGATGTCACTTTCCCACAATTAGCTGGCAACACTCTTGATGCCACATTCGCACAAACAAATGGCAACAATCTGGTGCCACTTTCCCACAGACGACGCTAGTGTTAAACGTCGCTTGCCGCCAAAAGCGTGTTTAAACACCTATTCGGGTTCTTGGGAGTGGAAGGGGTCTGTTAAACAGAGACCCTATGCTTGATTTTCCCAAAATAACCACTTCATACACAGCAATATACTAATGTTCAAGAACTCTATCAAGAATCTGTTTACGCTTCACAATCTTACTATAATCGGACTCTTCCAAGGCTTACCAAACGCACTCCAATAAATGCTCTCTCAGCGTACAGCGCAGGCAATGTTCAGTACCGTAATACAAGATTACTTTTGTCTAGCTTAAAGAACTGATCCAACACAAACTACCATACACAACCGAGTCAATAACAGTAACTCAATCTGTACCGTGCAGGTGCGGATAATCCATCAGAAGAGAAGACGCAGGATGATTCAGAATTCTCAACCACACAGTACTGAACTATCATTACTGGAGCATGGGCTTCATCAAACAACTTACAGAACATCAACAAAACGGAGAGACACAACAGTACGCAGCATTATCAAAACAATCACAACGGAAACTACATAGAACGACTCGCTCAGACAGATATTCTGGCAATCTTCTGGTCGTCTAGGTAAATCACAAACCGAACAGGTATCGATAGACACACAAGACAGCGATGAGAACAGAATACTCAGAATTACTCAACGCACACCACAGCAACGTTATAGATCAATCACCCAGACAGACAGTCTGGTGATCCCATTGAGCGTCACCGAAGCGTCTCTTTTTCATTGATTTATAAAGATTACAAAACATTTTTGTAACGACCTTGCGTTCGTGCGGAATATGAAAAGATTCAGTCTTTACAATTGCCAATCTGACGGCCGACTAGCAAGTGACCCAGGACCAAGAAGATCTAGGAGGATGTGAAATTCAGTGCAAGAATTGACGTATGATAGTTACATGGCTCATCATTGTGCCTACATGACCAAGGTAATACAAGATGCTAAACCTTCTTGTTTTGAAGATGCAATTGGAAATGCAGATTAGGAGAAATCTATGGATGAGGAGATGGATGCACTTTAGGGAAATGAAACATGCAAGATGGTTCCATTGCCACAATGAAAGAAACCCATAGGATACAAGTCAGTTTACAAGGTAAAGCACAATGTTGATGGTTGGTAGCAAAAGGATATGCATAGACATATGGCATTGATTATGAGGAAATGTTCAGCCCTATAGCTAAAATTTCTACTATTAGATAAGTTGTTGCATTAGCTATAGCAAAAGGATGGACTTTGCATTAGATGGATGTGAAGAATGCTTTCTTATGTGATGAGTTACAGGAAGACATATACATGGACTAGCCACGATGATATGAAGATTCAAAGCACCCATAATATGTTTGTGGGTTGCAAAAGGATTTGCATGGGCTTAAACAAGCTCCTTGTTCTTCGCATGCAAGGATTTTTTATTACTTAACAACCATTGGATTCTCTATGTGTGATGCAAATCATTCATTATATGCAAGGAAGGGTGGTGATGGCATCACGATTGTGGCTATTTATGTTGATGACTTGATTTTAGGAGGTGATAATGAAGAAAGACTTAAAGAGGTAAAGGAACTCCTTATTCAAGAATTTGACATGAAAGTTCTTAGTGTGCTGCACTATTTTTTGGGCATTGAGTTTATACGTACAAAAATAGGTATATGGATGTCACAAGGGCAATGTGACTTTTGTATGATGCAAAAGTATGGTATGGCTGATTGTAAGCCAATCGCTATGCCATTAAATCAATATTTGAAATTGGATACTACATCAAGTGAGGCATTGGAAAATGCAACTATGTATAGGAAAATCGTGGGAAGATTGATATGTCTCACAATTACAAGTCTTGATCTAAGCTGCACGGTTGGACTTGAAATACAATTTATGAAGGTTCCCAAGAAACCACCTTTAGATGCTCTGAGGTGAACTTACGTTATGTGAGTGCTAATTTGTATTATGCATTGTTTTATGAAGATGGTGTAAATTTGCAGGTTCATGGATACACTGATGAAGATTGGGTTGGAAGTATTCTAGATAGAAGATCTACGGCCATTAAATCAATATTTGAAATTTGATGCTACATCAGGTGAAGCATTGGAAAATGCAACTATGTATAGGAAAATTATGGGAAGATTGATATGTCTCACAACTACAAGGCTTGATCTAAGCTGCACAATTGGACTTGAAAGACAATTTATGTAGGTTCCCAAGAAATCGTGTTTAGATGATCTGAGGTGAACTCTATGCTATGTGAGTGCTAATTTGGATTATGCATTGTTTTATGAAGATGGTGTAGATTTGCAGGTTCATGGATACACTGATGATTGGGCTGGTAGTATTCTAGATAGAAGATCTACTAGTGGCTTTCTATTCTCACTTGGGAGTGAAGCTATTACATGGAGCAGCAAGAAGTAACCCACTATTGCTTTGTCGAAGAGGCTAAGTATAGTGGTGATGCAATGGTAGCATGTGAAGCATCATAGTTAGAGATGCTACTTGTAGATTTAGGTGTGGAAGCGCAAAAGCCGATCATCATCTATTATGATAATCTTAGTAGTATTCAATTAGCATGAGATCCTATTTTGTATGCTAGAATAAAGCATATCAAGGTACATTGTCAATTCATAAGAGAGAAGGTATTAGCAATTGATACTAATCCAATGAGTTCGCGATACCAAAAATATTAATAAGGTAATAGGAAGACCATACAACATAGCTTTGGGAGAATTAGAAGAATGATATAACCCTAAGGAACCAGTTGAATCTAAGGCTGAAAAGATCACAAAATCAATAAGAAAGGAAATAAGTGTATTTGAGCTTTAGAGGATGGTTCCTGCATGGATTGAGGAAAGTAATTATTTTCCATGTTATGCCATTTTTGTGGATGTATTTAATGTAGAGATGTAGGAAAAAGATCAGGAAACGATCAAAGACGTGCGGTTGCGTGAGCCTATAGTTTTTCATTCTAGAGAAAAAAAGAGCCCCTCAAGTGCATTTAAAATGAGGCTAACAAAGATGTAGAAAAACTAGGTCAATTACAAAAATAATGTCAAGAAGCCGTTGCACGTAATATTGTTCCAATCCATGAAATTCTGTAAAGTTGGGTGGAAGAAAACAGATTGATATCCAATGTGGTCCTACATATGAAACTCCAACTATGCAGAAAAAAGTGTTGGAAGAGACAAAAAATGGAGGAATTGAAGAATGGCCAGACATACAATGGAGAGGATCCTAGTCAAAGAGGTTTACTTGGGTGACAAAAAGAACCCTCATCCCATCTTGGTGGACACTTGGTTATGGAACCATCTAGACTTATTGTTGAAGCTAATCTCATCTATGAAAAATTATGCCGATGTTTTTTTGGGTATTACAAGGATTTGGAGGGGCTCTTTGCCAAATTTGGTGAACATTGGATTCCATTGATCAAAGGAGCTAACCTTGTCAGAAGAAAGAGTTACAAATTGAATCCAAAGTATGAAAAGTTGGTTTTTCAAGAGATTCAAAAGATGTAAGTAGCTTGCATCATCATTCTTGTGGAGCATTCTGAGTGGCTTTCATCCATGGTCATCATGTCAAAGAAGAATATTAAGAGATCATAATATGTATGGATTTTAGAGTGTTGAATAATATAATAGTTATTGATGGTTTCCCCATGCCTTTTGCAAAATAGGTCATTAAGTAAGTTATTGGGTACACCACATATAGTTTTATGGATGGATTTAATGGATAAACCCAAATATCCATCCATCGTGAGGATCATGACAAAATACCTTTCATTACATTTTGGGTCACTATGTTTATGTTGTTTGTGGTACTTTGTCAGTTACACAAATTGGGTTCAGGGAATGGGGAATTCTAATAAATTATATCATAACTAGAGGTTTCTACTCCCAAAAAAATACAATTAACTTTGTAAAAAAATAGAATTCATTTCACAAATTAACTCTGTAAAGTTATAGAACAATACATAAAATTAAGACAATTTAATAAAAGATAGAGAATATAATTGATGAAAGTAAATTAATTATGAAGATAGCATTACAAATTATCTCTCTTTAGAGTTTCTTCTACAAGGACTCCATCTATAGGCTACACTACTTCTCTCAATACTTGGTTGTGAAACATTCTCATCCTAACTAATGGAAGTATGTATGTTATCTATCAATTTTGGTTGATTCTTCCAATTAGTTAATACTCCACTATTTTCAAAGAAATTCATAAAAATATAATATTCCAAAAGTACAAAGGTCACATTGATGGCCTGCTAACGTTGTCATGCACTGTGGATAGAACCCACTAAGCAATTATTATTCTACTAGAATCAATGGTTCTTCTTCAATCTCCTCCAACTTGGCTTCCAAATTAAGAATAGCTCACTCCATGGCTTGTATTAATTGCTTGATTGAGATATCTACTCTATTGGCAAGACTCTCTTCTACCTCTTGTATTATGGCCTTAAGTCGAGCATTCTCCGCTTTCAAGTTGGTGTTCTCTTGTTCATGTTGTTGCAACTTCTCCCTCTATAAAGAACACAATGCTAACAACCTAGCCGCATCCATTAGACTTCTAGGTGTCATCTTAAAATCTTTCATAAACTAGGGATATATAATATTGATTCAAGGGAGAGAAGGTAATTGCAATCTTCCCTATGGATTGCACCATGGATCCTTCCTTTGTTCCATAAAGGTGGCGTATTGGACCGAACCTTTTTATGTGACTCCTTTCGTCAATCGATTGTGAATGACGATTATTGTATGCTCATTGTTCCTGATCATGATCTGTTTAAGAACTATCTTCCTATTCTCATTGATACTTTTCTTCCCTTTGACTTTTTGCTTACTTCTAAATTTCTTCTTGCCTTCAGAGGTCTTCTATGTAGACCCCTAGTATTTTATTGCTTCCTCTTCTTGGGCAAAATGGATCATTCCTCCTGTGCAACAGATGGTCTAGTTTGAGCTAATCAATAATTACAACTTGTTCACAATGATATTTGTGGTCCTACATAGACACCTTCTTTTGGGAACTACCTTTACTTCATGACTTTTATTGATGATTTTTCTAGGCATGCATGTGTGTATTCATTGAAAGCAAACTTGAAAGTGTTTATATGCTTCAAACATTTTCTACTTTTAGCTAAACATATATCAACATGAAAAATGGGCACCCTCCATTCTGATCGGGGGGGATACATGTCTTCTAATTTCCATGCATTTGTCGTTGAACATGGATAAAACATCATTGTACAGTGCCATATACACCTCAATAGAATGCAGTTGTTGAAAGAAAGAACTATTCTTTCATGGAGATGGTGAGGTGTATGGTCAAAAGTCAGCTTTACTACATAGCTTATGGCTTGCGGGTGCTATGTGTGTAGCATATGTACTTAACAGGTGTCCCACCAACACACTACAGTCTATCACTCCATATGAGGCTTGGCATGGTCACAAGCCATGTGTTCCTCATCTGTGTGTCTTTGGTTGTCCAGCATATTCATTATTGCTTGAACAACAATGCAAAAAATTGGATGATAAAGTAGTAAAATGATTTTTTTTTTGGTATAGTTCTAAAAGCAAAGGCTATCGGCTATATCATCCATAGACTAAACACATCTTTGTTAGCTATGATGTTTTTGTGGAACATGAAATTCAGCCATTACTTTCATGTACTAAGCAAACATCAAGTCCCTCCAAGCATGTATATGACATGTTGTTGCTTCCTTTTACACATGGATAGTCGAGTGCTAGTCCAAATCAAGAAATTTCTTAGCCTTTACAAATGTCACATGATGATGTAGATCATTCCATTTTTTATGTAGATTTACATGATGCTCTTGTTGATGAGAGGGCACATTTAGAGGAGGCAAAAGCTATTCCTAAATGGCTGGTGAAGACTTTGCAAGATACCAAATTCGATGCACCTCTGTCATATCGTACTTGTTCATGCTCTCATGGTGGTTTTTTGCATCAGATTGTTATGCAATGGCTAGCTCTAGTCTTTTTGATGAGAATGAGCATGATTCTTTTGATGAAGCATAAATTTTAGAAAATTGGATGGCTATTATGCACTCAGAATATGATGTTATTATGAACAATGGTACTTGGTATTTATGTGAACTTCCTCTAGGGAAAAAGGCCATTGGAACTAAATGGGTATACAAGCTGAAGTGAAAGCGTGATGGACCAATTGACGAACATAAGGCTAAGCTTGTTGCAAAAGGTTATGCTCAAGAGAGAGGCATTGATTTTGATGTGATCTTTGCTCCCACATGCCCAATGACCACCTTTTGTAGCATTTTTGCACTTGCACCTCATCAAGGTTGGAATGTACATCAATTGGACATTAAAAATGCATTTCTAAATGGTGACTTATGTTGGAGTTAGATGTCTGCGGAAGCACGCGAACAACACAAGGAAGAAGAAGAAACTTGGAGCACAAACACACAATACTGAATGTATTACTAGAGAATGTACAAAGATAAGTAGCCCATTAGGGCAATATGCTTATATACAAGCCGAGGGAAAAAAACCTCCTAAAGAGGGAAAAAAGTGCCCCGGCGGTCCTAGAGTGTTCACACACATCACTACCCAAATATATCAACAAATCCCCCCTCAGAGTGATGCGATGAACAAGGAGCTGGCACTCATGTATAAGGAAGTGCCAGGCTATGTGGAAATCACTCCACAAAAGGAAGTAAGCCCAAAGCTTTGCGGATATCTTCAAACTTCTCCCTAGCCAGAGCCTTCGTGAAAAGGTCTGCAATGTTCCCTTGCGTGGGCACATATGGCAAGCTGATCTCCCCAGCAGAGAACCTCTCCCTGACATAGTGATAATGCACCTCAATGTGCTTAGTGCGAGCATGGAACACAGGGTTCCTCGCAACTGCCAATGCGCTCTGACTGTCAGTGAAGATGGTGGTGGTAGAAGACTGGCCAACACCCAAATCAGCCATAAGGCATCTGAGCCACACACACTCAACAGTCGCTATGAAAGCTGCCCTATACTCAGCCTCACAACTGGAAGTGGCCACAGTAGGCTGCTTCTTGCTCAACCAAGATATACATGAGCTACCAAGCATGAAGCAAAAACCACTGGTAGACACACGAGTGTCATAGCAACCAGCCCAATCTAAGTCAGAAAAAGCATGCAAATCTGGCGGTAGTGATCCCCCCTTGGGATAAAACAACCCAAGTAGCCGAGTACCACTCAAGTAGCAAAAGATGCGCTTAACCGCCTTCCAATGCGTGACTCTTGAGCAATGCATAAACCTGCTCATCTGTGAGACAGCAAACTGAATATCTGATCGAGTAATGCATAAGTAAATCAAGCATCCAACAGCATGCTGATAGAGAACAGCGTCAAATGCATCTCCAGCATCATGAAGACTCAATGGTAAACCTTTCTCCATAGGAGTGGCAATAGGCTTATAGTCTTCAAGGCCAAAACGCTGCAATAATGTGTCAATATATTTCGTTTGACACAAAGCCATTTCACCATCAACTTGCATAAACTGAATGCCCAAATAGTGATGCAAATGCCCCAAATCAGACATCTCAAATGAGGCATGCAAATCAGCCTTGAAATCAGCAATATGCTTCTCAATAGGACTAGTGAGTAGCATGTCGTCAACATAGACAACAATGATCAGAAGCACATCATTAGCACGCTTAACATATAAGGTGCTTTCAGTTGGACTGTTCTCAAAACCATGTGCAACCAGATAGGCATGTATCTTCTCATACCAAGCACGTGGTGCTTGCTTTAAACCATATAATGCCTTCTTTAACCTGCACACCTGGTTTTCATGCCCTTTCTGCACAAAGCCACGGGGCTGAAAAACATACACTTCTTCATGCAAGTCACCATTCAGAAATGATGTTTTAATGTCCAACTGATGTACATTCCAACCATGATGGGCTGCAAGTGCACAAATGCTCCAAACAGTAGTCATATAGCATGTAGGTGCAAAGGTCTCATCAAAATCAATGCCTCTTTCTTACGCATAACCCTTTGCAACAAGCCTAGCCTTATACCTGTCAACTGTACCATCAGGTTTACGCTTCAGCTTGTATACCCACTTAGTGCCAATGGCCTTCTTACTAGGAGGCAAGTCACATAAAGACCATGTATCATTCTTCATTATAGCATCATATTCAGATTGCATATCAGCCATCCAATTTTTTGAATTCTGTGCTTCATCAAAAGAAACAGGCTCATTCTCATCACAGAGACTAGATGAAGCCATAGCATAGAAATCTGATGCAAAGGAGGCACTATGAGAGCTTGAATGAGTATGATATGACAAAGGTGCATCTAATTTGCTATCATGCAAAGTCTACACCAGCCATTTTGGCATAGTTTTTGCTTGCTCAATATCAGCTCTCTCATCAACAAGTGCATCATGTAAATCTGCATCAGAAATGGAATGATCTGCATCATCACATGAAACCTACAAAGGCTGAGAAGTTGCCTCATTAGGACTAGCACTAGACTGTCCACCTGTAAAAAGAGGCATCAAAGTATCATACATGTCTTTGGAGCTAACAGATATCTCCTTAGTACATGAAAGCAATGGCTGAATAGCATGTTCCACAAAAACAACATCACGGCTAACCAGAATGCGTTTAGTCTGTGGATGATACAGACGATAGCCTTTACTTTTTGAAATGTACCCAACAAAAATACATTTTACTGCTTTATCATCCAATTTTCTGCGTTGTTGTTCAGGCACTAATGCATATGCCAAACAACCAAAAACACGTAGATGAGCATCAGATGGCTTGCAATCATGGCAAGCCTCATATGGAGTGATAGACTGCAACGCTTTAGTGGGACACCTGTTCAGTACATATGCTGCACACATGACAGCCTTAAGCCAGAAACTATGAGGTAAAGCCTGAATCTTGACCATTCACCTCGCCATCTCCATGAAAGACATGTTTTTCCATTCAGCAACTCCATTCTGTTGAGGTGTGTACGGCCAAAAATGCATTAAAATCAGAAGACATATATTCCCCCCCTCGATCAGAACGGAGGGTGCCCATTTTACATGCTGACAGATTTTCAGCCAAAACCAAAAACTATTTGAAGCACATGAACACTTCGGACTTTGCCTTCAATGGATATACCCATGCATGCCTAGAAAAATCATCGATGAAAGTCACAAAGTAAAGATAATTCCCAAAAGAAGGTATCTGCATAGGACCATAGACATCACTATGTACAAGTTGCAATTTCTGAGTAGCCCGAACTGAACCATCTTTTGGAAAGGATGAACGCTGCATTTTTCCCAAAATACAGCCTTCACAAACATGTTTTTAAGGTGCCTCAAGTTTGGGCAACGAGGACACCATTTCAGATTTCTACAGGCGTAGCAAACTAGCAAAATTCAGATGACCAAAGCATGCATGTCAAAGCTTTGCATCTAACATAGCCTGCGAATCATTTGCTACACATGCTAAATCATTTACAGATCTTTCATAGTCTATGAGCTTATACAGCCCACGACATAAAATGTTAGAAGCAATAATCACATCGCCATTTGACAGATCATGAACTGTACACTTGTCATCAACAAATTTCACAACCAAGCCAATTTTGGCTAATGCAGAAACTGATAACAGGTTCTTCTTGATCCTTGGCACAAATAAAGCATCTGACAAAGTGAAAGAACTACCATCAACAGTAGTCAAAATGATCTTACCAACTCCCATAACAGGATAAGAGGAGTTGTTGGCGCATGTAACAGTATTCCCTGTAGGGGCAGGCTCGAGTGAAGAGAAGAAATTGCACTGCGAGGTAAAATGTTTGGTCGCCCCACTGTCAAAGTACCAAACATCTGAGTCTACTGCAGACATGCACTGCTCATAAGAAGATGGATCAAAACTGCAAGCAGCAATAAACGCCCATTCTTCTTCCTGCACAAGATTAGCAGACTCCATTTTTTGTGTAGAGGCTTCTACAACAACCATTCAAGCCTCTTTCTTCTTTGCCTCTTTAGCAGTCAGTTTTGGACAGTTCTTTATGATATGATCATTCCCTTTACAGTACTTACAAAACAATTTCTGCTTTTCTAATTTTTTCTCATCTTTGTCTTGGTTCTTCGAATATGCAGCATTTGCAGATTTCTGCTTACTAGTAGAAGAGCTCCATTTTCCTTTGCCCTTCTGACTAGCCAGGAAAGCTTGATCTGCAACATGCATAATGGACCTGTTCTGCCTGGACTGATCTTCCTACAACAGAACAGAGAATAACTCCTCAAATGACAAGGCATTTGGATTGCCTTTCATCATCAACCGAAGAGTAGAAGCAAAACTCTGATATGAATCAGGAAGACCATTCAGAACGGTCTGCACAAGTGAGCTATCTGGTATAACCTCATCAGCAGAAATCAACTGTTCCTTCAAGTCTTTGATCTTTGTTAGGAAACTGTCCATAGAATCACCTTCATTCATGTGCTCACTCTCCAACTATTTTCGGAGGTAAGCAACACGAGCCTCATTCCTAGCTTGGTACAATGTGGTAAGTGTATCCCAAGCATCCTTAGTTGTTCTGCAAGAGAGAATGTGAGGAATAATGGCACGTTTGACAGAAAAAGCTATCAATGCATGTGCCTGGGCATCTCTGCCATCCCATTGAATCTGCTCTGCAATAGGTGCAGCAGAAACAGCAGCACGAATAGGAATCTGCGGAATATCATCTTTGACACCATCTTCATCAGCTCCAACACCTGTATTTGCAGTACATTAGGGGAAAAAATGAACCCTGAATGGGCCTTTTAGATTAAGGAGTGATTAGTGATGGACCAATCAGAAGAGGGTGGTGGCCATAGTCTATGCCCTATAAAATACTAGGCTGAAGGGTGGAGAGGGGACATATTTCTCCCTTATTTAATGAGCTGCCTCTAGAGAGAGAATGAATCTCGTAACTCAGTTGGGCCCAAAAATTCAAAATTTCTGAAAAGTTAAAAAACTCATCATAACACCTGAAAATGGACCCCCCATTACTTTTTAGGGTCAAAAGTACTCTTTTTGACCCAGCTGAAAAAAATGAGTTTTTTCAAAAATACTCAAAAAAGAGTTATTTCCCTCCTAAACCTCACATTTTCATACCCAGGTCCCAAAAAGTCATCTTTTCCCACTACTTTCACTCTGTAGCACACCATTGAAGCTCCTGTTTCTACACTCCAACCTACCTGCATCTCCTATCTCGAATTACTGTTGTAGCTTGAAGACCTTTAGCTTCAATGGCAACATCTAAAGCTTCTAGGCGACCAAAAGATGAAATCCTCACATTAAGATGTCACAATATCAAAGCCACAGATGGGCAGTGGCTATCACATGAGTACTCCAAAGGTGCATGGGTGTACATGCAACCCTCTAGAGTTGGGCCTCATCGAGTTAGAGATCATGGAAACTTAGATCTTCATTGGAAGGGAAAGTTGCTTGGCTTCAAGAAGCATAGAGACAATGGGATGGTTGCTATTGTACAACATGTTTTTACAATGGCAACTATGAAACTTGAAAACTCTAGTAGTATGAGATATCCTGTGAACTGTAAGTATTACTCTACAATATTTTATGTTTTCTTGTGTCGGATATATTTCTGAACTATTTAGATATGTTTTTGTTTGTTTCAGATGTATTTCCTTCTACTTTGGTGGAAGAGCAACCACTTCATAGTCTTACAGGTACTTTCCAGGCATTGCATGCAGATGTTGGTGCACTAGTCTTTCCAAATATATCTCCTGCTCAACTTTACCATGATAGATTTTTCTTTTACACACATAGATATGTTGTACCCTCTACAATGAATGGTTTTGGAAGGTTAGAGAGAATTGAAGTACATTCTCTTCTTAGCTTGGAGTGGCCAAAACCTGATATATGGTCCGTATCATCTTTGAAGCAAAAGATGGTAATGGATATACATAACTCTTTGAAATTCACAAAAGTGTCTAGGTCTGTAGGTTTGCACTGGTCTTTTCCCATTCATTGTTTTGTATATTTATTCCAAGGATTCTCATTCCAAGAGACTTCCACCATGTTCATGTGTAAAGATATCACATATGAGCAAGTCGAAAGTCTTCTTGGTGAAAATTGGGGTTTGATGGAAGGAATTGCAAAAGGTGATAAATATCTCTGTAAAATAGGTGGAACAGGTATAGCATTTCGATATTTGAAACAACGTACTTCATTATACATCAGATTCTACTATGATCGTTGGATGTGCAAACTTGGCAAATGGATACCATTTCAAAGTTCAGAGGGATCTTTGCATTCATTTGAAATAAAGCTTAGATTGCCCAACAATGAAATAGAAACTATTTTAGTGAATAATCATTGGACCTTGGCTAATCTGAGAGAACACTTGATGATTATGGGGTTTGAAGGACTAACTCAATCCATCTTCAAAATTCAAGGACATAAGGTGAGAAATGTTTCATGTTTTTGTTAAAGTAATCTTTTTGTTATTGTTTATTTTACTTTAATGACTTCAATTTGTTGCAAATTGATTACAGGTGGGCAGAAGAATGGAATACAAAATGAAAGTCCCTGTAGATTGGAGCAAAGATGGAACAGAGCTCTCATTGTCATAGTTCTTTTGCAACCTGATAATGTCACTTCTTGGGCCCTAGTCATTGTATCTCATGGTTTTTGCACTTTCAAGAACCTTGTAAAAAGTAGGACAATTGATTCATGTTAGATATTGTATATACCTTATTCTCTGCAATGATAATTTCAAAACTTTTGGAATGTCAAAAATTCTGTTCACTACTTTGAAATGTGGTTGCTCATGTTTTTTTCTGTGCATTATTTTGTCATCCGAAACTCATTTTTTGAAATTGCACTTCTTTATTCTATACTTTTAAAAGTGGGCCCAGTCAATTTAAAAACTTGAAACTGCTATAAAAATGGCTCTATGTGCTCATTTCTCACATTTGCACTCTCAAAGAGCTAGAAAGCACAGACTGCAAGCCTCTAGAAATCTCGCGCACAAGCAATGGCTGCTAGCACTTCCACTCCCATTAAATCTCCTCGAGATTTATTCATGGAGTTTTTGGAAACTACAGACTACAATGGTCGTACAGATTTGTATGACCTAGTCTGTAGAGTCCCTAATCTTGAAGGGACAATAGCCATGAATTCCGATGTGATCGATGAGATCACAGATTTTATGGAACTCTATATTTTAAGATATGCCATAGATATTCCAGCATATGAGTGTAAATGGGTCCCCTGTGACCTGCTTTTTTACATTCATAAAGGAGATGAGGCATTTGCGAAGCGCTTAAAGCGTTTCATGGCGATTGCTGAGGCTTCAGGGCACCTGTTAGATGACACAGTGCCCTTAATTAAACAATTAAATAAGAAAAGGAAAATGGGAAGAAAATATCTTTCCTACATAGCAACAACAATCTTTTTTGTCAATGAGGAGCCCGAACCTTCACCCATGGACCTACCCCATCTTGTTACTGGGGGTTTTGTAGATGACAAGAAGGAACCCCAGACAGAAGCTCTCAACTTATTAGAAGAGAGTCAAAAATTTCCAGAGAATTTCCTCAAGGAGTAGTGGACAAATTAAAGGAAGCCAGTACACAGAAGAGTCCACCCTCCAACTTAGACCCCGTGGAACCCACTCTACCAGAGGTAGAGATGGAAATGTTTTCAGTTGTACTTGTTGATGGAGAGGAATTTTTGTTCCTGCACGATATTGAGAAGGCATTCGGTCTACGCCTCGACGAATGCCTTAGTATTTTCAGCTCAACCTCGGATGTTCCCATGGACAACACTTCTGACATTATCGAAAAGGCAACAATTCCACTTGGTGAATCAGTTGCGGACACCATTGCATTTGTGTGTGAAGAGATTTTGAGCCATGCCAACCAAGATGCCAGTGAAGAAGATCTAGCCACAGCAAGGGAAAGAATTTTGGAGAAGAAGATTCCAACATCCCCTGTTGTGGAGCAAAGTGGCATGGCCCATTCATCAATTCCACTAGATGCAATGGGAAGAGGAGAGGATGAAGACAGGCTTCAAGATGTAAGTCTCTACTGACATTTATGGTTGTCTCATATTCATACAAGATGTATCTATTTAATTTTATGATTGTCTATGTGCAGGAAACAATTGAAGTGGATAAATTTGCAGCAAGGAGTGGTGGTGACCGTGTTTCCCGGGGCCATGGCTCTTCCTTGGCACAGTACATTGGAAAATTGCCAAAGGAAGAATTTGTAATAATCCACAAGGACTTTTCCCCTCAAGGACACTTCATGACTTGGTGTATGAAGGCCTTGAGTAAAGTTTTGTGCCTATCTACAATAATGCAAGGGACCAATTGTATATTTCTAGTTAGGAAGTCCCTTGCCCTTACTACCCTAGGAGTTAACTTTAGAGGAAAAATATTAGGTCAAATAGGAATAGCTTTGGGTCTTGGATTGACAGACCCTCAATTAATATCCCAATCAGTTTTGACTTACCAATTGCCTCTATCTTTTCAGAGAAGAAAGAATGTAGTGGAGAGGCTCAAGGCCAAGAGCCAATTGTAAAAACTTTATAATACCAATGTTTTGTTTTTCCAATTTCCATGTGCATTCAATCTATTATATCTTTATGGTTTGACAATCTCATAACTTTTGCACAGTTTAATCAGTCTTTTTCCATTGTTTCTTGTAATTTGTGTTGCCCAAAATGCATGGAATGGCTAAGGAATGCAAAAAAAAGGCCTGCCACAGAAACGCGGGGATGGGCCCTGCAAAACTTTTGCAGGGCCCATCCCCGCGTTTCTGTGGCAGGCCTTTTTTTTGCATTCCTAGGCCATCCTATGCACTAGGTTACCTGTATTGCAAGTCTATCTTCTCAATTAGCACCTTCACTTGGGGAAATGTGGAACACTCTTCTTATATGCAATAATTAGAGAAAATTAAGACTCCTCTGGGTGCATATAAGCATGCAGCAGTAAATCAGTGCATGTATGTATGTTCATAAACATTGCTTAGCTATTGGTCAGGGGTTTAGCATGCAGTGCACTCTAGCCAAGGCCAATCATATGCCCCCATGTGCATGGCATGGGTTTTCATGGCTTGGAAATGCCAAAAAAAGGCCTGCCACAGAAACGCGGGGATAGGCCCTGCAAAACTTTTGCAGGGCCCATCCCCGCGTTTCTGTGGCAGGCCTTTTTTTGGCATTTCTTGGCCATGAAATGCATTAAATAGCATTACCACTTACAACAAGTACAGAAAAAAGAATGATACAACTATGAAAAACACTTCAAAGATGTACTGGAAAAACACACCTACAAACATAGGAGAAATAAACTTCAAAACATGTACACTAAGAGATAAACATTTGGGAGAGCAAATATGAGAAGACAAAGATTATATTCATCATTTGGGTTATACAAAATATTCATCGTATGAAATATACAAAAGGTTATCCAAACAAGGGAGTACAAATTATGGTTAATGGTTATTCCCTCTAATTCTCCTAGCTAGCTGCAAATCTTTAGGTTGTATTGTCACTCTCTTTGCATGGATGGCACATAGGTTAGAGTCCTCCAACATTGATATAAGATACGCCTCTGCAGCTTCTTGGAGAGCTTCAATGGCTATCCCTTGGATACGAAGTCCAGCGCAATAGCGTTGGATCTCTTCCTTCACAACTCTTGCAAATGACCTTCGTGGAATCAGAAGCTCCACAGACTTTTGATAGTGTCGAATCTCCGCAAAGGCTCTGGTTTGCTTTCTGCGCCTTTGTGGTGCTCTTGCATTTGGGGGGATGTTGGGTTGTGGTCGTTGTGGTCTACGACGTGGTTGATAGTTCTTCTTTCTTCTTGGAGGACGCCTAGATGGTCATGCCTCATCATTTACTTCCTCTGCCCGACCTTGCTCTCTTTCTTCATCGGTTGGTCTTTGTCCTTGTCCTGGGGGGAGTGTCTTGCCTCCTTGTGTTACTCGATGGTTCACGGGGATATCATCATTGTTCCATGGTGGCTCATTTATACTTTCTTCATCTGAGGAACTCGATAAATTTGATGTCTCAATCACAACTCGTCTATGTCCTCGTTGTTTGGGCCTTGCCTTCACTGGTGTCCTGATTGGGGGCTCATCATGAGATGCAGAAGGGGAATAATTTATTTCTTGGGATACATCTCTCTCTGGTGAACCTTCATCCCCCCGCGATGCAATGCTACCGGACTGTGTCCCTGCACCCGAGTTTCGTCTTGAAGAGTGGCTTGTGGTTCGACGCTTCTTGTGGGGTGTCATCCATGTTGGGCGCTGAGTACCTTGCACATGGCTAGGGTAGACGACATGATCCTTCCTAGCAGTCTGCTTTGTGCGTGCCATTCTCTTAGATTGTAAAGTGGTAAAATGAGGAAGGACACTTCTATTTATAGGCTTTCACTTAAGAATTGTCCTGTTCACATTTAAATGGATAAAAATTAGTTTTAAGACATTAAAAGTATATTCACAAAAATAGTAGAATTTTATTTGAAGTGAAAGGGGTTATAAAAACCTTGAAAAGTATAATGCATTTTAAGAGTTTGGAAATTATTTCCAAGCAGAACCCTCGCGGACTCTTTGTGAACGCCATTGGGCATGATGTTCGGGTCCTGACGATGACATCCACTTCTCTCTTGCAATATCATGTTGTAGCTTTCGTGTAATCTTTGCTAGTTGTGACTCACATGCCTTTTCCATTACATATTTTCTAGCAAATGTCGCACGAAAGAACCAATTGAACATTTCTTCTAAATAGTTTGATTGGAGTAGACCACCCCCATGACGAGTGTTTTTAAAGTAAACACCTCTAGCCCTGTAATGTGACTTCTCCATTCCTTGTGTACTAAAAATGTCCAGTGACCCATATCGATTCATAAAATATGCTCCATGTGCAAAAAGAATATGCTATGATCTGGTCAATAAGATATACACATAGTGTTTAAGACCAAATAAAAAAATGTAAGCGAAACTTACTATGTAATGTGTAATGTTGCTTTCTCCCCAAGATAAGATGAATGACTGTGTAAACTCCTTCAAAGTCACTTGGAATAATTCTCGTTGTGAAGCATTAGTGGAAGCCAAACACATCAAATGTAACAATTGATCGAAGGATGACCAAACCTTCTTTCGCTTGTTAATGAGATCAACCTGACTATCATTGTCAGTTGTAATTGAACAGAGGTCCTTCCAAAGCTCCCATTTCCCATCATCTTGACTATTCACATCTTTTTTAAAGAAACGTCGTGCCTTCTTCCCAGTCATTGAAACTTGTTGTAAAATCTCTTGAGACTCACCATACTTCTTAACAACTAAAGATACGTGGACACCATGACAACCTATAGAATTCAAAAGATCTTCTATTTTCTGGATTGCTATTGTAGACCTCTCTAGTGGTTTCATTGCAAATGCATATTCAACATGGAGCTTCAAAAGCCTATCAAAGATCCTCATGAATGCATGCAAAGTACAAAAGTGAACATTGACTAATGGAAATGGGATAATGGGGTTCCAATCATTGCTTATTTTATCACGAGTCGGTTCCTGTAACATTGGACACCTCAAAAGTGATATCTCCCATTCCCTGTGATTCAATGAGTCTGTTTCATCAATTTCTTCAGAGTCATCAACTCTCGTCAATGCCCTTGCATGTTTAGACTGTCTCTTAGATCCTTTGTAACCTTGTGTACAATATGGGCAAGGATAGAGAGAAGATGCTCCTTGTTTACAACCTAACATGCATTTTATACTCTTAAGGTCTCCACCCAAATGCCATTCTACATCAAAATCACCTATATCATCTACAAAAAGCTTTTGCCCATGTATTTGAGAAGAGATTACTTCCGTAATCCACGGAGTCCTACTAAAATCCATGAAATAACATTATTTGTTTCTTTGGGAACTTCTATAGCACCTAACCACCAGATATCTCTCTCTGATTGCACACTGTAAGTCAAATGGTCCCTCCCTCCTAAAGTTTCATCACTCATTGCATGGTCTATAATTTCGTTCATTAGCGTGACACTCAACCTTTCTAGTCGCCGACCCTTTATGATTTGACACTCATCAAGCTTCAGTATGAACTTTAACTTAACATTACAGTCTGCACAAAAGAGAAAACATTATCTTAATATGACACTTAAATGCAATAGAACTTCAACACCAAATAAAATGTAGTAGGGGTACCTTTGATTGTTGAACTATAAAAGTGAACCATTGCTTGTTGAAGCTTCTGAAGATCCACAAATATATTGTTGAATTTAGTGTAAGTAAATCCTTGTGTAGATAGGATTTTTGATTGCTTCTTGGGAATATTTGGATGATAAATAGAGGCAGGCATAGTTTCTTCTATGAATAAATATTGTCCAATAGTACGAGTCACATCCTCATTTGAAGTTTTTTTATTGATAGACAATTTATATGGGCATGGAAATATACTTTGAGAAATACCTTGTGATTGTAAGGCTTGCCTGAGAAGGGTGTACATTGCAGTATACCCATTTCTACTGATGCCTGCTTCGTCACATATTGCCTGCACATCTTGCACTGTGATAAGATTTTTTAACTTCTTTGAAAACTCAGCTTCAACAACAACTCTAATACACTTTCCTATGCATGAGTCTAAAGCAGAAGTGATTTCTTTGGTGTTTATACAGCTATTCATCAGCTTGAATTGGTCTTGTGTTGTTGATGAAGCAGTTATGTCTTCAATAAACGACCTACACAATGAAATATTCCATTACAAATCTTCATTAAAAAATATAAAAGTAAAACAAACACTCACCTTGTTGCATATATACGTCGTTTGCGTGCTCCACCACCTTTTGAAAGAGCTTCAAAGGATGACAATGATCTTTTCCTATGTCTCATACCAAGTGGAGTCTCTTTCAGCTGCTGGAGATTGGCAGTTAACTTTGAAATTGTGCTTTGTTTTGCTTCACTATCCTGTTCCAAATCTGCAAGTTGTTTTTGTAAAGATATGATTGTGCTTTCTAAAGTGACCACCCTCATATGATGGATGTGATGTTGTTGGAACCAATACTTAGCAGTAGCAAGTGAATGTGTAGATAATCTCTTGCAGTAACCTAATAGTCCAGCTTCACCCGCACCAATGAACTGAAGTAAAGTTGAGAGGTTATGGAATGTTGGATGGTAAGAAGATATTGGATCAAGAGGATAGAGTGAACCATGAGCCCAAAGATCAATACTTTTTTCTCCAGCTGCACGACGTTCATTTTGAGAATTGGCATCATTGTTGCATCGTGTATTTGGAGCAAACTCTCTAGGCACACGAACATGGATACTTGTTGATGCAGGAGCATGAGGACGTTCTACTGTGAAGTTTGTGATACATGTCAACACCATCTTTGCTAATGACCAACAATATCAAAAACAAAGATGAAAAACCGGTTGGAAGGGAGTCTAAAGCATAGGTTTTGCTCAAAAAATGTGTTTTCTTGTATGTGTATGGGTTAAAGTGTATTTTTCCACTGAGTATGGCTGAAAATGATGAAATTTGAAAAAAGTCATTTTTTGGGGGAAGCATAGTCACGGATTTGATGATGTGGCACTTACTTTTGGAGGGAGTTTGAAAATTATACTTTTTCTAAAAGAAACTTCAGAAAATGGGCCCAAAAAAGTAACTTCTGATATATATATTAAAAAATAGGCTCTTTTGAGTTAATATACACTGAAAATGAGACTTTTTAAAAAAATTCATTTTTTATTCAAATACATGTACGAGTTTGATGATGTGGAAAGTAGATTCTCTTTCTCTCTCTCTAGAATAAGAAAGAGAGAGGCCTATTGAAGCCTAAAAAAAAGCCTACTCCAGCCTACTAAAAAGTGCCCTATTAAATGCACTTTGTCCCCTTAAACAAGAACAGAATTAAGCTTAATCCCTAAAAATTAGGGATCCTTACAAGGCCCATGCAGGGTTCATTTTTTCCCCTAATGACTTGTAGTCAGAGGTATAACAGGACGTCTTTCAACACCCTGCACAATTTTCCACAATCCTTTTGCAACCAATATATGTCGCATCATATAAGCCCATAATGGGTAGTTGGTACCATCCAACTTGTCCTCAACAGCCAACATATAGAATACATCACTACTTTCAGCCATGGTCGGTGACTAAAATACCTTGATGCAGAAAACTGATTGTATCTCAAAAAGTTGAACAAAACTGCCCAGACAAAATCTACTAGACCTGTAGCAGACTTCGAGACACTTATACTGCCGAACAGAAACTGGTATATACCTTTGGCACAAAAAGACAAAATAGCCTGCACAAGCGCTGTGATAGTGCGTTCGGTGGTCGAAACGAGCTCAGATCGCGATTTCGGCACCACAAATCGAAGCCGTTTTGATCTCAGAAACACGCTGAGTATGCTCACCAAAATTTGTGCGATTCTGAGACTGCAACAGGAGGAGTGTCGACGGCACCCTAGATGAAGCGACGACGTGCTCTGATACCAATTGTTGGAGTTAGACGTCTACGGAAGCACGCGAACAACACAAGGAAGAAGAAGAAGCTTGGAGCACAAACACGCAATATTGAATGTATTACTAGAGAATGTACAAAGATAAGTAGCCCATTAGGGCAATAGGCGTATACCTAAATATATCAGCAAATTACATGAAGAAGTGTATGTATTTCTACCTTGTGGTTTTGTGCAGAAAGGGCATGAAAACAAAGTGTGTAGGTTGGAAAAGGCAGTATATGGTTTGAAGCAAGCACCACCTACTTGGTATGAAAAGATACATGCCTACTTGATTGCATATGGTTTTGAGAACATTTCAACTAAGAGCACATTATATGTTAAGTGTGCAAATTATGTCCTTCTTATCATTGTTGTCTATGTTGATGAGATGTTTCTCACTGCTCCTAATGAGAAGCATATTGCTGATTTTAAGGCTGATTTGCATGCCTCTTTTGAGATGTCAAATTTGGGGAATTCGCATCATAATTTGGGCATTCAAGTTATGCAAGTTGATGGTGGAATAGCTTTGTGTCAAACAAAATATATTGACACATTATTGCAATATTTTGGCCTTGAACATTGCAAACCAATTGCCACTTCTATCAAAACAGATTTATGGTTGAGTCTTCATGATGCTAGAGATGCATGTGATGTTGTTCTCTATCAACAAGATGTTGAATGCTTGCTTTCCTTATGCATAACTTGGCCTGATATTCAGTTTTTTGTCTCTTTGATGACTAAGTTTATGCATTGCCTAGATCTCAAGCATTGGCAGGCAGTTAAGCACATCTTTCACTACTTGAGTGGTACTCGGCTACTTGGATTGTTTTATCCCAAGGGAGGATCACTACTACTTGATTTACATGCTTTTTTTTACACTGATAGGGTTGGTTGCGATGACAATCATGTGTCTACTAGTGGTTTTTGCTTTTTGCATGCTAGTTCATGCATATCTTGGGTGAGAAAAAAGCAGCCTACTATGGCCACTTCTAGTTGTGGGTATGAGTATAGGGTAGCTTTCACAACTACTATTCAGTGTGTGTGGCTCAAATGCCTATTGGCTGATTTTGATGTTGGTCAATCTTTTGCCACCACCATCTTCATTGGCAGTCAAAGCACATTGGTAGAGCAACCCTATGTTCCATGCTCACACAAAACACATTGAGGTACATTATCATTATGTCAGAGAGAGGTTCTCTACTAGAGAGATCAGTTTGGAATATGTGCCCACACATGATAACATTGCCGATCTTTTCACAATGGCTCTACCTCGGGAGAGGTTTGAAGCTTATCACAAAGCTTTGGACTTACTTCCTTTTGTGGGTTGATCTCTTTCCACATAGCGTGGAACTTCCTTATACATAGGTTCTAGCTCCTTGTTCACTACATCATTCCCAACAAGGATTTGTTGATATGTTTCCTAGTGATGTGTGTGAACACATTTAGGACCACCGAGGCACTTTTTTCCCTCTTTAGTAAGTCCCCCCCTTGTATATACGCCTATAACCCTAGCAGGCCACTTATCTTTGTACATTCACTTAGTAATACATTTAGTATTGTGTGTTGTGCTTCAAGCTTCTTCTTCTTTCTTGTGTTGTTCATGTGTTGTTGTAGACCTCAAACTCCAACAAAAATCTTGGACTTTGCAAGGTTAATTTCTTTCTTGTAGTAGACTATGAATGTGTTGGAGGGACACATGTAGCAATGAAGAACATCACTCCATCCTACTAATTTGGTTTACCTAATTCAATCTCACATATGTTTGTTCCATGAAAAATTTTGGCATTCGGTAAAGAATCAGTGATCCCATTCAAAGGCTCACCATTGTCTAATTGAGATAAAAAGTGGGACACTACATGAGAAGATCTTGGTTGATGGATCAAATCATAGACAAACTCTTGCAAAAGCAACACCCACCACATCGATACGCTTGCTAATTTGTGTTGCTTAACCAAATATAACAAAGCCTAACTATCAACATGAAAGTGAACTGTCGACCCAGTAAATAGTGTTGCAACTTCTTAATTGAGTAAATTAACCTTGATCATTCATGTTTAATTATCACATAAATCACTAGATCATAAGAGAGTTCTTAGTAGACATATCCTTATGACTAAGAGTTATCTTTCATAGTTCAAGGACGATTTATTCTTCCAATAAAGGAATGTGATGGGTGATTTTATCACCACTAGTATCACATACTCACTTTGTGGTTTTCAAGAAGGATAATTCCATTAGAATGAATGGATCACATAGGTCCATGCATAGAGGATGGTTGGCAAAGACAATTTCTCTAGTATGGATACAGATTTGTTTGCTATGGTATCATGTCATATCATTGCTAACCATTTTGGCAAAGGGATTTGATCCTTATAAGGAATTTATTATCTCCACTCTTCACCACATACACATTCATTGTTTATGGGAGATTTAATCTCCATTTTCATCGTAATGCATGTAATGAGGGATTATGTATTATTACGGAAGAGAGGAGCAAATACATTCCTAAATCTCTCTTTTAAGAAAAGGAGAAAGTGGGAATTAGTTCACAGATCTACACGAGATCTATAATTAGTTCAGCGATCCAGAAGAGATCTCACTTTAGCTTACATATCTCACTTTAATTTACATATCTCACTTTAGCTCCCATTCTTTCAAAGAGAAAAGGAAAAGGAAAATATGATTTTTTCTTGGGACAAGAATAGAGTATGTTTTCCTCTAGAGAGAAGAGGTGTTTAGAAAACATCTCTTTGTCTATATTTTAGAAGGAATTCAATAACTCTACCTTTTAGTGTATTCCTTCACATGGGAGTTTTCTTCTCCACTATTTTTGAAGGGAAAAACTTGGAGAACTTATGTGTATGTTCTCAGCTATGGATGAGTAGAGCAATTAGATTCAACAGAATCTCTTTCAAAGGGAAAGGGAAAGTGGAACAAATCCCACTATTAGAGCTCTTTCCTTAGATGAGATTAGAGAGAGAGAGAGAGCTTCACTTTCTTATATAGGAGTGGCCCTCTTCTATCAAAGGCAATAGGGAGATTAGTTAATCATGGTGGTTAGATTGAGTCTCACCTATAGAATCTAGAGAGAAGTAGTCATGTTTATTTCTAGTGATGGTCCTTGACTAGATGAGATGATCTAGTTATTGACATTATTGAGATTGGGATTACAATTATGACTATTCTTTTTAGGGTTTCTAGTAGATAGAGATAGATCTAACTTATTGGATTGCCAAAATCTTAGTTGGTGTTTCATCATGAGGATGATGATCATGTTGGTACATTTGGCAAGCCTTGATGCTTGAACAAATATCAAAGGTTTACTTCATAGCTTGGATGTGACTATCCATAAGTCACATATGAACACCTCTGTAAAATCCATGAGTATAACTCAAGATAATTGTAAAATGGAGTAATAGAGAGAATCTCGTGACTTTAGGAGTTGTACTTCATACCAAACAAGTAGTTTGAATCAAATCAATTAGAATCCTAAAAGGTAGGATCACCTTTTAGGTGGCAAATTCAAATTCAAATTGAAGACACGTCTGTAAAAGAGCCTGACTTTTAGTCGCGGGTAGCAGAGCATGAAGAAGGATGCATTGAGATTCAATCTTGTGGGTGCACTAAGCCTACATATGCATGAGTTAGCCTACATCATCTCCCTTGTATCATACATTCATAATATTATACATTTGATTTAGTTTGTGCAAGTCATTTGGTATCTACTGTTGTCTATTGTTAAGAGTTCATTTCAGTGAATTTGTTTTCAAGTTTTCTCTACGAGTATTTATCCAATGGATGTGATTCAACTTGGGATATGTAGCTTAGACATCATAGTTCTCATCAATAAATTTTCATATAATTTGATTTCGTATATTGTGAGATAAGTTCTCTGCAAGTCACCTATGTCTGCTCATTGTCATCCTCCTAAAAATTCGGGATTACACCCCTAACTTCTTAATGTGATTCCTCATCATATACTCATCCTAAATTAGTGAAATAACTTCGTATAGCAAGCTTAGTTATTTCTAAAAGGTCTTAGATCAATTGCAATCATTGAGTGAGCAGTGAGTGATTTATTGAGTAGGACCAAGCCCCAAAATAGCAAGTTTTTGGAAGTCTTCAATCTTGAAAGTTATCTATTTGACATAAGTATTTTAAGGTGATGCTCTAAAGTACATTATGGAACCAAATGCATATTTGGGAAGCTAAAGGTGTCTTATAAGGTACTCTGAAGCTACATTGGCAGGTTTTGAGTAGGATTTGTGTAGCACCACCTCATCTCTAGAGTGTATCCAACCATCTCCTCAGAGTGGTATCAAAGCTATCATCAACTCACCATGGGAGACAGATGCCCATCATCAATTGACAAATTGGATCGAGGTAATTACTTTGATTTGTCTATTAGAATGGAAGCATATCTACAAGGTAGAAATGTCTATGGTTACATATCTGGAGATGAGTTAATGCCAACACTCAGAAGCAAAGGGCAACCAACTCAAGAAGAATAGGAAAGGTTATCAACATGGTGCTCAAAGGATGCTTTGGCCACGTCATATCTTCTCAACTCAGTCTCAGATTTCTTGCTTCCACACATTAGGAACTGTAAAACATGACAAGAGACCTCGAATGCACTTGAAGGATTTTTTTCTCCAAGCACTAGAGCAAGAAAGAACCAACTATGGATGGATTTCACAACACTCAAAAAGATGCCCAAGCAAAATGTGACTGATTATGTCACTAAAATGAAGGACCTAGCTGATCAACTTGGAAGCATTGGAGAATTCATTGAAGAGGAGCAAATTGTGAGACAAGTGATCAATGGAATCAAAGCAGATAATAAATGGGTCTTCACCACAACAATGGATCTATACATGGACATGCAGGTACCTAACTTCAATACTATAATGGGACAATTATTTACTCATGAAGCCAAGCTTGTGAAGAACAATGACAACTCAAAAGGTAATCAATCCTCTACCCTATACACTGATAAGAGCAAAAGTAAGGATAGTAAAGGTAAAGGCAAGAAATGTGATGATGAAGGTAGTACCTCCCAAGCTAACTTTGTAAGAAAAGGTAGAGGTACAAGAGGAAGAGGCAGAGGAGGTAGACAAGGTAGGGGGAGATTCCAAAGCACCTCTCCATGTGCCATATGTGGACTGACTAACCATACAACTTAGAATTGTTTCAGGAACCCTAGAAATCAGAGAGGAAGAGGCTTTAATAGAGGAATTTATGGAAGAGGAAGATCAAACAATTTCAACAACTACAATAACCAAGGAGGCTATAGAGGAAGAAGAGACTACAACAATTACATTGAAGAGCAAACACAAGAGGACTCACTTTTGTTGATGAACATGACCATGAGGCAATGTAGTACAGGCTTTCATTGATTGTTCCCATTAGATACTTCAATATCCTTTTGGCTACATCCATGTGAGGTTTCCTAGGAGTGTGCATAAGTTGGCTAAGCACACTTACTCCATAACAGATATCTACCCTAGTTAGGGTGGCATAGTTCAAGCTTCCAACTAGACTTTGGTAGCTTGTAATGTCTTCAATTGGTTCTCCTTCATGAGCACTTAACTTGTGATTGACCTCCATGGGAGTACCTACAACCTTAGTGTCCTTCATTTTGAACTTTGCAAGCATATCTTTAATGTACTTCCTTTGTGTAAGGAACATTCCTTGATCTGTATAGACAACCTCTAATCCAAGAAAATAAGTGAGCAATCCAAGGTCACTTATCTTGAATTCTTCCTTCATTTGGGCTTTGATCTTCTTGATTCCATCTTTATCATTACTTGTAAGAATGATATCATCTACATACACACATAAATATATAACTTCAGAGTTATTTCTCTTAATGAAGAGTGAAGAATCAACCTTGCACAATTTGAATCCTTTGTCCTACAAGAATGTAACAAGTCTATGGTTTCAAGCTCTAGGAGCTTGCTTGCATCCATAGAGAGCTTTCCTAAGTTTGCACACATACTCAAGATGTGATTTATCAACAAATCCAAGAGGTTGTACCATGTACACCTCCTCTAAAATCCAACCATTTAAGAATGCATTTTTTACATCCAACTCATAAATGTTCCAATTCCTTGAAGTAGTTATACTCGTGAGAACTCTGATTGTTGGCACCTTTTCCACAAGAGAGAATGTCTCTTCATAATCAATTCCTTGGGTCTGAGCAAACCCTTTAGCCACAAGCCTTGCTTTGTAACTATTTATTGAACCATTTGAATTCTTTTTTACCTTATAAATCCACCTAGATCTAATGATCTTCATGGATTGTTTCTTGGGAACTAGGTCCCAATTCTGATTCTCTTGGAGTGCTTGTGTCTCTTCCTCTGTTGCTTATTTCCACTCTGATTTCTTGTTTGCTTCTTCAAAGGTTGATGGTTCCTCTTGGAATTCAACTTACGCTTAGAGAATAGGATATGGAGCTCATGACCGCAACCTAGTCACAACCATTAGGATTTTCTTTTAAAACTAGAAGAAGGAAAATTGCTCATAGGTCATCTAGTCCTCTTTCATCCACATCATTAGTAGGAAACATGGTAGCCTAAGTAGACTTAGAAATTTTTCTTTCTCGATTGAACACCAAATTTCCTTCCTTTAGAGAATTAGCACATGAAGATCATGATCATCATGTCAAATGATTTTTAGTTGTATGTAAAACAATGAGACTAATGGGAAGGGAAGATGCTTTTCTAATCCTTTTTCCAACAACATTGGAAGGCCTAGCAAATAAATGGTTTAGTCAATTTGGTGAAAAACATTTTTCTTCTTGGAACTTAATGAAGGATGCCTTCAACACATAGATCCAATAAGGGAGACATCATTGAAGAATTAGAGAACATACGAGTGAGTTATAGGGAGACATTTCTTGAATTTGTTACTAGATCCAAAGTACTTATGACTAAACTACCAGATCCTGCCCAAGCTTTTTTGTCAAAATTTGTCTTGTTGAACAACTTCCAATGTCCACACAATGCAGGATTAATGAATTGGTGCTCCCTACAACAACAATTTCCCAGCGCATTGCCATAGCAACAAGGTTGGAGCAAATTAGACACCAATATGGAATTGGTTCTTCTAGCCAACCATACCACATGGAAACTAAAGCACCAATAGCACAATTTGGGAAGAAGCTCAAGAATTTAAGAAAAAAAAATCCCCACACAAAAGAAGAAATTATAGTGACATAATTAAGGTGTGAAATTGAAGCATTGAAACTACAAAAGGAAGAGCACACCTAAGCAGAAGAATTGGCATAATTCGATAGGATCTACAAGAATGTGAAGGAAGTGGAATTAAAAGCGGACTGTGGTGCACCATGTGTAGCAAATAGGGCCATGTGGTAAGTGAATGTCCTCTTTTAATTTTGATTTTCAAGTTATGCACAAAGCTTGGCCATAAAGCCCATAGGTGTCAATCAAGAGGGATTCCCTTACAAGCATACTAAGGACAAGGAGGAGTCCAACCATCACCAAACATAATGGATATTACAGCAAGTCAAAGTAACACTCACATCCCATGTCCTCGAGATAAATTTGGAAATGGGACCAGAAGGCCAATCAATTGCTTTAAGTGTGGGGAGTGCAAATTATCGAAGCAAATTTCCTCTACCAGAGAATTCTTCCCCTTGTAAAAATTACCCAAAAGCTAGAGACCACTACATCATTTACTACCCAAAAAACAAGGCATCCACATCAGGACCTCATACTCAAATGATCTCTATGAGTAAGGAAGGTTTTTCATAAGAAACCATTATGCCATCACCATCTCCTAGGGTGGTACATCTAGAAGAAATTGAATATTTTGTTATCCAGACAAGGAGAAAAGGGAAAGCCCCTCAAGAAGAAATATGACAAGAGTCTAACAAAAAGGGACTGACCGAGGAAAAAGTGACATTTAGTGACAGGCCTTCTCCAAGTGAAGAGACCCAATCAAAAGAAGAGCTTAGAGGCACAAGTGAAGCAATTTTACATGCATTCAATAAGGCCCAAAAGGAGCTTGATAATTTTTACATGGCCCATGCCCTTATGGAATCAAAGGCTTCAAGACTATTTAAATCCATTAAAAAGAGGTTAGTATCTAATCTATAAAAAATTGATGCAAGATTTAGGTCAAAAGTTTTGCAAATCACTGATTAAACCTAAACATCCACTATAGTTGCAAAGGCTTATGCTTTGAGTGAGGGTAGAATTGTAGGGGAAGTCCCCCCATATAGATTAAAAGAGCACGTGACTCACTATTACTATTAGAGGAAAACATCTACAAAGAGTTATAGTGGATGGTGGCTCAGCAATTAAATTGATGCCAACCACAATAGACTAATACCAATGCAACAATAGTCTATTGTGGCCAACCACAATAGACTAATACCAATGCAAGCGGTTCCCTGAGTTTCAATTGAGGTACAAGGTAACTTCTTTAGTTTGTACTTTGTTCCATTAAGACAACCACAAGAAGATGGAGGCTTTCCTTAGTTGATTGGAAGACCTTGGCTAAGGCATGCCAGTGTTTTACATGATTGGGACAAGGATACTATGTGGGTAAAACATGAAGAAAAATATCTTAAACATATATATTTGGAAGAAGGAATAGGCAACCATGAACAAACCAACATGATGCAAGCATTTGGCATTTCTATGGAACAAAACATGAAGGAAAACCCAAAATTGGATAGGGATAAGGAAGAGGACATTTTGGCCTGGCTGCAGGAAGGTAACTCATTTTCTTCCTATGGAGCTTTTTTAGGTGAGACAAGTACATGATTTTATGAAGAAAAGGAGGATGCCATACAAGTTGCTAGATTGGGTGAACTAGTGATAGGCCATATAAGAGGGAAGAAAAAACCTCTTAGTGTACCATAGATGAATCTAATTCAAATATAAAGAGGGAAACTACCTATAGGGTAAAGCAATTTAGGGCAGAAAACTCTTTTCCAATTCATGAATTCTTGTAGGGTGGATGCAAGAAAAGGAAGAACGAATTGATATTCAAAGTTTTGATGTCCTTGTCTTCCAATGACTCCCCTCACTTTTGGGGAGGTTCCTCTACACTCATATCAACAAAGAAGATGATGATCCGCCAGCAAAAAACTCAGAGAGCTCACAAAGCGTACATGTTCATATTCATCCTCCTATTCATGTACTACGTCCACTTGATCTCTCTTCTAGCAATGGATTCTCTCATGTGGCTACTCACATGAGTGCCACTTGGCACTCATGTGTGAGCCCATCTAATAAAGGATAAGAGGTAGTTCATACCTCTCCCCTAAGAGTTCTCCACATAACATTTCCTTCCCCTTAGTTCCATCTACGTCCTCAAAAATGGGATTGGAAGGTCTAATAGAAAGAGGGAAATAATAGAAGTAGTGTGCCCACTATATCCCCATGTACTTCATGTACATGGTCATATCTCTGTGTTGTTTCCCCGTATCCTTCCCCTTAAGAAGATCCTTGGGGAGGTAATCTAGAACTAGGAAACCATCTCTGAAGGGTGCTAACCCGCTCCCATGTGGCACTATCTTCTGAACTATCTTTCCATTTTACTAGACACTCTTTATACAAGTGACTTCTCATCCATTTTTCTCGAGTGTGTAGTATGCTCTCAGGCTCATGTGGAATAGATTGAACAGAAATAGGCTCTACTACCTCATTGTCTGGAATGAGGTTGTCAAATTCACCCAGCCTTTTCTTAAGTTGGCTAATATGAAAAACTGGATGGATTTGACTACTCTCTAGAAGTTGGAGCTAGTAAGCCATCTTTCCTATTCTCTTAAGTATTTGGAAAGGTCCACAATACCTAAGAGATAGTTTAGGACAAGGTCCCGTCTTCATGGTTTCAGATCTAGATGGAACTCTAAGATAGACATGCTCTCCTGCCTCAAAGTTGATGTCTCTCCTTTGAGGGTTAGCATGGGCACTAGCCCTATTTTGAGCTCTCCTTATGTTATCCTCAGCAAGCCTAAGCATATCGTTCATCTCTTCCAAGAAGTCCTTTGTAGCTTGAACCTTCTCATTTTGCAACCCTACTGCATAAGGAGCTCTTGGCTGAAACCCATACATAAGCATAAATGGACTATGCCCAGTGGAAGAGGGCTTGGAACTATTATATGCAAACTCTACTATAGGTAAGTACTCTTCCCAATTAGTTTGCCTTTCATTCACATATGCTCGAAGCATATCCTCTAGGATTTGGTTAACCCTTTCTGTTTGCCCATCTGACTGTGGATGCCGGGCCGTACTCATGCTAAGTTTTGTAGCCAACCTTTTGAAGACCGCTCTCCAAAAGTGGCTAGTAAACTTCCTATCCCGATCAGAAACTATGTCTAAAGGAAGACCATATAATGTATAGGTTCTCTACAAAGAGTCTAGCCAACTCTGGTGTCTTCACTGTAGTACGTGTTGGAATAAACCTAGCCATTTTGGTTAACCTATCCACAATTACCCAAACCACGTCATGCCCTCTCTCTGTCTTAGGTAATCCGACTATAAAGTCCATGGAGATACTTTCCCACTTCCCATTAGGAATATCCAATGGGTGGAGTAGTCCTTGAATCCTCAACCTCTTAGCTTTGTTGACCTAGCATTTAGTGCACTTAAGCACATACTCTAGGATATCCTTATGAAGTCCATGCCAATAAAACTGCCTCTTAACAAGATCATAAGTCTTGTTAACTCCTGGGTGTCCTGCACTAGGTGTGTCATGACACTAATACAAAATATGTCGTCTCATCTCAAAATTTCTAGGGACACACACCTTACATTTATATAATAGGTATCCATCATGGACATTGTAATTCTTCCACTTGAAACCAAATCTCGGAATATGCAGGATCAAGCCTACATTTCCCTCTAATGGACTCAAATAACTCACTAGTGATCTGAGTAAAACTCAGTCCATTGAGCATAGGCATGCGGCTAAGTGAATCACCCACTAAATTAAACTTTCCCTTCCTATACCTAAGCTCATAGTCAAACTCCTGAAGGGTCTCTGCACATCAGGCCTTCCAAGCTTTAAGGTATGATTGATTAGAGAGCCACTTAATGCTCTCTTGATCAAACACTATTGTAACTTTGGCACCATATAAATAATGACGCCACTTCTTCAAAGCATGGACAATTGCATACAATGCCTTCTCATAGAGGGAGTAATTTTTCTAAGCCGGTTCTAGTTTCTTGCTCTCAAAAGCTACTGGTCGACCATCCTATACTAAAACCGCTCCTATGGAAAAATCACTCGCGTCAGTCTCAACCACAAAGGGTTTGTTGGGATCTGCTATATGTAAAAGTGGAGATGTAGCAATTGCTACTTTCAATTTCTCCATACTTTGCTTCTGCGTGTCTCCCAAATGAAAGGCTTTTCCTTTCCCTTTAATTTTTTCCGTCATCGGGACAGCAATTATGGAATAATTCTTTATGAATCTTTGATAAAAACCTGATAAACCTAGGAAGATCTACAACTCTTCCAAGTTCCTTGGATGTGGCCATTCCATAATAGCCCTTACTTTTTTAGGATCCATCTGGATTCCATTCTGGGAGACTATATGCCCAAGGTATCTAACCTCTGTCTTAAAAAATTCACACTTTGACTCTGTAGCAAAGACTGAATTTTCCCTTAGCAGTTGAGATACCTTTCCAAGTGCTCCTCTTCTAATGCACTATAGATCAGAATGTCATCCAAGACGTCTACTACAAAGTGTCCTAGATAGGGCCGTAAAACACTATTCATGAGCTTCATGAAAGTGGCAAGAGCATTGGTGAGACCAAAAGGCATCACCAAAAACTCATGGTGCCCATATCTAGTCCTAAATGCAGTCTTAGGGACATCCTCTACCCTAATCTTGAACTGATGATATCCTGATCTAAGATCAAGCTTGGTGAAATACCTAGCTTGATGTAACTGATCAAAGAGATCTTCCAATCTAGGCATTGGAAACCTATTTTTGATAGTTACCTTATTAAGTGCTCTATAGTCTATACATAGCCTCATAGCGTCGTCTTTCTTTTTAACTAGGAGCATTGGCGATGCCCAAGCTGAGTTACTACGTTTAATGAAGCCCTTATCTAAATAATCCTGCAATTGCCTCTCAACCTCCTCATGCTGAGAAACACTAAGCCTATAAGGTGGCCTACAAATAGGGTTAGTGTGAGTAACTACCTCAATGGCATGATCAATATCCCCTCTCTCAAGTGGTAGCCCTCTAGGTAAATTAGTGGGGAAAACATCTCTATACTCAAACATAAGATCCTTAAAACTTTTAACCACACACTCTTGCAAAAAACAATAATAGAAAGTCCTATCCATATTTACATTCCTAGCATGAAAATATACATCAGATGACTTTTCTATACAATGCTCAATATCATGATTATACAATAAAAACATCTCCTGTACATGCTGAGAATAACAAAGACTATACAACTCTAAGGATGAAATGAGAGGTGCACTAGGTACATCTCTCTCTCCTTGAATACAAACTTTACTTCCGTTCTTTTCAAATTCAAGTGTGTTTTTTTTTGTAGTTGTGCTTAAGTGTGTCTCCCAACCCCCATAGCCACTCTCTTCCTAACACAAGGTCTGTCCTCTCCATATTCATAATTTGGAACTCCATATGATCTGTATAGTCTTGCATCTTGACCTCCAAATTGGATATCATGGTATCCCATATCCTCTTGTCTTCCCCTTGCATCATAGATACTATGTATTTATGTGCACTGGGCTACTGGGGAATCTTTAGTTTCTTGACCAGAGCATAGTTTATATAATTATGAGTGGTCAAGTCATCTATCATGACCCGCACCCTGGTCCTGTATACACTACCATGGAGTTTAACTAAGTCATGTGATCCAAACTGCGGTGACCACATTGATTGAGTCAAACAATAGGTGTGCTCTATATCCTCATGCATCACCTCCACTCCCTTGCAGCTAGAGTTGCCATGAATAGGAAGTGTCTCCACTAGGTGGACCACCGTTTTGCCCTTTTCAGGGGTTGTACTAGTCTTTGTTCCTCTCTTCTTTTCTTCCCCCTTCTTGAGTGGACAGTTCCACTGTGAAAGGCTAGGAGACAAACACCTAAAGCACAGGTTTTCTCTTTTCGCCCTCTCAAACTGATCTCTAGGAAATCTAGGCCCTTCTCATCTTTGTTTTTTAATGAAAATTTTGTTTTTCCCAAATGGCAACTTCTTCTTAAATTTAGATATACTAAGACACTTGAGGGCCTGATCCGTCTCCATAGGAGTGTAGTGAGGATGGTGTCAGAAGGATTTCTTCACTTGAATTAACATATGGAAAAATAAAAATATTTTGCTTTAGAGTCGGTTAAATGATATCTCTCTCTCATATTTTTTAATGTACTGATTTAAAATGACTAATGTTATCTCTTGGGTACTTGCAGGAAAAAGAGGAAAATATGTTCTGAATAGAGATGGAGGATTAATTGAACCATTACTTGGCCTCTTCATTTTTTATGTTCATTTCTAAATGATTTATGTATATCCATAATTATATAAAGATAATTATGTGCCTATGTATGTGTATCTGAATGTAGGGTTTATGCTTTAAATATGTGTTTGCATATACATACTTAACATATTTATTTGTGTACTCCTATGTTTAAGTATTTATGCATTATTATCTAACTAAACATGGGTATGAATATGGAGTTCCATAAAAAAATAGGAGTACATTTACGTCCATAAATTGATTAGTTTTTTTTATATAATTGAACATATATGTGTATATATGTTAATATTATTGAATATGTGCCTATGTGTTTTGGTTTATAAGGTTTAATAATTGTGTATCATACTCATATTATATAAATGAGCACCTTCATTAAAAGTGCATGTGTATTAAATCTAAGTGCTTAATTTTATTCTTAGAAATTTAATAATAAATAAGTTAGTAACCATACATATGTTCATATAAGTATATAATATATTTATGCATATATAACTATTATATATATGGTAATATATATATATATATATATATATATATATATATATATATATATATATATATATATATATATATATATATATATATATATATATATATATATATATATATATATATATATATATATACCTATATGAATAATTAATATATATGTATTTAAAATATGAATTATAAGGTAAAAGTGAATTTAATTAAGAAAAAACTACAATAACTATTTGATAATTAAATACTATAATGATGAGTTAATATATTTTTTTATATTAAAATAGATAACTTACGTGTATGCATGTTTAAAGTGAAGTGAAACACAAGTCTAGAAATGTGTGTATCTCCACTTTAGGATAAGCGCAAACATACGTTAAAAAAAAGTATATATAAATGTATGATGTGATAGTTTTTTTTTCTTAATGTCTTTTTTTCTACAGGTACGTATGTCCATAAGATAGAGAGAGAGAGAGGGTTGTTCCTATCTGTTCCCCCCCCCCCCCTCCTCCCGATTGTGTTGTTACAGGGGATTGACTTCCTCCATCTGCTACTTTTTGTTGAGGGTTGAGGAACAAGCATGAAGAAGAGAGAAAGGGAGATAGTGAAGGAGAGATTATGCTATACCTCTTCAGTTTGCAATCCTCTCTCTTCGACAGCGATCTTCTAAATATGTTATTTAGAACAACAGGACGTTTAATTAAAGTCCGTATTGATTATATGTGCGTGCATGAGTTATATGTTGATTAGAAAGTGGTTAATATTACTGTATGAGGTTACTCGTGGTTTTGAACATGTTGAATTGCTCTGATACATGAAAAATGAACCATTGTTGTCGATATATTTATTGTCAAACTAGAGTTTCGTCTATATATATTAACCAGTTCAATGCAACATTTATGTATCACCCGTAAAATATATATGTCCTAAAGAGCGCAGAACATGAACACGGAGAGAGAGAGAGAGAGAGGTTTTGTGCAGGACAATTTGAGAGCTACTGGTAATGGAAATAGAGGGCTGTTATATATTGATTGGCTCTGGAAACATACATGCAGAAAAGAGTGGGGATGATCAAAATCTGCATCCTCCCTACTTTTTCCACCATAGATCAATGTAACCAAAAGGGATGTATGTAGTCTCATCGACAAGCATTGCTCATCTACATGAGTCACAAAGGATCCATTCAGAGAGAGAGATCATGTCGCAAGTTTTCGATCAAACACAGAAATAGATCGTGCATCATCTTTATACACAGATACAAAGGGAGTTAAGAAGCCTTTTGCGGTGTTGTAAACTGATCGGCTCTGGAGACAGAGATGGAGAGAGAGAGTTGAGAGAGAGAGAGAGAGGCGTAGGAGAGAGAGAGAGAGAGAGAAGCATACGATAGAGAGAGAGAGAGATTAGAAGTATATGTGTATTTATGCATATATATAAGCATGAAAGGATGCATGTATGCATATGTATACTAGCAAGTAGAGTGCATGTGTATGCATGGTATGTGTGTGTATGCATGTGCATGTTAAAGAGTAGAGTGCATGTGTATGCATGGTATGTGTGTGTATACATGTGCATGTTAAAGAGTAGAGTGCATGTGTATGCATGGTATGTGTGATGTATGCATGTTTATTGCATGTATGCATGTATGCATATGTATGCTAGAAAGTAGAGTGCATGTGTATGCATGGTATGAATGTGTTGTATGTGCATGTTAAGATTGAATTAGCATGTGTATGAGGAAATCATAAGTGCGTATGCATGTGAGAACGTGTGTATACAAGTAAATGTATGTATGAGCATGTAAATTAGGGAGATATGAAAAGTGTATATATGTAAGTGACAAGTGTATGATTGCTAGCATGAATGCATATGTATATTAGTATGCATGTATGCATGAATGATTAATATTCATATATGCATGTAAGAGAACATGTATGCATGTGTTGTGTATATATGTATGCATGAGTTTAGGAATGAATTTATGTTTGTGTTCACATACATGAATGAATATATAAGTTGTGAAGTGAAATGCATGTGTATGCATATGTAGTATGTATGTGTGCATGATAATGTTAATGAATTCATGTAAATGTTTGCATAAGTAATTATGAATATATGATACTGTTAGAGAAATGAACATGTGTGCAAAATGAAGTTTTCATAAGCATTAAAGTTGGGAAGTTAGAAGTGTTTATCTACATATGTTTGTTTAGGCTTAAGTTATGTATTGAATGTTAAATTATTCAATGAGTGTTTTATATTTACTAAAAGCATACTTATGTGTTTTTTCTTAATGTCTTTTTTTTTACAGATCATTACGAAGGAGATTACGAGTTTATGAGATTGCGACATTTGAAGATTGAAGCAACTTATGATCATTTAGAAATATTATTTTGTATAGGATATTCTCAAGAAATTGTATTAGCACTTATCATAAGATTTGTATACGCTTAGAATTTGATTTTAGAGTTCTTTGTACTTTTACTCTGCAATTCAATTAAGTTCTTTACATTTTTTATTTCATATGTCTAAAGATTTAGGGTCTACAAGCAGTTCTAAATTAGTGTCTACAAAGAGTTCTGATACTAATAGCAAAGAATTAGAAAACTTTATCATAGGAACACTTCTTTTATTGATAACACATTTAATAACAAAAATATAGAAATAGAAATCATTAAAGATAAAATAGTTGATGAAACTTTACATACAATAGAACACGATCGTTATATTTCCAGAGTTTTACCTTTAATATCTATAGTCTCACCTGAACCTGATAACAAAGAAGATTTATTTCCACCTAATTTAATAAGAAAAACTAATTCAAATCAAATTGAAATAGAAGTAGTTGATATAGTTAAAGGTAAAATAACTAGTGAGAAATTAGTTTTGTCTTCTCAATTAGAAGCTATAACTAGATATAGGAACATACTTCCTTATGGGCCGTAGACCTAAGAATCTTAGTTCTTAATTTAGACATCAATAGATTAAAAAATTATAGCTTTTATCATTCATAACTGAGAATTCAATCCAAGACCTGAAGCATACTTAGAAGAACCCTGCGTGTAGTCACATGGTTAGGTTAACGTGAATCATTTAGATGAATGTCTGCCTCCCTTCACACCCCTCTATGACAACCTTGGTGTTAATATTATGATATGAGGTTATTCGTGGTTCTGAACATGTTGAATTGCTCTGATACATGAAAAATGAACCATTGCTATCGATATATTTTTGTCACACTAGAGTTTCGTCTATATATATTAACCAATTCAACGCAACATTTATGTATCATCGATAAAATATATATGTCCTAAAGAGCACAGAACATGAACAGGGAGAGAGAGAGAGAGAGAGGTTTTGTGCAGGACAATTCGAGAGCTGCTGGTAATGGAAATAGAGGGCTGCTATAGATTGATTGGCTCTGGAGACATACATGCAGAGAAGAGTGGAGATTATCAAAATCTGCATCCTCCCTACTTTTTTCACCATAGATCAATGTAAGCAAAAGGGATGTATGTAGTCTCATCAACAAGCATGGCTCCTATACATGAGTCCCTTTCTGTGCATTTGGCATGCATTCTCCAGTGCCCTACAGAGAACTTATTCTCCTGGACATTCGAACAAAGTTGACATTAAAGGTGCTCTAAGGACATAAAAGAAAGAGATGATGGGCATCTCTGCTGTTGTGTGTCAGACCGACACAAAGGATCCATTCAGAGAGAGAGATCCTGTTACAAGTTTTTTATCAAACACAGAAATAGATCGTGCATCATCTTTATACACAGACACAAAGGGAGGTAAGAAGCCTTTTGCGATGTTGTAAACTGATCGGCTCTGGAGATAGAGATGGAGAGAGAGAGTTGAGAGAGAGAGAAGCATAGGAGAGAGAGAGAGAGAGAGAGAGAGAAGCATAAGAGAGAGAGAGAATCGTAGGGGAGAGAGAGAGAGAGAGAGCGAGAGAGAGAGAGAGAGAGAAGCGTAAGAGAGAGAGAGAAGCGTAAGAGAGAGAGATTAGAAATATATGTGTATTTAAGCATATATATAAGCATGAAAGGATGCATGTATGCATATGTATACTAGCAAGTACAGTGCATGTGTATGCATGGTATGTGTGTGTATGCATGTTAAAGAGTAGCGTGCATGTGTATGCATGGTATGTGTGTGTATGCATGTGCATGTTAAAGAGTAGAGTGCATGTGTATGCATGGTATGTGTGATGTATGCAAGTTTGTTGCATGTATGCATATGTATGCTAGCAAGTAGAGTGCATGTGTATGCATGGTATTAATGTGTTGCATGTGCATGTTAAGATTGAATTAGCATGTGTATGCATGTGTATGAGGAAATCATAAGTGCGTATGCATGTGAGAACGTGTGTATACAAGTAAATGTATGTATGAGCATGTAAATTAGGGAGATATGAAAAGTGTATATATGTAAGTGACAAGTGTATGATTGCTAGCATGAATGCATATGTATATTAGTATGCATGTATGCATGAATGATTAATATTCATATATGCATGTAAGAGAACATGTATGCATGTGTTGTCACGTATATATGTATGCATGAGTTTAGGAATGAATTTATGTTTGTGTTTACATACATGAATGAATATATAAGTTCTGAAGTGAAATGCATGTGTATGCATATGTAGTATGTATGTGTGCATGAGAATGTTAATGAATGCTAGTAAATGTTTGCATAAGTAATTATGAATATATGATAGTGTTAGAGAAATGAACGTGTGCAAAATGAAGTTTTCATAAGCATTAAAGTTAGGAAGTTAGAATTGTTTATATACATATGTTAGTTTAGGTTTAAATTATGTATTGAATGTTAAATTATTCAATGAGTGTTTTATATTTACTAAAAGCATACTTATGTGTTTTTTCTTAATGTCTTTTTTTTTACTGATCATTATGAAGGAGATTACGAGTTTACAAGATTACGAGTTTATGAGATTGCGACATTTGAAGATTGAAGCAACTTATGATCATTTAAAAATATCATTTTGTATGGAATATTCTCAAGAAATTATATTAGCACTTACCATAAGATTTATATAGGCTTAAAAATTTATTTTAGAGTTCTTTATACTTTTACTCTGCAATTCAATTAAGTTCTTTACATTTTTTATTTCATATGTCTAAAGATTTAGGGTCTACAAGCAGTTCTAAATTAGTGTCTACAAATAGTTCTGATACTAATAGCAAAGAATTAGAAAACTTTATTATAGGAACACTTCTTCCATCTTCTATTGATAACATGTTTAATAACGAAAATATAAAAATAGAAATCATTAAAGATAAAATAGTTGACGAAACTTTACATACAATAGAACATGATCGTTATATTTCCAGAGTTTTACCTTTAATATCTATAGTCTTACCTGAACTTGATAACAAAGAAGATTTATTTCCACCTAATTTAATAAGAAAAACTAATTCAAATCAAATTGAAACAAAGTAGTTGATATAGTTAAAGGTAAAATAACTAGTGAGAAATTAGTTTTGTCTTCTCAATTAGAAGCTATAACTAGATATAGGAACGTACTTCCTTATGGGCCATAGACCTAAGAATCTTAGTTCTTAATTTAGAGATAAATAGATTAAAAAACTATAGCTTTTATGATTCATAAACTGAGAATTCAATCCAATACCCGAAGCATATTTAGAAGCACCCTGCGTGTAGTCACATGGTTAGGTTAACGTGAATCTTTTAGATGAACGTCTGCCTCCCTTCACACCCCTCTACGACAACGGTTATGGTCCTCATAGATCTATGCAGACTTGATCGCCTCCTCAAACGTCTTAGGAGCATTCCTTTTGACTTCTCTCTTAATGGCTTTATCTAAGCCTCTAACAAACCCTTTGCTTTTCTGGAAGTCATCTAAGCCCTTAAGTTTCAAAATGATATTTCTATAGTGGGATATGTAAACTGTAAGAGGCCTACCTCTCTGGGTAATCTTATCCCACTCATCAAAATTCTTCTCCTCCTCATTCTCAGCAAGAAACTCTTTTAGAAAAAGATTCTCAAACTGAGTCCAATCTGTAGGGATAGATTTCGCCTCCTTAAGACTCATCCACCACTTGTTAGCATGCAGGCCAAGCAAGAGACTCGCCTCTAGCACACTTTACTCTGGTGGGGTGCCCTTTAGTTGATGCAAATCATGCCACTTTTGTAAAAAAGTGTAATTGCATTCTTGTTCCTATCTCGGTCATCCCCCGTAAAGGTAGGTGGCTTCAAGGCCTACCTCTCTGGGTAATCCTATCCCACTCATCAAAATTCTTCTCCTACTCATTCTCAGCAAGAAACTCTTTTAGAAAAAGATTCTCAAACTGAGTCCAATCTGTAGGGATAGATTTCGCCTCCTTAAGACTCATCCACCACTTGTTAGCATGCAGGCCAAGCAAGAGACTCGCCTCTAGCACACTTTACTCTGGTGGGATGCCCTTTAGTTGATGCAAATCATGCCACTTTTGTAAAAAAGTGTAATTGCATTCTTGTTCCTATCTCGGTCATCCCCCGTAAAGGTAGGTGGCTTCAAGTCTTTCAGGAGGGGAGCTTCCCTTTTGTGCTTACTAGGAAGAGAAATATCTTTCCTAGTCATCTCTAGAGGGAGAGTATGGGTTTCTCTTTCCTTCCTAGCTAGGAAAGAGGTAACATGAGTCTCAAGTGAGATCATTTGAGACTTTAGTTGCTAAATGAGAGATGTAATGCCACTTAGATCTCTCTCTAGTTTAAGGGTCTGTTCTTTCAAATCCACAAATTGGTCATGAGTAACAAACTAATTTAAAAGCTCTTCATATGTATATTCTTCTTGTTGAGGCTCTTTCTCTTCTAAGTTTTCCTCTACTTCCTGTCCTATTTCTACTTCATCCATTCTAGAATTAGGATCCTCTAGTTGCTCTTTAGATGGAGAAGTGTGTTTAATTATTTGTTTCCCTTTAGATTCCATGTTTCACTTCCCTTCCACCATTTGTTAACTATAATATGTGAAAATGAATGGAAGTAAACCTTAAATATGCAAGAAGAAGAGAAATATATCACAAGAGCACTTCCCTAATACAAAATGAAGCTATGGAAGCAAAATCCAAGTGATCTTTGAAGCTTGAGGTCGCTGATTTTGAATCCTTGCCAGTCCCAAACAAAAATTGGAAATGTTTGGTTGGTCCGAGGAGGTTCTAATCACCAAAAACCAACAAGAACAATGCCAAAACAAAGTAGCAGTAGCCCCAACCGGGGTAACTGAGTGAAACTAAAGAACTTTAGAGATTTGATAGTCCTTGCAAGTCCAAGAAATGTAGCCCAGCACCTGTACTTCAAAGATATAAATCTATCCCAAGTGAAAAAAGTGAATTTAGAGACCGGATGATGAAAAACTAGGCCCAAAAGTGGCCGCCTAGTTCCTATTGAAGCACTGCAGAGAGATTTTGGTTGACCAAATCTTGTCCAAATTAAACCACAATGGTGTAGCTTCGTAATGTGACAAAGATTTTTGAAATCAGATATCGTATAATATGAGAAAGCTATGGTGTGGAGAAGCTGGGTATGTCACGAGTAGACTATGGGAAAGCAAATCCTCATGGATTTGTGACTTTGAGAGCTCCAAACTAAGATGCTAAAGCCTTTTTGAACAAGCTAACAACCCATAGCCCTTTTCCACAGCCCATAATACATGTGTGCACCATTATCTTGCTAAACTTTTGATCCAATCCATATTATTATTCCCCCCAATTTGGCAAAAAAAACTCGAACAAAACTTCACTTTACCTCCTTCCCCAAAAGCTTGGCATCAGAAATGGACCGTCGTGGAGCGAGGGAATTATCCCACATAGGCCTCAGCAGTGCCGAAAACTAAAGATATAAGGAGGGCTATTATCTTCACTGCTTCATCCAAGAGGAGGGGAGGAGAAGAAGAGGAAGTTCCCTCTCTTTGTGAACGCATGGACACTGCCTCTGTTCTCATGAGCACGTGGCTGAAGGCTGGGCATAATGCATGGGCACGATGAACGTCTTCTGGATATGGCTCTGATACCAATGCGTGGGCACGACAAACTTCCATCTAATAAAGGATAAGAGGTAGTTCATACCTCTCCCCTAAGAGTTCTCCACATAACAAAAAGTGCTCCTACATATGATACTAACACTATGTGGGACAAAGTGATGGAAGATATGAAGAATGAAGAAGAACCTCTAGGTGCATTGATGCATAGAAACACTATCAAAGAAATTTGGCTAGTCAAAAAGGACGTCTCATCCTATACTAGTGGCCACATGGTTATGGAACTATCCAAGGATGCTTTCAAAGGTAACTTCTTTTATAAAAATTTATGCGGATGTATTTGCATGTCATGACAAGGTCTTGGAAGGAGTACCCACAAGTTTTGCAGGAACACAAGATTCCATTGATTGAAAGAGCCAAACTAGAAAGGGGGAAAAGCTACAGATTGAATCCAAATTATGTTGAAGCTATCTACCAAGAGATCCAAAAAATTGAGGATGTTGAAATCATTATTCTATTCTAGCCTTTAGAGTGGTTCTAGAACAAATTATAGAAGAAGTGGTTGGGCATAGAATTTATACAAAAAAGCTTCTGTGCAGCTCCCATTTAAATTTTTTGTTTCCCAAAAAGTCACTACAAGACGAAAAAAGGAATCATTGGCTGTTACATGAGAAGGTTCTTAGGACAACAAGGAAAGCATTAAGATATACAAAACATTGGGAAGTGAAGCAACCTACGTAACCCTTTGAAATAAAGAATCCCCCAACAAAGAGCTTGAATCTATCAAGTTAAACTTGGAACTTGGTACTAACTTAGTCTGTGGAACCTTGATTGAAAGGATCTTGAACCTTTCAACATGAACTCAATTCCAAATGTTGACTTCGTGAAATTTTATAGTGGTTTAACTCCATTAACTTAATGCACTTTCCCAAGATAGGGATTACCTGATTGATGATTTTTATGAATCAAGAGTTCTTTTTCTTTCTGGCCATCGAAGAAAAATTCTCAAAAGGAGTTAGCATTTTGTTCTCACTAGTGGATACTTTCTCCAATTCACGAAAATACATCCTGATTTTGACCTTTTTTTTGTCTTTAAAATGCTATCATGCTCATTTTTAATCATCCTTTCTCGAACCCTTGTTGGTGCCAGTATTGAGAGCTAAAATGAAGGTGTTGCAAAGAACTTTTAGCTCAAACATCAAGAGCATTTCTACACCCATTTACCTATCTATGCCTTGATTTTGGAAAAATGTATTCCCAAAATTCAATCCTTCTTAGGATTTTAATCTTCCAAAGCTTTAGCCTTGCTTTGGAGATGGTTACTTTCAAAGATCTTCCTTTAGTGACCAATCTTGTGGTATGCTCATGATTCAAAAACATTTTGCTTTAAGTATTATAAATACTTAAAGTAAATCTTGGAACGTCTTATGTACTATTCCATAAAGATAAGTATACATTTTATACTTAAGTATGGAATAGTATGTAAAGAATCATGACTTAAATAATCCCATACTTTATATGAAAATGATCCTTGCCGATAAAGTATGCATAAAATATTTGAGATTTTATGTCTAAATTCTCTACAATTTTTGTCATTCATGTCTAATAAGACTTCATGAACTACTCTCATTCCATCTTATAAGTTCCATTCAAGATTGGATTGATTCTTATCCCCCTTGAAGAGCCCTTCACCTCCTAACTAATTGGATTCTATTCTAGTTAGTACTTGTATTTGCAAGAACATGCATCTATTCTTGCATTCATATTCCTTTTACCTGAATACATGTGTAATGTATGCAAAGAAGCAAATCTAATGATTGTAACTCATGCAATTGTTCTTGCATGCATAACTTCATGCATGTATGTTGTGTAGAAACACTACTTCTGCTTCCATTTAAGGTTCAACATGGTTATGCACATGCTTTTGTGCATCTAGAATCTTTTGGATGAAAGAAAACCTTGAAGTGTGTGTAACAGTATTCCTTGAACTTGAATTTGTGCAACAAAACATTCTTTTTGAAAAAGAAAAATGCACAAAAAATCTTTCCTTTTTCATGCATGAAGTAGAAGGTAATTGATAAATGCATGCAATGCTTCCAATGCTTGATTTACATTTCAAAGAATATATATATTTACCTATGTGAACTCCATTAACTTCTTGCCTTTGGTTCAACCATGATCAATAATTGAAACTCAACTCTATGCTTGGATTATGAAGTAGTGTGAAAAGAATGAAAAATATGGAAAATATATATTGAAACCAAGCATAAATTGTAAGATATTCGCTTGGAATATTAGCTAGATCCATCGTTTGACTTGAGAAGATCCATTTTCCACCCTTGAGCCTTCATTTGCAAAGCTTAGCCATCCAACATCGAGTGTTTGTGGAAGTTCCATCCTTCGTATCCTCAGCACTTCACTAAAAATGTGAGTATTGAGAACAAGTTTTCTTCCCATACCTGCTTAATTTCATCCAATTCCATAGATTTTCATATCATTTTAAACCTTATTAAAAGAGATTTCCAACAATCTAAAGTCATAACAAAGTGATGTTTGAATAAAAAGAAACATGCATCTGAAGTTGACTAGCTACTATATCTTCACTAGCTAGAACAGTGTTTGGAGGGGCTATCTTTGATGCTCCCAAAATTCACCTTGAAGATGTATTCTCAACTTTGAAAGTATATACTTCTATCCATACTCTAAAGAACAATATGATTTATAATAAAAAAATAATACATCATATGATATCTTTAAGGAAAGAGTGAAAATGCCATCTTGAAAGTTTTGCACTTTTTGGAGTTATATTCAAATTCTTTAAATTCTTTCTCCTTCCCCATTAAAGGCATGTGAACATAAAAGGGCATCGGGAGATATGAAAGAGCTTCTTTTTTCTCCTTTGCTTTCCCGTGTTTCTTCCTCTTTGGGATTTGATGTCCCCACTTCACATGGTGCTTCAATCATATGGAGTGTAGGATATGGGATTATCAAATCAATTCTATACATACATATAGAAAATGGAAAAATGGACTAGTAAAGAAGATTTATATCCACAAATATGAGGAAATTATTTATATAGCTATCTGAGAAGATTAATTCATCTAAGATATGTGGCTGACTGGTTAGCTATGATGCCGCGCTATCAAAGAGTCTAGTTTCAAGACTCTCCCTCCTTGCACCTTTGGAAAGTGTCTCTTAGAGGAATGAAATGAATATTGAATAAGGAATGCTACAACATTGTCATGTAGTAATGTGGTGGTTGGATAATTGAGGCATCTCTATTGTAGATGGCGAGGGTTCAAGTCCTTGGAGCATAAACTGTTCATCTAAATCTCTTTATGCTAAGAGGAGTAACATTTTCCACGTGAATGGAAGCTCAAATAGATAAGATGATACTCTCCACACAAAGGAAATTAAATTTGGAGAGAAAAGAATTTTGAGTACACAATCTCTTTAGATGCACTCAAGAAGAAGAAGAAAATGTAATGCGTTCCTCCCAGCTTTATGTCATTATATGTAGCTAGTCGAATCAATGAGGACCACAAATGTAATTGGATTCCACAAGTGCATGTGCAATCTCCACTACTCCACTAGTGGTTATTCTGATCTCCATCACTAATTTTACACCTTCCACTAGAGTCCACTAGTGGTAAGTATACTCACCACTTGAGTTAAGCCCCTCTTATCTCAAGTTAACTTATGTTAACTTGAGTTAGAAGGCTCTAGAGATTTTTGGGCCAAACTCTCTCCCCATGCTCCCCATGGTGGTTGAACCCAAGACCTCCTCCTTCCCAACCTTTAGAATTAACCACTACGATAAGTGGACTAGTTGTTTTAGAGACACATTAATCTATGCTTAAGTATAGTCTCAAGATATTTGGTCATACGTAGAAGTGAACAATTGGTGTTTGATTTTTTCTTGAACCTTGCAGACACTCAGATCATAGACTTACTTTATTACACTTTTTCTACTCCTTTTGCCTTGTTGTTGTGATCCATTTTTTGGATCCTTCAAGATTTAGTCCTTTGCTCCAGTTGTTCTTTGTTTGTTGATGTGGATGCCTTGGTGCTCTTCTTAGAAATGCCTTGTATGTGTAGAGCTTGATCCTTCCAACAAGCATTTTCTTCTTTGTTGCTTCTTAATGTGGATGCCTTGTTGCTCTTCTTAGCAATTCCTTGCATGTAGAGCTTGATCCTCCTTGCGATTAGTATTATATGATCGACATACTAAGTTTGTGCAAGTTATAGGAAAGTTTTACTCTATTAAAGAGCATTGTCTACTCCCTTTACATGAGGCTTGAAATGCAGATTGTGTAACCTTGAAATAATATTTGTTTGTGTCAATGCTTACATACAAAGAATATTAAAAAAATTGGACTTCCTAAAGATATGTTATGAGGAAATAAGTAATGACAAAGCTTCTTTATAATTGCAATAGTACAATATAGAATGACTAATGTTTGTGTCCGTCATGAGTCATATCTAGGTGAGAGATGTGTTCCCTCATATCTCGTGAGGTAGACCAGCTCAGGTTGGTGTAGTTCACATGTTTACTTGAAATTGGTTGAGCATGGGCATCCCTACCATTTTCCTGTAATATTGTTTTCCTGTAATGTTGGTAGAGCTAGGTGACATGCTCTTTAATCTTGGCCTATTAATAATCTTTTCTTCTATTAATAGAGGAGGATACCTACCATTTATATTGTTCGCATTATCACTCTCAAATATTGATCATTTATTGTTTCATAAGGCATAGGTTTTCAATCTTTTACCCGCTTAAGTGGAATATAGTCAAAGCAACCTATGCACTTAATATGTACTAGGGACCTCCAATCCCCGCATGCCTTCACTCATGTTTAAAATGGGGCTACTAGAATTTTCATACTCCTCCCTTTTATATGGCGATATACAGCTAGTGAATCCTACTAGCATCTGACTCAAGAGCATGTAATACGTAGTGAAGGCCATTTTCATTCTCTATATAACTTTGTTATTTGAAGCTGGTCGTAAGACCTGAGCACCTCCATGGGAAGAAGGATATCCAACCAGTGGAGCTTCATCATTTCTCCCCCCCCCCCATCAACATTCAAGAGGAATAAGACATATTCACAGTCACTTTAGTTTTGTATTTAAGATTTATAAACAAAAGTTTGTAAAAACATATATCACGTTCACTTTAGAGCCTCTTCAGCAAGCAAACATCAAGTAAGGTGTTTTTTAAGTTCTTTAATTTTAGTTCATACACATCACTTAAAAAGAAAGTTGTTTTCATTTGCATTAGGATTTAAGCACGTTCATATTTGCATTAAAAGAGTATTCAAACTTTTCTTTTTTATTTAGGAAAGACAATTTTTATTTAAAGCATTTAAATATCTGCATATTAGATTTTAGGAAAAGTTTTTTCTTTGCATCGTCAAAAAGAAAAGATTTTATTTTTTGAAAAAGAAAGATTGTTTGCTTTATTTTCATTGCATAAAAAGGAAGCTTATAGCCTAAAAAGAGTTTAATTTAGGTTCTTTTGATTTATAGTTATTGCTTTTATTTCTTCAAAGAAACTATTATTAAAGAAATTAATAGTAAATTTAAAAAAAATTAAATCAAGAAAATTTATAAAAATTATCTAACTTATTAAAAAGACCCTTTAAAATTAAAAAAGTTTAAAAATTTAAATTCTAAAAAAGTTCTAAATTTAGAAGAGTAAGTTAAAGATTTAGGTTTAAGAAATTAAAAAGATTTAAGAAAAGAAGATTAGAATTAGTAAAGCTTATGACTAAGGTAAAGCCATCCCTGGCTTTATCGACTAGTGATAGATTTAGGCAATTTAGAGAGCAATTAGAACCTACTATTAGGGAACTTCTTCTCCATTCAAAGTGTTATCAAGAACGCAAAATGGAGGAGATGTTCAAGAACATGATGATAGAAAAGCAAGGGACACGTACAGTCCAAGCTATTCTAAAAGAAAAAGGAAAATTTACTGGATTGAACATTACGGAATACCTCGATGCATTTGAGGAGCAAGTGCAAATCCAGGGATTACTTGATGATGTGCTAGTTAAATACTTTATTCAAGTTGTTTCTAGTTCAATTCTAGAAACTATACAAGAACACGCCAATAAACCTTGGGAGGAATTTAGAAAGGAACTACATAAAATGTTCTACCTCAAGGATTTTAGTCAGCACAGTCGGGAAGGTTTTTTGGGTTGGTTAAACACTGTTAAGAGCAATGAGTCTTTAACTCATCTTCACGATGAGTTTATGAGACGTCTGGCTCAACTTCTCGAAGATGATAGAAATGCAATTAACCGAGATGTAATTATATATTTTCTTAAGATACTTAGTCTTGAGGATAGGGCTCAAATTGAAAGACGTATAGAAGAGCCTAGAAAAAGGTATGGGCTAACTGATGACTGGGAGAAGGTCAAAAAAGAGATATAGGTTGTTGCACAAATGAAGCAAAGACAAACGATTTTATATGCTAAACCTAATGCTTCTCAGCCTAGAGAGACTCCTGCTACAAGGCAAGTTGACATGCCAATGCCTACTACTACAACTACGACTAATAATTCAGCTGCCACTAAAGCTTCGATAGAATTCCAACTAGACCTTTTATGTAAGTAGATGGAAAATGTCATGAACATGCAAGCATCTCTTTCAAAAGCGGTTGCCCATTTGAATAAACAAGTTTACTCTATGAGCTTTAACGATCCAGGGATTAGCAGTAGTGGTGTAGGGCAACCATCGTTTATTCAACCAGTTATGCCTCAGTATATTCCACCTCAATCAGTCTTCCAACCAGCACCACAACAAGCACCACAACCAGCTCCATAGTTTGCTGCACAGCCACCCTTTCAAAGGAATAATGAGAAAAGAGGGACTGGCGAGAAGCGCTGTGTATGGTGCGATAGTCAGGAGCATGCAACATTTGCTTGTGAAGAATTAAAAAGTGCTAAGGTGAATCAATTAGTCGTAGAAATAGACAGAAGACTATGTCACGTCTCCCTTTGTCCGTCAATTGGGGCAAAGGAGGAATGAAAAAGCTTTATGAAAATTTAACAGTCTCAAATGCGACTGCCAGTACTTCGGCTGTAAGACTAGAGCCAGTCGAGGATAGGCCTCCTTCAATGCCTAGACAAAATCCGTATTCGATAGAGGCACTGGTACGAGCTAGAGACGAGATAATGTACAAAACTGCATGGAAATCTCATGTAGATCAATCTTCTATTTTTTTTCACATTGCTAATGTTGAGGAAAAATGGAGACGAGAAGATATGCAGGACGATGTAGAAGAAGGAGATAGGAGGGTAACTAGGAGGCAAACGAGACAAGATGAAAAGAAAACTGATAAAAAAGTTCAGTTTGATGAATCAAATTTATCTCAAGAAGAGAAGAGAAAAATGATAAAGGAAGGCAAAAAACCGACCAATGAAAATGTTCAATCGCAAGAAGAACAGAAGAAATTGGAAAAAGATAAAGAGGACCAAAAGCAAAATGAAGAGAAAGGGAAGAAGAAGGGTAGAAGATCTCCACGTGCTATTATGATTTCTGAGCTCGAAAAGAAAAACGATGCTATGGATATTTTAAATGACATTCTTCTAAAAAGTCAAGTAACGATGTCACTTGAGCAAGTGTTTTCCATAGCGAAGCCAGAATTCAAGGACAGTTTTATTCGATTGATTAGAAGAAGGCGCTTTCCTTTGCCACAAGATGAGGATATGCAAGACGTGGCAGAGGAAACCCTAGCTATGAATGATGTAGTCACACTAAGTGAAAGTGACTATGAGGACGATGAAGAATTTACAACAGGTAGTGTAAATAGAAATTTTCTAGGTCCTATACAACCTGATGAAAAAATGTTAAAGAGTGATAGTAAGTTCAATACTACCTTTTGGGCACGAGGCACACCAGAAGTGAAGATTAGAATCGGTGATGAGAAGGATTCTTGTTTAGCTTTGGCTCTCATTGACTCGAGGTCAGAGATAAACGTTATTTCAAAAAAGTTTTTTGACAAATTTAGATGGCCAATCGACAAAGAGCATGGTTGGCGAATGAGAGCAGCTGACAATGGCTCTAGCATTTTATTAGGTTCATGTGTTAATGTGCCTATAATGATAGGTGGAGATCGAGAAGAGTTTCGCTTCTTCGTTCAAGGCAATTGTTCGTATGAAGTAATTCTTGGACAACCATTTATAGCTGAGATGAGAATGGAAACAAAAGCAATGAACGACAGATCAATGTATGCAAGAACTCGATCCAAATCAGGGATGGATTCTTTGCACATAATGACGGTTTGCCCAAATCACACTATAAATAGAAAAAGCTTAAGAAGAAACCCCATTGACTCGATCAGTCATGTATGTAATGATCCACTGGTTGTAAGAGAATATGGAGCGTACTATGATCAAAATTTCTGCTAGACTCCACTATTGAGCGAGACAATAGTGGACATTGTTTTGATGTCTCGCCTATCAACGAATATAAATTTGAAAATTATTTAGTTTGTACTCCTACGACTAGCTTACATTATATTACTAAAGAAAACCTTACAAAAACATTTAGAAAACAAAATGAAACATATTTTATAATTGAACTATCAAAAAGTTTTACTTTATTAGAAGAGTTAGAAAATGTTTCTCATGAAAATTTAGAATCGAATCTGATTATTCTTAACTCCATTCAAGAATATGAGATTATTAGTGAATTTATCCTAGAACATGAAGTTAGCATAGAAACCAAATACAAAACTGTAGAAAAACAAATTAAGCATGTAGCTCAACCCTTACCCAAAGATAGTCATGATATATTTCGATGAGTATCAGATGCCCCTATACTTAGAGATCAATCTAAGATAGGTCATATATTTACTGAGGAGAGTAAGAGATATATTAAATTCAGTGATGAATTTCTTTCTCAAATTGAAAAAGAGCAGTTTACAAAGATGATTGTTCGTCATGGTAAAGCATTTTCTTTATTCCCACACGAGATAGGATGTGCAGACCCAAAGTTAGTAGCTCCGATGATTATTTTCATAGTCCCACACATACCTTGGAATCTTCGTCTGATTCCAGTCCCAAAGGCTCATTTACCTGAGCTAATGAGACTGTTAAAGGAGAAGATTTCTATGAGAATCTTGGAACCATCTTCAACACCATATTCCAATAGGTGGTTCATGGTACCAAAAAAGAGCGGGAAGCTATGCTTTATTCAGGATCTACAGCCTGTGAATAAAGTCACTTTTAGGAATGTAGGAACAGGTCCTATTGTAGATGAGTTTGTCGAGGCATTTGTCGGTCACTCTATCTATTCAATGGGAGACCTATATTCAGGGTATGATCAGTTTCAATTAGCTATCGAGAGTCGAGATGTGACCACGATGAAGACTCCCTTGGGGTTAGTACGCATGTGTACTTTACCACAAGGAGCAACAAATTCTGTGGCACACATGATCAATGCTATGAATCTGGTCCTACATGACTTTATCCCAAAAGTGACGATGCCTTTTATTGATGGCATTCCAATAAAAGGGTGTGTGGAAAAAGAAAAAGATGAAGTTTAGATTTTTCAGGTTGTAGAAAGTTTGTTTCCAGCCATATTTCTGATTGTGAAAAGATATTTGAAAGATTTGAAGAGGTTGGACTAACTTTCTCCCTAGAGAAATCAACTTTTGGTGTTAATGAAGTGTTGATAGTTGGACATTTATGTGGCCATTATGGTCGTAGGCCCTATCGAGCAAAAGTTGATGCCATTAGTAGGATTTCTGAGAGATGTCGCAATGTTAGTGAAGTAAGGAGATTTCTAGGTGCATGTGTTTTCTATGTCATCTGGATCCCTCACTTTGCTCATGTAGCGAATCCGCTTTATGATTTATTAAGAAAAAGAAAGAAATTCTTTTGGATTGATGAGCATTCTAGAACGATGAGGCATCTAAAGCAGTTGCTTATCAATGCTCCTATTTTGAAACGTATTGACTATACAGGAAATAAGCCTGTAATCCCAACCATTGACACTAGTCCTATTGGTATAGGCTAGGTCATTGGACAGGATGATGAGGAGGAGCAAAGGTACGCAGTTCGCTTTGGAGCGAAGATCCTTCACGATACTCAAAAGAATTACCCTCAAATTAGGATATAATTATGGGGATTAGTTACAGCTTTAAAAACAGATAAGGAATACTTTATAGGAGCTAATGTAATAGTAGAGACCGATTGTCTTCCATTAATAGGTTTAATAGCTAATTGTTCCTCTCCAGACATAGCTATGCTACGATGGATAGCCTATATAAAATTCATTAATCTTGCTTTTGTTCATATAGCGGATAAACATAACACCGTTGCTGATATGCTTTCAAGAGCAAAATTTGACAATGATAGTGAAGCAATAGATAATCATATAGATTTAATAAATTATGAAACATCTATCTATGTGTATGAGAGATTTAGAGAAGACGATTATGAAGGAGAGTGGCGAGATATAGGATTCTATGTGAGTTCGTTTTAGCCTCACCCAAGCTGGTCTTCAAAGCGATTCTAGAACATCAGGAAGAATTCTTTCAAATTCTTCTTGAAAGATGGATATCTTTGGAGTCACGCTAGACGAAAGGTTCAAAACCCTCAAAAAGTTTTAGGTTTAAACGTTTTTCAAGTGCAAGTTATGCAAGAGATGCATGAAAATCTTTGGGCTAGTCATAAAGGTTTTGTAGCTACATAAGAAAAGATTAGGGAAAGCTATTGGTGGCCGAGGATCTTCGTAACTATTAAAGAATTTGTGAGCACTTGTAGTACGTGCTAGTTACATTGCTCTGTCAAGCATAGAGAACCCCTTCACCCGACCTATCTACCTTGTATTCATTACAAGTGGGTAGTTGAACTTGTGACCATGCCTAAAAGCAATAGTGGCATGAGATACATCGTTCTTGCACGAGAGGATTTGACAAACCACGTCGAGGGTAGAGCGCTTCATTCCAACACTACTTATAATGTATGCCTATTCCTTCTAGAAGAAGTTTTATCCAGATTTGGATATATAGAAAATGTAGTAGCGGATAGAGGTGAGTTAGATGCTAGAGAGGCAAAAGAATTATTTGCACAGCATGGGATTCGATTGTCTCTTACGATTGCCTATAACCCAGAAGCAAATGGTAAAATAGAATGAGGGCATCCTTCCATAGTGAAGGCTATTTTTAAAGCTTGCCACGGAGATATTGGTCAATGGCCAAAATATCTCCCATTTGCTCTTTGGGCTGACAGAATGACGTATATGAGGACAGTTGGTTTTATGCCAGCTGAACTCATGTACTGTCAGAAACCAATATTTCCCATACATAATTAGATAGTTAATTGGATGAGTTTAGGTTGGAAAGATAATGTTTCAAGAGAGGACTTATTAGCACTTAGGATTAAACAATTAAAACAAGGAAACAAAAATCTTAAAGAAGCAATTAAAAAAATTAAAAACATCTAGATTGAAAAATAAGATATATTTTGATAAGAAACATAGACTCAGACTGCAACCAATAGAGAGTGGTGACTGGGTGCTTGTGTATGATAGTACGTTCGATACTCAATACGATGCACGTAAAAAACTAACTAAACGTTGGTTCGGACCTTATGTTGTTGTTTCAGTTTATGAAATAGGTACTTATAAATTACGTGAATTTGATGGTTCTATGTTAAGGAATTTGATTGCAGGGAAAAGAATCAAGTTGTTTAGAAGAAGAGAAAGCAATAAGTTTGAATTGGACAAACACTTCCTAGAGGACGACGATGAAGATGAATAAAAATGATCAGGTAAAAGAGTTCTAAACTTTACTTATTTTTTAGTTGCTAACATGATTTTTTTATTGATGCATTTCATGCGTAGATGTGTACATTCTTCTGATAGGAAAGGAAGATTATTAAAATTATGAAACAATGAATTTAAAACTGAAGTAGGAATGTGTATGAAGAGAAGTTAAGAATTAAAGACCCTATGGCTTTCATAAGGATAGGAGAGGGAACACTTGAATTGTGACTCCTAGTAGAAGTAAGATTATTTTATATAGGTAGGCTACCTTAACTTCCAAACCATTTAGCTAATGAGATCCTAGTTCCAACTATAGCATTCCTTTAGAACCTCTGCTCTGAATAGAGGTTAAGCCTTTCCCCTCTAACAAAAAAGTTACAAAGAAAGAAAAGAAAGATGCATAAAGCAGTACATTAATGGTTGCTGCATTATGAGAAATAAAAAAAATGAGAAAAAGAAAAAGAAAAAAAAAGTTATCAAGAATCAGTTGTGATCTCGAAATCACTTCTGGCTTCCATTGCGGGCAATGTGAGGCGGATTTATGCTATAGAGGAATTAATTAGATGCATCTTATGGCAAGTGGCTAGGGAATGAGGGATAGAACACTTATATAAAATATTTATTACTTTTGAACGGGTTAATAGAAGAGCAAGTACCACAACTATCTGATTGAATTTTATAGAAATTTCTAAAACTTATTTTCAAATTCATGCATTGAACAAAAAAGTTTGTGATTCGAGTTTGCATAATTTTAAAAGTTTTTTTGACTATCAGAAGTTGTACTTACCTTTAAGAGCATATTTCATATAAGTTTGAAAAGAATTCAAGAAATATTTTCCAAAAGAATTTGATACTGCTTTCCATTGAACTGCAAGTTGGCCCATCGAGGACGATGTGCACGTTTGGTGGGGGTAGATGTCGAAAGGATTTCTTCACTTGAATTAACATATGGAAAAATACAAATATTTTGCTTTGGAGTCGGTTAAATGATATCCCTCTCTCATATTTTTTAATGTACTGATTTAAAATGACTAATGTTATCTCTTGGGTACCTGTAGGAAAAAGAGGAAAATATGTTCTCAATAGAGATGGAGGATTAATTGAACCATTACTTGGGCTCTTCATTTTTTATGTTCATTTCTAAATGATTTATGTATATCCATAATTATATAAAGACAATTATGTGCCTATCTATGTGTATGTGAATGTAGGGTTTATGCTTTAAATATGTGTTTGCATATGCATACTTAATATATTTATTTGTGTGCTCCTATGTTTAAGTATTTATGAATTATTATCTAACTAAACATGGGTATGAATATGGAGTTCCATAAAAAAATAGGAGTACATTTAAGTCCATAAATTGATTAGTTTTTTTTATATAATTGAACATATATATGTATTTATGTTAATATGATTGAATATGTGCCTATGTGTTTTGGTCTATAAGGTTTAATAATTGTGTATCAGACCCATATTATATAAATGAGCACCTTCATTAAAAGTGCATGTGTATTAAATCTAAGTGCTTAATTTTATTCTTAGAACTTTAATAATAAATAAGTTAGTAACCATACATATGTTAATATAAGTATATAGTATATTTATGCATATATGATTATTATATATATGGTAAAATAATATATATATATATATATATATATATATATATATATATATATATATATATATATATATATATATATATATATATATATATATATATATATATATATATATATATATATATATATGTATATATATATATATATCATATATATATATATGAATAATTAATATATATGTATTTAAAATATGAATTATAAGGTAAAATTGAATTTAATTAAGAAATAACTACAATAACTATTTGATAATTAAATACTATAATGATGAGTTAATATATTTTTTTATATTAAAATAGATAACTTACGTGTATGCATGTTTAAAGTGAAGTGAAACACAAGTTTAGAAATGTGTGAACTAATGACATGATACAGTAAGCATTTAGTATGCATGTAAAAGTGTGAGTTATCTCCACTTTAGGATAAGCACAAACATACGTTAAAAAGAAGTATATATAAATGTATGATGTGATAGTTTTTTTTCTTAATGTCTTTTTTTTTACAGGTACGTACGTCCATGAGAGAGAGAGAGAGAGTTGTTCCTATCTGTTCCCCCCCCCTCCTGATTGTGCTGTTACAAGGGATTGACTTACTCTATCTACCACTTTTTGTCGAGCGTTGAGGAACACGCATGAAGAAGAGAGAAAGGGAGATAGTGAAGGAGAGACTATGCTATATCTCTTCAGTCTGCAATCCTCTCTCTTCGACAGCGATCTTCTAAATATGTTATTTAGAAAAGCAGGATGTTTAATTAAAGGCCCTATTGATTATATGTGCGTGCATGAGTTATATGTTGATTAGAAAGTAGTTAATATTACTGTATGAGGTTATTCGTGGTTTTGAACATGTTGAATTGCTCTGATACATGAAAAATGAACCATTGTTGTCGATATATTTGTTGTCAAACTAGAGTTTCATCTATATATATTAACCAGTTCAACGCAACATTTATGTATCATCGATAAAATATATATGTCCTAAAGAGCGCAGAACATGAATAGGGAGAGAGAGAGAGAGGTTTTGTGCAGGACAATTCGAGAGCTGCTGGTAATGGAAATAGAGGGCTGCTATAGATTGATTGGCTCTGGAGACATACATGCAGAGAAGAGTGGAGATGATCAAAATCTACATCCTCCCTACATTTTTAACCACACATCAATGTAACCAAAAGGGATGTATGTAGTCTCATCGACAAGCATGGCTCATGTACATGAGTCCCTTTCTGTACATTTGGCATCCATTCTCCAGTGCCCTACAGATAACTTAATCTCCTGGGCATCTGAACAAAGTCGACATTAAAGGTGATCTAAGGACATAAAAGAAAGAGATGATGGGCATCTCTGCTGCTGTGTGTCAGACCGACACAAAAGATCCATTCAAAGAGAGAGATCCTCTTGCAAGTTTTCGATCAAATGCAGAAATAGATTGTGCATCATCTTTATACACATAGACAAAGGGAGTTAAGAAGCCTTTTGCGGTGCTATAAAGTGATCGGCTCTGGAGATAGAGATGGAGAGAGAGAGAGAGGGAGAGAGTTGAGAGAGAGAGAGAGAAAGAGAGAGAGAGAGAGAGAGAAGGGTAGGAGAGATAGAGAGAGAGAGAGAGAAGCGTAAGAGAGAGAGAGATATATGTGTATTTATGCATATATATAAGCATGAAAGGATGCATGTATGCATATGTATACTAGCAAGTAGAGTGCATGTGTATGCATGGTATGTGTGTGTATGCATGTGCATGTTAAAGAGTAGAGTGCATGTGTATGCATGGTATGTGTGTGTATGCATGTGCATGTTAAAGAGTAGATTGCATGTGTATGCATGGTATGTGTGATGTATGCATGTTTGTTGCATGTATGCATGTATGCATATGTATGCTAGCAAGTAGAGTGCATGTGTATGCATGGTATGAATGTGTTGCATGTGCATGTTAAGATTGAATTAGCATGTGTATGCATGTGTATGAGGAAAGCAAAAGTGTGTATGCATGTGAGAACGTGTGTATACAAGTAAATGTATGTATGAGCATGTAAATTAGGGAGATATGAAAAGTGTATATATGTAAGTGACAAGTGTATGATTGCTAGCATGAATGCATATGTATATTAGTATGCATGTATGCATGAATGATTAATATTCGTATATGCATGTAAGAGAACATGTATGCATGTGTTGTGTATATATGTATGCATGAGTTTAGGAATGAATTTATGTTTGTGTTTACATACATGAATGAATATATAAGTTGTGAAGTGAAATGCATGTGTATGCATATGTAGTATGTATGTGTGCATGAGAATGTTAATGAATGCATGTAAATGTTTGCATAAGTAATTATGAATATATGATAGTGTTAGAGAAATGAACATCTGTGCAAAATGAAGTTTTCATAAGCATTAAAGTTAGGAAGTTAGAAGTGTTTATATACATATGTTAGTTTAGGTTTAAGTTATGTATTGAATGTTAAATTATTCAATGAGTGTTTTATATTTACTAAAAGCATACTTATGCGTTTTCTCTTAATGTCTTTTTTTCTACAGATCATTACGAAGGACATTACGAGATTACAAGATTACGAGTTTACGAGATTGTGACATTTGAAGATTGAAGCAACTTATGATCATTTAGAAATATTATTTTGTATAGGATATTCTCAAGAAATTGTATACGCACTTATCATAAGATTTGTATAGGCTTAAAAATTGATTTAAAAGATATTTATACTTTTACTCTGCAATTCAATTAAGTTCTTTACATTTTTTCTTTCATATGTCTAAAGATTTAGGGTCTACAAGCAGTTCTAAATTAGTGTCTACAAATAGTTCTGATACTAATAGCAAAGAATTAGAAAACTTTATTATAGGAACACTTCTTCCATCTTCTATTGATAACATGTTTAATAACGAGAATATAGAAATAGAAATCATTAAAGAAAAAATATTTGACGAAACTTTACATACAATAGAACACAATCCTTATATTTCCATAGTTTTACCTTTAATATCTATAGTCTTACCTGAACCTGAAAACAAAGAAGATTTATTTCCACCTAATTTACTAAGAAAAACGAATTTAAATCAAATTAAAACAGAAGTAGTTGATATAGTTAAAGGTAAAATAACTAGTGAGAAATTAGCTTTGTCTTCTCAATTAGAAGCTATAACTACATATATGAATGTACTTCATTATGGGCCGTAGACCTAAGAATCTTAGTTCTTAATTTAGACATAAATAGATTAAAAAACTATAGCTTTTATCATTCATAAACTGAGAATTCAATCCAAGACCCAAAGCATACTTAGAAGCACCCTGCGTGTAGTCACATGGTTAGGTTAACGTGAATCTTTTAGATGAACGTCTGCCTCCCTTCACACCCCTCTACGACAACCTTGGTGTTAATATTACTGTATGAGGTTATTCGTGGCTTTGAACATGTTGAATTGCTCTGATACATGTAAAATGAACGATTGATGTCGATACATTTGTTGTCAAACTAGAGTTTCATCTATATATATTAACCAGTTCAACGCAACATTTATGTATCATCGATAAAATATATATGTCCTAAAGAGCGTAGAACATGAACAAGGAGAGAGAGAGAGAGAGTGGTTTTGTGCGGGACAATTCGAGAGCTGCTGGTAATGGAAATAGAGGGCTTCTATAGATTGATTGGCTCTGGAGACATACATGCAGAGAAGAGTGGAGATGATCAAAATCTGCATCCTCCCTACTTTTTTCATCACAGATCAATGTAACCAAAAGGGATGTATGTAGTCTCATCGACAAGCATGGCTCCTGTACATGAGTCCCTTTCTGTGCATTTGGCATGCATTCTCAAGTGCCCTACATAGAACTTAATCTCCTGGGCATCCGAACAAAGTCGACATTAAAGGCGCTCTAAGGACATAAAAGAAAGAGATGATGGGCATCTCTACTGATGTGTGTCAGACCGACACAAAGGATCCATTCAAAGGGAGAGATCCTGTTGCAAGTTTTCAATCAAACACAAAAATAGATCGTGCATCATCTTTATACACAGAGACAAAGGGAGCTAAGAAGCCTTTTGCGGTGTTGTAAACAGATCGGCTCTAGAGATAGAGATGGAGAGAGAGAGTTGAGAGAGAGAGAGAGAGAGAAAAGCATAGGAGAGAGAGAGAGAGAGAAGCATAGGAGAGAGAGAGAGAGAGAAGCATAAGAGAGAGAGAGAGATTAGAAATATATGTGTATTTATGCATATATATATATAAGCATGAAAGGATGCATGTATGCATATGTATACTAGCAAGTAGAGTGCATGTGTATGCATGGTATGTGTGTGTATGCATGTGCATGTTAAAGAGTAGAGTGCATGTGTATGCATGGTATGTGTGTGTATGCATGTGCATGTTAAAGAGTAGAGTGCATGTGTATGCATGGTATGTGTGATGTATGCATGTTTGTTGCATGTATGCATGTATGCATGTATGCATATGTATGCTAGCAAGTAGAGTGCATGTGTATGCATGGTATGAATGTGTTGCATGTGCATGTTAAGATTGAATTAGCATGTGTATGCATGTGTACGAGGAAAGCATAAGTGCGTATGCATATGAGAACACGTGTATACAAATAAATGTATGTATGAGCATGTAATATGTAAGTGACAAGTGTATGATTGCTAGCATGAATGCATATGTATATTAGTATGCATGTATGCATGAATGATAATATTCATATATGCATGTAAGAGAACATGTATGCATGTGTTGTGTATATATGTATGCATGAGTTTAGGAATGAATTTATGTTTGTGTTTACATACATGAATGAATATATAAGTTGTGAAGTGAAATGCATGTGTTTGCATATGTAGTATGTATGTGTGCATGTGAATGTTAATGAATGCATGTAAATGTTTGCATAAGTAATTATGAATATATGATAGTGTTAGAGAAATGAACATGTGTGCAAAATGAAGTTTTCATAAGCATTAAAGTTAGGAAGTTAGAAGTGTTTATATACATATGTTAGTTTAGGTTTAAGTTATGTATTGAATGTTAAATTATTGAGAGTTGAGAGAGAGAGAGAGAGAGAGAGAAAAAAGCATAAGAGAGAGAGAGAAGCGTAGGAGAGAGAGAAAGAGAGACAGACAGAGAGAAGCATAAGAGAGAGAGAGAGAGACTAGAAATATATGTGTATTTATGCATATATATAAGCATGAAAGGATGCATGTATGCATATGTATACTAGCAAGTAGAGTGCATGTGTATGCATGGTATGTGTGTGTATTCATGTGCATGTTAAAGAGTAGACTGCATGTGTATGCATGGTATGCGTGTGTATGCATGTGCATGTTAAAGAGTACAGTGCATGTGTATGCATGGTATGTGTGATGTATGCATGTTTGTTGCATGTATGCATGTATGCATATGTATGCTAGCAAGTAGAGTGCATGTGTATCCATGGTATGAATGTGTTGCATGTGCATGTTAAGATTGAATTAGCATGTGTATGCATGTGTACGAGGAAAGCATAAGTGTGTATGCATGTGAGAACCTATGTATACAAGTAAATGTATGTATGAGCATGTAAATTAGGGAGATATGAAAAGTGTATATATGTAAGTGACAAGTGTATGATTGCTAGCATGAATGCATATGTATAATAGTATGCATGTATGCATGAATGATTAATATTCATATATGCATGTAAGAGAACATGTATGCATGTGTTGTGTATATATGTATGCATGAGTTTAGGAATGAATTTATGTTTGTGTTTACATACATGAATGAATATATAAGTTGTGAATTGAAATGCATGTGTATGCATATGTAGTATGTATGTGTGCATGAGAATGTTAATGAATGCATGTAAATGTTTGCATAAGTAATTATGAATATATGATAGTGTTAGAGAAATGAACATTTGTGCAAAATGAAGTTTTCATAAGCATTAAAGTTAGGAAGTTAGAAGTGTTTACATACATATGTTAGTTTAGGTTTAAGTTATGTATTGAATGCTAAATTATTCAATGAGTGTTTTATATTTACTAAAAGCATACTTATGTGTTTTTTCTTAATGTCTTTTTCTTTACAGATCATAACGAAGGAGATTACGAGTTTACAAGATCACAAGTTTACAAGATTGCGACGTTTGAAGATTGAAGCAACTTATGATCATTTAGAAATATTATTTTGTATAGGATATTCTCAAGAAATTGTATTAGCACTTATCATAAGATTTGTACAGGCTTAAAAATTGATTTTAGAGTTCTTTATACTTTTACTCTGCAATTCAATTAAGTTCTTTACATTTTTATTTCATATTTTTAAAGATATAGGGTCTACAAGCAGTTTTGAATTAGTGTCTACAAACAGTTCTGATACTTAAAGCAAAGGATTAGAAAACTTTATTATAGGAACACTTCTTCCATCTTCTATTGATAACACGTTTAATAATGAAAATATAGAAATAGAAATCATTAAAGATAAAATAGTTGACGAAACAAAACAATAGAATAGGATCGTTATATTTCCAGAGTTTTACCTTTAATATCTATAGTCTTACCTGAACTTGATAACAAAGAAGATTTATTTCCACCTAATCTAATAAGAAAAACTAATTCAAATCACATTGAAACAGAAGTAGTTGATACGGTTAAAGGTAAAATAACTAGTGAGAAATTAGTTTTGTCTTCTCAATTAGAAGCTATAACTAGATATAGGAACGTACTTCCTTATGGGACGTAGACCTAAGAATCTTAGTTTTTAATTTAGACATAAATAGATTAAAGAGCTATAGCTTTTATCATTCATAAATTGAGAATTCAATCCAAGACCTGAAGCATACTTAGAAGCACCCTGCATCTAGTCACATGGTTAGGTTAACGTAAATATTTTAGATGAACGTCTGCCTCCCTTCACACCCCTCTACGACAACGGTTATGGTCCTCATAGATCTATGCAGACTTGGTCGCCTCCTCAAACTTCTTAGGAGCATTCCTTTTGAATTCTCTCTTAATGGCTTTATCCAAGCCTCTAACAAACGCTTTGCTTTTCTGGAATTCATCTAAGCCCTTAAGTTTCAAAATGATCTCTCTATAGTGGGATATGTAGACCGTAAGAGGCCTTCCTCTCTGGGTAATCCTATCCCACTCATCCCAATTCTTCTCCTCCTCATTCTCAAGAAGAAACTCTTGTAGAAAAAGAGTCTCAAATGGAGTCCAATCTGTAGGGATAGATTTTGCCTCCTTAAGACTCATCCACCACTTGTAAGCATGCGGGCCAAGCAAGAGAATCGCCTCTAGCACACGATACTCTAGTGGGGTGCCCTTTAGTTGATGCAAATCATGCCACTTTTGTAAAAAAAGTGTAGATTGCATTCTTGTTCCTATCTCGGTCATCCCCCGTAAAGGTAGGTGGCTTCAAGTCTTTCAGGAAGGGATCTTCCCTTTTGTGCTTACTAGGAAGATAAATATCTTTCCTAGTCATCTCTAGAGGGAGAGTAGGGGTTTCTCTTTCCTTCCTAGCTAGGAAAGAGGTGACATGAGTCTCAAGTGAGATCATTTGAGACTTTAGTTGCTAAATGAGAGATGTAATGCCACTTAGATCTCTCTCTAGTTCAAGGGTCTGTTCTTTCAAATCTACAAATTGGTCATGAGTAACAAACTCATTTAAAAGCTCTTCATATGTATATTCTTCTTGTTGAGGCTCTTTCTCTTCTAAGTTTTCCTCTACTTCCTGCCCCATTTCTACTTCTTCCATTCTAGAATCAGGATCCTCTAGTTGCTCTTTAGGTGGAGAAGTGTGTTCAATTATTTGTTTCCCTTTAGATTCCATGTTTCACTTCCCTTCCCCCGTTTGTTAACTAGAATATGTGAAAATTAATGGAAGTAAACCTTGAATATGCAAGAAGAAGATAAATATATCACAAGAGAACTTCCCTAATACAAAATGAAGCTATGGAAGCAAAATCCAAGTGATCTTTGAAGCTTGACATCTCTGATTTTGAATCCTTGCCAGTCCCAAACAAAAATTGGAATTGTCCGGTTGGTCCGGGGAGGTTCTAATCACCAAAAACCAACAAGAACAATGCCAAAACAAAGTAGCAATAGCCCCAATTGGGATAATTGAGTGAAACTGAAGAACTTTAGAGATTTGACAGTCCTTGCTAGTCCAAGAAATGTAGCCCAGCACCTGTACTTCAAAGATATAAAGCTATCCCAAGTGAAAAAAGTGAATTTGGAGACCAGATGATGAAAAACTAGGCCCATAAGTGGTCGCCTAGTTCCTATTGAAGCACTACAGAGAGATTTTGGTTGACCAAATCTTGTCCAAATTAAAGCACAATGGTGTAGCTTTGTAATGTGATAAAGATTTTTGAAATCGGATATCGTATGAGCAAGCTATGGTGTGGAGAAGTCGGGTATGTCACGAGTAGACTATGGGAAAGAAAATCCTCATGGAGTAGTGACTTTGAGAGCTCCAAACTAAGAAGCTAAAGCCTTTTTGAACAAGCTAATGACCCATAGCTCTTTTCCACAGCCCATAATACATGCGTGCACCATTATCTTGCTAAAACTTTTATCCAATCCATATTATTATTCCCCCCAATTTGGCAAAAAAAACTCGAACAAAACTTCACTTTACCTCCTTCCTCAAAAGCTTGGCCTCAAAAATGGACCGTCATGGAGCGAGGGAATTATCCCACATAGGCCTCAATAGTGCCGAAAACTAAAGATATAAGGAGGGCAATTGTCTTCACTCCTTCATCCAAGAGGAGGGGAGGAGGAGGAGAAGAGGGAGTTCCCTCTCTTCGTGAGCGTGTGGACACTCCCTCTATCTCGTGAGCACGTGGTTGAAGGCTGGGCGTAATGCGTGGGTACGATGAACGTCTTCTGGCTATGGCTCTGATACCAATTTGATGTCCTTGTCTTCCAATGACTCCCCTCACTTTTGGGGAGGTTCCTCTGCACTCAGATCAACGAAGAAGATGATGATCCATCGGCAAAAAACTCAGAGAGCTCACGGAGCGTACATGATCATAATCATCCTCCCAGTCGAGTATTGCTTCCACTTGATCTCTCTTCCACCAATGGATTCTCTCATGTGGCTACTCACATGAGTGCCACTTGGCACTCATGTGTGAGTCCATCTAATAAAGGATAAGAGGTAGTTCATACCTCTCCCCTAAGAGTTCTCCACATAACAAAAGTGCTCCTACATATGATACTAACACTATGTGGGACAAAGTGATGGAATCTGAAGAATGAAGAAGAACTTTTAGGTGCATTGATGCATAGGAACCCTATCAAAGAAATTTGGCTAGTCAAAAAGGATGTCTCATCTATACTAGTGGCCACATGGTTATGGAACTATCCAAGGATGCTTTCAAATGTAACTTCTTTTATGAAAATTTATGCGGATGTATTTGCATGTCATGACAAGGACTTGGAAGGAGTACCCACAAGTTTTGGGGGAACACAGGATTCCATTGATTGAAAGAGCCAAATTAGAAAGGGGGAGAAGCTACAGATTGAATCCAAATTATGTTGAAGCTATCTACCAAGAGATCCAAAAATGTGAGGATGTTGAAATCATTATTCTAGTCTAGCCTTTAGAGTGGTTCTAGAACAACTTATAGAAGAAGTGGTTGGGCATACAATTGATACAAAAAAGCTTATGTGCGGCCCCCATTTAAATTTTTTGTTTCCCAAAAAGTCACTATAAGATGAAAAAAGGAATCATTGGCTGTTACATGAGAAGGTTCTTAGGACAACAAAGAAAGCATTAAGATATACAAGAAATTGGGAAGTGAAGCAACCTACGTAACCCTTTGAACTAAAGAATACCCCAACAAAGAGCTTGAATCTATCAATGGAACTTGGTACTAACTTAGTATGTGGAACCTTGATTGAAAGGATCTTGAACCTTTGAACAGGAACTCAATTCCAAATGTTGACTTCGTGAAATTTTATAGACTCCACTTCTATGAGAGTAAAAACTCTCCTTCATTTCTTTATCCTTTAATCTAGTGGTTTAAGTCCATTAACTTAATGCACTTTCCCAAGATAGGGATTACCTGATTGATGATTCTTATGAATCAAGAGTTCTTTTTCTTTCTGACCATCGAAGAAAGAATCTCAAAAGGAGTTAGCATTTTGTTCTCACTAGTGGATACTTTCTCCAATCCACGAAAATACATCCTGATTTTGGCCTTTTTTTATGTCTTTGAAATGCGCTCATGATCATTTTTAATGATCCTTTCTCGAACCCTTGTTGGTGCCAATATTGAAAGCTAAAATGGTGTTGCAAAGAACTTTTAGCCCAAACATCAAGAGCATTTCTACACCCATTTACCTATTTATGCCTTGATTTTGGAAAAATGTATTCCCAATATTCAATCCTTCTTAGGATTTTAATCTTCCAAAGCTTTAGCCTTGCTTTGGAGATGGTTACTTTCAAAGATCTTCCTTTAGTGACCAATCTTGTGGTATGCTCATGATTCAAAAACATTTTGCTTTAAGTATTATAAATACTTAAAGTAAATCTTGGAACGTCTTGTGTACTATTCCATAAAGATAAGTATATAGTTTATACTTAAGTATGGAATAGTATGTAAAAAATCATGACTTAAATAATCCCATACTTTATATGAAAATGATCCTTGCCAATAAAGTATGCATAAAATATTTGAGATTTTATGTCTAAATTCTCTACAATTTTTGTCATTCATGTCTTATAAGACTTCATGAACTACTCTCATTCCATCTTATAAGTTCCATTCAAGATTGGATTGATTCTGATCCCCCTTGAAGAGCCCTTCACCTCCTAACTAATTAGAGTCTATTCTAGTTAGTACTTGTATTTGCAAGAACATGCATTTATTCTTGCATTCATATTCCTTTTACCTGAATACATGCATAATGTATGCAAAGAAGCAAATCTAACGATTGTAACTCATGCAATTGTTTTTGCATGCATAACTTCATGCATCTATGTTGTGTAGAAACACTACTTGTGCTTCCATTTAAGGTTCAACATGGTTATGCACATGCTTTTGTGCATCTAGAATCTTTTGGATGAAAGAAAACCTTGAAGTGTGTGTAACAATATTCCTTGAACTTGAATTTGTGCAACAAAACATTCTTTATGAAAAAGAAAAATGCACAAAAAATCTTTCCTTTTTCATGCATGAAGTAGAAGGTAATTGATAAATGCATGCAATGCTCCCAATGCTTGATTTACATTTCAATATATATATATTTACCTATGTGAACTCTACAGTTACCTATATTTACATTTCAATATATATATATTTACTTCTTGCCTTTGGTTCAACCATGATCAATAATTGAAACTCTACTCTATGCTTGAATTGTGAAGTAGTGTGAAAAGAATGAAAACTATGGAAAATATATATTGAAACAAGCATAACTTGTAAGATATTGGCGGAATATTAGCTATATCCATCGTTTGACTTGAGAAGATCCGTTTTCCACCCTTGAGCCTTCATTTGCAAAGCTTAGCCATCCAACATCGGGTGTTTGTGGAAGATCCATCCTTCATATCCTCAGCACTTCACCAAAAATGTGACTGTTGAGAACAAATTCTTCCCAGACCTGCTTAATTTCATCCAATTCCATAGATTTTCATATCATTTCATATCATTTTAAAGCTTATTAAAAGATCTTTCCAACAATCTAAAGTCATAACAAAGATCTTTGAATAAAAAGAAACATGCATCTAAAGTTGACTAGCTACTATATCTTCACTAGCTAGAAACAGTGTTTGGAGGGGCTATCTTTGATGCTCCCAAAATTCGCCTTGAAGATGGATTCTCAACTTTGAAAGTATAAACTTCTATCCATACTCTAAAGAACATATATGATTTATAATAAAAAAATTAGACATCATATAATATCTTTAAGGAAAGAGTGAAAATGCCATCTTGAAAGTTTTGCACTTTTTGGAGTTATATTCAAATTCTTTAAATTCTTTCTCCTTCCCCATTAAAGGCATGTGAACATAAAAGGGCATTGGGAGATATGAAAGAGCTTCTTTTTTCTCCTTTCCTTTCCTGTGTTTCTTCCTCTTTGGGATTTGATGTCCCCTCTTCACATGGTGCTTCAGTCATATGGAGTGTAGGATATGGGATTCTCAAATCAATTCTATACATACATATAGAAAATGGAAAAATGGACTAGTAAAGAAGATTTATATCCACAAATATGAGGAAGATATTTATATAACTATCTAAGAAGAATAATTCATCTAAGATATGTGGCTGACTGGTTAGCTATGATGCCTCGCTATCAAAGAGCCTAGTTTCAAGACTCTCCCTCCTTGCACCTTTGGAAAGTGTCTCTTAGAGGAATGAAATGAATATTGAATAAGGAATGCTACAACATTGTCATGTATTAATGTGGTGGTTGGATAATTGAGGCATCTCTATTGTAGATGGCGAGGGTCCAAGTCCTTGGAGCATAAACTGTTCATCTAAATCTCTTTATGCTAAGAGGAGTAACACTTTCCACGTGAATGGAAGCTCAAATAGATAAGATGATACTCTCCACACAAAGGAAATTAAATTTGGAGAGAATAGAAGTTTGAGTACACAATCTCTTTAGATGCACTCAAGAAGAAGAAGAAAATGTAATGCGTTCCTCCCAACTTTATGTCATTATATGTAGCTACTCGAATCAATGAGGACCACAAATGTAATTGGATTCCACAAGTGCATGTGCAACCTCCACTACTCCTTTAATACCTTCCGCTAGAGTTCACTAGTGGTTATTCTGATCTCCATCACTAATTTTACACCTTCCACTAGAGTCCACTAGTGGTAAGTATACTCACCACTTGAGTTAAGCCCCTCTTTTCTCAAGTTAACTTATGTTAACTTGAGTTAGAAGGCTCTAGAGATGTTTGGGCCAAACTCTCTCCCCATGCTCCCCATGGTGGTTGAACCCAAGACCTCCTCCTTCCCAACCTTGAGAATTAACCACTACGATAAGTGGACTACTTGTTTTAGAGACAAATTAATTTATGCTTAAGTATAGTCTCAAGATATTTGGCCATACATAGAAGTGAACAATTGGTGTTTGATTTTAGATTTTCTTGAACCTTGCAGACACTCAGATCATAAACTTACTTTATTACACTTTTTCTACTCCTTTTGCCTTGTTGTTGTGATCCATTTTTTGGATCCTTCAAGATTTAGTCCTTTTCTCCAGTTGGTCTTTGTTTGTTAATGTGGATGCCTTGGTGCTCTTCTTAGCAATGCCTTGTATGTGTAGAGCTTGATCCTTCCAGCCATTAGTATTATATGACTGACAAGCATTTTCTTCTTTGTTGCTTCTTAATGTGGATGCCTTGTTGTTCTTCTTAGCAATTCCTTGCATGTAGAGCTTGATCCTCCTTGCGATTAGAATTATATGATCGACATACTAAGTTTGTGCAAGTTATAGGGAAGTTCTTACTCTATTAAAGAGCATTGTCTACTCCCTTTACCTGAGGCTTGAAATGTGCATTGTGTAACCTTGAAATAATATTTGTTTGTGTCAATGCTTACATACAAAGAATATTAAAAAAATTGGACTTCCTAAAGATATGTTATGAGGAAATAAGTAATGACAAAGCTTCTTTATAATTGCAATAGTACAATATAGAATGACTAATGTTTGTGTCCGTCATGAGTCATATCTAGGTGAGAGATGCGTTCCCTCATATCTCGTGAGGTAGTCCAGCTCATGTTGGTGTAGTTCACATGTTTACTTGAAATTGGTTTAGCATGGGCATCCCTACCATTTTCGTGTAATATTGTTTTCCTATAATGTTGGTAGAGCTAGGTGACATGCTCTTTAATCTTGGCCTATTAATAATCTTTTCTTCTATTAATAGAGGAGGATACCTACCGTTTATATTGTTCACGTGATCACTCTCAAATATTGATCATTTATTGTTTCATAAGGCATAGGTTTTCAATCTTGAATGTATTTACCCGCTTAAGTGGAATATAGTCAAAGAGACCTATGCACTGCATATGTACTAGGGCCCTCCAATCGCCGCATGCCTTCACTCATGTTTAAAATGGGGCTACTAGAATTTTCATACTCCTCCCTTTTATATGGCGATATACAGCTAGTGACTCCTACTAGCGTCCGACTCAAGAGCATGTAATACGTAGTGAAGGCCATTTTCATTCTCTATATAACTCTATTATATGAAACCCCCCTAGTTCTCTGCCTTGACGAATCACTACCAAAGGTTGTTTTTTTTTTTTTTTTTTTTTTTTTTTTTAAATTAACCATCATTGCTTATGTAAGCGTACAATCTCGTACTATTGAAGGCAGCCTGTACAGTTGTCCCAATGCGTTGTTCATCATCACCCGTTGTAGAGAGCCTCATACAATTCTCCATGCAGTAGAAGACCCTCGTTTGGTGTCTGTGTGTGTGTTTTTGTGAAAGCTTCCATCTACGATATGCAGGTGCGTAGCTATTGAATCCACTTTTGATTCTATTGCAAAAATAGACAACCTCGTCCCAGTTCGTTGGTCTAGTGGTTGGGTCTCTCGCCTCTTGAGGCAGGGGCGAGGGTTCAACCCCTGGCAGCAACATATAAGGGACATGTGTATCTTGGAAAGATGTTGCATGTGGTTGAGGTGCCATCGTTTGACCATCCTCACGGTAGTTGTGACCGTCGTTTAACCCAGTCTTGTAAACCCCTGTTCTTGTGGAATAAGGGAGGTCCCATGCGTACTATGCCCTTTCTTGTACAGTTGCAATTTCAAAATTTAAGTCAGAGGGAGTAGGCCTCGGCCGAACCTGCATTAAAAAAAAAAAGTAGACAACCTTGCTTCTCGTTCAATCTCTCTTGCGGGAGCGGCTTTGAATGCTAAAATGATGAAAGACACCATTGTAAGACTTGGGCAGTTCCCTCTCTCTCTCTCTCGGGAGCGACTTTGAATGCTAAAATGATGAAAGACACCATTGTAAGACTTGGGCAGTTCTCTCTCTTTCTCTTCTCTCTCTCTGTCTCTCTCTCTCTGTGCAACACTTTTCCAACACTGTGCCAACCCTTTTTCTATTTCATTGTCATCTCTCTTCAACAATAGAGTGCCACCTTGTAGCATTGCAAAGCTTCTACTCATCACTTCTTAGATATTAATTGAGTCATATCAATGACAGCTTCATGCATTGGATTCTCAGCTTCGTTTTTCAGTCAAGAAGCACCAATGCTTTTGTTACCCTCTTCACTCTTTCTCAGCCTCGACTTCCTAGGATTCGATACAAGTGTTACATCTAAGGGGATTTGTACACTGTCCAAACTTCCGTCAGCTTCTAGATTAGATGGCCCTATTGTGGTTAGCTTTTCCTGTTCCTCATTTAAATTGTGAAAACCACGTATCAAAACGAGTTGGCATGGTTAACCTTCATTGCCTTACGCATCCAAGAATTTCTTTTAGAATTCATTCAAAATATCTACATCCCATCCCATCGTGGTTGCCAAATGTTTGCGGTACTTTGTCAATTATCCAAAGTCACTTTTGGGGAATTGAGAATTCCACTAGTTTTTATGAAAACTATAGTTTTCTACTCCCAAACACATTAAACTCAAAAATGTTTTGTTGTCTAAATGATGATTATTCTCAACAACAAAAAAACAGCGAGCTTCCGTCAATCACTCTATGCATACTTGTCCGAAGAGCGAGTAAACAAACGGACCTAAACACCACAATCTCTCTCTCCTTATCTATCTATCTATATTTGTTTCTTTCGTTTTTACCTTTTCACAAAAGTTAACCGATTGAAGATTATGTTATTGTATGTACATTCTAAATTGTTTTCTTTTCACTTATATATATATATATATATATATATATATATATATATATATATATATATATATATATATATATATATATATATATATATATATACTCATACATACATGCATAAATTAGCAAACACATGCATTTGCACATAATATGTACATAAATTAACATACATACATAATTTATACATAATACAAATAATATATATATATATATATATATATATATATATATATATATATATATATATATATATATATATATATATATATATATATATATATATATATATATATATATATATACTTACACAAACATACCTATATACATACATATATACACAAGAAACCATACATACATATATACACAAAAAAACGTACATACATACATGTGACCATACATATGTATACATATGAACATACACACATACATATGTACCCACACACTTTTATATATATATATATATATATATATATATATATATATATATATATATATATATATATATATATATATATATATATATATATATATATAGACACACTTACACAAATACACAAGCATGCATACATACATACATTTAAACATGCACACATACATAGATTCATACATACATACATGCATATATACATAGATTCATACATACATATATGCATGCACTCATACATACATCCATCCATACATACATAAACATACATACATGCATATATTCATACACACATGCATTCATACATACACACATACATGCATGCATACATACATACATAGTACATACATATATTCATTCATTTATCCAAACATACATACATGCATACATACATACATACATACATACATACATACATGCATGCATACATTCAGAAACATACATATACAAACATGTATGCATTCATATTACGTACATTCAAAAACATGCACACATACATACACAAACTACATGCATGCACACATACATAGGTAAATACATACATTCACAAATTAAACATGCATACATACCTACATACACAAACATACATATACACGGTGTGATCGTGATTGGAGCTCAAGCTAGCAAACAATTTCAAAGGCAACAATTGAAACATTGATTGAGGTACGTATAGTTTGATTGACACATGTATGTATTTTGAATTCGCGAAGAATTCAAGGAATCATTGAGAAGAAACAAGTGACTCTTGCAAGCAAGTCGATCCATATGGATGTGATTAACGTAATCGAATGGTGATCTCTTTCCTCAAACCTCTTATATATAAGCATGGTAAATGAGTGATATCAAGCATGTCTACATGTGCATGGATACTTGTATCATGAACACATGTTTTGGATTTTCGCATCATGAATTGGTTTTGTATATGCTACGTGATAAGAAAAATCCTGATACGTTTGCTGTCTTCATAGCTCATATATACCTACAAATTAGAAGGATTGAGTATACAAATATCAAATGAGTGTGCATGTGAAAGTGTCAAGGTGCATATGTTTCTAATTGTGCAAGCAAGCATATATGTATGTGTGTATATAATCATGTATGGATTATGTGTGTGTATGTCAAGCATATATGTATGTGTGTATATAATCATGTATGGATTGTGTGTGTGTGTGTGTGTGTGTGTGTGTGTATGTCTATGTTAATGCATATAGTTTGTGATTATTATATATATGGGAGGGCAAGGTCCCGTTGTAGGATGAGAAACCCATGTGAATGGGGAGGCTAGCATGCGAAGGACATGTGAAGTAACATGAAGGGAGTATCTTTTGTGTTTAGGAGGGAAAAAGATGTACCATAGCTTGCAGTTTTCAGGGACAAAAGGAGGAATACAAGAGAATAGAGGGGGGTGGTGGTCGGACGGCCCGTGAAGGGAGCAATTGAAGGGGAAACAAGCTATCTAATCTCAAGGATCCGCAAAGGAAATTGGCAAGTGCTAAATATGGTAGGAATATGGAGATAGATAGTGGAGAGGCCGTTCATGGGAGCATGGAAGAAGGGGACCATCTACTATGGAGGATTGTTGAATAAATGTGAGAGTAGCATAGATGGAGATGCATCTCAGCCATTGCTGATGTGATGTTGCACCTTTAGGCTTATAGATGATTGCTTTGAATAAGAACTCAAGCATCAATAAAAGGATGCACAAGGAAAGAGATAGTAGCACTTAAGGCAGCTCCATGCTTTATTTGAAGAAAGATTTTAAGATCATTTTAGGGCTTCACACAATCATTCAATAATATGCAGATGACTTCATAAGCAGCAAACATCAATTTGATATGCTTATATGTCTTTGATTCTTATTGTATTGGATCCTATGATACAAATTCAAGCTCCATAGGATCCTCCTTGGTTTACACACACTTTAAATATGTCATAAAGTGATAGGTAGGAGATGATTGAACCACACCCTTGACAAGGAGAAGATGGTTGAATGACACCCTAAGAAAGAGGATTAGGAAGTAATCCTCAACCATTGCTTTTGGGGCAAGTGTTTAGCCCATCACACTCTTGATCAGGAGGTTATCAGTTCATATCCCCTATATATATATATATATATATATATATATATATATATATATATATATATATATATATATATATATATATATATATATATATATATATATATATATATATATATATATATATATATATATATAACATTGGTATCAGAGCTTAGGAAGTAGGCTTGGGCAAGGTGGATGGATTCCACAAATGTCATGGGCACCCAATGGCCTCTAAAAAAGGCACTTGGGCACTCTGTCATGTGAAAGGGTACTAAGGGTGGAGGCAACACTTTACAAATTCTACCCAACAAAGACTGGAGTGTATCTCTCAATCCATAGGTTGAGAACATGGTTCTAGAAAGCAAGATTTCAAACAAGCTTCAAGAAACTATGCAAGGTTGAAGACATCAATTCAAGGGTACCTAGGGCAGTTAGGAGATGATGACCGAGGAGATGGATACAAGAGCATATCATTCAGGACAATGATCAATGAAGGGTGGAAGAATTTCGTATAGTGATAAGAAGCAAATGGTTGAAGCATAACCTTGACCAGGTAGAGATGGTTAAACTACACCCGAAGAGGGAGGATTAGGAAGTAATCATCAACCATGGTTTTTGGCACAAGTAGTTATCCCATCACATTCCTAACCGAGAAGTTGTGCATTCGAATTGCCTATAGATATAACATTTAGGGCGAATCTTTACTCCTTTGCATCACTTGAACTTGTTTCATTGGTAGGAAAGAGGCAACTTTATCTTCATCCCATGCTCCATTCTCCTCAACTCAAAAAGCACAAGTCTCTCTATCTATAAGTTACATTCAAACGTATCTTTGTTCTTGAATTTTTATACACATCCATTGAGTAACCACGTTACATTGTTTGGTGATTCGATTGATGATAAGAAATAGGGTATGTTTGTTTCCCTCATTTGACTCTTGAAGGCTTCGTGCTCAATTCTTATAAAAAATTTTCTTTGCAACTCCTCCTTCAAAGATGAACACATGACGTGAAGAAATGAATTATAGATGTGGCGCGAATATAAAGTTTATTGCTTTTACATTTCTAATCAATGGCCCTACATCAATCCATATTTTGGACCAATTCTTGTTTCTTAATCATAGAGAATTTATCTACTCATGAGGAGTATAGACTTGATCAATGGATTTGAGTTTGGTTGAAGTAAGGCCATATTGTGCATTACATTCACTAGATGATTGGCTATTGTATATTCAATATTGGAAATAGAGTAAAAGAACCGTTTGAGATTAATGGTTTTTCTCATCTTATGAGCTACAGAGAAGAGCCAATGCTTCAATACATATCAATCATTCAGCTTGATCATGATTCTGTCAATCGAGCTCAAGTCAAGGTCATCTTTTCTTGGCACCTTGTGTGCACTCCCTACACACACATAGTCCCAATGACAATATGAACCTGACCTCAAACAATTAGGGGGATCACGAGTTGAATTTAGACTTTGACTCTTCTTGATTTTGAGCAAGATGGGTGATGAAAATCCAATTAGAGAAGAGACCATAGGAAGAGAAATACAAGGTGAATTTGATACACGTGCAATCAATGCCCTATTAGAAATTGTTGACCCAAAACACCGCTACAAATAAATATCATTTGGTACAACCCTTAGAAGCAATTTTTAAGAAACATGGATTTTTTAATGGTCGTAATGTATCAAACTGTATGCATGATTATGAGCTTAAAATGGATTTCTATGGTATACCAATGATTTTGAGATTATTCTACTTTTGCGAGAGCGGTTACACTTGGAATAGGACCTAAACTTGGGATGAACTTAAGAATATCTTGAAGCATTTTTTAGAGGATCTAACTACACTACTCACTAGTCATTCAAAGAATGGGTAGGTCCACCTAATAAGGGACTTGTAGAAACTTAATTGCTACATGAATTTGAAGAATATTTTATTCAATTGGATGAAGCATATCAAAATGTATTAGCTCATGAAAAAGTTGAGCTTGTTTTTCAAAGTGCTAATGTGACTTTAGCCTTAGAGCTAGGGAATTTGTTAGAAGATTTAACTAAACCAATAAGTTTGACTACTGACTAGGATAATGTGCAAGAAGCTATATTGATGCTTGTGAAACTTAAATTGTGGAAATCTTGAATTGGGCAAGATAGTAGGAGACATATAATATGACATATCCAATAATTTTAGGCCAGCTATTCATAAATGATGGTTGTACATATCCAATAATTTTAGGCCAGCTATTCATAAATGAGGTGCGGATGGAGACTAAATTCCTAGATGATGGTAGTGCATATGCACATATTCATTTCATGAGATGGGCTTAAGTCTGTCCGGATTATGACTGTGTGCATCAATCATCCATGTAACACAATGTTGTTCACAAATGACCTGATTGGACATTTTGAATAGGATTTTATGAATGTGCCATGATTAAATGAGATGATTGTGGCACAAGGCTTATCAAAATCTTGCTTTCTACCATTGATAGAAGAAAATTCATGTTTTAATGTGATTTAGTTTACAAGATGTAAGGATATGAACCAAAAATTAAGGCAAATTATTGCATGAAAAGGAAGATATTTTCTCAGGGAAGATTGATCAATCAAGATGAGAGAATTAGTTCATTGTTTGATTGCTTTTCATGTTTTAATATATTGAAAAATATTGAGCCACTTTTGAAAGAAGACAAGTCCTATGATTTCTTTTTAATATGTTATCCGAGTATTTTGAATCCTTGATTGAGGAAGTGAGAATAGATTTTGAGCCCCAAATTGAAACAAAATACAAGACTCTTGATCGGAGAGTTAAAAGTATTGCACAACCTATACCTAAAGAAAGTCAAAACATTATAAATGGAGTAAATGATGAGCCTAGTTTAATATATGCTAAACATATTGGGCGTGCCGTCATTGATGAAACCATAGCAAAACTAAAAATTGGATGTGAGAATTTCTCATTGCCTCAAAATCATTGAAAGCATTTGTGATTGAGCCAAATGAGATAGGATGTGTAGATCCAAAGGTGGAAACTTTGATAGTGATTTTCACCATTCCCCATATTCCATGGAATTTATGGGCCATTCCACTACAAAAAGCTCATCTTTCCAAACTAATTTTTTTGCTGAAATAGAAAAATAGTATGAAAATTTTGGAGCCTTTTGATCTTCTTATTCATATTGATGTTTATTGTGCAGAAAAAATTAACTAAGATTTATTCAAGATCTTCAACAAGTAAACAAAGTGAAAAAAAAGGAATGTTGGAACATGTCCGATTGTAGATGATTATGTAGATGTTTTTGTTGGGCATGCAATTTATTCCATGTGAGATCTCTACTCTAGATATTACCAGTTTCAATTGGCATAGGAAGTAGATACATTATGACAATAAAAACTCCCTTGGGCTTAGTGCATATGTTCACAATTCCATATAAAGCTACCAACTCTTTGGCACACATGATGAATCCAATGCATCGTGTATTGCATGATTTTATTCCATGATTAATTATGACATTCCTTGATGATGCACCAATAAAAGGATGCAAAGAGAGTAGGAAAAATGATTAACTTGATTTTAAAGTGTGTACAAAATTTGTGAAAGATCATATGCTCGATTGTGATAAAATTTTACAATGATTTGAGGAAGTCCATTTGACCTTTTCTGTTGGGAAATCAGAGTTTGGTGTTAATGAGGTATTAACAGTTGGTCACATGTGTAGTCAATATGGATGCAAACCATATCCTGCAAAGATAGATGTGATTAATCAATTGCTTGATGAGTGTCATAATGTGGGTGAAGATAGATGATTTCTTGGATTCTACATATTTTATTCTATTTGGATACCACATTTTTCTCATGTTGATAATGACCTATATCAAATCTTGAGAAAAGGATAGAAATTTATTTGGACTGAGAAGCATACCAAAGATATGAGATCATTGAGAAGTCTTCTAATTCAAAATCCCATTCTTAAAAGGGCAGATGTCATTAGTGGAAAGCCAATAATTTTGATGGTTGATACAAGTCCAGTTGGTAGAGGATGGGAAATAGGGCAAGATGATGAGAAGGGTCATAGATATGCAATAAGATTTTGTGTAAAACTTCTACATGAGGAAATGTCTACAAATCAAGAGGGAACTATGGGGAGTTGTAACTACCTTGAAGTGTGATAAAAATACTTCATGAGAGCTCATCTAGTTATGGAAATAGATTTCTTACCACTTCGTGGCATGATTATCAATTGTTCCACTCTTGATATAGTAATCACTCTAATGGATTGCCTATATAAGATAAATTAACCTGAAATTCATCCATATTTCAAGAAAGGAAAATCTAATTGTCTAGGCGATATCATAAGCTAGATTGATAAATATTGATGACGAGGAAATATCTATATGCATGTATGTATGATACTAATATTCTCACATTAGTACAATGAATACTAGTATGAAGGGGATTGGAAAGATATTTGAAAGTATTTAAGCAATCTAGATCTAGAAAACCTTTTTTCTCAAGACAAACTTAGAAATATTAGGAGAAATTCTTTCAACCTTTTCCTAAAGAATAGCTATTTCTAGATGCATTCAAAAGGGAAGATCATAAATCCTTAGCAAGTTGTAGCATCTAGACTATTTCAAAGACAAGTTATGAATGAAATCATGGTGCTATATGGGCAGGACATAAAGGGTTTTTGGAAACATATGAGATGATAAATGAATGGTACTAGTGGAAAGGAATGTATTTTGATATGTTAAATTATGTTTCCACCTATAAGACTTGTCAATTGCATTCATCAATCAAACATTGTGATAGCCTACACCCCACTCATCAACCCAACATTCACTACAAATGGGTGGTTGATCTACTCACAATGCCAATAGGAGAGAATAATGTGTTATATTGTTCTCGCTACAAATGATTTGACAAATCATGTGGAAGGAAGAGCATTAAGTACTAAATCAGTTGTTAATGTGCGTAAGTTTTTGTTAGAGTATGTAATTTTTAGGTTTGGGTATGTGGATGAGATTCTGGAAGATCAAGGAAATTGGATGCATGTGAGGCAAGGGAGCTCTTTGTAGAACATGGGATTCAACCAGCTCTCACAACTACTTTCAACCTAGAAGCAAATGGGAAAATTGAAAGAGGAAATGCACTTATTTTAAAATCTCTTGCAAAGTCATGTAAAGGAAATATCCATTATTGGACCTATTTTCTTTCATTTATGTTATTGGATGATTCTATGACATGCAAGTGCACATCCATTTTTATGCCAACTGAATTAATATTTTGCTTAAAGTTGATTTTCTCAATTGAATTACATGTTCTTTCTAGGTTAATGTTTCCTTGGGATACTAATCTTTCTTGAGAGGATCTTTTGTGTTTGAGAATGCAATAGTTGGAGCATGGACAAAAATAATTACAAGAAGCAAAGGAGAAGTTGAAGGCATCATGAATCAAAAACAAGGATTACTTTGACAAAAGGCATCGACTCAGGCCTAAAAGATACAAGATGATTGCATCCTGGTATAGAATACGTAATACAAGGCTAGAAGGAAGTTGGTAAAACAATGGTTTGGTCCATACATTGTACATAAAGTTAATGATAATGATACTTATGTTTTAAAAGATCTAGATAACACTATTTTTAAAGTGCCTTTTGGTGGAAAGTGGGTCAAAATCAAGAAGAGAGAAAATGAAAATTACAAGTAAATAGGAAAGGAGGAAGTAGATGATGAAGATGAGGAAACTAATGAAGATGAGGAAACTGATGAAGAAAATCAAGATGAAGAAGAAATTTGAACGAAACTGTGAAAATGAAGATTATATATATATATATATATATATATATATATATATATATATATATATATATATATATATATATATATATATATATATATATATATATATATAAGAAAGAATAAAAGTGTTATGGTTAAAAAGTGTAGTTCCAACAATAGGATTTGTGAAAGATTGATATAAACAATAAAAATTAAAAATGAGCAGTCAATCGTCAAGCAGCACACCTATCTTGGGCAAACAAAGACCGGATGAAGATGAGGGAACCAATAGGAGACCATGAGGGGATCTTGAGCTGAATATGATGATATTGGAACTATCGGATATAGAGATGCAACTTGAAGACCAAGCCCAAACAGAGGTTATTGATACTCAGTTCATATGGGCATATCTGCTACCGCCAATAAGAAGGTTTATTATGGCAAAAAGAAAACAACTTGAATAAAGTTCTTCAAATTCCCTTTGGTGTATGATGTATAGAAAATAAGGTACAAATTTGTATATGTATGTGTTTATGGGTATAATGTGTACTATCTACTTCAAAATGTATTTCAAAAGTTACGCAGAATAAGACCGAGGACCAAAATTTTGGAAGCTTAGGTGATGCCTTTTAAGTTTGAGATTTTTTATGCATGTTACATGGTTTTTAGTTTTGATTCAGCATAGCTTCTTTGAAAAGTCTCTAACAAAAGATGCTCTTCAAGGGAAATTTCATCAATAAGAATTCTATCATGCTTAAAAATGATTTGTACATAAAAGTATAAATATCTGATAAGTTTGCTTTGAGCTTTAAGAAGAAATAGAGAAACCAAATAAAGAGTGAAAGAAAAGGATTTGGAACAAAGTTATTGGAGCCGATCGATGCATACAATTCAATAAAATATTTGGTATCAAATATTTGATATGCATTTCATATTGTGTGATTGACATGTTTGAGTTTGTACAAATATAAAAAGAATTAAGTACAACAAAGTAAATATATGGCCATGGTTACATAAGATACATGAAGGGCAAGAGAACTATATGAATATCTTTAGCTAGCAGATTAGGAAACTCTAAATAGGAAAAAGTGAAAACTATATATATATACTAGTGTGCATGAACACTTCGTGACATTGGATTCTTTAGCTAGCAGATTAGGAAACTCTAAATAGAAAAAGGTGTGCATGGACACTTCGTGACTTTGGATTCATTCATTCCTGTTATTGGTCCCTCACGAGACCTTTCCTCCAGATCTGATTATGCTAGAGTAGTAGCCTTCATACACCAGCTAGCAATATATATGTATGTGCATGTGTTGTCAGTGCACTATGATGGGCTAGTAGATGGGCAATTGAAGCTACGAGCAGATGCTAGTTTCATTGTATGTCCCTACCTATATGTTGTCATACGTTTATGCAGTTTGATAAGCAAGTGGAGTCACTTTGCTAGGGGGTCAGAGCCACGAGCTGATGACAATTTCACATGGCGTTGGAGTTGTCTGTCGAGTGCTATGTCAGATTCGGCAAACAATTGAAGTAAACCTCGCAAAGTGATCAAGTGAAAAATAAAAATATAACAAAGCAAAAGTGAAAAATAAAATAAAAATATATGATGAATTTATTTGGCGAGGAAAGTCCAATAGGGAAAAAGGATAGTGATTCGATAAACTGAGTTAGTAGGGATTGGTATATATGAGCATCTAGGATAGGCCGCTAGATCCAAAGGGGTTGAACAAATAAGAGAACTATAAAACTTTCATATCATTCATATAGTTTCTTAGTCTCATTGTGTTGATTGTGACATGATTGGTCAACTATGATGCTTGAATCTACTACATTCACTAGATTGGTACAAAAAACAAACATGCCTATATGAAATGAGCATGTATGTGTTTTTAATTTCAAATGTTTTACATCCACCTATTACTATTTGATACTTCTTTATGGTTGATATGTATGCAAGTTGGCACATTCAGAGGATGCACAAGTCTAGAGAGGGTGGATGTGCTCGTAATCATAACTCAAGCCAAGAAAGCAACTTGAAGGCAATAATTGAACCCTTGGTTGAAGCTACATATCATTTTATTGAAACATGTATGTATGTTGAATTTGCGGGATATATTGGGAAGAAGCCAAGGAAACATTGAGAAGAAAGAAATGACTTTTGCAAATAAGCCGATTCATATTGATGTCATTAACAAGATGTAATGGTGATCTCTTTAAACAAACCTCCTATATATAAGCATTCTAGAAAATGAGTGAAATCATGCATGTCTACATGTGCATGGATTCTTGTATCATGAACCACATGTCTTGGATTTTCTCACTATGAATTGATTTTGTATATGGTACATGATAAGAAAACTCCTGATATTCTTGTCGTATTCATACTTCATATATACCTCCAAAGAACATTAGAAGGATTGAGTATCCAAAGATCAAATGAGTGTGCATGTGGAAGTGTGAAGGTGCATATGTTTCTAATTGTACAAACAAGCATATATGTATGTGTATGTATAAGCATTTTGTGAGCATTGTCAATATGGAAAGCAAACTAAGAATGTGCATAAAATGCACATTGACTCTTCAATTCTACCTTTAGATCTCATTCATACAGATGTGTGTGGTCCAATGCCTAAAAGGTCTTTAAATGGTTCTCTTTATTTTTTCACTTTCATAGATGATGCTACTAGAAAATTCTAGGTACAACCTATCAAATCGAAGTATGAGGTATTCCCTACCTTCCAAAAATGGCTTGCTTCAGTTGAGAGTGAAAAAGGAACTAAGCTCAAAGCTTTATGTTTAGATAATGGGGGTGAGTATACCTCACATGAATTCATCCTTTTCTATCAGTCTAGAGGAATGCGTAGAGAGTTTACAGCTCCTTATATCCTAATACAAAATGTTGAAGCTAAAAGGATGAATAGAACTATTCAGAATAGAGTAATTTCTATGCTACATCATGCAAACCTTTCACAAGGTTTTTGGATAGAAGCAATATTGACTACAGTTCACGTGATTGACCTTTCACCTAGTATTATCAAAGGTTTGAAAGTGGCACAAGAGTTATGGGCAAGGAAGCCACCATATTGTGATCATCTTTGAGTTTTTGGGTTTGAATCATATATTAATATACCCAAGAATCTTAGACAAAAGTTGGACCATGACTCAAAGAAACACATTTTTCTTGGATATGGTTGAGAAGGACAATTTGGATATTGCTTATGGGATCCTAAAACACGATGAGTGATCAAGTAGCTACAAGACCAAACATTGCATTTGTAGTGGGACTTGTGAGCAAATATATGTCTAATCCATGTAAGAAGTATTAGGAAGCCATCTAGATGATTTTGAGATATCTGAATGGCAGTAAGGCCAAGTATCTATGATTAGGTAGAGGGAAAGCATCCATTATTGGTTACTCATATTTTGATTATGTTGGTTGTGTAGATAATCATAAGTCTACATCAGGGTACATTTTTCATTTAGCTTGAGGTGCTATCTCTTGGAGATCTCATCTTCAAGAATGTATAGTTGTTTCCACTATAAGTAAGTGAGGAATGTAAGGAAGAGTTGTGGCTTTCCTATCTTGCTTGTGATATACGTCTACCTCAGCATGTACCTTTTTTGCTCAGTGATAGTCAAAGTGCCATTACATTCGCTAAGAATCTAGTCTATCATGCAAAGACCAAGCCCATTGCGGTGTCACTTCATTAGAGATGCCTTAGCCATTGAACACATTGTTCTTGAGAAGATTCATACTCAAGATAATGTTGTAGATGCTTTGACTAAAGCTCTACTACAGAATCATAACTTTCGTCACTATTGTCACTTGATGGGGGATTCTTGATCCATGATATTACACCATTATTTGTATATTGTGTAACATGCCCATCAGGTAGGAGGTATAGTTTGTATACTAACACTCAGGTTTTCTTTATCATTCTTTATTTTTCTCCCATAGAAACTTTGGCCATATTGGGTTTTAGTGGGAGATTGTTACCATTAGTGTACATGTGAAAGGCCAAATGGCCATCGAAAATTTTTGTATGTGTCCTTTAATAAAACATATAGTGGCCTAGTTAGCCACAGACTAAAAGTTGGATCACATTTGTAACACCAAAGAAATCTATGTTCATGCTCTTTGTGTAATGGGTTTTGAACATATTTTGTAGGCTTTGTGCATAGTACTATGTGTGGCCTTTGGATCTAGGTTTTCTACATCAAGGGCATGGTGGAACTCTTGAGAGGGAGAATCCTTTGAGGTGCATCGCTACAAAAATACTTAGTACCAAAAGCTCATCTTCCAAAATTAATTTGTTTCTTGAAAGATAAAAATAGTATGAAGATTTTGGAGCCTATTGTAGCTTCTTATTCAAGTCGATGGTTTACTATGTAGAAAAAGAATAAAAAAATAAGATTTATTCAAGATTTTCAGCTTGTAGACAAAGTGACCAAAAGGAATGTTGGAACATGTATGATTGTAGATGACTATGCAGATGCTTTTTTTGGCCATGCAACTTATTCCATGGGAGATATCTACTCTCGATATTACCAATTTCAATTGGCATAGGAAGTAGAGACATAACGAGAGTAAAAACTCCCTTTTTCTTAGCATGTATGTGGATAGTTCCATAAAGAGCTACCAACTCTTTGGAACACTTGATGAATGCAATGTTGGAAGAGATGGATGGATACCACAAGGAAGTGAGGTGGTACTGCAAAAATATGCTTTGTACCTGCCCTATTTTACTTCAGAGTTATGTATTAGGCCCTTTTAGCTTGCAAATGACACCAAAAAGGTACCTATGTACTTTGGAGTTGATCCTTCAAACAATTGAATCAAAATAGACTACGTCACAAATAGCTAGTCTCACAAAACTTATTATTTTGGTCTAGATACCTGCTGGTTCTTTTGCTCAATGCTCATAGTACATTTGTAATTAATTAAATTACTTTTGAGGGAACTTAATTAGCTTAGATAGCTAATTAATTTTGAGGGAATCATCTAAAATGACAAACCATACATTGAGAAATCAATTTAGCAATCCAAGGCTTACCCCTGACTTTTTAGGGACTGAGTAGTAATTGACTAGAGAGCAATTAGATGTAGATTTCTCCCGAATGGACAAAGAAAAAGCTTTGAAACATTGAGACCATAAAATAGACCTTGAGCTGGTTCCAATAAGCTATAGAACATGCAAAATGGTTGAGAGATCATTGAGATATGGTCATGCAAAGTTCACTATTCTGAGTAGTCATAGCAAAGAAGTAGACAAAAATGATCAATGAAGTATATCTATTATGGCACATGATTTTAAAAGATCATTGGCATTATGATGGTGCAAAATGATAGTGAGATGAGTAGGCTATGGTGTAAGCCACTCAACCTCTATAGATGTTAAACAAATGAGCTCCAAGAAGAGGCCACAAGGCCGTGAGTTTTCAAAGTCCTTTTATAACTATCTTCTTCCAAGTTTGAATTTGAATTCAAGTTTGGCTCCCACTAAAAAGGGCTTCCTTTGATCTAGGAGATATTCTCTCATAAAAAATTCGCAGCTAATATGCTTCGTACCTCCACGAGATACAAGGCTCTTGAAAGATTCTCAATGCTTTAACCTTTTGCAAATGGTAAATGACTAATTGTTACAAGCTATGATTCATATGGATCATCACATGCTTACACATATAATCTTCCAAGCTAAGCCAAATGTGAAGGCTTGGATATTTTCACCAATATGCAATGCATAGTGTATTGCATGATTTTATACCATGATTAACCATGCCATTCCTTAATGATGTGCCAATAAAAGGATGCAAAGAGAGTATGAAAAATGATTAAATGGATTCTGAAGGGTGTAGAAAATTTGTAAAAGATCATAAACTTGATTGTGATAAGATTTTAGAATGATTTGAAGAAGTTCATTTGACCTTGTCTGGTGGGAAATTGGTGTTTGGTGTTAATGATGTATTAATAGTTGGTCACATGTGTAGTCACTATGAACAAAAACAATATCGAGTGAAGATAGATGTGATTAATCAATGACTTGATAAATGTCATAATGTGAGCAAAGATAGATGATTTCTTGGGGTATGCATATTATATTGTATTTGGATACCAAATTTTTCTCATGTCAATAATGACCTGTATCAAATCTTCAAAAACGCATATAAATTTCTTTAGTCTAAGAAGCATACCAAAGCGATGAGATCATTAAGAAGTCTTCTTATTCAGGATCCTATTCTTAAAAGGGCACATGCTACTAGTGGAAAGCTATTACTTTTGATAATTGATACAAGTCCAGTTGGTAGAGGATGGGAAATAAGGCAAGATGATGAGAAGGTCCATAGATATGAAATAAGATTTGCTGCAAAAATTTTGCATGAGAGACAAAGGAAATATTTGCAAATCACGAGGGAACTATTGGGGAGTTGTAACTACCTTGAAATGTGGTAAAAATACTTCATGTCAGCTCATGTAATTATGAAAATAGATTCTTTACCACTTCTTGGCATGAATATCAATTGTTCCAATATTGATATGGCAATCACTCTAATGGATTGCCTATATAAAATCAATTAACCTAGAATTCATCCATATTTCAAGAAAGGCAAATCTCATTGTCGACATGCTATCACAATCAAGATTGATAAATATTGAGAGTGAGAATGATGAAATGAGAAATATTTATATGGATGTATGTATGATACTAATAATCTTACATAATTTAATGAAGATTAGTATGAAGGGGATCAAAAAGAGATTTGAAAGTATTTAAGCAAACTTGATGTAGAAAATCATTGGTCTCAAGAAAAATTTAGAAATATTAGGAGAAACTATTTCAAGTTTATGCTAAAGAATAGCTATTTTTGGATTAATTCAAAAGAGAAGATCATAAATCCTTAAAGAGATGTAGGATCTAGATTATTTGAGAGACAAGTTGTGAATGAAATGCATGATGCTATATGAGCAAGGCATAAAGGGTTTTCGGGAACGTATGAGAAGATAAAAGAATATTACTAATGGAAAGGAATGTATGTTGATGTGTTAAATTATGTTTTCACCTACAAGACTTGTCAATTGCATTTATCAATCAAACATCATGATAGCCCACACCCCACTTATCCACCCAACATGCACTACAAATGGATGGTTGATCTAGTCACAATGCCAATAGGAGTGAATAATGTGTTATACTGTTCTAGCTACAAATGACAGGGGTTAGAGCCATGAGTTGATGTCGATTTTGCATGAGGTTCGAGTTTTGTGGAAAGTACTATGTCGGATTTGACAGACATTTGAAGCAAACCTTGCGAGGTGGAGAGGTCCACAAGTTGCACCCAATTTTGGCATAGTCCAACTTGTGAAATAAAAAGAAAGAAAAAAAATAAATAAATGGGATGAGTTGAGATCAAGTGCAAAAAGAAAAATAAAACAAAGAAAAGTGAAAAATAAAATAAAAAGATATGATGAGTTTATTGGGCGAGGAAAGTCCAATAGGGAAAAAGGATAGTAGTCTGACAAATTGAGTTATTAGGGATTGGTATATATGAGTATCTAGGATAGGCCACGAGATCCAAAGGAGTTAAACAAACAAGAGCTATAAAACTTGAAGATCATTCCTATAATTCCTTAGTTCGATTGTGTTGATTGTGACATGATAGGTCATATATGATGCTTGAATTTACTACATTCACTAGATTGGTACAAAAAATCAATATGCCTACATGAAATGAGCGTGTATGTGTTTTTAATTTCAAATGTTTTACATCCACCTATGACTATTTGATACTTGTTTACGGTTGATATGTATGCAAGTTGGCACATTCAAAGGATGCACAAGTCTAGAGGGGGTGCATGTGCTCACAATTGGAACTCAAGCCAGTAAAACAAGTTGAAGGAAACATTTGAAACCTTGATTGAAGATACATATCATTTGATTGAAACATGTATGTATGTTGAATTTGCAGGATATATTGGGAAGAAGTCAAGGAAACATTGAGAAGAAACAAGTGACTCTTGCGAATAAGTCGATTCATATGGATGTTATTGACATGATCTAGTGGTGATCTCTTTCCTCAAAGCTCTTATATATAAGCATTCTAGCAAATGAGTGAAATCATGCATGTCTACATGTGCATGGATACTTGTATCATAAACCATACGTTTTGGATTTTCTCATGACGAATTGGTTTTGTATATGGTACATGATAAGAACAATCATGATATTCTTGTTATCTTCATACTTCATATATACCTGCAAAGAGTATTAGGAGTGAGTATCCAAATATCAAATGAGTGTGCATGTGGAAGTGCCAAGGTGCATATGTTTCTAATTGTACAAACAAGCATATATCTATGTGTGTATATAAGCATGTATGGATTATGTGTGTGTATGTGTGTATTAATGCATATAGTGTGTGCTTCTTATACATGTAGGAGGGCAAGGTGTTGCATTAGGACTAGCAAATCATGTGAATGGGGACAATAGCATGTGAAGGAAATGTGAAGTAACACGAAAGGATTCTCTTTTGTTTCTAGGAGAGGAAAAGGATGTAGCACAGCTCATAGCCTTCATGGAAAAAAGAGCAAACGCAAGAGAATGGATAGAAAAAGAACAAGAAATGCGGATGTCTTTTTGGATGGTGATGGAGGAGAGATAGTTTTAGTTGGTGAAGAGGTCTAGATGGTACAGGCTTTATGGGGCATCTCTCTCTAAGATGGAGGTAGATATCAGTGCATGCATGAGGAGTTAACAATTGAAGTATCATTGAGAGTGAGCGATTTTTTGCTTGATTTGCAGATAGTTTGTAATGCCTCTTTGCTTAAGAAAGTGTTGAATATGCTCTGGTGGATGAGGCAACTATCTCATACCTTTCTTTGGTAGATACTCTTTCCTCTCTCATCGTCATGTAAAGGAGAACCCAAGCAACATCTCTAAAGCTGAATGATGAGCACAACTTTCTATGTCTGCAAGTTACCTTTCGAACACATGTTTGTTCTTGAATTATATATATATATATATATATATATATATATATATATATATATATATATATATATATATATATATATATATATATATATATATGTGTGTGTGTGTGTGTGTGTGTGTGTGTGTGTGTGTGTATGTGTATGTACACACACATACACATATCCACTTGGCAGAGAGGTTACATTTTGTGGTATTTTGATTGATGATAAGAAATAGGGTATGCTTGTTTCCCCCATTTGACTCTTGAAGGAGTCATGCTTATTCTTATAAAACTTGTTCTTTGCAACTTCTCCTTTAGAAGATGAAAGCATGATGTGAGGGAATGCATTGCAGGCACAACACTAATCTAAAGCTTGTTGCTTTTACATTTCTAACCAATGGCCCTACATCGATGCATATCTTCAATAGTTCCTGCTCTTGAAAGTAAGTAGGAGAACAAATATTTGTTTGGGCAATCCCACAACTTCCATGTTTCGAGAAGGTCGACAAGCATAGATGTGATGAGCAAACTATGCTTTTACTATCAAAATCTGAGACAAGATATATTTGCTATTGTACATATATTGACAACTTTCAGTCAAAGCCTACGTTGGGTTGAGAAGATGGCTCTGGTTGCTCATTTCTTTTACTTCTCTTTGGACTTGAATCAACAATTCCTCATTGACCATAATATTTACGTTTGCATCATAATGGTGGCTACATATCTTTATGTGTGTGCATGTGAAAGAGAATGAGAGAGCTTTGTTGTCCATGATTGCAAATCATGCACATGTAAGAATATTTCTAATCAGCAATTGCATATTTATTTGAGAATGTTACCGTTTGTTGTATTGTAATCTCATGGGAATGTCTGCATATTCACAAAAGAGAGAGAGGGGGCGGAGAGGGAAAGAAAGGGTCAAAGAGAGAGAGAAAGAGAGGGAAAGAGAGAGAGAGAGCGAGAGAAATAGAGAGAGAGAGAGAGAGAGAAAATGAGAGTGAGAAAGAGAAAGAGAGAGAGAGAGAGAGAGGGAAAGAAAGAAAAGACCTTTGACTAAGCTCTTTATGAGGAAAGCCACGAGAATCCACCTCTTCAATGTCTTCGTCATCATAATACTCTTAAATTACATAATACCACTCAAGTGGTGAAAGATGCACTTAACCGCTTGCCAATGCTTGACACTTGGGCAATGCATAAACCTGCTCATCTGTGAGATAGCAAACTGAATATCTGGCTGACTAGTGCATATGTAAATCAAGCATCCAACAGCCTGCTAATAGAGAACAACATTAAATGCATCTCCAACATCATGAAGACTCAATCGTAAACATGTCTCCATAGGAGTGGCAATAGGTTTGCAGTCTTCAAGGCCAAAACACTGCAATAATGTGTCAATATATTTTGTTTGACACAAAGCTATTCCGCCATCAACTTGCATAAATTGAAAGCCCAAATAATGATGCAAATGCCCCAAATCTGACATCTCAAATAAGGGATGCAAATCAGCCTTAAAATCAGCAATATGATTCTCATGAGGACCAACGAGCTGTTGATATATTTAAGTAGTGATGTGTCTGAACACTATAGGACTATCGGGGCACTTTTTTCCCTCTTTAGGAGGTTTTTTTCCCCCGCTTGTAAATATGCCTATTGCCCTAATGGGCTACTTATCTTTGTACATTCTCTAGTAATACATTCAGTATTGTGTGTTGTGCTCCAAGCTTCTTCTTCTTCCTTGTGTTGTTCGTGTGCTTCCGCAGATGTCTAACTCCAACAATTGGTATCAGAGCAGGTCATCGTTTCATCTAGGGTGCCGTCGACACTCCTCCGTTTGCAGTCTCAAATTCGCACGAAATTTGGTGAGCATACTCAGGGTGTTTCAAAGATCAAAACATCTTCACTCTGTGGTGCCGAAATCACGATCTGAGCTCGTTTCGGCCTCCCAACGCACTATCACAGTGCTTGTGTAGGCTATTTCATCTCTTTGTGCCAAAGGTATATACCAGTTTCTGTTCGCTTGTATAAGCATCTCGAAGTCTCCTACAGGTTTAGTAGAATTCGTCTGGGCAGTTCTATTCAACTTTTTGAGAAACAGTCAATTTTCTACATCAAGGTATTTTAGTCATCGGCCATGGCTGAAAGCAGTGGTGTATTCCGTATGTTGCTTGTTGAGGATAAGTTGGATGGTACCAACTATCCGTTATGGGCTTATATGATGCAACATGTTTTGGTTGCAAAAGGACTATGGAACATTGTGCAGGGTGTCGAAAAATGTCCTATCACACGTGCAATTGTTACAACTGCAGGTACTGAAGCTGATGCAGAAGGTGTCGAAGATGATGGTATTCTACATATTCCTGTTCGTGCTGCAGTTTTTGTTGCACCTACTGCAGAGTAGATTCGTTGGGATGGCAGAGATGCCCAGGCACATGCATTGATAGCTTTGTCTGTCAAACATGCCATTATTCCTCATCTTCGCTCTTGTAGAACAACTAAGGATGCTTAGGATACACTTACCACATTGTACCAAGCTAGGAATGAGGCTCGTGTTGCTTACGTCCAAAAATAGTTGGAGAGTGAGCACATGAATGAAGGTGATTCTATGGACAGTTTCCTAACAAAGATCAAAGACTTGAAGGAACAGTTGATTTCTGCTGATGAGGTTATACCAGATAGCTCACTTTCTGATTCATATCAGAGTTTTGCTTCTACTCTTCAGTGGATGATGAAAGGCAATCCAAATGCCTTGTCATTTGAGGAGTTAGTCTCTGTTCTGTTGCAAGAAAATCAGTCCAGGCAGAATAAGTCCATTATGCGTGTTGCAGATCAAGCTTTCCTGGCTAGTCAAAAGGGCAAAGGAAAATGGAGCTCTTCTACTAGTAAGCAGAAATCTGCAAATGCTGCATATTCGAAGAACCAAGACAAAGATGAGAAAAAATCAGAAAAGTAGAAATTGTTTTGTAAGTACTGTAAAGGGAATGATCATATCATAAAGAATTGTCCAAAACTGGCTGCAAAAGAGGCAAAGAAGAAAGAGGCTGGAATGGTTGTTGCAAAAGCCTCTACACCAAAAACGGAGTCTACTAATCTTGTGCAGGAAGAAGAATGGGCGTTTACTACTGTTTGCAATTTTGACCCATCTTCTCGTGAGCAGTGCATGTCTGCAGTAGACTCGGATGTTTGGTACTTTGACAGTGGAGCGACCAAACATATTACCTCGCAGCGCAGTTTCTTCTCTTCACTCGAGCCTACCCCTACAGGGAATACTGTTACATGTGCCAACAACTCCTCTTATCTTGTTATGGGAGTTGGTAAGATCATTTTGACTACTGCTGATGGTAGTTCTTTCACTTTGTCAGATGCTTTATTTGTGCCAGGGATCAAGAAGAGCCTGTTATCACTTTTTGCATTAGCCAAGATTGGCTTGGTTGTGAAATTTGTTGATGACAAGTGTACAGTTCATGATCTGTCAAATGGCAATGTGATTATTGCTTCTGGCATTTTATGTCGTGGGTCGTATAAGCTCATAGACTATGAAAGATCTGTAAATGATTTGGCATGCACACTTTGGTCATCTGAATTTTGCTAGTTTGCTACGCCTGTAGAAATCTTAAATGGTGTCCTCTTTGCCCAAACTTGAGGCACCTGGAAAACATGTTTGTGAAGGCTATCTTTTGGGCAAAATGCAGCGTTCGTCCTTTCCAAAAGATGGTTCAGTTCTTGCTACTCAGAAATTGCAACTTGTACATAGTGATGTATGTGGTCCTATGCAGACACCTTCTTTTGGGAATTGTGACTTTCATCGATGATTTTTCCAGGCATGCATGGGTATATCCATTGAAGGCAAAGTCCGAAGTGTTCATGTGCTTCAAACAGTTTTTGGTTTTGGCTGAAAATATGTCAGCATGTAAAATGGGCACCCTCCGTTCAGACCGAGGGGGGGAATATATGTCTTCTGATCTTAATGCATTTCTGGCTAAACGTGGTATAAACTACCAGTGTACAGTACCGTATACACTTCAACAGAATGGAGTCGCTGAACGAAAGAACAGGTCACTCATGGAGATGGCGAGGTGTATGGTCAAGAGTCAGGCTTTACCACATAGTTTCTGGCTTGAGGATGTCATGTGTGCAGCATATGTATTGAACAGGTGTCCCACTAAAGCGCTGCAATCTATCACTCCATATGAGGCTTGGCATGACCGCAAGCCATCTGTTGCTCATCTACATGTTTTTGGTTATTTGGCATATGCATTAGTGCCTGAACAACATCACAGAAAATTAGATGATAAAGTAGTAAAATGTATTTTTGTTGGGTACAATTCTGAAATTAAAGGCTATCGTCTGTATCATCCACAGACTAAACGCATTCTGGTTAGCTGTGATGTTGTTTTTGTGGAAGATGTTATTCAGCCATTGCTTTCATGTACTAAGGAGACATCTGTTAGCTCCAAAGACGTGTATGATACTTTGCTGCCTCCTTTTACAGGTGGACAATCTAGTGCTGGTCCCAATGAGGAAACTTCTCAGCCTTTGCAGGTTTCATGTGATGATGCAGATAATTCCATTTCTCATGCAGATGTACATGATGCACTTATTGATGAGAGAGTTGATATTGAGTAGGCAAGAACTATGTCAAAATGGTTGGTGCAGATCTTGCGTGACAGTAAATTAGATGCACCTCAGTCATATCGTACTCGATCAGGCTCTCATAGTGCCTCTTTTGCATCAGATTGCTATGCTATGGCTACATCTAGTCTCTGTGATGAGAATGAACCTGTTTCGTTTGATGAAGCACAAAATTCAAAAAATTGGATGGCTGATATGCAATCTGAATATGATGCAATAATGAAGAATGGTACTTGGTCTTTATGTGACTTGCCTCCTGGCAAGAAGGCCATTGGCACTAAGTGGGTATACAAGTTGAAGTGTAAACCTGATGGTACAGTTGACGGGTATAAGGCTAGGCTTGTTGCAAAGGGTTATGCGCAGAAAAGAGGCATTGATTTTGATGAGACCTTTGCACCTACATGTCGTATGACTACTGTTCCGAGCATTTGTGCACTTGCACCCAATCATGGTTGGAATGTACATCAGTTGGACATTAAAACAGCATTTTTGAATGGTGACTTGCATGAAGAAGTGTATGTTTTTCAGCCCCGTGGCTTTGTGCAGAAAGGGCATGAAAACTAGGTGTGCAGGTTAAAGAAGGCATTATATGGTTTAAAGCAAGCACCACGTGCTTGGTATGAGAAGATACATGCCTATCTGATTGCATATGGTTTTGAGAATAGTCCAACTGAAAGCACCTTGTATGTTAAGCGTGCTAATGATGTGCTTCTAATCATTGTTGTCTATGTTGACGACATGCTGCTCACTGGTCCTATTGAGAAGCATATTGCTGATTTTAAGGCTGATTTGCATGCCTCATTTGAGATGTCTGATTTGGGGCATTTGCATCACTATTTGGGCATTCAATTTATGCAAGTTGATGGTGGAATGGCTTTATGTCAAACGAAATATATTGACACATTATTGCAGTGTTTTTGCCTTGAAGACTGTAAGCCTATTGCCAGTCCTATGGAGACAGGTTTACGATTGAGTCTTCATGATGCTGGAGATGCATTTGATGTGGTTCTCTATGAGCAGGCTATTGGATGCTTGATTTACTTATGCATTACTTAGCCAGATATTCAGTTTGTTGTCTCAACGCTTGTATACCCACTTATGCTTTGAGAACTATACCCAACAAAGATACATTTCACTGCTTTATCATCCAATTTCTTGCATTGTTGTTCAAGCACTAATGCATATGTGAGACAAACAAAAACATGCAGATGAGCAACAGATGGCTTATGACCATGCCAAGCCTCATATACATAGGACCACATACATCACTATGAACAAACTGTAATTTTTTAGTATCTCAAATTGAACCATCTTCTGAGAAGGAGGAATGCTGCATTTTGCCCAAAATACAGCCTTCACATACATGTTTACCAGGTGCCTCAAGTTTGGGCAGAGAGGAAACCATTTAGATTTCTGCACGCATAGCAGATTAGCAAAATTCAAATGACCAAAGCATGCATGCCAAAGCTTTGCATCTTACAAAGCTTGAGAATCATGTACTGCACATGTTGAATCATTCACAAAATTTTCATTGTCTATGAGCTTATATAGCCCACAACATAAAATGCCAAAAGCAATAATGACATCGCCATTTGATAGATCATGAATTGTACATCTATCATCAATAATTCTCACAACCAAACCCATCTTGGCTAATGCTGAAACTGATAACATATTTTTCTTGATCTGAGGCACAAATAAAGCATTTGACAATGTAAAACAACTACCCTCCATAGTAGTCAGAATGATCTTAGCAATTCCCATAATAGGATAAGAGGAGTTGTTGGTGCATGTGACAGTATTCCCTATAGAGGCAGGCTCGAGTGAAGTGAAGAAATTGTGTTGCGAGGTAATATGTTTGGTCGCCCCACTATCAAAGTACCAAACATCTGAGTCTACTATAGACATACACTAGTCATGAGAAGATGGGTCATACCTGCAAATAGTGGTAAATGCCCATTCTTCATTCTGCAAAAGATTAGTAGACTCTGTTTTGGGTGTAGAGGCCTCTACAACAACCATTCCAACCTCTTTCTTTCTTGCCTCTTTAGCAGCCATTTTTGGATAGCTCTTTATGACATGATCATTTCCTTTACAATATTTGCAAAACAGTTTCTGCTTTTTTATTTTCTTCTCATCTCTATCTTCCTCCTTTGATTGTGTAGAATTAGCAAATTTTTGTTTACTAGTAGAAGAGCTCCATTTACCTTTGCCCTTCTAACTAGCCAGGAAAGCTTGATTTGCAACATGCATAATGGAAATGTTCTGCCTATATTGATCTTCTTACAATAGAGCAGAGACTAACTCCTCAAACGTTAAGTCATTTGTATTGCCCTTCATCATCAAACGAAGAGTAGAAGCAAAACTGAGATATGAATCGGGAAGACAATTTAGAATAGTCTACACAAGTGAACAGTCGAGCAACACTTCATCAATAGAAATCAAATGTTCCTTCAAATCCTTGATCTTTGTCAGAAAACTATCCATGGAATCTCCTTCATTCATGTGCTCACTCTCCAACTGTTTTTAGAGGTCAGCAACCCGAGTCTCATTCCTTGCCTGGTATAAATTGGTAAGTGTATCCCGAGCATCCTTAGTTGTTCTGCAAGATCAAATGTGCGGAATAATGGTAGGTTTGGCAAACAAGGCTATCATTGCATGTGCCTGAGTATCTCTACCATCCCAACAAAATTGCTCTATAGTAGGTGACGCAAAAACTACAGCATGAACAAGAACATGAAGAATATCATCATCTTCAATGCCTGCATCACCTTTAACAACTATGTTTGCAGGTGTAATGGGATGTTTTTCAACACCCTGACAATATTCTACAGTCCTTTTGCAACCAATACATGACACATCATATAAGCCCATAATGGGTAGTTGGTACCATCCAACTTATCCTCAACATCCAACATACAGAATACATCACAGCTTTCAGCCATGGCCACTAACTAAAATACCCTTATGTAGAAAAATGATTGTATCTCAAAAAGTTGAATAGAACTACCCTGTCGAGTTCTACTAAACTTGTAGCAAACTTCGAGACACTTATACTGGCGAACCAAAACTTGTATATATATTTGGCACAAAAAGACAAAATTGTTGCACAAGCGCTACGATGGTGCATTCGGAGGCCAAAACGAGCTCAGATCATGATTTTGGCACCACATACCAAAGTTGTTTTGATCTCCTAATCACCTTGAGTATGTCCACCAAATTTTGTGCGATTCTGAGATTGTGACTGGAGGGATGTCAACGATGCCCTAGATGAGGCGGGGACCTGCTCTGATACCAATTGTTGGAATTTGAGGTCTGTGGAAGCACACAATCAGCATAAGGAAGAAGAAGAAGCTTGGAGCACAACACACAATATTGAATGTATTACCACTAGAGAGTACACAGATAATTGACATGTTAGGGTTATAGGCATATATACAAGCCGGAGCAAAAAGACCTCCTAAAGAGGGAAAAAAGTACCCCAAGAGTCCTAGAGTGTTCACACACATTGATACCTAAATATATCAACAACTCCACCATTTCCTACCCTTGTAAGGACTATTCACTGTAAGTACATTAAACTTTTGATTTTAATATTTTATAGATACATACATGCATGATGTATTTCTAATTCACATAGGTATTTTTAACTTTTATTATGTACTAAATTTCAATTTTTTTTGTTATTTCATAATACAATTATGATCAGTCAAAGGGTACTCCACCACTCCGTCAAAATGCATTCTAGCCTCCTCTATGTGAGAGGCGATTGCCACAAAGTCATTTAGTGTGGCATCTACTCTGAGAGATTCCCTAAGTTTCTATTGGGATGATCGAGGAAGAGCCTTCTCTATCCATTTCTTAACCAGAAAATCACCTAGAACATGTGGCAATCGAGAGAAAATTGATTTAGTACGAGTATGTAATTCATGAAAAGATTCACCTAGTCTTAATTTCAGGTTCTTGAGTTGATTGTGGGCTCACTCTAAAGAGTCTCTTGATCGGAATGTTGGTGAGGATGAAGTCTTCAATGCTTCCCAGGTGGTGAACCCGTCTCCATACTCGTTGTTCCATGTATCTGCAAGTCCTTCTAATGTAGATGGAAATAGCACAAGCATCACGTCCTCTTGTTGTTGAAGCTCACGACTGCGGCATAAGGAGATGAATCTCTTATGTGGTCATCTACATCTTCATAAGTTGATCCCTTAAAGGTAGGGAATTTAATGTTCAACCTTGAGAGTAGATTCGAAAGGCCCTCCATTGGCGCTTGAGCTTCCTCTAAAGTATCCAAAGCGAACCAACATCCTTCTTGGCTTCTCTTTTGAGAGTGGGGTAGAAGCCAAATCAATAGAGAAATTTAAGGATAAGAGGAGTGGTAAGTTGCCTATGAAGGTAGAACTGACTTCTTGAGGCTCCTTTGTGCACAAAGAGGCTCTCTATCTACTCAAGAGTGTGTCATGTACCTGCTCAAAAGATGCAAAAATCAAGAAAAATGATCCAAAGAACAATTGTTTACTATACTAGGTACCTCACACAGAAAATGCAAGGGTCCCACCAGGCCTGCCAAGGTATAAAGGAGGTACTAGGGTATCAAATTATAGGACAGTGCGAAACTGTAGGAGAGGCCTTTGTGACCACAGTTCTATTACTTCTTTTACTCAAGGGGAGTTCTTCCTTAGGGAAGCATACCCTATGACATGTCTATGTGCAGGTACACTACTTGACAATAAAGACACAAAGATAGAAAGGTATCAAGTGCATAGATGAAAAAGAAGCCCAATTCCTTTAGATTGAGAATGGTTATAATAAATTGGCAATAATTCAAATGAGCAGTACAGTGGGCTTATAGCCACTCCGCAGATAAAAATAAGCAATTTCTATAATAGAAATATAACAAAAAAGCAACAAAATGAAACTCACTAAGAGATACTATCCAAGGCTACTCAATCACTCAGTAATGCTAATTGCCACTTAACTAAGAACCAACATTGTGTATAGTCACCATAGAATGGCCTCAACACACAGTGGGCAAGTTGCAACAGAATGCAGAGTGGCCAAGAAGTAGCTCCAACTAACGGAGAACTGGAAAACAAGATTAAAGACTTCGATGGTATATTATGCCATAAGGATGTGATAAGGGGATACTGATTGATAGCCAAATGCATGCCAAGCCATTGTTTATGTAGACTTTAGAGGCTAGAGGAGTGGCCTTGGCGAATCCTAGCCTTAATTATTGCACATGCCAAAGTGGTGGAGGAGTGGGATAATTATGGCTCTGGTACCCAACCACGTTTAAGCACTAATCATGCTTTTTGACACCCCTAGAGCTTGGTGGATGTATTCTCTGCATTAACTCACACTGTAACATCTTACTAACAATTTAATAAAAATCTACTCCATCACTTGCCACTCATGGAAGTCCTTCCAAAAATAGGTAGATGAGGGTGAGGAGGCACCCCTATGGTGGCCAAGGTAGTCCCCCAAACAACAAGGAAATTAGTCTCGCTTGGTGATCAAAACCTGGTAGTCACCCCAAAGGAGGGAGCAAGGGGGGTACTTGCCTTGATTAGGATTCATATTCCCACGATAATGATTGGGTTAAACCTCACCCTGTTGGAGGCTGGATTCAAAATGTAGAGATGGGTCGCCCATGGTGGCTAGTTGCCTTGTGATGTCCATCAATAAATTTACAGAGAATTTCCACAAGGAGTAGTTGACAAATTAAAGGAAGCCAGTACACAGAATAGTCCACCCTCCAACTTAGAGTGCGTGGAACCCACTCTACCAGAGGTAGAGATGGAAATGTTTTTAGTGGTACTTGTTGACGGAGAAGAATTTTTGTTCCTGCACGATATTGAGAAGGCATTCGATCTACACCTCGACAAATGCCTAAGTATTCTTTGCTCAACCTCGAATGTTCCCATGGACAAAACTTCCAACATAATTGAAAAGACAACAATTCCACTTGGTGATTCAGTTGCAGACACCATTGCATTTGTGTGGGAAGAGATTTTGAGTGATGCCAACCAAAATGCCAGTGAAGAAGATCTCGTCGCAGCAAGGGAAAGAATTTGGAGAAGAAGATTTCAACATCCCCTATTGTGGAGCAAAGTGGCATGGCTCACTCTTCAATTCCACTAGATGCAAATGGAAGAGAAGAGGATGAAGATAGGCTTCAAGGTGTAAGTATCTAATGACATTTATGATTGCCTCATATTCATACAAGATGTATCTAATGAATTTTATGATTATCTATGTGCAGGAAGCAATTGAAGTGGATAAATTTGCAGCAAGGAGTGGTGGTAACCATGTTGCCCATGGCCATGGCTCTTCCTTGGCACATTACATTGGGAAATTGCCAAAGGAAGATTTTGTCATAATCCACAACGACTTTTCCCCTCAAGGACACTTCATGACTTGGTGTCTGAAGGCCTTGAGCAAAGTTTTGTGCCTATCTAAAATAATGGAAGGGACCAATTGTATATTTCTGGTTAGGAAGTCATTTGCCCTTACTACCCTAGGAGTTAACTTTAGAGGAAAAATATTAGGTCAAATAGGAATAGCTTTAGGTCTTGGATTGACAGACCCTCAATTAATATCCCAATTAGTTTTCACTTATCAATTGCCACTGTCTTTTCAGAGAAGAAAGAATGTAGTGGAGAGCCTCAAGGCCAAGACACTACAACAAATCGAGGGAATACCGAGAGTCAGCTGTCGGCATCGACCCTCGGTTGATTTGGGAAAGCCGCTTTGCCTCGGAAAGGCAACGTTGGTATATGCGTCGGTATAATCGTCAATAATTTGCTGGAATTACCGACACTTATACCGATGCATATACCGATGCTGCCTTTTTAACCGGGCTCGAAACCAAAATTCGTCATTCTGAGCGTTTTGAATCCAGCTCTTCTCCTGTCGCATTTGCACATGCCAACAGCAGATCTCTGTTTGTCACCCTCTCTCTCTCTCTCTCTCTCTCTCTCTCTCTCTCTCTCTCTCTCTCTCTCTCTCTCTCTCTCTCTCTCTCTCTCTCTCTCTCTCTCTCTCTCTCTCTCTCTCTCTCTCTCTCTCTCTCTCTCTCTCTCTCTCTCTCTCTCTCTCTCCCTCCCTCTCTCTCACTCTCTCTCTCTCCCTCTCTCTCACTCTCTCTCCCTCTCTCTTCCTCCCTCTCTCTCCCTCCCTCTCTCTCTCTCTAAACGGACCTCTATCTTTGTAGATCTGAAGTTTTGGTAAGTAGATCGCACATATTGTAGCACTCTTTTTTGTTTCTCTATGTTTTTGCTTTATTAATATGTTCTCTCTTTGGTTTTGCAAGAGATTTTGGGATCAAATCTTTGGAAATTCGACGAAGAAGAACCTCAAGTGGGTTTTGACGACCTTGATTCAAACAATTCTCTCTCTCTCTAAGCACACTTCTATTTTTATAGATCTGAAGCTTTGGTAAGTAGATCGCACATATTGTAACACTCTTTTTTCTTTATTTATGTTTTTGCTTTTCTAATATCTTCTCTTTAGTTTTGCAAGAGATTTTTGGGATCAAATCTTTGGAAATTTGACGAAGGAGAACTTCAAGTGGATTTTGACAACTTTGATTCAAAAATTACAACAATGTAAGTGAGACATATATCACTATTTTCTCTTTCTTTATGTTTTTGCTTTTCTAATGTCTTCTCTCTTTAGTTTTGTTTTCGACTGAGAGAGAGAGAGGGAGAGATATATACATATACATACACGTACACATACACAATGCATATGCATACACACATGCATATGCATACACACATGCATATGCATACACACATACACAATGCATATGCATACACACATACACAATGCATATGCATACATATACATGCATGCATATATATGTATACACAGACATGCATATGCATACATGAATGCATATGCATACAATCATGCATATGCATACATGCATGCATATGCATACATGCATGCATATGCATACATGAATATGCATACACATACACATACACATACATGAATATGCATACACATACACATACATGAATATGCATACACATACACATGCATGCATATGCATACATGAATGCATATGCATACATGAATGCATATGCATACATGCATGCATATATATGTATACACATACATGCATATGCATATATACAAGCATGCATATGCATACATGTATGCATATGCATACATGCATGCATATGCATACATGCATGCATATGCATACATGCATGCATATGCATACATGAATGCATATATATGTATACACATACATGCATATGCTTACATGCATGCATGTATATGTATACACATTATTGCATATGCATATATACAAGCATGCATATGCATACATGCATACATGCATGCATATGCATACATGCATGCATATGCATACATTATATGTATACATGAATGCATGTATACACATGAATGCGTGCATATGCATACATGCATGCATATGCATACATGCATGCATATGCATACATGAATGCATATGCATACATGAATGCATATGCATACATGAATGCATATGCATACATGAATGCATATATATGCATACATGAATGCATGTATACATATGCATAGATGCATGCATATGCATACAATCATGCATATGCATACAATCATGCATATGCATACAATCATGCATATGCATACAATCATGCATATGCATACAATCATGCATATGCATACAATCATGCATATGCATACAAGCATGCATATGCATCAAGCATATGCATACATGAATGCATGTATACTTATTATTTATAATTTATTATTTATTATTTATTATTTATTATTTATTATTTATTATTTATTATTTATTATTTATTATTTATTATTTATTATTTATTATTTATTATTTATCATTTTTTATTTATTTTCTTTTAATTAAATTTCTATTTTTATATATTTATAATTTTTATTATTAATTTGTTTCTTTTTCAATTTATTATTATATTTTTTATTTATTATTTATTATTTAATATTTATTTATTATTATTTATTATTTATCATTTTTTATTTATTTTCTTTTAATTTAATTTCTATTTTTATATATTTATATTTTTTATTATTAATTTGTTTCTTTTCTAATTTATTATTATTTTTTATTATTTAACTATTTTTTATTTTTTATTTTATTTTTATTATTTATTTATTTTTTGTTTTTTGTGTGTGTGTTCGTGTTCATGTGAATGCATGTATACATATGCATACATTAATGCATCTATACATATGCATACATGAACACATGTATACATGAATGCATGTATACATATGCATACATGCATGAATATGCATACAAGCATGCATATGCATACAAGCATGCATATGCATACAAGCATGCATATGCATACATGAATGCCTATATATGTATACACATACATGCATGCATATGCATACAAGCATATGCATACATGAATGCATGTATACATATGCATACATGCATGCATATGCATACAAGCATATGCATACATGAATGCATGTATACATATGCATACATGCATGCATATGCATACAACCATATGCATACATGAATGCATGTATACATATGCATACAAGAATGCATGTATGCATATGCATACATGAATGCATATGCATACAAGCATGCATATGCATACATGAATGCATATGCATACATGCATATGCATACATGAATGTATATACATGAATGTATATACATGAATGCATATGCATACAAGCATGCATATGCATACATGCATGCATATGCATACAAGCATGCATATGCATACATGAAAGCATATGCATACAAGCATGTATATGCATACATGCATGAATGCATACATGAATGCATATGCATATGCATATATGAATGCATATGCATACATGAATGCATATGCATACAAGCATGCATATGCATACATGAATGCATATATATGTATACACATACATGCATGCATATGCATACAAGCATATGCATACATGAATGCATGTATACATATGCATACATGAATGCATGTATACATATGCATACATGAATGCATATGCATACAAGCATGCATATGCATACAAGCATGCATATGCATACAAGCATGCATATGCATACATGAATGCATATATATGTAAAGACATACATGCATGCATATGCATACAAGCATATGCATACATGAATGCATGTATACATATGCATACATGAATGCATATGCATACATGAATGCATATATATGTATACACATACATGCATGATACAAGCATATGCATACATGAATGCATGTATACATATGCATACAAGAATGCATGTATGCATATGCATACATGCATACGCATACATGAATGTATATACATGAATGTATATACATGAATGTATATACATGAATGCATATGCATACAAGCATGCATATGCATACATGAATGCATACATGAATGCATATGCATATGCATATATGAATGCATATGCATACATGCATGCATATGCATACATGCATGCATATGCATACATGCATGCATATGCATACATGCATGCATATGCATACATGCATGCATATGCATACGTGAATGCATATGCATACAAGCATGCATATGCATACATGAATGTATATGTATACAAGCATGCATATATATACATTGGATGAGATGAGATCTTCACATTGCATCAGATGGAATCTCCATGTCCACCTTGGGGTGCACATGATCATAACGAATCAAAGATATATCATATCCGTAATGGAGCTCCAGTTATGGATGCGGCGGGAAAGTCAATGCGTCAATGCATTCGACAACTCTACTCAATCGAATTCGGTCATTCAGTAATGTTAAAATGGACCGAACAGGATAGGGAATCTAAAAATCATATCACACAATGCATATATGAAGAGTACCGGCCAGCACCTAGGAATCCTATTGTAAGTTCCGAATGGATTCAACATACGGCACACGAGGTAATGTCTCATCGACGATCGGAAGCTCGCGATGCTTTTAGAGCAGGCTTACCAAAGCCTGTATGGCTAGATGCCGAAGAATGGGAATCGATTCAGGATGGGCAGCAACATACTCCTGATCGATATCGTCAACAGAGAGATGCGGCGGCCACACGTTTAGATATGGTTGGAACGTCGCATTTAGGTAGTGGCGGATACGACAGTATGTGCTACCAATTTGTAAGTATCATGTTAATTATTGAAGTTGTTTGTGTTAAGCACATTATGTATGTTTATCTAACATTTTGCATATTTATTATAGGAGTTGGCAATGGGTCGTCCTCCGACGCGAAGTGAAGAATCATATGGATATCGACATGGACTGACTGCACTGTTACAAGACTTAGAGGGACGTGGTGCAATCATCTCATGGGAGAATATTCTTGATTAGGTGAAGTTATATCTTGGTTTCGTGTTTTTAGTTGTTGTTTATAAATGTCATGTTAATTGGTCTTATTTTATACATATGTTTTGTTGGAGGATTGTACGTGTAAACATTTTGATCAATGTTAGAATTTTATATCACACTCGCATACGACAATGATGTAACATTGCCACAATTTTGTACATTTTGTTACATTGCCACAATTTTGTATTACACTCCTATGTGGCAATGATGTACCATAATTTTGTATTCGATTCCTATAAGGAAGTGCTTTGTCACATTTTGCATTCGATTCATATATAGAAGTGGTTTGCCACACTTTTGTACATTTTTCATTTATGGAATATACAACTTTCTGTACATGATTCATTGATCATTTTTGCTCATATATGTTTATGTTTTGGTTGCCATTAGAGTACATAACACATGTACTCAGTTGGGCAGAGTGTATTGTCTTTTGCTAGACAACATCATGCTGTAGCAAAAGACAACACATTCTGCCCAAAAGAATTTGTGCAGATAAGGTCGTCGGTATATGCGCCGGTAGCTCCAGTATGGACGCTGGTATAGGTGTCGGTACGCCCAGCGCAGGCATCGGTGTGTGCGCCGGTATAAGCGCAGGAAATACCGAGGCATATACCGATGCTCATACCGACGATTATACCGGCGCTTATACCGGCGCTTTCTTTCCGATGTGTATACCGACTGTAACACCGATGTCGCGAAGAAATCATGCCCGTTCATTTGCCTCGGTAGCATCCTCGGTATACCCTCGATATGTTGTAGTGAGAGCCAATTGTAAAAATTTTATAATACCAATTATTGTTTTTTCAATTTCCATGTGCATTGTCTTTATGTTTTTGACAATTTCTTAACTTTTGCACAGTTTAATCAGTCTTTTTTCATTATTTCTTGTAAATTTTGTTGCCCAAAATGCATGCAAAGGCCTAGGAATGCAAAAAAAAGGCATGCCACAGAAATGCAAGGATGGGCCCTGCAAAACTTTTGCAGGGCCCATCCCCGTGTTTCTGTAGCAGGCCTTTTTTTTTGCATTCCTAGGCCATTCCATGCACTAGTTGCCCTATATTGGAAGTCTATGTCCCTCAATTACAACCTAAACTTGGGGAATTATGGAAGACTCTTCTTATGTGCAATGATTAGAGAATATTTATCCTTGCATGCAGCAATTTATAAGTACATTTGAATGTTCATCAACATTGTTTATCTATTGGTCAGAGGGTTAGCATGAATTACACCCTATCTAAGGTGAATCATATGCTCCAATGTGCATGGCATGTGGTTTCATGGCTTAGAAATGCAAAAAAAAAGGCCTACCACGGAAGCGCCGGGATGGGCCCTACAAAACTTTTGCAGGGCCGATCCCCATGTCTCTGTGGCAGGCCCTTTTTTTTGCATTCCTAGGCCATTGCATGCATTTTTAAGCAACACCACTTACAAAAAATACAGTAAAAATACTGATTAAACTATGCAAAACACTTTAAAGAAGTACTGGAAAAAGACACTTTTAGATACATAGGAGAAATAGACTTCAAAACATGTACATTAAGAGACAAACACTTGGGAAAGCAAATATAATAATAAAAAGATTATATTCATCATTTGGGATATACAAAAAGTTCTCCAAACAAGGGAGTACAAATATTTGTTAAGGGTTATCCACTCTAATTCTTCTAGCTAGTTCCATATCTTTAAGTTGTATTGTCACTCTCTTTGCATGGATGGCACACAGGTTAGAGTCCTCCAACATTGAGATAAGATACGCCTCTGCAGCTTCTTGGAGGGCTTCAATGGCTATCCCTTGGATATGAAGTCCAGTGCAATAGCTTTGGATCTCTTCCTTCACAACTCTTGCAAATGACCTTCGTGGAATAAGAAGCTCCACAGACTTTTGATAGTGTCGAATCTCTGCAAAGGCTCTGGTTTGCTTTCTACACCTTTGCGATGCTCTTGCATTTGGGGGGATGTCGGGTTGTGGTCGTTGTGGTCTACGACACGGTTGATAGTTCGTCTTCTTCTTGGAGCACGCCTAGATGGTCCTTCCTCATCATTTACTTGCTCTACCCAACTTTGCTCTCTTTCTTCATCGGTTGGTCTTTGTTCTTGTCCTGCGGGGAGTGTCTTGCCTCCTTGTGTTACTTGATGGTTCATGGGGATATGATCATTAGTCCATGGTGGCTCGTTAACACTTTCTTCATCCAAGGAACTCTCTAAATTTGATGGTCTCCATCACAACTTGTATCCATCCTCGTTGTTTGGGCCTTGCCTTGAGTGGTGTCCTTTGTGGGGGCTCATCATCAAATATGGGAGGGGAATAATTTATTTCTTGTGTTACATCTCTCTCTTGTGAAGCTTCATCCCCCCGTGATGGAATGCTACCAAAGTGTGTCCCTGCACTCAAATTTTGTCTAGAAGAGTGGCTTGTGGTTCGATGCTTCTTGTGGGGTGTCATCCATGTTGGGCACTGAGTACCTTTCACATGGCTAGGGTAGATGACATGATCCTTTCTAGCAGTCTGCTTTGTGCGTGCCATTCTCTTAGGATGTAAAGTGGTAAAATGAGGGGGGACACCTTTATTTATAGCCTTTCACTTAAGAATTGTCTTGTTCACATTTAAATGGATAAAAAATAGTTTTAAAACATTAAAAGTATATTCACAAAATCATTGAAAGTCTATTTGAAATGAAAGGAGTTATAAAAACCTTGAAAAAAATAATGCATTTTAAGAGTAGGGAAACTATTTCCAAGCAGAACCCTCGTGGACTCTTTGTGCATGCAATTGGGCATGATGTAGCGGTCCTAATGATGACATCCACTTCTCTCCTGCAATATCATGTTGTAGCTTTCATGTAATCTTTGTTATTCGTGACTCACATGCTCGTTCCATTACATATTTTCTAGCGAATGTCGCACGAAAAAACCACTTGAACATTTCTTCTAAATAGTTTGATTGGAGTAGACCTCCCCCATGATGAGTGTTTTTAAAGTAAACACCTCTAGCCCTGTAACGTGACTTCTCCATTCCTTGTGTACTAAAAATGTCCAGTGACCCATATTGATTCATAAAATATGCTCCATGTGCAAAAAGAATATGCTATGATCTGGTCAATAAGATATACACATGGTATTTAAGACCAAATAAAAAAATTTAAGCAGCACTTACTTTGTAATCTATAATGTTGCTTTCTCCCCAAGATAAGATGAATGATTGTGTAAGCTCCTTCAAAGTCACTTGGAATAATTCTCATTGTGAAGCATTAGTGGAAACCAAACCCATCAAATGTAACAATTGATCTAATGATGACCAAATTTTCTTTCGCTTATTAATGAGATCGACTTGACCATCATTGTCTATCGTAATTGAACAGAGGTCCTTCCAAAGCTCCCATTTCCCATCATGTTGACTATTCATGTCTCTTTTAAAGAAATGTCTTGCCTTCTTCCCAATCATTGAAACTTGTTGTAAAATCTCTTGAGACTCACCATACTTCTTAACAACTAAAGATACATGGCCACCATGACAACCAATAGAATTCAAAAGATCTTCTATTTTTTGGATTGCTATTGTAGACCTCTCTAGTGGTTTCATTGCAAATGCATATTCAACATGGAGCTTCAAAAGCCTATCAAAGATCCTCATGAATGCATGCAAAGTACAAAAGTGAACATTGACTAATGGAAATGGAATAATGGGGTTCCAATCATTGCTTATTTTATCATGATTCGGTTCCTATAACATTGGACACCTCAAAAGTGATATCTCCCATTCCTTGCGATTCGATGAGTCTGTTTCATTAATTTCTTCAGAGTCATCAACTCTCATCAATGCCCTTGCAAGTTTAGATTGTCTCTTAGATCCTTTGTAGCCTTGTGTACAATATTGGCAAGGATAGAGAGAAGATGCTCCTTGTTTACAACCTAACATGCATTTTATACTCTTAAGGTCTCCACCCAAATGCCATTCTACCTCAAAATCACATATATCATCTACAAAAAGCTTTTGCCCATGTATTTGAGAAGAGATTACTTCTATAATCCATTGAATCCTATAAAAAATCCATGAAATAACATTTTTTGTTTCTTTGGGAACTTCTATAGCACCTTACCACCAGATATCTCTCTCTGATTGCACACTATAAGTAAAATGGGAAGTGGATCCTAAAGTTTCATCTCTCATTGCATGGTCCATAACTTCATTCATTAGCGTCATACTCAACCTTTCTAGTCACCGACCCTTTATGATTTGGCACTCATGAAGCTTTAGTATGAACTTTAACTTAACATTACAGTCTGCACAAAAGAGGAAACATTATCTTAATATGACACTTAAATGCAGTAAAACTTCAATACCAAATAAAATGTAGTAGGGGTACCTTTGATTGTTGAACTATAAAAGTGAACCATTGCTTGTTGAAGCTTTTTGAAGATCCAATATATTGTTGAATTTAGTGTAAGTAAATCCTTGTGTAGATAAGATCTTTGATTGCTTCTTGGGAATATTTGAATGATAAATAGAGGCAAGCATAGTGTCTTCTATGAATAAATATTGTCCAATAGTACGAGTCACATCCTCATTTGAAGTTTTTTTTTTATAGATACAGAAGGGTGTACATTGCACTATACCCATTTCTCCTGATGCCCGCTTCGTCATATATTGCCTGCACATGTTGCACTTTGATAAGGTTTTTTAACTTCTCTGAAAACTCAGCTTCATCAACAACTCGAATACACTTTCCTATGGGTGTATCTATAGCATAGGTGATTTCTTTGATGTTTATACAGCTGTTCATCAGCTTGAATTGGTCTTGTGTTGTTGATGAAGCAATTATGTCTTGAATAAATGACATATACAATGAAACATTCCATTATAAATCTTCATTAAAACATATAAAAGTAAAACAAACAGTCACCTTGTTGCATATATATGTCATTTGCGTGCTCTGCCACCTAGTAAAAGAGCTTCAAAGGATGACAATGCTCTTTTCCTATATCTCATACCAAGTGGAGTCTCTTTCACCTGCTGGAGATTGGCATTTAACTTTGAAATTGTGCTTTCTTTTGCTTCCATATCCTGTTCAAAATCTGCAAGTTGTTTTTGTAAAGATATGATTGTGCTTTCTAAAGTGACCACCCTCATATGATGGAGTTGATATTGTTGGAACCAATACTTAGTAGTAGCATGTGAATGTGTAGATAATCGCTTGCAGTAACCTAATAGTCCAACTTCACCCGCACCAATGAACCGAAGTAAAGTTGAGAGGTTATGGAATGTTGGATGGTAAGAAGATATTGGATCAAGAGGATATAGTGAACCATGAGTCCAAAGATGAATACTTTTTTCTCCAGCTACATGACGTTCATTTTGAGAATTGGCATCATTGTTGCATTGTGTATTTGGAGCAAACTCTCTAGGCGCACAAACATGGATACTTGTTGATGCAAGAGCATGTGAGGACGTTCTACTATGAAGTTTGTGATACATGTCAACACCATCTTTGCTAATGACCAACAATATCAAAAACAAAGATAGAAAACTCGTTGGAAGGGACTCTAAAGCATATGTTTTGCTCAGAAAATGTGTTTTCTTCTATGTGTATGAGTTAAAGTGTATTTTTCCATTGTGTATGGTTAAAAATGATGAAATTTGAAAAAAATCATTTTTTGGGGAAATCATAGTCACAAATTTGATGATGTGGCACTTACTTTTGGAGAGAGTTTGAAAATTATACTTTTTCTAAAAGAAACTTTAAAAAATGGGCCCAAAAAAAGTGATGTCTGACATATATATTAAAAAATAGGCCCTTTTGAGTTAATATACACTAAAAATGAGACTTCTAAAAAAAAATCATTTTTTTATTCAAATACATGCATGAGTTTGATGATGTGGAAAGTAGATTCTCTTGCTTTCTCTCTAGAAGAAGAAAGAGAGAGGCCTAGTAAAGCCTAAAAAAAAGCCTACTCCAGCCTACTAAAAGTGCCCTATTAAATGCACTTTGTCCCCTTAAACAAGAATAGGATTAAGCTTAATCCCTAAAAATTGGGATCCCCTAATGAGGAGGGGCAAAGGTCTCATCAAAATCAATGCCTCTTTCTTGAGCATAACCCTTTGAAGCAAGCCTAGTGTTATACCTATCAACTGTTCCATCAGGCTTATGCTTCAGCTTGTAACCCACTTAGTTTCAATTGCCTTCTTGCCAAGAGGCAAGTCACATAAATACCAAGTACCATTCTTCATTATAGCATCATATTCAGATTGCATAGCTGCCATCCATTTTTTTGAATTTTATGCTTCATCAAACAAAATAGACTCATTCTCATCACAGAGACTAGAGGAAGCCATACCATAGCAATCTAATGCAAAAGGACCCACTATGAGAGCTAGAACAAGTACGATATGAAAGAGGTGCCTTTAATTTGCAATCACGCAAAGTCTACACTAGCCATTTTGTCATAGTTTTTTGCCTCCTCAATATCAGCTCTCTCATCGAACCTATGCAGTTGGATAACATCCGGGTCAGATGACTTACACCAAAGGGAAGAAAACATCAAAAGGATAATGGATTATGCTTTTATTGTGGAGAACATTAGCACATGGTATCAAATGTCCTAAGAAGAATAAACAAGTTGGGTTCAAGACTTCCACAATCACCATCTCACATCAAAAGGATCATCATCAGAGTCAAAATAGGAGTATTGTCCCTCATGAGAATCATGCCTTTGATTCTATGCCTAGATATACTACAAACCATTTCCACTTTCATCATGGATATCCATCATTAGTGAGTTCCAATACCACATATCAAGAACTCTACAAAGACCAAGATCTATGAAGATACAAGTTCTAGAAGATCTCACAATCATATAGCCACTCCTCATGGGACTCGTTACTTGAGGCGGAGGTGATGCCATAGACACAAAAGAAACCATCCTGAACCTTAGATTCTATGCAAATTTCTATATCTCATGATTGGTTCAGATTTTGGAGAAAATCATCATATCATCGTGCTCGAAATATGAAAAGACCCTAAGATTGACATTCTATTTGCCTAATTTGACATCCAAAGGTCTTGTTTCAAATTGATGACATCATTGATGATATCATCAATTTGTAACCGCCATTTATGAACCACCCTTGAAAACCTTGTTTCTATTCTAGCTCTTTTCTTGTTCCTTGTTCTAGTCTTGATTAACCTAGTTCTTGGACACCTACTCTTTTCCTCTTGTTATCTCATATTACAAGATATTGTCAAGTTATTTCTTGTATCTACTTCATCTCCCTCAAGGGAGTCATTGTAATTCAGATATCATGATTTATACCTACAGTCCCATTTTGTGGGATCTCCTGTATTCTGTGTAGCACAGCTATCCATACTTATCTGTCTTGGGTTGTGGGACTTCTTGTATTAGTTAGATAACTTGTATTATTTTCCCTGCATGGGTGATCTTGTAATCAGAATTATAATTCCAAAATCTTGTCTAGTCTAATCAAAAGGCACAATCTAGTGCTCCCATGATAGGCATCAAAAAATGTGTGTGGGTGTTCATTGAGCACATATTGTGTTACCACTCATATGTGGGGCAATATGTGCTCAATGAGCAAAATCACATAACACATACTTGATCGATCCTTATGGCCAAAAGAAAGCTAAAATCTATGATACCATATCATTCGAACCTCAAAGACAAGCTTGCAAATTAAAGAACCAATAGCTTTAACTCATGTTACATGCCAATCTACCAAAATCCCACTTCATAATGACCAACTCTACCTAAGCCATATGTTATCCATAACTGGTCCAATATGACTTTCATTCATCATGTAACTTGGGACTTCCAACAAAGAACCAATGCAAAGTTGTCTTCCCCTTATAATGGTGACCTTAAAATTGTGGAAACAACATACAATCATGAGATGCAGACATTGTTCATATGTTGAAGAACCTCGTCCAAAACATTCAACATTACATAATACTGAAAACTTCAAGTATAAATTAACAATGAATTTCAAAAACTAGGTAGGATTTGAACATGAAACCATAAGCTTGGGTATCTTTAAGTTTTAAAAATAATAAGGATTGCAAAATTTGTCAATAGAGTCCATCGAAGATACAATTTATTTGGGAGTTGAGAAAAACAAAAAGAAAAGGAAGTTTGAGCTCATCATAATGGGTAGTGTGCCATTATAAATTATTCATCCTAGAGGAATAATTTTGCGCATATGTGTAAAGAGGGAAAATGAGGATTGATAGAATCATCGTACAAACAAAGGATGTGGATGGAAGTCACAACAAGAATAAGTCTAGGCTTTTTCACGAGTCTAGAGAACCTTATGAAGCATAAGTCAAATTAAGAGTCATTCATCTAAATTATTTACCAAATGCCAAATATTACCAAAGTTTTGGCCATTCAAGCCCTATAAAGAATTTAATTGATTGATGATCACATTATTATTCTACTTGGCTTTTAGCAATCTATTGAATGCTTAGCCACAAAGTTGTAAGAAAGATTCTTCCCTTGCCTTGGAAGGTGTGGGCCACCCTTGGGGGCGACCCTTGCCTTTAAGGGTTTGGGCTACCCTTGGGGCAACACTAGCATTAGAGGCATGTGTCACCCTTTAGGGAGACCCTCCCCTAAGATTAAGTACAAGAAGAATGAAGCCTCTTCATAACAAGAATGAAGCCTCTTCATGATCACACAGGCTCAAGACTAGACACATGTTTAAGACAACCAACTGACAATAGGCACAAGTCAAGAAAAGACCATATTATTAAGGCATGGGAAATTTACTCTGATTGGAGGAAAGACGCTTGCAATTGAAGAGTTATTAGATGTCCCCTCTACTATGGCTACCTACCTCTTCTTGCTCTTGTGGTGAGTTGGGTGAGTATTAGCCCAATCTTCCTTCCCACAATGAGAACAATCCTCTTTTGAGGGAGATATCCACATCATGAGGTGGTGGTTCCTTCTCCACACCCTACTTCTTGGGTGACGTGCTAACAGCCATTGCTTGCACATGAGAGTTATATTGGATTGTTTGTGCTTTCTAGCTCTTTGTGAGTGCAAATGTGAGAAATGAGCACATAGAACCCATTTTTATAGTACTTTCAAGTTTTTAAACTGACTGGGCCCCCTTTTAAAAGTACATAATAAAGTAGTGCAAGTTCAAAAAATGTGTTTCTGATGACAAACTAATGCACAGAACACCAAAGGATATGATTTTTTTTTGCTTCAAAGAAAATGTCTAAACATAACACAACAAAAAACATGAGCAACCACATTTCAAAGTAGTGAACATAGACTTTTTGACATTCCAAAAGTTTTGAAATTACCATTGAAATAAGAAGGTATATACAATATCTAACTGAATTGTTTGTCCTACTTTTTACAAGGTTCTTGAAAGTGCAAAAACCATGAGATACAATGACTAGGACCCAAAAAGTGACATTATTAGGTTGCAAAAGAACTATGACAATGAGAGTTCTATTCCATCTTTGCTCCAATCTACAGGGACTTTCATTTTGTATTCCAATCTTCTGCCCACCTGTAATCAATTTGCAAGAAATTGAAGTTATAAAAGTAAAATAAGCAATAATGAAAAGATTACTTTAACAAAAACACAAAACATTTCCCACCTTATGTCCTTGTATTTTGAATTTGTATTGAGTTAGTCCTTCAAACCCCATAATCACCAAGTGTTCTCTCAGATTAGCCAAGGTCCAATGATTATTCACTAAAATAGTTTTTGTTTCATTGTTGGGCAATCTAAGCTTTATTTCAAATGAATGTAAAGACCCCTCTGAACTTTGAAATGGTATCCACTTCCCAAGTTTGCACATCCAACGATCATAGTAGAATCTAATGTATCATGAAGTACATTGTTTCAAATATCAAAATCCTATATGTTCCACCTATTTTACAAAGATATTTATCACCTTTTGCAATTCCTTCTATCAAACCCCAGTCTTCACCAAGAAGACTTTCGACTTGCTCATATGTGATATCTTTACACATGAACATGGTGGAAGTCTCTTGGAATGAGAATCCTTGGAATAAATATACAAAACAATGGATGGGAAAAGACTAGTGCAAACCTAGAGACCTAGAAACTTTTGTGAATTTCAAAGAGTTATGTATATCCATTACCATCTTGTGCTTCAAAGATGATACGGACCATATATCAGGTTTTGGCCACTCCATGCTAAGAAGAGAATGTACTTCAATTCTCTCTAACCTTCCAAAACCATTCATTGTAGAGGGTACAACATATCTATGTGTGTAAAAGGAAACTCGATCATGGTAAACTTGAGCAAGAGATATTTCTAGAAAGACTAGTGCACCAACATCTTCATGCAATGCCTGGGAAGTACCTGTAAGACTATGCAGTGGTTGCTCTTCCACCAAAGTAGAAGGAAATATATTTGAAACAAACAAAAACATACCTAAATATTTCAAAAATATATTCAATACTAGAAAACATACAATATTGTAGAGTAATACTTACAATTCACGGGATATATCATTTTACTAGAGTTTTCAAGTATCATAGTTGCCATTGTAAAAACATGTTGTACAATAGCAACCATCCCATTGTCTCTGTGCTTCTTCAAGCCAAGTAACTTTCCCTTCCAATGAAGATCCAAGTTTCCACGATCTCTAACTCGATGAGCCCCAACTCTAGAGGGTTGCATGTACACCCATGCACCTTTGGAGTACTCATGTGATAGCCATTGTCCATCTGTGGCTTTGATATTGTGAAATCTTAATGTGAGGATTTCATCTTTTGGTCGCCTAGAAGCTTTCGATGTTGCCATTGAAGCTAAAGGTCTTCAAGCTACAACAGTAATTCGAGGTAGGAGATGCAAGTAGGTTGGAGTGTAGAAACAGGAGCTTCAATGGTGTGCTATAGAGTGAAAGTAGTAGAAAAAGATGACCTTTTGGGACTTGGGTATGAAAATGTTAGGTTTAGGAGGGAAATAACTCTTTTTTGAGTATTTTTGAAAAAAATCATTTTTTAAAGCTCAAAACATGCACGGATTTTGAATTTGGGGTCAAAAAGAGTATTTTTGACCCTAAAAAGTAATGGGGGGTCCATTCTCAAGTGTTATGATGAGTTTTTTAACTTTTTAGAAATTTTGAATTTTTGGGCCCAACTAAGTTACAAGATTCCTTCTCTCTCTAGAGGCAGCTCATTAAATAAGGGAGAAATATGTCCCCTCTCCCCCCTTCAGCCTAGTATTTTATAGGGCATAGACTATGGCCACCACCATCTTCTGATTGGTCCATCACTAATCACTCCTTAATCTAAAAGGCCCATGCAGGGTTCATTTTTTCCCCTAATGTTGTTGAATGACTATTGTTCGTAGCATCTATGCACGTGCAGCTCATCATGGTTGGAATGTACTTTAGTTGGACATTACAACTGCATTTCTGAATGATGACTTGCATGAAGAAGTGTATGTTTTTCAGTCCCATGGATTTGTGCAAAAAGGGCATGAAAAAAAGTGTGCAGGTTGAAAAAGCCATTATATGGTTGGAAACAAGCACCCACGTGCTTGGTATGAAAAGATACATGCCTATTTGATTGCAGATGGTTTTGAGAATAATCCAATTGAGAGCACCTTATATGTTAAGCATGCAAATGATGCACTTCTGATCATTGTTGTCTATGTTGATGCTATGTTGCTCACTGGTCCTCATGAGAAGCATATTTCTGATTTTAAGGTTGATTTTCATGCCTCATTTGAGATGTCACATTTAAGGCATTCGCATCATTATTTGAGCATTAAGTTTATGCAAGTTGATGGTGGAATAACTTTGTGTCAAACCAAATATATTGGCACATTATTGCAGCATTTTGGCCTTGACAACTGCAAACCTATTGCCACTCCTATGGAGATAGGTTTACGATTGAGCCTTCATGATGTTGGAGATGCATTTGATGATGTTCTCTATCAGCATGCTATTGGATGCTTGATTTACTTATGCATTACTTGGCTAGATATTCAGTTTGTTGTCTCACAAATGAGCAGGTTTATGCATTGCACAAGTGTCAAGCATTGGTAGGCGGTTAAGTGCATCTTTCACTACTTGAGTGGTACCCGACTACTTGGATTGTTTTATCCCAAGGGGGATCACTACTGCCAAATTTACATGCTTTTTCTGACTCTGATTGGGTTGTTGCAATGACACTCATGTGTCCACGTGTGGTTTTTGCGTCATGCTTGGCAGCTCATGCATATCTTGGTTGAGCAAGAAGCACCATACTATGGCCACTTCTAGTTGTGAGGTTGAATATAGAGTAGCTTTCACAGCGATTATTGAGTGTGTGTGGCTTAGATGCCTTATGGTTGATTTGGGTGTTGGTCAGTCTTATGCCACCACCATCTTCACTGACAATCAGAGCGCATTGGTAGTTGCAAGGGACCCTATGTTCCATGCTTGCACTAAGCACATTGAGATGCACTATCATTATGTTAGGGAGAGGTTCTCTACTAGCGAGATTAGTTTGTCATATGTACCCACATAGGAGAACATTGTAGACCTTTTCACAAAGGCTCTCCCTAGGAAGAAGTTTAAAGATTTCCACAAAGCTTTGGGCTTAATTGCTTTTGTGGATTGATTCCACATAGCTTGGCACTTCCTTATACATGAGTGCCAATTCCTTGTTCATCGCATCACTCCCAAGGGGGATTTGTTGATATATTTGTGAACACACTAGGACTGTCGGGGCACTTTTTTCCCTCTTTAGGAGGTTTTTTTCCACCGGCTTGTGTATATGCCTATAACCCTAACGTGTCACTTATCTTTGTACATTCTAGTGGTAATACATCCAGTATTGTGTGTTGTGACCCAAGCTTCTTCTTCTTCCTTGTGTTGTTCGCGTGCTTTTGCAGACCTCAAACTCCAACCATATATATATATATATATATATATATATATATATATATATATATATATATATATATATATGTGTGTGTGTGTGTGTGTGTGTGTGTGTGTGTATGTATGTATGTGTATGTATATATATGTGTGTGTGTGTATGTATGTATGTATGTATGTATGTGTGTGTATATGTGTGTGTGTATGTGTGTGTGTGTGTATATATATATATATATATATATATATATATATATATATATATATATGTGTGTGTGGAGAGCATTTACACTTACCTGTAATAATTGGATCATTGGCAATCAAAAAATTGAACAGTGGTAGGAATAAGGCAAAACTATTCATTAGCAACAATCATCAAAGGCATTTCTCTAATAAGATCCAACCACCTCTCCTCCAATGAATCCTTGGCACTCCCTACATACATTATGAAAAAGTCAACAATTTCTCAGAAAGTCAGTAATATATTCCATAGTGCACTATATTCTATACACATTACTATAGTCCATAATACATACATCCAGGATGCAAACATCTAGGTTTGGCATGCCAAAAATGAAACACTTCATGAGAATCTTGCTAATGACATCATCTAAGGGATGTACCTAAAACCATAAACAAAAAGCATTTTCACATATGTAAAAAGCATCAAAGTTGATTGCTTGAAGTTTAAAAGTAATCTCAATTTAGGTTCCAACTCATTTATTCCATTCATTACCACAAAGAAAAAAAATTAGATCGTGCAAAGACATGCAAAACAAGATAAAATTCTCTTCAAATATTGATGTTGAAAATGAATGTTCTCAATCAACTTTGTGGATATCCATATACTGACAAAACTCAAGCACCTGTATCAAGAAAATTGATGCCATTAGTGCCATTAGATCCCATCATTGGGCTATATAATACTGACAAATGAGGCAATCTTTAGTGCAACTCCTAAGAATGAGAAAAACATCAGCCATATAATATATATAGGTAGGAACCTTGAGATGTTTACTCAACAAGTACATTTTTACTTCAAAGAATTAATCAAGAGGTACATTTTTAGTTCAACAAGTATTGACAAAAATGGATTGCATTTAATGTGTTGATAGAAGAGAGATACAAAACTTGAAGGTCATGATCATGATTAGAACCAAGATGGTGCTCCAGAATATTCAACAGGCTCGTAGAGAAGCTCTATATCATAGACTTCGGAGACTTGAGGTGGAGGTGAACAAAGGTAAAGCTCAATCCCAGAAGGGTCTACAGAAAATCAGAGCGATGCTAAGATACGAGGAAGAAATTCAAAGGAAGAATTTGCAAATGTTCTTTAAGGAGTGGTGGGCAGGTAAAGCTGACAAACCCACCAAAGAGATGTGCAACATCGTTAAAAGGAAACAAAACAAAGATTCGATTCCCCTATTGCTTGACCCAAATGGCGTTGTTTGCAATACGAAAGAAGAAAATTTTGGAATCATTGAAGAGCACTTTACGAGACTCCTGGGGATCTCGACCCCCCTCTCCCACCAAAGAAGGGACTGCATGGCTACCATCACGAGGGTATCCCCTCATAGGATCCCACACAACCTTCATTCCCTGCTGATGCCCCTATCTCGGACGAAGAAATCTTGGCAGTCATTGATGCCCTCCCTAGTGGTAAACACCCGGGGCTAGACGGACTTACTAATGAGTTCTTTAAGTCGTTCAAGTTGGTTATCGCCCACCCACTTTGTTTGGTTTGGCAAGAGGCTCTCGAGTTTGGCGTGCTTCCATCTTGTCTCAATAATGGCATCATCAAGTTAATCCACAAAAAAGGGGAAAGAACAGAATCGAGAACTAGTGTCCGATTACGATGCTTCAAACAGGATATAAGATCATTGCGAAAGTCATAGCCAACAGAATTTCCAGCCATCTGAGAGGATGGTTAAGCGAGGACCAAAAAGGTTTCGTCAAAGGTAGATCAATATTGGAAGCCATTATAGATATTTGGGAAGGTCTTGACTTCGCAAATGATTCAAGACAAGATGTGGTTTTCCTCAAAATAGATTTCGACAAAGCCTACGACAGACTAAAATGGGATTGTATCTTGCAGCCACTTAAAGATCTCGGATGCAGTCAAAAATTCACCAAGATGATCTCGACCCTTTTGGGAAATGCATCAACTCAAATTAATGTTAATGGTCAACTTTCGAAAGTGATCAAACTAAAAAAATCGATAAGACAAGGGTGCTCATTGGCTCCCCTTCTCTTTGCCATTGCCACGGAAGGGCTTAGCCGGTTGGTGGAACATCAGGTGGTTGTAGGTAATATCAAAGGCCTCCGATTGCCCCGTGACAACGACCAGTTCACCAGAGACTCTTTGTCGATGATATGAATGCATTTGTACACAACGATAGTACCAGTCTAGGGATGTTTTGGAGGTGCCTTGATACTTTTTGCAAAGCCTCCGGATCCAAAATCAACCACTCTAAGATCGCCCAGAGCTATTGTCGGGATCCAGCCCGACATTCTCTTCGATCATGGCTTTCAAAACATTCCTCAGGGACAAATTTTCTGGCTTCTTGGGATTCCCTTGGGCTTTGGTATATCGTTGGAGCCACGGTGGAACTGGGTCCCTGGCCAGACTCGAAAGCAAGTTAAACTACTGGAGAGGTATGCAAATCAATCTCACTGGTCATGCAATGGTTATCAAGAGGTTCCTCATTTCTTTGACCATTTACTTCCTCTCCTGTTGGAGACCGAAAGAGCAAGAGTTGTCCAAATTGGAAGGTATTTGTAGAAACTTCCTTTGGACGGGCGACCACAACAAGAGGGGAGGTGCCAAAAATCAAGTGGTCCATCTGCACTAGCCAAAGGGATTCTAGGGGACTTGGTATTTTGGACATTGGGTGCTTGGCCAACAAACTTGCGGCAAAATGGATGATTAAGGCATGGTGCAACGGGGAGGCCTCGTGGGCCAAGTTGATATTTAGAAACAAGAATGAACTGACTCTTGTGGGATTCCCAAATTGGAAGAATCTTGACATTCTCACCCTTTTGTTTTCCTCAATCCCTGTTTCCACGAAAGGATCGAATCTTGTGTGCTCCCTATGGAAGAGTTGGAATAAAGTAAAATGCTTCACAAGAATCAGTGAAGATTGGAAATGGGCTGGCGGTATCAGACAAAATGACTCTATTTGGTTTCCGATTCATGGCATCTGGAATGTGGAGCCTTGGAACACTTGAATTGCCAAGAGTCTTTGGAACAAAGGCTTCAGAAAATGGAAACATCTCTGGAAACAAGACACCAAACAGTGGATCAACTTTGAGGATATTGACCCTAACATCAACATTAGCTATGAAGAATGGAATACTTTGCAAAATAGATGTCTTTCTTGGGACCGCTCTAAAGTTCGTCTTCTCATGGGGCACGACCCACCGTGCCCGCTTGGCATCAGGTGGCACAATGGTAATAGCCTAACAAAAATCTTGAACATCAAAGACTTCACTGATTACCAAGTCAACCTCAACAAGAAGTGGTGTCTATCGTGGATGTGGTTGCAGTGGGACATGAAGTTCATGGCTATCTGGCACCCGCTCATTGCAAACAAAAAGTTTGTTCTCTTATGGCAAATTCTTCATCGTGGAATCTGGACCAACCTAAAGGCTAGTAAAATATGTGGGGTGCCTCCTTGGTGCAAGTGCTGCTACCGGTCCATTGAAGATGTTGCTCACATCTTCTTTACTTGCCCCAACTCCAATAGGCTCTACTAGATTGTCAAAGAGAAAATTAAATTTCAAAACCATATCAGTTGGAAACAAGCCCTGCTGGGAGAAGCGATCGGATGCTCCACTAATCTCTGGAATGCCATCAGAGGGGAGGTCCTATGGAAGATCTAGAGGGAAAGATGTGCTTATAACTTTGGCGACCCCCCCAAAGAGTGATCGATTCAAAAATCATTGTTCCTCCTCGGTAAAAGAATCGCTAACTGCAAGAAGTCCCCCCCCCCCTTTAGACATCATCAAGTGCTCCTTCTGATAAACAACAAGCTCAAACCCAAGTGGGCCCCTCATGAGGGTGACAAGAAGGTGATTAACCTCCTTTGTAATGTCGTCTAACCTTTGTAAGATCTTCCCCCGCTCGGTGGAACTTGGGGGGTCCCCGGAGCACTAGTCCCCCTTCACTTGTACTTTTCTATTCCTTTATTTAATACAAGTCCGGGAGAGTAGGCTAAGGCCGAACTTCCTTTTAAAAAAAACTTGAAGGTCCATCCACATTCAAAAAGGTCTCTAGATCATCATCTTAAATAAGAAACCTTCATTAATAAAAAACAATGAGCTCTCCAACTAACTATAACTAGAGGCAGAAATGCAATTAAGAGTTCACCAACTCTTATATTTTTCTTGTGCCACTCTAACAATCCTCACTACAATAGTGAAACAACTAAAATAACACACACATAAAAAATTTCTATGATACCTTGTACAAACCATTATATGTTATCTTGTCAAAGTATACAAATAATTAATACCTCAATGATTATACAGAAATGAGCAGGATTACCCATCTTTAAAAGAATCTCCCAAATCAAACTTAATCATCTATTCTCCAAGGGTCCATAATATCTGCACACATCACCATTACCATAAAGTCAACAATTGATCACGCATTCATACACTTCCTCATACATACATACTGACATACATATATATACAAACATACATTTATTTATGCACGTATCTGAAAGAGACTAGGGGAATCAAACCCCTTCATCACGTCACATGAATCTACCAAGATCTCCATGGGGGTGGGGGGAGGAAAAGATACACCTTTACCAAAAAGTAAAAGTGTATCTTATTCTCCCCCATTAAATATTAGTATTGTTTTTCAAAATGAAGGAATAAAACAACTATATCAACCGATAGACCAACCAAAAAATATACAAAAAGATTCCAGTTTAAGTACATACCTTTAGAACTGATTCGATGATTTTCTTCCTATACAATAAGTCAGCAAAAATCTAAAAGAAAGTCAACACTATAGGTGAACAGGCTTCCTACACTTTTGCAATTCCCAAATTTTATGAATCTTTACCCAATCCATCTCACTAAGTTTTGGACCATTTAATGATATTCTCATAAGCATGTCAAGAGTTTTTGCTTTCAAGCTTTACCTCATAGAAGTTTTTATAAGATTTTGCTTTGAGAAGCCCCTTTCGCATGCTACTGAAGATACTAGCAAAACAAGAATAATTTGCCATAATTTTAAAATGCTAGAATGAGTACTATGCCAATTAATATTCGAAAAAAAAAAACTTTCCATGAATCTTTCATTTTCATTCCCTCACATGCATAATATGAAGTATCTGTGAATGAGAAAATTTCTTCCTTACAACTTTTTGGCACAATCAAAGAATCTCCTAATCTATTTAAAATTTTCTTGATTCTTTTGGATAAAATATAGGTGAAAACAATCTTGTAGAATTGAAGAAAAAAATCTAAAAATCTATCATTCACAACTACAATTACTTTCTCATCAAATTCCTTTGCTATTTCTTTGCATCTATTGAAATCACCTACACCAAAACCCAATGGAAGTCATGATTTATCTTCACTTGGGATATTCACATAGGATAAAACATGCATATGACTTTCTTCATCCTCATTTACATAAATAAAATCTCCATCTTTTGTGCTAGCCATAAATGGACTTAGAAATTTTGTATCTTTACCAAAATCTTCATCAAAAAATTTTGGATGCAATGAACTCAAAGTCACATCCACATACACACTTATAGAACATATATCTACATTTTCTTCTTGAAAATGGCAATTCGGTATATTCAAATCATGCAAAACATCAGCAAGAAAATGAATGAGAAACAATAACTTATAGATACATATTTTTTCATATCAATAGGGTGCTTCAATCTTCCAAAAAGTAATAATGGCTAGCATCAAAACAACAAGTCATTCCATGACCTTACCTAGAGAAAGACATCTCACATCATGTATTGTTAATACTTCCAAAGCCTGCAAATTCATTTCTTCCAAAATCTTTTGAAAGTTTCTATGATGAACACTAGAACCATGAATCCAAGAATACACCTTATTACCAATTTTATCGATATGAGAAAATCATGGAAAACTTTTGTTGATATATTTAGGTAGTGATGTGTGTGAACACAGTAGGACCGCCGGGGCACTTTTTTCCCTCTTTAGGAGGTTTTTTTCCCCCGGCTTGTATATACGCCTATTGCCCTAATGGGCTACTTATCTTTGTACATTCTCTAGTAATACATTCAGTATTGTGTGTTTGTGCTCCAAGCTTCTTCTTCTTCCTTGTGCTGTTCGCGTGCTTACGCAGACGTCTAACTCCAACAGGTCGTTGCTTCATCTAGGGTGCCGTCGACACTCCTCCGTTTGCAATCTCAAAATCGCAGGAATTTTGGTCAGCATACTCCGTGTTTTCGAGATCGAAAATACTTCGCTCTGTGGTGCCTAAATCGCGATCTGAGCTCGTTTCGGCCTCCGAACGCACTATCGCAGTGCTTGTGCAGGCTATTTTGTCTTTTTGTGCCAAAGGCATATACCAGTTTCTGTTCGCCAGTTTAAGCGTCTCAAAGTCTACTACAGGTCTAGCAGAACTCGTCTGGGCAGTTCTGTTCAACTTTTTGAGATACAGTCAATTTTCTGCATCAAGGTATTTTAGTCACCGGCCATGGCTGAAAGTAGTGATGTATTCCGTATGTTGGCTGTTGAGGATAAGTTGGATGGTACCAACTACCCATTATGGGCTTATATGATGCGACATGTTTTGGTTGCAAAAGGATTGTGGAACATTGTGCAGGGTGTTGAAAGACATCCTGTTACACCTGTAACGACAGGTACTACAAATACAGGTTTTGGAGCTGATGAAGATGGTGTCGAAGATGATATTCCACAGATTCCTGTTCGTGCTGCTGTTTCTATTGCACCCACTGCAGAGCAAATTCGTTGGGATGGTAGAGATGCCCAGGCACATGCATTGATAGATTTGTCTGTCAAACGTGCCATTATTCCTCATATTCGCTCTTGCAGAATAGCTAGGGATGCTTGGGATACACTTACCACATTGTACCAAGCTAGAAATGAGGCTCGTGTAGCTTACCTCCGAAAACAGTTGGAGAGTGAGCACATGAATGAAGGTGATTCTATGGACAGTTTCCTAACGAAGATCAAAGATTTGAAGGAACAGTTGATTTCTGCTGATGAGGTTATACCAGATAGCTCACTTGTGTAGACCGTTCTGAATGGTCTTCCTGATTCATATCAGAGTTTTGCTTCTACTCTTCGGTTGATGATGAAAGGCAATCCAAATGCCTTATCATTTGAGGAGTTAGTCTCTGTTCTGTTGCAGGAAGATCACTCCAGGCAGAACAGGTCCATTATGTGTGTTACAGATCAAGCTTTCCTGGCTAGTCAGAAGGGCAAAGGAAAATGGAGCTCTTCTACTAGTAAGCAGAAATCTGCAAATGCTGCACATTCGAAGAACCAGGATAAAGAGGAGAAGAAATCAGAAAAGCAGAAATTGTTTTGCAAGTACTGTAAAGGGAATGATCATATCATAAAGAACTGTCCAAAACTGGCTGCAAAAGAGGCAAAGAAAAAGGAGGCTAGAATGGTTGTTGCAGAAGCCTCTACACCCAAAACAGAGTCTGCTAATCTTGTGCAGGAAGAAGAATGGGCGTTTACTACTGTTTGCAGTTTTGACCCATCTTCTCATGAGCAGTGCATGTCTTCAGTGGACTCAAATGTTTGGTACTTTGACAGTGGGGCGACCAAACATATTACCTCTCAGCGCAGTTTCTTCTCTTCACTCGAGCCTGCCCCTACAGGGAATACTGTCACATGTGCCAACAACTCCTCTTATCCTGTTATGGGAGTTGGTAAGATCATTCTGACGACTGCAGATGGTAGTTCTTTCACCTTGTTAGATGCTTTATTTGTGTCAGGAATCAAGAAGAATCTGTTATCAGTTTCTGCATTAGCCAAGATTGGCTTGGTTGTGAAATTTGTTGATGACAGATGTACAGTTCATGATCTATCAAATGGCGATGTTATTATTGCTTCTGGCATTTTATGTCGTGGGCTGTATAAGCTCATAGACTATGAAAGATCTGTGAATGATTCGGCATGTGCAGTTCATGATTCTCAGGCTGTGTCAGATGCAAAGCTTTGGCATGCACGCTTTGGTCATCTGAATTTTGCTAGTTTGCTACGCCTGTAGAAATCTGATATGGTGTCTTCTTTGCCCAAGCTTGAGGCACCCGGAAAACATGTATGTGAAGGCTGTATTTTGGGCAAAATGCAGCGTTCCTCCTTTCCAAAATATGGTTCAGTTCGGGCTACGCAGAAATTGCAGCTTGTACATAGTGATATCTGTGGTCCTATGCAGACACCCTCTTTTGGAAATTACCTTTACTTCGTGACTTTCATTGATGATTTTTCCAGGCATGCATGGGTATATCCATTGAAGGCAAAGCCCGAAGTGTTCATGTGATTTAAACAGTTTTTGGTTTTGGCTGAAAATCTGTTAGCATGTAAAATGGGCACCCTCCGTTCTGATCGAGGGGGGAAATATATGTCTTCTGATTTTAATGCATTTCTGGCTGAACGTGGGATAAAACACCAGTGTACAGTGCCGTATACACCTCAACAGAATGGAGTTGCTGAACGAAAGAACAGGTCACTCATGGAGATGGTGAGGTGCATGGTCAAGAGTCAGGCTTTACCACATAGTTTCTGGCTTGAGGCTGTCATGTATGCAGCAATGTACTGAACAGGTGTCCCACTAAAGCGCTGCAGTCTATCACTCCATATGAGGCTTGGCATGACCGCAAGCCATCTGTTGCTCATCTGCGTGTTTTTGGTTGTTTGGCATATGCATTAGTGCTTGAACAACATCGTAGAAAATTGGATGATAAGGCAGTAAAATGTATTTTTGTTGGGTACAGTTCTGAAAGTAAAGGCTATCGTCTGTATCATCCACAGACTAAACACATTCTGGTTAGCCGTGATGTTGTCTTTGTGGAAGATGCTATTCAGCCATTGCTTTCATGTACTAAGGAGACATCTGTTAGCTCCAAAGACATGTATGATACTTTGATGCCTCTTTTTACAGGTGGACAGTCTAGTGCTGGTCCTAATGAGGCAACTTCTCAGCCTTTGCAGGTTTCATATGATGATGCAGATCATTCTATTTCTGATGCAGATTTACATGATGCACTTGTTGATGAGAGAGCTGATATTGAGAAGGCAAAAACTATGCCAAAATGGCTGGTGCAGACTTTGCGTGATAGCAAATTAGATGCACCTTTGTCATATCGTACTCGTTCAGGCTCTAATAGTGCCTCCTTTGCATCAGATTGCTATGCTATGGCTGCATTTAGTCTCTGTGATGAGAATGAGCTTGTTTCTTTTGATGAAGCACAGAATTCAGAAAATTGGATGGCTGCTATGCAATCTGAATATGATGCTATAATGAAGAATGGTACATGGTCTTTATGTGACTTGCCTCCTGGCAAGAAGGCCATTGGCACTAAGTGGGTATACAAGCTGAAGCGTAAACCTGATGGTACAGTTGATAGGTATAAGGCTAGGCTTGTTGCAAAGGGTTATGCGCAAGAAAGAGGCATTGATTTTGATGAGACCTTTGCACCTACATGCCGTATGACTACTGTTCGGAGCATTTGTGCACTTGCAGCCCATCATGGTTGGAATGTACATCAGTTGGATATTAAAACAGCATTTCTTAATGGTGACTTGCATGAAGAAGTGTATGTTTTTCAGCCCCGTGGCTTTGTGCAGAAAGGGCATGAAAACCAGGTGTGCAGGTTAAAGAAGGGATTATATGGTTTAAAGCAAGCACCACGTGCTTGGTATGAGAAGATACATGCCTATCTGGTTGCACATGGTTTTGTGAACAGTCCAACTGAAAGCACCTTATATCTTAAGCGTGCTAATGATGTGCTTCTGATCATTGTTGTCTATGTTGATGACATGCTGCTCACTGGTCCTATTGAGAACCATATTGCTGATTTCAAGGCTGATTTGCATGCCTCATTTGAGATGTCTGATTTGGGGCATTTGCATCACTATTTGGGCATTCAGTTTATGCAAGTTGATGGTGGAATGGCTTTGTGTCAAACAAAATATATTGACACATTATCGCAGCGTTTTGGCCTTGAAGATTGTAAGCCTATTGCCACTCCTATGGAGACAGGTTTACGATTGAGTCTTCATGATGCTGGAGATGCATTTGATGTTGTTCTCTATCAGCAGGCTGTTGGATGCTTGATTTACTTATGCATTACTCGGCCAGATATTGAGTTTGTTGTCTCACAAATGAGCAGGTTTATGCATTGCCCAGGAGTCACGCATTGGAAGGCGGTTAAGCGCATCTTTCGCTACTTGAGTGGTACTCGGCTACTTGGGTTGTTTTATCCCAAGGGGGGATCACTACCGCCAGATTTGCATGCTTTTTCTGACTCAGATTGGGCTGGTTTCTATGACACTCGTGTGTCCACCAGTGGTTTTTGCTTCATGCTTGGTAGCTCATGTATATCTTGGTTGAGCAAGAAGCAGCCTACTGTGGCCACTTCCAGTTGTGAGGTTGAGTATAGGGCAGCTTTCACAGTGACTGTTGAGTGTGTGTGGCTCAGATGCCTTATGGCTGATTTGGGTGTTGGACAGTCTTCTGCCACCACCATCTTCACTGACAGTCAGAGCGCATTGGCAATTGCGAGGAACCCTGTGTCCCATGCTCGTAAGCACATTGAGGTGCATTATCACTATGTCAGAGAGAGGTTCTCTGCTGGGGAGATCAGCTTGGCATATGTGCCCACGCAAGAGAACATTGCAGACCTTCTCACGAAGGCTCTGCCTAGGGAGAAGTTTGAAGCTTTCCGCAACGCTTTGGGCTTACTTCCTTTTGTGGAGTGATTTCCACATAGCTTGGCACTTCCTTATACATGAGTGCTAGCTCCTTGTTCACCGCATCACTCCCAGGGGGGATTTGTTGATATATTTAGGTAGTGATGTGTGTGAACACACGAGGACCGCCGGGGCACTTTTTTCCCTCTTTAGGAGGTTTTTTTCCCCCGGCTTGTATATACGCCTATTGCCCTAATGGGCTACTTATCTTTGTACATTCTCTAGTAATACATTCAGTATTGTGTGTTTGTGCTCCAAGCTTCTTCTTCTTCCTTGTGCTGTTCGCGTGCTTCCGCAGACGTCTAACTCCAACAACTTTTACATGCATCCAATAGTGCCAATAACTCTCTATATGCAATACAATGGGTGCTTATGAGATGTGGTACTAATCTTTTTAATTTACTTACTAAACCCTCATCACATCTGAACATTGAACTTTCCCCGTCTGTGGTAATAGCTACCATGTTTTATATGTTTAACCCGAGATCCTCAACCACTTTTAAAATCACATCAAACTTTTTTTGTGCAAAACCGTATGCCACAGGAATCAATTTGACAAAATCTGTCTCACAATCACTCAATTCACCATTAGACAAAAATGAAGCATAAATTACCATATGTTTTTCTGCACCTCTGTCCGTTGACTCAACCATCAAAGAATAAAAAGGACTTTTTTGCATTTCCTTTTTTTGAGAAACATATAAATACTTAAAATCAAATATGTTAACTCTTTTCCAACCATAACATTGATATATGATGAATAATCATCCCTTTATGAATACTTGCAACACCAAATGCATATGCAAGCTCGCATACCTTTTTATATTTGCACATTCCAAATCTTGCTTTACAATAAAGTACATAGATCTCATGCAAGTTATGCCACACGCTTGAGATTTTTTTGTTATAACTTTAACATGATCTTCAATTTTCTTCCCACCCTCATTAAGAAACCGCATTGCACAAAATCTATGTTGAGGAGATTTCTTATGTTTACGAATGGATGACATTTGAAGAGTTTTGCAACCTTCCTATGTACCCCATGAACCCTTTTGTCTGTACTTTTCACACCATTCGCACTTCATCAATTCTTGATCACCATTCATAACAAGCTTTGAACAATTGAATTTATGCAACCATTCTTGCCTAAACTTACATGCAGTAAACTTACTTGTACTACCTAATCCATTGTAAGAAGGAATATCTTCAATTGGAATGCCAATCTATTCCGTATTATCCTGCAATCTATTTTCAACTTCCATTACCTCCACTTCAGTTTGATCCTCATCATTATCACTTTCACTCATGGCTTCCAAATATTTCCTCAATCACTTTATGTGATAATGGTTTCTTTTTTATTTCCTTTTGGCTTCCTTTCCTATCCCAAAGGAATCAAGCAGCATTTTTTGCTTCATCTGATCATGGCAATAAAAAGACAACATTAAAATATGAATAAAGGTCAAGAAAGTGAAATTTCTACAAAAAAAATTTGAAAAGATGGATCAGTTCTTGATTTTTTGCCATTAGGTAATGATTGGCTAGATGAAGCATGCCATCATCTAGAAAGTATGAATCTGTTTAATAAAGATAACCCATCCTTCTAGAAACAACAAAGTATATACATCTACAATTCCAACAAAAGACTATTCTATCTGAATTTTCCCTAGCATCTTGGAAAGCTAATTATTTTGTTTCTCAATTCTTTGTTTTTGTTTCTCATGAGAAAAATGTTAAGGCATTAAGAATGACATAAAATAATATATGATAAATACGAACTATAACAACAAAAAAATTATAGCAACAACAACAAAAGCAATTTGGAATCCAATGACAGTGCCATACCTAAGCAATCTCCACGAGCATGGCATTCTACTACTGGTATCACACATAAATAAGTCTATGTTCATATCTGAATTGCTGCATCACAAAGTTTCATCATAGATCTTATATGATAAATTTTAGATTACCCTCTTCAGGCATGAGAATAAGGAAGATGGTTCTATGAATTTTCATGCACAAGCCTTGTCTTGAGAGGGATGTTCAAGACAAAGAAGTCAATTTTCAAAAATTTATTGTTCATATAGAAGCATCAACAAAAAGAAACTGATACCATGATTACTACTACAAAACATAATGAATTGTGGTCACACCCCTCTAGCATAGGGATTGAATTGCTATCAGCAATATATAAGATTGAATTTGTTCTTAAATTGGTTAATTTCAGAATTTTGTGAGAGATTTATCTATTTTTAGTATGTAGATCCTTAATGGAATCAGCAAAATAACAAGCACTCAGAAGCCAAGCTAATAAAATTGCATCATTCTACAAAGCAAACCTTGTGTAACTAGGTAAAGTACGCAACAAACCCTTTGCACCACAATCTCATAGACATTAAAGTACAAAACCTTACACATAAATATATTACTCAAACTATTGGGATTATTCAATAAAATACAATTCACAACTCACAACTCATTACATAAATGTATTGGCATTAAAATTGCACAATGGTACCAACCATAGACTCCCTCCATTGCAAGAAATCAATAATACCCTTCTAAAATAACGATGGTATTGTTGCCCTCCTTATCTTAAATTACAACAAAGCAATCTACACCTTGACATCTAAAGAAACATAAAAGCTAGAAGTTATAGACTATATAACACCTTAGCAAAAGATCCAAATACATATCTTGCACATCCCTTTCTTCCTCTATCCTCCCCCTCTCTTCTCCCTCCCTCTCTCTCATCTCTCATCTCTCTCTCTCTCTCTCTCTCTCTCTCTCTCTCTCTCCCTCTAGTCTCTCTCTCCCTCTCTCTCTATCTCTCTCTCTCCCTCTAGTCTCTCTCTCTTTGTCTCTCTCTCCCTCTCTCTCTCTCTCTCTCTCTCTCTCTCTCTCTCTCTCCCCTCGTGTAAAGACCATGAAAAAATACAACCTCTCATAATATAAATAAGTTTTTCATGTGTGTCAACACCTCTTTACTAAGATTCATCCCATTCTCATAAAATAGTTAACTAGATTAAAGTAGCAACCAAAAGTATATAAAAGAAAATCAGCAGCACTTTTTAAACCTTGATTCAGATCATCAGCTAAATGTTCTATCATCTTTGCTGAATTCACTTTTGCAACTTGACATGTATGTAACATAAGTACATATCCCTATTTGTTGCATGCACGTGTAGTAAATTGATGCACATGTCTATACTGTTTTGAATGTAAAGAAAACATGTGCTATTCTTTATCATGCGCAACTATGAACATAGATCAAACATGCTATGCACATTTACAATAACATATGTAGCTTCTATTGTAATCGTATGAAAGTATATGCATGCGTGCAAGGTCCTGCTACCTATGGGCACATGCCACACATACAAATCTCAAAATAGGAACACACATATTGCACATATAAGTCACGTGAATATAAACATTGGTAATAATATATATATATATATATATATATATATATATATATATATATATATATATATATATATGTGTGTGTGTGTGTGTGTGTGTGTGTGTGTCACATTCATGTGGAGAACGTTAATAGGTGTGTATGTATGATAGAGCATGTATACTAATGAACAGGTAAACAACACCATTGTATGACGCTGAGATGAAAAAGTAAAGCTCATAACAACACATACATGAATAGAAAACATGAGAAACTTACTGTCTTACAACCTCCGTAATCGTGAGTCCCGTCTTGCAAGCTCACACCATCATAGGCAACAAAACAGATCCAACATCCATAGTTCAGGGTGCTATTTTTTGTTTGAAGCTTTTTAGAACCGCCATGCACATCGCACAGCCTCAATACAGGTGATAAATTGTAACAATGAAATCGATTCAAGACCGCAACAATGAAGTCGATGCACGCGACAACAAGGAGCAATGGCTTGTCACACTAATGAGCAGTAGACTGTAGTTTGCAGATTGTCACACTAATGAGGAGTAGACTGTAGTTTGCAGATTGTAGAATGCAACTATGTCATATGAGCATTGAGCACTGAAGAGTGAAGTATGACCAGCGAGCACTGAGTCTTGAGGTTCAAGGAGCCCCTTCGACACTATCAATGAATCATGATCCACGATCCGAGCACTGAGTCTTGAGGTTCAAGAAGCCCCTTCGACACTATCAATGATCCACGATTCAAGGTTCATGAATCATGATCCACGATCCGAGCACTGAGTCTTGAGGTTCAATAAGCCCCTTCGACACTATCAATGAATCATAATCCACGATCCGAGCACTGAGTCTTGAGGTTCAAGAAGCCCCTTCGACACTATCAATGATCCACGATTCAAGGTTCATGAATCATGATCCACGATCCGAGCACTGAGTCTTGAGGTTCAAGAAGCCCTTCGACGCTACCAATGAATCGATTCAAGGTTCATGAATCATGATCCACGGTGATGGACCACGGTCCACACCTCTTGAGTCCTCGCACGATGCACATGCAAAAGTCGAAGTAAATGGCATTAAAACTCTAGTACATACAATATACCATCCGTTACTCAAGAGAAAAAATAAAATCAAATTTAAAACTCTAAAAATGCAATGTCCATATGGCATTGCCAATGACACCTGTCACCCGAGGGCATTCAAAAAAATATGATAGTGCCAATTGGGTGATCAATGACCATAATGGGATCCCGATCCATGGATAACTCTAGTGACTAGTCTCCTATATAGATGGGGGGAGGGGCTATAATTGGATAACCTCTATACTTGGGAGGGGTTATAACTGATCCCTAGGTTCAACATTAAGGCTTCATTTGAAGCTTCTCCAAAATTCTTGAGCTTCATGATGAAGCCTGGATCAAAAACTAGGGTTTCATTTGACGTCTAAAACCCCTATTGACACCCCATGGGGCTTCAAATTTAGTCACTAATTTTGTTGGCTTTTGTGTTCCTTCACATATAATGACGAAGAATTTGCTAGAGAAGAACAACTTTCTTCCTCTCAATGAGGGATGCCAAAAGCTTTGAGGTTTTGGCTCTTACTAAATCCATGATTTTTTTTTTTTTTAATAATAGAGGTTCAGCCGAAGGCTACTCCCCCGAGCATTAACTTTGAAAGGGCAACTCTACAAGTGAATAGGCATCGTACGAGTGGGGTTAGACAAAGTGATAACTTTGTTACAATTGGTTTGACTTGCCAAAGCTATTACATATCAAGCCCGAGGGTTGAACCTTGGATCTCCACCTCAAAAGATCAGAGCCAAACCAATTCCCCTACGAGACGTGGACAATCCATGAACAATCCATGAACAATCCATGAATAATTGATTCTCCATTTTCTATTACGATTAGAGTGGATGTTGAGCTTTCCAAGAAGACCACCCCGCCAAGGAGAGGTTATGTTGATTTCTTAAATGAATAGTACCACACTTAAAAGCGATGAAAGAAGAATATCCGCTGTCATTTGTAGCACAATGCTGGAACGGGGGTCGGGACGTCCAAATTATTACGACTGAGTGACTTTACTGCGACCATCATTGTTTCTTCCGTATTCAATGTGCCAACGAATAGTCGAGCATGGGCACTTGCCAGCTTGTTTTGTAGAGGAGCATCATGATCAGAGGCTTGAATGCACAACAGACGGAGACCTTGACAACCATCAACGTGCTTGCCTCCAGACCTTGACAACCATCAACATGCTTGACTCTTCTTTTTCTTTCGCAGGATCAAAGCTTTCTTTGTTTTTTTTAAATAGAGGTTCAGATGAAGCCTCCTCTCCCAAGCTTTAACTTTGAAATTGCAACTTTACAAGTGAATGGACATAGTACTCGCAGGACCCCTCGTATCCCACAAAGTAGAGGTTAGACAAGGAGACAACTTGGTTACAATCATTACATGTCCAGCCTAGGACTTGAATTCTGAACCTCCACTTCAAGAGGCCAAAGCTCAACCAACTGCCCTACAGGATTAGGCTTCATTGTTCTTTGCTATCTTCTCTTTAAGAGCTACACAAGTTCTCCTTTCATTGTTCTTTGCTCAACCAACTGCGCTACTGGATCAGGCTTCATTGTTCTTTGCTATCTTCTCTTTAAAGAGCTACGCAAGTTCTCCTTTCAGCTTGTTTTCTACCTCTCACTCTTAGTAAGTGCAGCTTCTCCTACACAAACGGTAGCTTTTCTGCATGTTCTTACCCCGAGTACTTTGAAATTTGGCTCATAACCTAAGATCGTTCATGTGAATGTGAGTTAGTATTTAAAATCAAAGCTTTTGTAGGGATGGAGGCACATTGATTTATGGGTGGAGGTTCTCACGAACTGTCTTTTAACCAATGAAGAGGGTTATAGCTCGTTTTGATCACGTTATGAAAATTGTAATGTATATAGGTGTCGATGTCGTCATTCAGAAGCCTATAGTTTGAGAAATGGTACATTTACATATGTGTGAGAGCATGATTTGATTATGATTGATCCATAATTGTTATGGAAATAAGTTTTGATAAGATACAAATCAGTGGAATACTCACTCAAACAATATAGTTTGAACTCCACTTAGAACCATGATTCCATGATTTGAAGGTTCCAAGAATGATTAGATATGCTACTGTTAAAATTCTCAATGATGATCTTGCCTCAGTTTGTTCAAAGCAATAGTCTCTACAATGAATGATAATGGGGAAGTGATATTTCTCTCTCTTCAGCATTGTGTATTTTATGTTTTGATTGTCAATTGTCTATTGTTTCTTGATAGATATGAGGGTCATCAATGTTGTAGACAATACACTTTAATCCAAAGTAAATTCCACTTTTATTTTCACATTGTAAAAGGCGATGTTGTTTATTTGGTGCAAGGATTTGATATAAATCCTTCTTACAAAACACCTTACAACCATCTGTAAGAAATATTGACATGGAGAGCAAATTCATTCTTCTTGATCTCTCATACACACAAAACATTAGAAATTTTAAAATTACCACTTGCTCTTGACTTTAGTGTGACTTCTCCCACACCGACATCATCCAAATCATGACCACCTGCAATAATCAAGTTTCTACCTGTTGATTTCATAAGTGAGGAAAATACCTTATTGTAATTTTGTCATATGTTTTCTAGCTCTAGAATCAAAGATACAGGAGGGGTTCTATGATATAATGTGCAATGTTCTTGGTCAAAAAGCACTTCTTCTAGAATCTATGCTAACGCATACAAAAGTATCTTCTTCAAAAGAATATTTAACTTTTGAAATTTCCTCTACATTGTTATATGAAGCCCGTTTCTTTTCATTATAAATTTGTTTTCTACACTCTTCAATATGATGACCTTGCTTTTTGCACTCGTGATAATTCTTGTTTTCTTTTCTGTTGATCTTCATCTTGAAGTAATATGAATTGAAGCTCTTCAAATGTAGTTTCTCTATCTCTTGTGGATAGCCTCATCATTCTCTTCCTTTTCTGTTGTTCTTCATCTTGAAGTAATAAGAATTGAAGCTCTTCAAATGTAGTTTCTCTATCTCTTGTGGAAAGATATAGAGAAAATACATTTGTTATTGTGATTATTCACTCGGATGTGAATGGACCAATGAGAGCACAATCTATTTATGGTCATAGTTTTTCATCACTTTTATTGATGATTTAACAAGATATTCATGGGATTTTTTATTTAAAAACAAAGGTCAAAGTTTTTCCTACATTCAAGAAATTTGAAGCTATGGTTGAAAATGAAAATCAATGTAAAATTCAAATTTTAAGAAGTGATGGGGGTGAGGAATATATGCCTAATGATTTCAATTCATATTTAAAAAACAAAGGTATTACCTATTAACTCACTATTGCATATACTCTAGATCAAAATGGTGTTGCAAAGAGAAAGAATCATATAGAGATGGCACATTGCATGTTTATCTTCAAGAAGCTTTCTCACAAGTTTTTGGTTTGATGCTATTCATGATATTCTTAACAAGGCATGTAGAAAAGCTTCAAAAGTTATTACACTTGACTAATTATGATAAGAAACTCAATGTGAACTACTTTTAGGATTTTGGTTCTCCATCATATGTTCACATTGAAAAGAATGATTATGTAAGTTGATGAAAAAGCAATCAAAATGGTTTTTGTTGGTTATGGTGTTGAAAGCAAAGGTTACAAGTTCTATGTTCTAGATTTGCTCTTATGCAATGCTGACATTGCTGAAAATCATATTTATGACAAAAATGCACAAATTTTGGATTTTACAAAGTTAAATAATTATACATTTTTTGAAAAAAAAAATTAGATTCATACATTCAGTCATATGAAGGAAAAGGAAAAATTGTAACCTCTCCAACTTTTATATATCATCTCAACATCAACCTTCACCATCTCGTATTCACTTTTTGCCTATAGAAGATGAACCAATTCAAGCTGTGGGAGAGTCTTTTGGAAGTCAAGAAGAAAGAGATTGCACCAGTTCTCAAGAAAGTACTAGAATAGTATTTACAAACTTTGCATGAGAATGGCAAGGAAAGGTGTGAATCACCTCTTAGCTTTATTTAGATGGGCTCACACATGAGTGCCATGTGGCACCCATGTGTGGAGCCATGGGGGGGCTCACTTAACCATGGAAAGAGAGACTCAAAGCGGACGTATGTGGCTGGGAGGACGGATTATTGAGAGAATCTCCGTGCATGATCTTGCATTGATCTGCGTGCAGAGTGAGAGGGAAAATGGAGGGAGTCACAGGGAGTTGATTGCAACATTGGTATCGAAGCAGAGGTACACACACATCGAGGAAGACAATAGCCCACAAAGGTGGCCAACAGCCCACGAACGCTATCAACCATAGGTGACACGCCCACGCAGAAGGCCAACCACGAGAGGGGGTTAGCTCCCTCTTGTTTCCCTCTTCCCTCCCCCTTGGGTGAGAGCACAAAGGGCATACTTCCCTTTTTATACAAGGAAAATACGTCTTCAGCTGCATATATGGGATAAGTCGAGCTTCTTGCAGCTGCTGCGAGTTCAATTTGGGGAGGAAAGGTCCATTGCAGAAGGTAAAGTGAAGCTAAATTTTTGAGTTTTTTTTTCAACTTGGGGGAGATAAATCATGCTATAAATCAAGCCTTTGGAGGAAAACTATGATGCATACATGTAATATGGGTTGTGGATATGGGCTATGGGTTATCAACTTGTTCAAAAAGGCTTTAGCTTCTCAATTTTGAGCTCTCAAAGTCACTACTCCATAAAGATTTGCTTTCCCACAGTTTAGTCGTGACATATCCAGTTTCTCTGCACCATAGCTTGCTCATATGACATCCGATTTCAAAAACTTTTATCACGTTATGAAGCTGTACTCCTAAGCTTCGTTTAAAAACCATTGATGTGGGATTTGGACAAGATTTGGTCAATACCAAAATCTATCTGCAGCACTTCAGCAGGAACTAGGCAGCCACTTCCGAGCCTAGTTTTTCATCATCCGGTGTCCAAATTCACTTTTTTCACTTGGGATAGTTTTATATCTTTGAAGTACAGGTGATGGACTCCATTTCTTAGACTGGCGAGGACTATCAAATTTCAAAAGTGCTTCAGTTTCGCTTAGTTTTCCCGGTTGGGGCTATTGCTACATGGTTTTGGCATTGTTCTTGTTGGTTTTTGGTGATTAGAATCTCCCCGGACCAACCAGACATTTCTAGTTTTTGTTTGGGCCTGGTGAGGATTCAAAATAAGCAACCTCAAGCTTCAAAGATAACTTGGATTTCACTTTTGCAGCTTTATTTTGTACCAGGGAAGTGCTCTTGTGATATATTCCTCTTGTCCTTACATATTCAAGATCTACTTCCATTTATTTTCACATACTCTAGTTAGACAATGGGGGAAGGTAAGTGAAACATGGAGTCTAAAGGGAAAAAAATAATAGAACATACTTCTCCATCTAAAGAGTAACTAGAAGATCCTGATTTTAGAATGGAAGAAGTAGAAACGGGGCAGGAAGTAGAGGAAAAACTAGAAGACAAAGAGCCTCAACAAAAAGAATATACATATGAGGAAATTTTGGATGAGTTTCTTACTCATGGCCAATTTGTAGACTTGAAAGAACAGACCCTTAGGCTACAAAGAGATCTAAGTGGCATTACATCTCTCATTCAACAACTAAAGTCTCAAATGATCTCACTTGAGACTCATGTCACGTCTTTCCTAGCTAGGAAGGAAAGAGAAACCCCTACTCTTCCTCTAGGATGACTGGGATAGATACTTCTCTTCCTAGTAAGCACAAAGGAGAGAGCTCTAGGGAAGCTCCCCTCCTGAAAGACTTAAAGCCACCTATCTTTACGGGGGATGACCCAGATAGAAACAAGAACGCAATCTACACTTTTTTACAAAAGTGGCATGATTTGCATCAACTGAAGGGCACCCCACGAGAGTACCGTGTGCTAGAGGCGAGTCTCTCGCTTGGCCCGTAGGCTTATAAGTGGTGGAGGAGTCTCAAGGAGGCAAATTCGATCCCTACATATTGGACTCAGTTTGAGGCTCTTTTTCTAAAAGAGTTTCTTCCTGAGAATGAGGAGGATAGGAATTGGGATGAGTGGGATAGGATTACCCAGAGAAGTAGGCCTCTTACAGTCTACATATCCCATTATTGCACCTAAGACGTTTGCGGAGGCGATCAAGTATGCACAGATTTATGAGACCATAACCATCCTCAATACACTCCTATGGAGACGGATCAACCCCTTAAGCCTCTTAGCACGACTAAATTCAAGAAGAAGTTGCCATTTGGGAAAAACAAAATATTCATTAAAAAACAAAGTTCACAAGGGCCTAGGTTACCTACAAAGCGGTTTGAGAGGGCCAAAAGAGACAACCTGTGCTTTAGGTGTTTGTCTCCTAGCCATTCACAGTGGAACTGTCCACTCAAGAAGGGGGAAGAAAAGAAGAGAGGACTAGAGACTAGTACGGCCCCTAAAAAGGGCAAAAAGACGGTCCACCTAGTGCAGACCCTTCCTATTCATGGAAGCTCTAGCTGCAAGGGAGTGGAGGTGATGCATGAGGATATAGAGCACACCTGTTGTTTGACTCAATCATTGTGGTCACCACAATTTGGACCACATGACTTAGTTAAACTTCATGGTAGTGTATACGGGACCAGGGTACGAGTCATGATAGATGACTCTACAACTCATAATTTTATAAACTATGATCTGGTCAAGAAACTAAAGATTTCTCAGCAGTCGAGTGCACATAAATACATAGTATCTATGATGCAAAGGGAAGAAAAAAGGATATGTGATACTATGGTATCCAATTTGGAAGTCAAGATGCAAGATTACACAGATCATATGGACTTCCAAATTATGAATATGGAGAGGACAAACCTTGTGTTAGGAAGAGAGTGGCTATGGGGGTTGGGAGACACACTTAAACGGAGCTATCAAAACAAAACACTTGAGTTTGAAAGGAATGGAAGTAAAGTTTGTATTTAGAGAGAGAGAGAGATGTACCTAGTGCACCTCTCATTTCATCTCTTAGAGTTGTATAGTCTTTGTCATTTCGAGCATGTACAAGAGATCTTTTTATTGTATAGTCATGATTTTGAGCATTGTACAGATAGTTCATCTGATGTATATTTTCATGCTAGGAATGTAAATATGGACATAGCTTTCTATTATTCTTTCTTGCAAGAGTGTGTGGTTAAAAGTTTTAAGGATCTTATGTTTGAGTATAAAGATGTTTTTCCCACTGACTTACCTAGAGGGCTAGCACCTGAGAGAGGTGACATTGACCATGCCATTGAGTTAGTTACTAACAGTAACCCTATTTGTAAGCCACCTTATAGGCTTAGTGTTTCTCAACATGAGGAGGTTGAGAAGCAATTACAAGATTATTTAGATAAGGGCTTCATTAGACCTAGTAACTCACCTTGGGCATCACCAATGCTCTTAGTTAAGAAGAAAGACGGCTCTATGAGACTATGTATAGACTATAGAGCACTTAATAATGTAACTATCAAAAATAGGTTTCCAATGCCTAGATTGGAAGATGTATTTGATCAGTTACATCAAGCTAGGTATTTTACCAAGCTTGATCTTAGATCAAGATATCATCAGATCAGGATTAGGGTAGAGGATACCCCTAAGACTGCATTTAGAACTAGATATGGGCACTATGAGTTTTTGGTGATGCCTTTTGGTCTCACCAATGCTCCTGCCACTTTCATGAAGCTCATGAATAATGTTTTACAACTTTATCTAGGACACTTTGTAGTAGACTTTTATAGTGCATCAAAAGAGGAGCACTTGGAACACTTACGAAAGGTATTTCAAGTGCTAAGGGAAAATTCACTCTTTGCTAAGGAGTCAAAGTGTGATTTTTTCAAAACAGAGGTTAGATACCTTGGACATATAGTCTCCCAGGATGGAATCCAGATGGATCCTAAAAAAGTAAGGGCTATTATGGAATGGACACATCCAAGGAACCTGGAAGAGCTGCAGATCTTCCTAGGTTTATCAGGTTTCTATCGACGATTCATTAAGAATTATGCCAAAATTGTTGTCTCGATGATGGAACAGCTTAAATGGAAAGGGAAAGCCTTTCATTGGGAGACACACAGAAACAAAGTATAGAGAAATTAAAAGTAGCAATTGCTACAACTCCACTTTTACATATAGAAGGTCCCAATAAACCCTTTGTGGTTGAGACTGACACGAGTGATTTTGCTATAGGAGCGGTTTTAGTACAGGATGGTCGACCAGTAGGCTTTTGAGAGCAAGAAACTAGAATCGGATCAGAAGAATTACTCCGTCTATGAGAAGGAGTTGTATGCAATTGTCCATGCTTTGAAGAAGTGGCGGATTAATTATATGGTGCCAAAGTTACGATAGTGTTTGATCAAGAGAGCATTAAGTGGCTCTCTAATCAAACAGATCTTAAAGGTCATAAGGCCCGTTGGGCAGAGACCCTTTAGGAGTTTGATTATGAGCTTAGGTATAGGAAGGGAAAGTTTAATGTAGTAGCTGATCCACTTAGCCGCATGCCTATGCTCAATGGACTGAGTTTTACTGAGATCACTAGCGAGCTACTTGAGTTCATTAGAGGGAAATGTAGGCTTGATCTTGCATATCCTAAGATTTGGGAAGCCATAGAGAATGGGGATCGTGATATAGAGGTTTCCAGTGAGGATGGAGTATCGAGGGGTACTCAAGAAGGATTCAAGTGGGAGAATTACAGTGTCCATGATGGATATCTGTTATATACAGGTAAGGTGTGTGTACCTAGAGATTTTGAGATGAGGCGGCATATTTTGTATGAGTGTCATGACACACCTAGTGCGAGACACCCAGGAGTTAACAAGACTTATGATCTTGTTAAGAGGCAGTTTTACTTGCCTGGACTTCATAAGGACATCCTAGAGTATGTGCTTAAGTGCATCAAATGCCAGGTCAACAAAGCTAAGATATGGAGGATTGGAGGACTACTCCACCCATTGGATATTCCTAATGGGAAGTGGGAGAGTATCTCCATGGACTTTATAGTTGGGTTACCTAAGACACAGAGAGGGCACGACTCGATCTGGGTAATTGTGGATAGGTTAACCAAAATGGCTAGGTTTATTCCAACACGTACTACAATGAAGACACCAGAGTTGGCTAGACTTTTTGTAGAAAACCCATACCGGTTATATGGTCTTCCCTTAGACATAGTTTCTGATCGGGATAGGAAGTTTACTAGCCACTATTGGAGAGAAGTCTTCAAAAGGTTGGACACGAAACTTAGCATGAGTATGGCCGAGCATCCGCAGTCGGATGGGCAAAAAGAGAGGGTTAATCAAATCCTAGAGGATATGCTTCGAGCATATGTGAATGAAAGGCAAACGAATTGGGAAGAGTACTTACCTATAGTAGAGTTTGCATATAATAATGCCAAGCACTCTTCCACTGGGCATAGTCCATTTATGCTTATGTATGGGTTTCAGCCAAGAGCTCCTTATGCAGTAGGATTGCATAATGAAAAGGTTCAAGCTGCAAAAGACTTCTTGGAAGAGATGAACGATATGCTTAGGCCTGCTAAGGGCAACATTAGGAGAGCTCAGGATAGAGCTAGAGCCTATGCTGATCCTAAAAGGAGAGACATCAACTTTGACGTAGGAGAGCAGGTCTATCTTAGAGTTCCATCTAGATGTGAAACCATGAAGACGGAACCCCGTCCAAAACTATCTCCTAGGTATTGTGGACCTTCCAAATACTTAAGAGAATATAAAAGATGGCTTACCAGCTTCAACTTCTAGATAATAGTGAAATCCATCCAGTTTTTCATGTTAGTTGGCTTCAGAAAAGGTTGGGTGAATCTGACAACATCATTCCAGACAATGAGGTAGTAGATCCTATTTCTGTTCAATATATTCCACATGAGCCTGAGAGCATACTATGCACTCGAGAGAACGGACGAGAAGTCACTTGTATAAAGAGTGTCTAGTAAAGTGGAAAGATAGTTCATAAGATAATACCACATGGGAGCGGGTTAGCACCCTTTAGAGACGGTTTCCTAGTTTTAGATTACCTTCCTAGGGGTCTTCTTAAGGGGAAGGATACAGGGAAACAACACGGAGATATGACCATTTATTTCTATACATGGGGATTTAGTGGGAGTATTGTTCTAGTGATTATCTCTTTCTATTAGACCTTCCAGTACCATTTTTGAGGAAAAAAATGGAGTTAAAGGGAAGGAAATGTTATATGGAGTACCCCGAAGGAAAGGTGTGAATCATCTCTTAGCTTTATTTAGATGGGCTCACACATGAGTGCCATGTGGCACCCATGTGTGGAGCCATGGGGGGGCTCACTTAACCATGGAAAGAGAGACTCAAAGTGGACGTATGTGGCTAGGAGGATGGATTATTGAGAGAATCTCCGTGCATGATCTTGCATCGATCGGCATGCAGAGCGATAGGGAAAATGGAGGGAGTCACAAGGATTTGATTGCAACAAAAGAGTTTCAAGGGGAGAATTAGAAGTCAATGAAAAGATTTAGTAGATCCTATAAATTATGCAAAAATTTGTGACAAAAATTTAGTAGAACGAGGTCAAATAAGGTTGATGAACCTTTCATCTTCTTCTTCATGGGGATCCATTTTCTCTTTAACTTTGACATCCGAAGGACCCATATATCATGGAGCGATGAAATTGGCAGCCGCTCTCGTAGTTCTTATTTCTTCTTCTTAGGAGAACTAGGGTTTTCTCTATACAATGGTATTTGGGGGTTACATCAAAGTTTGTCAAGTACCGCTCCTTCCAAAATTTCCAAAAAGCTTACCCATGGATGGCATTCCATAGGGGGTTGAGCACCCTACTCCCTCCCCAAGTATTGTTCGCTACCATGATATCCTGTGGTTAAGCTTAAATATTTTTTGAATCATTGACCAAGACTTGATGCACTTGGGGTAGGAAAAAAAGATTTGAGAGAGATCCTCCTTCACTGAGGTGCATCTCGCCATGGTGGGGCGTTACAGATCTTGTTGGTTTTTGTGTTCGTCCACATATGATGACGAAAGATTTGCTAGAGAAGAACAACTCTCTTCCTCTCAATGAGGGATGCCAAAAGCTTTGAAATTTCGGCTCCTATTAAATCCATGAATAGTTTTCTTTTAAATAAATGGAGGTTCCACCGAAGCCTACTCCCCCGAGCTTTACATATCCAACTGAGGGTTGAGCCCCAGGCCTTTGCCTCAAAAGGCTAGAGCCAAACCAATTTCCCTATGGGAAGTGGACAATCCATGAATAGTTTTTTTAATAAAAATGGAGGTTTGGCCGAGGCCTACTCCTCTAGGATTTAACTTTGAAATTGTAACTGTACAAGGAAGGGCATAGTACCCATGGGACCCTCCTTATCCCACAAGAACATGGGTTAACATAGCTGGGTTAGACTGCAGTCACAACTACCGCGGAGCAAGACAAACGGTAGCACATAGCCACAAAATACAACTTTCCATGATAAACATGTCCCTTACATGTTGCCGATGGGAGTTGAACCCTCGCCCCCCCTCAAGAATTGTTCTCCATTTTCTATTACGATTAGAGTGGATGTTGACCTTTCCAAATAGACCACCCGGCCAAGGAGAGCTTGTTGATTTCTAGCATGAGTAGTATATTATGTATATCTATTACCATACTTACGAGCCCATGAAAGAAGAATATCCGCTGTCATTTGTAGCGCAATGCTGGAACGGGGAGTCGGGACGTCCAAATTATTACGATTGAGTGACTTTACTGCGACCATCATTGTTTCTTCCGTATTCAATGTACCAACGAACAGTCGAGCATGGGCTGCCAGCTTGTTCTGTAGAGGAGCATCATGATCAGAGGCTTGAGTGCACAGCAGACGGAGACCTTGACAACCATCAACGTGCTTGCCTCTGCTTTTTCTTTCGCAGGATCAGGCTTCATTGTTCTTTGCTATCTTCTCTTTAAAGAGCTACGCAAGTTCTCCTTTCAGCTCGTTTTCTACCTCTCACTCTCAGTAAGTGCAGCTTCTCCTACACAAACGGTAGCTTTTCTACATGTTCTTACCCCGAGTACTTTGAAATTTGGCTCATAACCTCAGATCGTTTATGTAAATGTGAGTTAGTATTTAAAATCAAAGCTTTTGTCGGGATGGAGGCACATTGATTTATGGGTGGAGGTTCTCACGAACTGTCTTTTAACCAATGAAGAGGGTTATAGCTCGTTTTGATCACGTTGTGAAAATTGTAATGTATATAGGTGTCGATGTCGTCATTCAGAAGCCTATAGTTTGAGAAATGGCTCTATCAGAGAATCAGGATAGGTATGTTCCGTGTGTCTTCCATGTGCTCGACTTGCATGCTTATGGTTTTTCCGTTATCTCACAAAGAAATGGTAACATCTGCGAGAATCTGGACAGGCATAGCCCATGCATTTGACTTGCCTGTGCAGGTTTCTTGTCTGCGTACATTTACATATGTGTGAGAGCATGATTTGATTATGATTGATCCATAATTGTTATGGAAATAAGTTTTGGTAAGATAGAAATGAGTGGAATACTAACTTAAACAATATAGTTTGAACTCCATGCATTGTATAAAGCGTGTTAAAACCACTTAGAACCATGATTCCATGATTTGAAGGTTTTAAGAATGATTAGGTATGCTATTGTTAAAATTCTCAATGAATGCCATAGTCACTTGTAAGTGCATGCACTCACTTATTTGTACCATTTGTTGATCTTGCCTCAGTTTGTTCAAGCTTCAAAGCAACAGTCTCTACAATTAATGATAATGGGGAAGTGATGTTTCTCTCTTTGCAGCATTGTGTATTTTATGTTTTGATTGTCAATTGTCTATTGTTTCTTGATAGGTATGCGGGTCATCAATCTTGTAGACAATACACTTTGATCCAAAGTAGATTTGAAAATCCGAGGAAAAGTTCAACTGATTATTCTTTGTGAATAGAGAAATCGAAACAAAAGTATCTATTAACAAAAATGAACCAATATATCACAAAACACCCATCACTGATGCAAAGCAATGCCCTAAATGGGTAATTATCAATATTAAACATTTGACAAAAGGCAAAACTAATAACCTAGTAAGAGACCCCCTATATGAAAGTGACTCTTACTAAATGGTCCAAACTTCCATAAATTTCTTGTGACCATGTCCAAAATAATGGAAATCAAACCATGATCCTAATCTATCGAACAAGCATCCTAGGTTCAACTAGACCATCTTTTTAGCATAAAAGAAGGCGAAACTCCTAAAACATCGCTTTAGAAAAATGGACGTTGAAACCAAAAAGTTTATGTAAGGATAAAGCACCCACAGATGCCAATAATCACAATAACAAATGTATTTTCTCTATCTCTTTCCACAAGAGTAGGGAAACTACATTTGAAGAGCTTCAATTCTTTGTCACATGACATTCATATGGTTATCTTACCATATGATATAGTGGGATTAGAAGAATAAAAAGGAAATAGAATCTTTAATTGGAGGGACTCTTTATGTAGAGTATGGCTCGGCGGTCGGGAGGTTCGAAAAGGAAAAAAACTCTTTGTGTTTTGAGCAGCAGCCGCGATGCAAAACTGGTGTCAGAGCAATATTTCTTGGCTCGTTTCCGCACATGCAGGCAACGGGGATTGAACCCGGGAAGCAAGGATGGAAGGCTCACACTCTATCCAAGGCGCCATGGTTGATCACATGGTTATAATCCTCACGCGTACTATCATATCTCAATCTGGACGAAAAGGTTGCCCGAAGTTGAAGAGGAACTCTTCTTCGTAGAACCATCCAAGGAGATGTGTGAGTATTGGAGGGGATTCAAGCTCCATGGTCTACATATACAGGTATGAACCATTTATATTTTTAAAATAAAGCCTCTTACTATGGAAATGGGAAGGTAAGATTTTTTGAGAGATTCATATGACTTTTAGTGGCTGAAGCATGGGTATATACTCCCATGGCTAATAAGGAATACCTCAAAATTCAAGAAAACACGAGCTTAGGGTGTCCCCAAAATCGCTATGTTTCATGATTTTCACATAGATTTCAATGTTTATTTTGACTAGTGGCCATTTTGGGAAAGGGAAATGAAGCGGGATTTTTCTTAGTTTTGTAGGAAAGATCATGCATATCTATACTTTAGTGTATTGACTTCCATATAAGATTAAGAAATCCAAAATATAGCTCAGTATGATGGGAGTTTGAAGCTCCATAAAACCTCCTTCCATCATTGTTTGAGTAAAAATTTAAGCACCTGAATTTAAGAAATTCCCATTTTGGAAGAGGAAAAAAGAGGTGCACTAGCTATGGATGGACGGGAAAAAGTATATATACTGAGAGTATGGTGTATGGACCTCATAGTGGAATCATTAGATTCATTAAAATCATAGGAGGAAGAATTTTGTATCCTCAGAGACCCCCTTTCCACACTTTTTGAAAAAATTTCAGATGTTAATTTTTATCAAACTCGACTTTTGGGGAGTAAGAAAAAAGACCATTTAAGAGGCTTCCCATGGATTAATGCATACATACATGAGGTATGGTGTATGTATTACTATGAAAATGAGAAAATCCAAGAAAAATCCACATTAGGAGTGGATTAGAAGCTTGCTAAAAGCTCCCATTTAAGTTTTTGCATGAAAGTAAAAATCTTGATTTAGACTTCTTTTGGGGAGCAAAATAGCATGCACTAAGGGAGGATTTGTAAAGGTGAAAATAGGCCTAAGCATCTTCATATATTACTCTCTGAGGTTATGGAGAGAAATATAGGATTTGGTTGATGGAAGAATGCTTTTGGGCACTCTAAATATCACATTTTCACACTTTTTCCAACCCCTCCAACAACCCACTATTTTGGCATGTCATGCTTGGAAAGGCCATATCTTGGGCTAGAAAACTCTAAATTGGACGAGCTATGGCTCATTTTGAAGAGCACAAGATCTATTTTCAGTTTGTGAAAAGAAATTTTGGAAAAATAGTATTTTTGCAGGTTTAAATAGGTCTGCAAAGTCTGAACAGTTTTTGGAAACTACCTTTCAGGAGCCATATTTTACAAACCAGGAAGGCGATTGAAGTAATTTCACTTCGAACCATTTGCGCATGATACATATATCATTTTATGATTATTTGCAGGTCCTAAAAAAGTTTTTGGAGGTCTAAAGAGGGATTACAAATGATTTTTTTGGGTAAATTTGTATTATCTTGGTAATCATATGACCATACTTTATGTTTTGGGAAGTGATCCGATGTTTGCGGACATTTCAAAGTTTATATTAGGACATGAGGAGGAAGGTGTAGAGGTATCGAAGCTCATCGAGAAGGATTGGATGCATGCAATTCCAATACCAAATCATTCAGGGACGTATGCTTTATGCTTTCAGGCATCTTACTTTATTTTATGGCATGTTTTGTATGTACATGCATGGATTGGAGTGCATATATCCAAGTTGATCATTGTTTCAATTATAAAAGTATGGATCAACATGCAAAAAGTACACTTTTTGATTCTTTGCAGGAAAGATGATTGCAGGAACTATATGGTTATGCAACAAAGAGAATTGTTGCTAGCATTTGTTTTCATGTTTTTGCAGGTTATGGAGTCAATGTATGAGGTTATGGCGTGCATGCCATTGGGCTTGCCAATCTCTATGTTGTTGGATGGCCTGTGTGCCATTGAGTTTATGGTCAAATTTTTATGGGATTCCATTTTTTTGGGGAAATATTGTTGGAATTTTTCCCACCTCACGGCGTTTTATATACGCATTTACCTTTAGGTAAGAATGTTATGACATGATAACATGTCTTTTTTGCAAACATTAGTAAGGTGTTAGCATGCTTTTAAGCATGTATATGATGGACTTAGGACCATCATAGTAGTATAGATAAGAAAACTTCAGTAGTAAATAGGATCCCTACACATAATCCTTATGGATTTAGATCATAGGATTGCTAAGGGAAAGAGCTACACCTTCACCATTGTGCAGAAGCAATCCAATAAGTTTTAGAAAGTTACATATAGGCACGGGAGATACATATATGATACTCTCCAAAGAAGTAACGATTTACTTATCTTCACAAGAGCCTCACAATATAATTAAGAGATTATGGGGTATTATTAGGAATACCCAAAGAGTGACTAGTTCACTCATGCAAATCACTTGAGCAAGTAGTGAAGCAATTTTGCTTCACTACTAAGGAAACCAATTAGATGGGATCACAGAGATGGGTTTCATGAGAAAGCATCGACGGGTGCTTATGTGATTCGATTGATGGTTAGGAAGGCCAGAGGCATGGCACTAGCTCTATGACTTAGAGCATAGATCCCCCGGTCAGAAATAGTTGGTGTACCCAATACATATATGTATATTGGGATCTACAGAGAGGTACTTAGACTCAGTCTTGGTACCTAGGAATAAGTTAGTTTGGAATAGAAAGGGATATCCATTGTCACTTGTTGTCTAGAACCAAACTAACTAGTTCGAGGACACAGGACTCATTTGAGTCCACCGACATGATTGTAGGATATGGGATTCATTAGAGTCCACCTATATATTCCATTATATATATATGGAATATATATTCGGTTTAGTGTAGGTATGACACCATGGATTGGAAGAAGGTTCCACTGGAATGGGAAGGTGGAAACGACTTCCCTTTGAGCACTCTTCTTCTATGGCCAGAGAGAAAAGGACTCATCATTCATGGAAGCATGTCTCACTAGTTCAGAGGAGAGCTCTTAGTAGACATCTCCTTAGGATTGGGAGTTATCCTTCATAGTTTAGAGAAGATTTATTCTTCTAGTAGAGAATGTGATAAATGATTTTATCACCATTCGTATCACATACTCATTTTGAGTTTTTCAGGAAGGATAATTCCATTAGTTTATTGGATCGTATAGATCCATGCATAGAGGGTGGTTGGCTCAGATAGGTCTTTAGTATGGATACACGTGTTTATGGTATCATCTCATATCATTGCTGACCATTTTAGCAGAGGGTTTTGACCCTTATAAGGAATTTGTTTTCTCCACTCTTCACTATATACACCTTCATTAGTTAGGGGAGATTTGTTCTCCATCTTCATAGGAATGTATTTAATGAGGGATTATGCATTAATTATGGAAGAGAGCGGAAAATGAATTCCTAAGGTTCTCTTTTAGGGAAAGGAGAAAGAGGGAATTAGCTTAGAGACCTGAGAGTGATCTCAGTCTAGCTCAAAGATCTCACTTTAGCTCCTCTTCCTTGAAGAGAAAAAGGAAAGGAAAATATTATTTCTTCTTTGGAGAAGAATATAGTATGTTTTCCTTTATAGAGAAGAGATGTTTAGAAAACATCTTTTAGTTTATTTTAGAAGGAATTCATTTCCTCTACCTTTCAAGGTAATTTTCCTTCACATGGGACTTTCATTCTCCACTATTTTGGAAGGAAAAGTATGAAGAACCTATATACAGGTTCTCAGTTATGGATGAGTAGAGCATATGGATTCAACAGAATCTCTTTCAAAGGGAAAGGGAAAGTGGAATAGATTCCATACCAGAGCTCTTTTCCTTAGATGAGATTATAGAGAGAGTGGAATAGATTCCACTACTAGAGCTATTTTCCTTGGAAGAGATTAGAGAGAGAAAGAGAGTTTCACTTTCTCACTTTTAGATTGTCTAGATAGAAGTGGCACTCTTCTATCAAAGACAAGCGGGAAGTCAGTTAATCATGATGGTTAGATTGAGTCTCACCGATAGACTAGAGAGAAGCAGTTATACTACTTTCAGTGGTCCTTGACTAGATGAGATAATATAGTTATTGACATTAGTTAGACTTGGAGTAGATGGATGATACCTCTCTTTAGAGTTTCTAGGAGATAGGGATATATCTAACCTATTGGGATAACGAACTCTCAGTTGGTGTTACATCATGAGGATGATGTGTGAGCAACAATTAGCAGAATGGGTACTTATGGATTATCTGAATCTCAAAGGGAATGTTTTTTGCATTCATATGGCAAACTAAAAGGAAGAGAAAATTTTAGAGTTTGCACTAGTGTCAAAAGATTCTCTTCCAATAGGAACTAAGTCCAAAGGAAATGGATGATAAACCAAAGACTTCTTGGTTGGTGAAATGTAGAGATTGCATTTTACTATCAAGAAATTCTTATATATGAGCTAGATGATAGATTTGCATAGTTCACATGGTAGTTTAGATTAAACTATTGTTTATGATTACACTCAAGGTTAGGAAGACCTAGAGTAGTATGAGGGCAATCTATCATTTAGTCTTATATGGGTTTGGAATCACTTGTTATGGGACTTTGTTCTATATTTCATAGGATTCTATGGTTTACTATCTCCATTATGGTATGGTCAAGCCTATAAGCTTTGCACTTTACACTTGTTTTTCATACTATTACTCCATAGAGGATACATCATATGGACTTAGGTCATTTTGCTGATGTCACTTGTCATGGGAGTGATAGTTTGAAAGTTGAGTGTATATGGGAGATAGTAGACACCACTCAGATGCTTTCCCACCTTTAAGATGATCTCATATGAGGTTTCTTAAGGGAAAGGATATGGGGAAACAAAACACACAAAGATGACCATGTACATAGAGTACATGGGGTTTAGGGGAGTCCGAGCATCTTCTTCTACCTTTATGGATATTTCATTTATATTTTCGAGGACGAAAATGCTTTCAAGGGGAAGGAAAATGTCACATGACATTCATATGGTTATCTTACCATATGATAAAGTGGGGGTAGAAGAATAAAAAGGCAAGAGAATCTTTTATTGGAGGGACTCTTTATGTAGAGTATGGCTCGGCGGTCGAGAGGTTCCAAAAAGAGAAAAACTCTATGTGTTTTTGAGCAGCAGCCGCGACACAAAACTGGTAAAAATTGTGGGAATTGAACTCACAACCTCCCGACTAGGAGTGTGATGGGCTAACCACTTGCCCCAAAAGCCATGGTTTAGGATTACTTCCTAATCCTCTTTCTTAAGGCGTGGTTCAACCATCTCCTATTAGGATTATGTGACATTCCTTCCCCCTTAGACTTAGACTGAGCATTGTCCTCAATGCTCACTTGTGGACCCTTCTAACTCTTGGATCCACTTCCCATGCATGAGCTCTTCCACCAACCTCAAACTAAAGCACATGGACCAAATTTGGACCTATCCCACCCTCCTTGGGTGCCCAAATGCCCATGCACCTTTATCCAAGGCCAGTTTCACACTCACCATGGATAAGCGCTTTTTCCAAGTGCCCACGAATGAGGCGCGAACCTTCGTCTCGCCCAAATTCTCAACTAAGCTCTGACACCAATTGTGGGAATTGAACTCACAACCTCCCGGTTAGGAGTGCGATGGACTAATCACTTGCCCCAAAAGCCATGGTTTAGGATTACTTCCTAATCCTCTCTCTTAAGGCATGGTTCAACCATCTCCTATTAGGATTATGTGATATTCTTATTGCTTCAAGATGATGATCAACAGAAAAGCATGGAAGAGAATGATGAGGCTATCCGAGAGAGAGAGAGAGAGAGAGAGAGAGAGAGAGAGAGAGAGAGAGAGAGAGAGAGAGAGAGAGAGAGAGAGAGAGAGAGAGAGAGAGAGAGAGAGAGAGAGAGAGAGAGAGAGAGAGAGAGAGAGAGAGAGAGAGAGAGAGAGAGACTTTTTAACGTCTATTAGAGGCCAAAATCGGCCTATTAGACAAAACATATACATTAGTATGATCCAATCCACTGTAATCCAAAAAGGAAAATAAAGTGTGAGTACAAAAAACGGGTATAAAAGGAGTGGATAATAACTGGTATCAAGGGTGTGGGGTGCTATGGGTATGCACTCTATATGCTCAATGGGTGAGATACAAATATGATATGCATAGGGAGGGAAGGCTCGATGGTATCACAACCCTCTAGATGCCTGGAGTGGGTGTAGGATATAATGCATCGATGGGTAAGGCATCATGGCAATCCTCAAAATGCTCTGAACGTCCAAATCGATAGGGGTGCGCTGCTGACGTCTCCGTATCTCCATGTCATGGCGTGCGTGAATCGCCTGAATCTCTCTCTGGTGTGGACAGGCTCTCCGGAGTGGGGGTCTCGGTCGTTGACGCTGTCGTCTAAGCTCCTCCGCTCTGTGTAATGTGATACCCCGCATCGAGCTGAGTCCTCGAGTGGCTTTGGTAGTCTGAGGGGGGGGGGGGACCGAGGTGTATCTCCATTTGCTGCTTGAGAAGTGATGCACGGCGGTGCTTTTGAGAGAGAGAGAGAGAGAGAGAGAGAGAGAGAGAGAGAGAGAGAGAGAGAGAGAGAGAGAGAGAGAGAGAGAGAGAGAGAGAGAGAGAGAGAGAGAGAGAGAGAGAGAGAGAGAGAGAGAGAGAGAGAGAGAGAGAGAGAGAGAGAGAGAGAGAGAGAAAGAAAGACTTTTTAACGTCTATTAGAGGCCAAAATCGGCCTATGAGACAAAACATATACATCAGTATGATCCAATCCACTTTGATCCCAAAAGGAAAATAAAGTGTGATTACAAAAAACGGCTATAGGAGTGGATAATAACTGGCATCAAGGGTGTGGGGTGCTATGGATATGCACTCTATATGATCAATGGGTGTGATACAAATATGATATGCATAGGGAGGGGAGGCTCGATGGTATCACAACCCTCTAAATGCTTGGAGTGGGTGTAGGATATAATGCATCGGTGGCTAAGGGGTCATGGCGATCCTCAAAATGCTCTGAACGTCCAAATCGACAGGGGTGCGCTTCTGACATCTCCGTATCTCTATGTCATGGCGTGCGTGAATTGCCTGAATCTCTCTCTGGTGTGGGCGGGCTCTCCGAAGTGGGGGTCTTGGTCATCGACGCTGTCGTCTAAGCTCCTCTGCTCTGTTTAATGTGACACCCCGCATCGAGCTGGGTCCTCGAGCGGCTGTGGGTCCTCGAGCGGCTGTGGGCCCTCGAGCGGCTGTGGGTCTGTAGAGCACGGCTACTCCTCCTGATCCTCGTGTGGTGTGCTGTCTCATCTGTCGGCGGTGAGCTGACTCCCACATATAGCCCTCAATCCTCGGTAGGCTCCTCCCCGGGCTCTTGTGTGTCTCTGTCAAGAAGATCATGTCTCTACCCTCTTGTGTGTCCCTGTCAAGAAGATCATGTCCACAAAGATCCATTGCAATTCTAGACTTCAATGTGCACCTCCTATTATGCTGTCTCATAGGCCGCGAATCCCTAGTCAATGGGCCGTCCATCAATGATGACAAGACCGTCTTTGTATAGGGCACGATGTCCCTCCCGTCGGGCCTGGAGGACACGCGGCATGTATGCGCGTTTGTGCTCTACCTGCATGAGAGAGAGAGAGAGAGAGAGAGAGAGAGAGAGAGAGAGAGAGAGAGAGAGAGAGAGAGAGAGAGAGAGAGAGAGAGAGAGAGAGAGAGAGAGAGAGAGAGAGAGAGAGAGAGAGAGAGAGAGAGAGAGAGAGAGAGAGAGAGAGAGAGAGAGAGAGAGAGAAAAGAAAGAAAAGAAAGAAAGAAAGTGTTTTTACGTCTATTAGGAGGCCGAACTCGGCCTATGAGACAAATCGATGTACATGGGTGTATCTTCTGTCAATCAGAAAAGATAAAAGTGCTGAAAAGAAACTGGTTAAGCTGATATAGATCTCCGTAGTGTGCATGTGGGGATACCCATGAAAGTGGTGGGGGGTGTATGGAGTGCGATATCTATGATAGTCTATATGCAAAAGGGTAGTACAACAACCATGAGAATGCATCTAAAACGACTAACTAGCTCCATCCTGTGCTAGTGGGTGGGATGTAATATGTGATACATAGGTGGAGGTGGAGTCAGGGCCACCCTGATGGATGCAACGGGATCGGCCATCATCTGGGATCGTCTCTCCTCCATGGCGCGATGGTCACAATCCTGGATCTCCGCAATCTGGTGTCGGTGAAGTCTCGGGGCCCGATATCCTATATCACGGGGTCGTCTCCTAGCTCGAGATATCTGAGCCTGCTGAAGAGTCACCCCGCTCGGTATGTGGGCTGAGGGGGGGAGGGCTGCAGCACGTCGTGGAATAAAGAAGTCAGTGAGCTGACTCTGTCTCCCTCCTGTATGGAGTGCTACAGTAGGCTGGAGTAGGGAATCTCTGTGACTCTGTATCTCTAGTAAGAATCGCCCGAGCTGTCGCTGGTCTCTAGAGTCCATGATCTCTCGGAGGGTGGGCTGCCCTGCAAACAGAGTCTCGTATCTGGCTCTGATGCCATCATATGCGCTACATCTGCATACAAAGTGCTCCTCATCCTCCATCTCTACTCTGCATACTCTGCATATCCGCTCCTCTCTGGGAATGTCTGCGGCTCTGCCCGTCTCAATCTCGAGTCGGTGTGATGAGACTCTCAGCTGGCCAATCGCTACCCTCAAGCTATGAGGCATGTGAGTATCCATGTAGCGTGGTCGCTGGATGAAACCGTCAGCTAGTATGTCTATGAACTGGTCTCGATAGTACGATAGTCTCGATCCCATGTGTGGTGTGTGCCATGTCTGACTAATGTAGAGCTGCCAGAGATCCTGTCTGAGCACAACATTCCTCTCACGACGAGAGAGGTGGATGTGAGGTGAGTCTGGGTCATACTGAAAAGGCGGCAATCTGTCCATATCAAGTCCATGACTATCAAACCAGACTCTAACCTGAGTGTACCAAGCTCTCTCATATCCTAACTCTGATATCTGTATAGATGCCTCAAGAGCTCTGTGTGTGAGTCTATCTGTAGGGAGGTCCCTAATCCTCTGAATAAAGCAGATAGTCTGGAATAGTGCCTCTACTGCCATGGGTGGTGCAGCTAGCTCTGCCCTGATGATGTCATGTGGCACCGACTGTTTCCCACGAAATAATCGCGAGATCATACGTACCTGTGGCCTCTCGATCGCACTCCACTGGGTGACTGTGAGACCTTGGGCCCAAACCGTCGCAGCATACATCATAGCTGGTCTGACCAGTGTGTCAAATAGCCAGCCCTTCGTGCGGGGCTCCTGGAAGTGTGCTTGGTGACATCTCCGCTCTAACATGGCTAAAGCTGCATATCCGCGTGTGAGTCTATCGGTGGCTGCCTGTCTCATGCTGAAGGGGCCAGGCAAGCTCGTGAATGTGACTCCGAGATAGACATAGGAAGTGACCACCTCAATCTGTCCACCACCAGCTCTGAATCCTGCTCCATTCCTCACCATGGGGGAGGTGTGGAAGATCATGACCTTGGTCTTGCCAAGGTTTACTGTCAAGCCCCTCTGTGTACAAAACTCATCCAGGGCCTCAAGGTGGCGCTGTAATCCCTCGGGTGACTCTGAAATCAAGACAATGTCATCGGCATATAATAAAATGTGGACATGTGTACCTGCGAGGTCTGCACCCTCTCCTCCAGCTCGGAGAATGTAGTCCTCAATCTCGTCAATGTAGAGACGAGAGAGAGAGAGAGAGAGAGAGAGAGAGAGAGAGAGAGAGAGAGAGAGAGAGAGAGAGAGAGAGAGAGAGAGAGAGAGAGAGAGAGAGAGAGAGAGAGAGAGAGAGAGAGAGAGAGAGAGAGAGAGAGAGAGAGAGAGAGAGAGAGAGAGAGAGAGAGAGAGAGAGAAAGAAAGACTTTTTAACGTCTATTAGAGGCCAAAATCGGCCTATGAGACAAAACATATACATCAGTATGATCCAATCCACTGTGATCCCAAAAGGAAAATAAAGCGTGAGTACAAAAGACGGGTATAAAGAGAGAGAGAGAGAGAGAGAGAGAGAGAGAGAGAGAGAGAGAGAGAGAGAGAGAGAGAGAGAGAGAGAGAGAGAGAGAGAGAGAGAGAGAGAGAGAGAGAGAGAGAGAGAGAGAGAGAGAGAGAGAGAGAGAGAGAGAGAGAGAGAGAGAGAGAGAGAGAGAGAGAGAGAGAGAGCTTCAATTCATATTACTTCAAGATGAAGATCAACAGAAAGCATGGAAGAGAATGATGAGGCTATCCACAAGAGAGAGAGAAACTACATCGGAAGAGCTTCAGTTCATATTACTTCAAGATGAAGATCAAGAGGAAAGCATAGAAGGGAAGAAGAAGGAGGAGGAGGAGGAGGCGAAGAAGAAGAAGGAAACTAAGTCTGGGTCTAAGGAAAAAAGTAATTCTTCTACTTCCAAATCTTCAACTACATCTTCTTCTACCTCTACATCAAGTGCTTCATCTACACCTAAGGGTAAGTAAACCTGATCCACATTTACTTCTACATTAAAAAATAGAAATTGCCACTATTGCAAAAAGCAAGTTCATATCGAAGAGTGCAGAAAGCAAATTTATAATGAAAAGAGAAGGGCTTCATATAACAATGCGACAGAAGTTCCAAAAGTTAAATATTCTTCTACAGAAGATACTTTTGTATGCTTTGGCATAGATTCTAGAAGGTGTCTTTTGATCAAGAACATTGCACATTATATCATAGAGTCCCTCCTGTATCTTTGATTCTAGAGCTAGAAAACATATGCCAATTACAATAAGGTATTTTCCTCACTTATGAAATCAACAAGTAGAAAAGGGATTATTGCAAGTGGTCATGATTTGGATGACGTTGGTGTGGGAGAAGTCACACTAAAGTCAAGAGGAAGTGGGAATTTTAAAATTTCTAGTGTTTTGTGTGTACGAGAGATCAAGAAGAGCGAATTTGCTCTCTATCTCAATATTTCTTACAGATGGTTGTAACATGATTTCTAAGAAGGATTTATATCAAATCTTTACACCAAATAAAGAGCATTGTCTTTTACAAGGTGAATATAAAAGTGGCATTTTTGTATTGTAAAAAATCAGGCATGCTAATCTTGTTAGGTCATTTGCATCTCCAACGGGAAATATGAAGCTCTCACATGCGAGATTTGACCACGTTAGTTATAAGGCTCTTAAGCATATAAAGGACAAAGATATGGTTGAAAGCTTGCTTACTTTTGCTTTACGAGATGGTGGAGATTCATGTGAAATATGCTTGGAAGGGAAGTTGCACAAATTATCTTTCAAAAAGCATGGATTTATTTCAAGCACTATAAAGTTGCAAATTATTCACTCAGATGTGAAGGGACCAATGAGAGCACAATCTATATATGGTCATAGTTTTATCAACACTTTTATTGATGATTTTACAAGATATTCATGGGTTTTTGGTTTAAAAGTAAAGCCTAAAGTTTTTGCTACATTCAAGAGATTCGAAGCTATTGTTGAAAATGAAAATCAATGTAAAATTCAGATTTTAAGAAGTGTTAGAGGTGAAGAATATACGTCTAATGATTTCAAGTCATATTTAAAAGACAAAGGTATTACCTATTAACTCACCATTGCATATACTCTAGAGCAAAATGGTGTTGCAGAGAGAAAGAATCGTACACTTGTGGAAATGGCACATAGCATGTTATCTTCAAGAAGCTTTCTCACAAGTTTTTGGTTTGATGCTATTCATATAGCTAACCATATTCTTAACAAGTCATGTAGAAAAGCTTTAAAAGTTATTACACCCCATGAAGCTTATTATGATAAGAAACTCAATGTGAACTATTTTAGGGTTTTTCGTTCTCCATCATATGTTCACATTAAAAAGAAGGATTATGTAAGTTGATGAAAAAGCAATCAAAACGGTTTTTGTTGGTTATGGTGTTGAAAGCAAAGGTTACAAGTTCTATGTTACAGATTTGCTCTAATGCAATGCTTACATTGCTGAAAGTCAGATGTATGATAAAAATTTGAAAATTTTAGATTTTATAAAGTTAGATAATGATACATTTTTTGAAAGAAATTTGGATCCATACATTTAGTCATATGAAGGAAAAGGAAAAATTGTAACCCCTCCAACTCAAACTGAATTTTATGTATCATCTCAACCTCAACCTTAACCATCGTGTATTCCTTTTCTACCTATAGAAGATGAGCCAATTCAAGAAGTAGGAGAGGCTTTTGGAAGTCAAGAAGAAAGAGAGATTGCTAGTTCTCAAGAAGATACTAGAATAGTATTTACAAACTTTGCAAGAGTGTGGCAATAAAGAGTTTCAAGGGGAGAACTAGAAGCCAACGAAAAGATTTAGTAGATCACATAAATTATGCAGAAATTTGTGATATTCATACTTGCTCTTATTTTAGTTGCAAATGAATTTGCAAGTGTTCAAGAAGCATTTACGTAATCCTATATGGAAGAAAACAATGCAAGAGGAGATTGATTGTATTTATGAGAATCAAACTTGGAAACTTAGTGAGTTACCAAAAGGAAGGGAAGCAATTGGTATTAGGTGGATATTCAAGATCAAAAGAAAAGCTGATAGTAAAATTGATAGATACAAAACAAGGTTAGTTGTGAAAGGATATTCACAAAAGAAAGGTATTGACTATGGTGAAATTTTTGCACCTACATCTAGAATGACCATAGTAAGGACATATCTTTCTTTATCTGCATTCTTTGGTCATAGTATTCATCAATTAGATATCAAGATAACCTTCTTAATAGTGATCTATATGAGTATGTCTACGTTCAATAACTAGAAGGCTTTGAAGAGATCTGTAAAAAAATTCTTGTTTTGAATTAATCAAAGCTCTTTATGGTTTGATTCTTAAAGCAAGCATCGAGAACATGGTATGAGAAGATACACTTATATCTTATTTCTATTGATTTCGAAAACTCAAAAGCATCTCCTACTCTTTATGTTAAGGAAGATGAGAATGACTTGTTTATAATCATCATTTATGTTGATGATGTGATCATGATAGCTCTCTAGAGATTTAGATGTTCAATTTTTTAAGTCTTAACTTATGAAAGTAATTGATGTTAATGATTTTGATTCTCTACATTATTATCTTAACATTGAATTCATTTAAGGGGTAATTGTATATATATATGAAGCAACAAAATTACATTGAGAAACTTCTATAAAGGTTTGAAGTGAAAGATTCAAAACCTATGCAAACTCTTATGGATGTTAATATTTCTTTACATGTAGAAGCATATTCAGAACCTTTTGATGTTACTCTCTATAGTCAAGTAGTTGATTGCTCGATTTGTAATACCATTCAAATATACAATTTGATGTTTCTCAAGCAAGCTTCATACATGAACCTCTTGAAATTTGTTGGAAAGCAGTTTAAGGAATTTCCATATATTTGAGTCAAAGAATTTTGCTATGGTATTTCTCAAGTCACCACATTTTACACTTAAAGGATATGTAGATTTTGATTAGAAATGTGATAAAGAATCTAGAAGATCAAGAAGTGGTTATTGTTTTTGTCTTGGAGAACGCTTGATTTCTTGGCATTCTAAGAAACAACCCACTGTCGCTAGGTCTTTAAGCGAGGAAGTGTGAAGTGTAGCCTTTACAACTACACTAGAAGCTAGAAACTCTATGGTCACAAAAGATTTTAAGTTATCTTGATGTTCATGTTCACTTACTTATGCATATATTTTCAGATAATCTATAACAAAGAACCTCATTCGTCATGCAAGGACAAAGCATATAGAGGTTCATTATGGCTACATATGTGAGCACGTAGCAAAGAAGCACATTGAACTTATTTATGTTCCTACAAGCGAAAATATGGAAGATATTTTTACAAAGACATTATCGAGAGAAAGACATCACAAATTATGCAGATTATCAAATCTTACTCCAATATGACATTGAGAGGGGGATTGTTGAGAAACAATGTCAAATTGTGGATAAATCTCTAATTTCTTGCAAACCCCAAAATTATAAGTTCACCATTCCCCAAAAATGGTCATGATCAAAGATGCTCAAAACTTTTTATGGTAGATTCTTAAAGTACTTTAAATGAGCTATCTAACCATATATAAGATTAAGAAAACTCCTCAAAAGTTAAATCTTAATTTCAAGCTTTGGGTGTGCATTTCACATAAATCTTTTATTACAATATGATGCCTGAGATTTGATTGGGAAAAAGCAAAGATATGATGGTTCAAATCACATGCGCCCTTCTTAGTGGCTTTTTCGGTGCCACATCATAAAATCCCACCCTAAAAAAAGCTCTACTATAAAATACTTGCCCCCTAAAAGCAGATTTTCATGGATTTCGGCACATGGCAGCTTGAGGGGTTTAAAACTTTGTATAAAGAGTTTATTGGGCATACACAAGCTATCTCTTATCTATACACTCTACTTTTGGAGTGTTATATTGCATATTTTCTGCTTTGTTGTGTTCGGATGCTCCTTCTTCACACACAGAGTTTCATGTGCTATGTCAGGTATCTTGCTTCCATTGTTCGGCTTCTCCATCTTCTTGTTGCTGTACGAGGTGGTTTTCTAGTCCCTACCACAATGAGAGAGGTACATGTAGCAATATTCATTAGCAGAGGAGTATTATACACACTCATACACAACACATTGCTGCATTTTCCTTATACAATCAATGACACACTTTTGTACCTTGATCCAATCCATATTCAGCCATTGTACCATTTATTGTACATACATGCATTGTATAGTTCTTCCTTTCATCAATTTTGGTTATTTTAGAGTAACAATTTACTACTCATTTCATCTCTTGCCTCTACTCTACTCTCTATTGTTGGTTTTTAGACCCACAAGTAGAGAGAGAGAGAGAGAGAGAGAGAGAGAGAGAGAGAGAGAGAGAGAGAGAGAGAGAGAGAGAGAGAGAGAGAGAGAGAGAGAGAGAGAGAGAGAGAGAGAGAGAGAGAGAGAGAGAGAGAGAGAGAGAGAGAGAGAGAGAGAGAGAGAGAGAGAGACTCATGTTGGAGTTCGAGGTCTGTTGAAGCACGCGAACAACACAAATAGAAGAAGCTTGGAGCACAACACACAATACTAAATGTATTACCACTAGAACATACAAAGATAAGTGACCCGTTATGGTAATAGGCATATATACAAGCCGGGGGGAGGGGGGGACTCCGAAAGAGGGGAAAAAGTGCCCCGGCTGTCCTAGTGTGTTCACACACATCACTACCTAAATATATCAACAAATCCCCCCTGGGAGTGATGCGGTGAACAAGGAGCTTGCACTCATGTATAAGGAAGTGCAAGCTATGTGGAATCAATCCACAAAAGGAAGTAAGCCCAAAGCTTTGCGGAAAGCTTCAAACTTCTCCCTAGGCAGAGCCTTCGTGAAAAGGTATGCAATGTTCTCTTGCGTGGGCACATATGCCAAGCTTATCTCTCCAGCAAAGAACTTGTCCCTCACATAATGATAATGTACCTCAATGTGCTAAGTGCGAGCATGGAACACGGGGTTCCTCGCAGCTTCCAATGCGCTCTGACTGTCAATGAAGATGGTGGTGGAAGAAGACTGACCAACACCCAAATCAGCCATAAGGCGTTTGAGCCACACACACTCGACAATCACTGTGAAAGCTACCCTATACTCAGCCTCACAACTGGAAGTGGCCACAGTAGGCCACTTCTTGCTCAACCAAGATATGCATGAGCTACCAAGCATGAAGCAAAAGCCACTATTGGACACACGAGTGTCATAGCAACTAGCTCAGTCAGAGTCAGAAAAAGCATGTAAATCTGGCGGTAGTGATCCCCCCTTGGGATAAAACAATCCAAGTAGGCGGGTATCACTCAAGTAGCAAAAGATGCGCTTAACCATCTGCCAATGTTTGACACCTCGGCAATGCATGAACCTGCTCATTTGTGAGACAACTAACTGAATATCTGATTGAGTAATGCATAAGTAAATCAAGCATCCAACAGCTTGCTGATAGTGAACAACATCAAATGCATCATGAAGACTCAATCATAATCCTGTCTCCACAGGAGTGGCAACGGGTTTACAATTTTCAAGGCCAAAACGCTGCAATAATATATCAATATATTTTTTTGACACAAAGCTATTCCGCCATCAACTTGCATAAATTGAATGACCAAATAATGATGCAAATGCCCCAAATCTGACATCTCAAATGAGGAGCCTTAGAATTAGCAATATGCTTCTCATTAGGGCCGGTGAGCAACATGTTATCAATATACAAAACAATGATCAGATGCACATCATTAGCACGCTTAACATATAAGGTGCTTTCAGTTGGATTGTTCTCAAAACCATGTGCAATCAGATAGGCATGTATCTATTCATACCAAGCACGTGGTGTTTGCTTCAAACCATATAACGCCTTCATCAACGTGCACACTTGGTTTTCATGCCCTCTTTGCACAAAGCCACGGGGCTGAAAAACATATACTTATTCATGCAAGTCTCCATTCAAAAATGCAGTTTTGATGTCCAACTGATGTACAGTCCAACCATGATGAGCTGCAAGTGCATAGATGCTACGAACAATAGTCATTCGGCAAGTAGGAGCACAGGTCTGATCAAAATCAATGCCTCTTTCTTGAGCATACCCCTTAACAACAAGCCTAGCCTTCTGCGTGTCAACTTTTCGATCAGGCTTACGCTTCAACTTGTATACCCACTTAGTGCCAATGGCCTTCTTGCCAGGAGGAAAGTCACATAAAGACCAGGTACCATTTTTCCTTATAGCATCGTATTCAGATTGCATAGCAACCATCCAATTTTCAGAATTTTGCGCTTCATCAAGCAAAACAGGCTCATTCTCATCACAGAGACTAGATGCAGCCATAGCATAGCAATCTGATGCAAAAGAAGCACTATGAGAGCTAGAACGAGTGCGATATGACAGAGGTGCATCTAATTTGCTGTCTCACAAAGTCTGCACAAGCCATTTTGGCATAGGTTTTGCCTCCTGAATATCAATTCTCTCATCAACAAGTGCATCATGTAAATCTGCATCAGAAATGGAATGACTTGTATCATCACATGGAACTTGTAAAGGTTGAAAAGTTGCCTCATTAGGACAAGCACTAGACTATCCACCTGTAAAAAGAGGAAGCAAGGTATCATACATATCTTTCGAGCTAATGGATGTCTCCTTAGTGCATGAAAGTAATGGCTGAATAGCATCTTCCACAAAAACAACATCTCAGCTAACCGGAATGCATTTAGTATGTGGATGATACAGACGATAGCCTTTGCTTTCCGAATTGTACCCAACAAAAATACATTTCGTTGCATTATCATCCAATTTCTTGCGTTGTTGTTTAGGCACTAATGCACATGCCAAACAACCAAAAACACGTAGGTGAGCAACGAAGGGCTTGCGACCATGCCAAGCCTCATATGGAGTGATAGACTGCAATGCTTTAGTGGGAGATCTGTTAAGTACATATGGTGCACACATGACGGCTTCAAGCCAAAAATCATGTGGTAAAGCTTGGCTTTTGACCATACACCTCGCCATCTCCATGAGTGACCTATTCTTCTGTTCAAGAACTCCATTCTGTTGAGGTGTATATGGCACTATACACGGATGTTTTATCCCATGTTCAGCGAGGAAATGCATTAAAGTCAGTAGACATATATTCCGCCCCTCGATTAGAACGGAGGGTGCCCATTTTACATGCTAATTTTCAGCCAAAACCAAAAACTGTTTGAAGCACATAAACACTTCGGACTTTGTTTTCAATGGATATACCCATGCATGCCTGGAAAAATCATCGATGAAAGTCACGAAGTAAAGATAGTTCCCAAAAGAAGGTGTCTGCATAGGACTAGAGACAACACTATGAACAAGCTACAATTTTCTGAGTAGCTCGAACTTAACCATCTTTTGGGAAGGAGGAATGCTATATTTTGCCCAAAATACAGCCTTCACATACATGTAAGGTTGGGCAAGGAGGACACCATTTTAGATTTCTGCAGGGATAGCAAACTAGCAAATTTTAGATGACTAAAGCGTGCATGCCAAAGCTTTGCATCTGATATAGCTTGAGAATCATGTACTGCACATGCTGGTTCATTCACAGATTCTTCATAGTCTATGAGCTTAAACAACCCATAACATAAAATGCAAGAAGCAATAATGACATCGCCATTTGACAGATCATGAACTCTATATCTCTCATCAAGAAATTTCACAACCAAGCCAATCTTGGCTAAAGTTGAAACTGATAGCAGATTCTCTTGATCCCTTGCATAAATAAAGCATGTTACAATGTAAAAAAACTACCATCGGAAGTAGTCAGAATGATTTTACGAACTCCCATAATAGGGTAAGAGGTGTGGTTAGCGCTTGTGATAGTATTCCTTGTAGAGGCAAACTTAGTGAAGTGAAGGAACTGCGCTGCGAGGTAATATGTTTGGTTTACTCACTATCAAAGTACGAAACATCTGAGTCTACTGCAAACAGACACTCTTCATGAGAAGATGGGTCATAATTGCAAACAGTGGTAAATGCCCACTCTTCATTTTGCACAAGATTAGCATACTTTGTTTTGGGTGTAGAGGCCTATGCGACAACCATTCTAACCTCTTTCTTCCTTGCCTCTTTAGCGGTCAGTTTTGGACAACTCTTTATGATATGATCATTTCCCTTACAGTATTTGCAAAACAATTTCTACTTTTTTGTTTTCTTCTCTTCTGTGTCTTCCTTCTTTGATTGTGGAGAACTAGTAGATTTCTATTTACTAGTAGAAGAGCTCGATCCCTGACTAGGAAGGAATGCTTGATGTGCAATACGCATAATGGGCCTATTCTATCTAGACTAAACTTCCTGCAACAGAACAAAGACTAACTCCTCAAATGTTGAGGCATTTGAATTTCCTTTCATCATCAAACGAAGAGTAGAAGTAAAACTCTGATATGAATCGGGATGACCATTCAAAACAATCTCCACAAGTGAACTCTCAGGTAAGACTTCTTCAGTAGAAATCAACTTCTCTTTCAAATCTTTGATCTTTGTCAGAAAACTATCCATGGAATCTCCTTCATTCATGTGCTCACTCTCCAACTGTTTTCGGAGGTGAGCAACACAAGCCTCATTCCTTGCCTGGTATAAAGTGGTAAGTGTATCCCAAGCATCCTTAGCTGTTATGCAAGAGCGAATGTGAGGAATAATGGCATGTTTGACAGACAAGGCTATCAATGCATGTGCCTGAGAATCTCTTCCATCCCAATGAATTTGCTCTACAGTAGGTGCAACAGGAACTGCAATAGGAACAAGAACATGAAGATATTGTCATCTTCAACGCTGTCTCTGCATCACCTTCAGCAATTGTGTTTGTAAGTGAAATAGGATGTCACCTTGCACAATGTTCCACAGTCCTTTTGCAACCAATACATGACGCATCATATAAGCCCACAATGGGTAATTGGTATCGTCCAACGTATCCTCAACAACCAACATACGGAATACATCACTGCTTTCAGCCATGGCCACTGATTAAAATACCTTGATGCAAAAAAATGATTCTATTTGAAAAAGTTGAACAGAACTACCCTAACGAGTTTCACTAAACCTATAGCAGACTTCGAGGCGCTTATACTTGCGAACTGAAACCTGTATATATCTTTGGCACAAAAAGACAAAATTGCATGCACAAACACTACGATAATGCGTTTGGAGGTCGAAACAAGCTAAGATCGCAATTTCAGTACAACACAACGAAGCTGTTTTGATCTCCTAATCACCCTGATTATGCTCACCAATTTTCATGCGATTCTGAGACTGTGATTGGAGGGGTGTCGACGATGCCCTAGATGAAGCGGTGACCTGCTCTGATACCAATTGTTGGAGTTCGAGGTCTACGGAAGCATGCGAACAACACAAGGAAGGAGAAGAAGCTTGGAGCACAACACACAATACTGAATGTATTACCACTAGAATGTACAAAGATAAGTGACCTGTTAGGGCAATAGGTGTATATACAAGCAGTGGGGAAAAAACATCCAAAAGAGGAAAAAAGTTGCCCCAGCGGTCCTAGTGTGTTCACACATATCACTACCTAAATATATCAACAACTCATATATGGCAAAGGAGCAAAAAGAGCTTAAAAAATAACTAATGTACAACAAAAGTTACAAGATCAAGCTCCAAGTCTTGAGAGTATCTAGAGCTCAAGGTCCAAGTCTTGAGAGTATCTAGAGTATCCCTTTTTTTTGATGGAAAGAGCATTTCTCTAACTTTGCATATCGTCCTTCTCTTAGTTTCTATAAGAACAATTTTACATGGCATTCCTGTTCCTCTAGATCTTCTGAGAATATAAAGATTATCATCTAGATATATGACTACATAATCTTCATCATGTGTTGAAAAACTATCGGAGCATTTGTGAGACTCAATGGCGTAACCACATATCCAAAATTTCCATACCTTGTACGAAAGGTTGTCTTCCATTCATCTCCTTCTTTGATTGTCAATCTTAGTGAAAAACTTTGCCTTTCCAAGTAGGCCTAGGAGCTTTAATATAAGTGGTAATGGATATCTAGTTTTAATAGTAATCTTAGTTAGGCCACAATAATCTACACACATATCTGGAGTGTTCCATTCTTCTTCTTTACAAATATAATAGGGGCTCGTGCAAGGGATTTGGAATGTTTGATAAATGCCTTGGCGAGGTTTTCACCAATATTCTTATGCAATTTTTTGAGCTCCTCGGGGAATAAATTATAGATTGGTCCAAAGATAGTTCTTCTCCCTCTTGGAGTTCTATGGCACAATTATAAGATCTATGTTTTGGAAAAATATCCGTTTTTCTCTCTTCAAAGACATCTTGGAAATTCTAATATTGGCTAAGTAGTTTAACTACATTATCTCTCCTTGGCTCTTGTGTTGGTATGGCATAGATCATGTATGTCCCCTTCTTCCTTGTTTGAGTGCATAAAGGATTTGGCTCCTACATATGGTGTATTCTTTTGAATATTTCATTGAGTGATCTTATATGTTCCTAATCAAATTCTAGATTAAGACTCTTGAGCCAAGGCATTCCAATGATAACAAGATATGTCGAACTTGATATTACATAGAAACAAATGTGGGAATCATGTTGACCAAGGTTTACTCTTGATGTTTCGGTTTCTTGGTGATCTTTCTAGATGCTAGAGGTCGTCCATTTACTACTTTAACTCTTAATGGTTTGTTCTTATGAAGTATCGAATTTTATATTTCTTTATCAATCCTTCGTCAATGAAACTTGTGGAGGCTCTAGAATTGACTAAATCTTTGAGGGAGAGGGTCCTCTTAGGCATGATCAACTTGATAGGGGTAAGGCATGTTTTTATGGATGTGGCCGAAATTATGAGACCCTTTCTTATATCATGGTTCGATAGTATGGTCTCCTTTACGATTGGTGTCAGGGGAGTACTAGATTATGCTCTTTCACTACAGTATACAAGATTTTGGAAATACACTTTTGATTACAAGAACACCCACGTAGGGAAAATGATACAAGAATATGTAATTGATACAAGGTGTCCCACAACCCGGGACCCGAGACTGATAGGTATGAAGGACTTGACCAGAGATGATACAAGACGTCCCACAACGTGGGATTGAAAGGTTGGAAGCAAGATCTCTAGGTTAAAAGAACTCCCTTCAAGGAGATGATCTAGATACAATAAATAACTAGACAAGATCTCGTACTTACTTGGAAGTCATAGCCCCTTGAGCTCTTAGGAGTGGTATCCACAAGACTGAGAATGAATGTGGCCAAGCCCTCTTTATATAGGTTTTCCATGGGCGGTTACAAGTTGATGATGTCATCGATGATGGCATCAACTAGAAATAAGACCTCCGGGTGTTAGAATTCTGCAAACAGACAGTCGATCTTGGGGTTTTGCGGGTTCTGTATGGAATGGAAGCATTGGCTTCTCGGAATTCTCAACCAATCATGAGATATAGAAAGTGACATGGAATCTAAGGTCAGGATGGCTTTCTTTGTATCCATGACATCACCTCCCCCTCAAGCAACGAGTTCCACGAGGAGCGGCGATGTTCTCCACCGTGGGTCTCATTTGATTCTTCTTATGGAATTCACGAACCTTAATTCTTGCTCTCTGAATATTTTCTAGAAGTTCCCAAGTATGATCACTAGCATTGTAGCCCTTCCAATGAATAAGGTATTTTAATCTTCCTTGAGAGATTCTTGAATCTAAGACATGCTCAATCCTGAATTCTTCATGAGCCTCAATCTTGAAAGGTGGTGAAGGACTCGTTCTGTGTTGAGCTTCCTTGGGTTCTTCATGCAATAGATCCTTTGAGCTTCTAGTGGTACGTTGTGGCGTCTCCAAGATCTTTGATGGAAAGCCTTGAGTAAGCACACTTCCTTGATTGAACATAAACTCGTTTTCCTTTACCTTCTTTCCATATCATTTGTAACAACTTTTGGGGCTTCAAAGATTCTTGATTCAGATTCTTGAGGAATAGTGTCTTCATTATTCAAGACTTCTGACTCTTGGACTTGGCTTTCTTTTAACAATTGATTCTCACACTGAATTGCTTGATTGATAGCCTCATCTAAAGTATTTAACTGAGATGTAGAGGATAAACAACCCGTTATTTCATCTCTGAGACCACTTTGGAATTGATTAACTAGATAGTCTTCTTGATATGTGGATCCTTGAAATACAATTTTGAAGTCTGATGCGAATTCTCCAACTAATCGCCTTGTCATAACCTCCGTTCAAAGTCTTGAAGTTATATATATATATATATATATATATATATATATATATATATATATATATCATCTAGAGTAGATTCGATATTTCTAAGTATGGATATGGAGTCCATTGTTCTTGACACGGACTTGATGTGGATAGTCTTGCCAAAATGTCAGGGGAACACTAGATTGTGCTCTCTCACTACAGTAGACAAAATTTCGGAAATGCACTTTTGATTACAAGAACATCCACATAGGGAAAATGATACAGGAATACGTAACTGATACAAGGTGTCCCACAACCCGGGACGCGGGACTGTTAGGTATGAATAACTGGACCAGAGATGATACAAGACGTCCCACAACCCGAGACTGATAGGTTGGAAGCAAGATCTCTAGGTTACAAGAACTCCCTTCAGGGAGATGATTTAGATACAATAAATAACTAGACAAGATCTCGTACTACGAGATTACAAGAGGACAAGGCTAGATGTCCAAGAACTAGACTAGACAGGACTAGAACAAGGAAAAAGACAAGAACTGGAACTAGAACTTGGAAAGTACGTACTTGGTAGTCACAACCCCTTGAGCTCCTAGGAGTGGTATCCACAAGATTGAGAATGAATGTGGCCAACCCCTCCTTATATAGGTTTTCCAAGGGCGGTTACGAGTTGATGATGTCATCGATGATGTCATCAACTAGAAACAAGACCTCCGGGTGTGAGAATTCTGCAAATAGACAGTGGATCTTGGGGTTTTGGTAGGTTCCGGATGCAATGGGAGCATTGGTTTCTCGGAATTCTCAACCAATCATGAGATATAGAAAGTGACATGGAATCTAAGGTTAGGATGGTTTTCTTTGTGTCCATGGCAATTGGACTGCAACTCTAGAGTTCTATTCTCTTTTTTGGGAAATTTACCATTATATGGTCAGGGTTCCCACAACAACAATATAGCTTGTCATCTCTCCTTCTCTTTTTCTCTTGTGGGGTTAGAGGTTGGAACCTTGCTACATCTATTTACATAGGTTTGGGCATAAGTTCTTATTTAGGAGTGGTTGAAGGATTTCCATTGGCAATGTCTTTACTCTACTTATTTTTCTTGTTTCCTTTCAAAAAGATGGTTATCACATTGAATGGCTTGTTGATGTATTCATTCAATATTTTGACCTCTGGCATCGTGAGGAGGAGGTCTTTCACATCATCTCTCAAATCCCATCTGAATTGGCTTTCGAAGTAATCCTCATGCCTAGTGAGATCACATATCAAATGCCTATATTCTGATGCATAGGTAGAGACAAGGCATTTATCATGACATAGCTTTCAAAGTTTCGTTTCTTCCATTCAATTGGCATGTGCATCTCCAAAGCTGGTGGTGAGCTCGTGGAGAAACTCCTCAGTCATGAAGAACCGCCATATTCTTTTTCAAGCTTGGGTGAACCACGATGATGCTTGACCACAAAGGGTTCTAATAAAACTGACTTTGGATGCATTCTCTGAGTATCTATCAGGTTGCATGCAGATATAAAACTGACTTTGGATGCGTCATCTGAGTATCTATCAGGTTGCATACAGATATACAATTCAACTTGCTACAAGAATCCTCAAAATTTCATACTATAAACACCAAAGTTTTCTGGCATGCAAAGCTTAGGCTCCTTCATGAAAGATGAAATTGGAGTTGATTTACTTGATTGCTTCCTTGATTTGCTTGAAGATTTCCAATTCATTCTTGTAACTCCTAGATTATTGCTGGAGAATTGAGCAACCGGCTTCTCCATCTGTTTGGTTCCATCGCAAGTAGGGGACTAACTATTTTCAGGATCACACTACAATTTTGAACTTGCACTGGATGGGTGCCTTGAGAAGATTTTCTCTTTAAATGTCTCACAAGGCTTTTCTTAGAGAACATCATGCTCATAGTCATTCTATAGAATAGTATGAAAAAGAGTTGTTTGTATGTATATTTGTGTTGAACCGAAATCATGTAGTATTTAGAGGATTTCAGGGGTTGAGTCAGAAATGCATATTTGACATGAGGTCACTCTTTTTTTTTTGATGTCTGAGAAAGGTATCCTATGGAAGCTAACAACTATGGCTAAACTTTATGAACTTTCCTCGCATACGAGACAAGTTGCTGTGGTTTTTTCTGTCTTACTTGCTCTATATGAAGTCTCTAACTTGTGGATATGATTTTTGGACAGCCTGCTACCTGTTTGTAGTATGTTCATAGGGTGTTATCTTGTTTGTTTCTTACCTTGGCTTGTACAATCACGTAGAAATGAGGCCTCTTTTCACCTTAGAACTTGTGGAGCCGCCATTCGTAACTTTATTTAACTATTTAATGTGCAATATTTTAGATGAGCTTGAACATTTCCAACAATTAAAACACTTCCTCTATATTATGTTTTTAGTTTCTGTTCGGTAGTTTCCACTTCTTTTTGGTTACAGTTAAGCAAGGGTCTAATTTTACTGCTTTCTTAAAATGCCTACAGCAGTGGAATATATGCATTTTCTAGATTCCTCTCTTCCTTTACCAACCTTTAGAAAATATCTCCGATTTATTTTTTATGATATGCTGTTATGACTTCATGTTGTAGAGACAAGAATTTGATTAACGTCTGATCATGTTGATGTACATGGTTTTGTAACAGGATCTCCTTTGCAGTTTTTTCAACATTCTTGGGTAAGTCTTATTCTTTATACTGTTTCAGTTTCATGAAGACGTAATTGCACGGTCCAGTTCATAATGCAACAACAAATGCATGTCCAATATTATAGTTACGTGTCCCATATTATACTCTCGTGAGGATGCGGGCTAGTATTACCATCAAGCTATCTTTGTATATTCTTTTTGTTATCCTTAGTAGAATTTTGAACATCTTGTTAGGTACATCAAGAAGTTATCTTTGTATATTCTTCTTGCTATCCTCAGTAGAATTTGAACATCTTATTAGGGTACATCAAGAATTTAATCTATTTTGCTTTTAGGTTACTTTTTTTAATGGTGCTTTTAACAATTTTCTTTTTTTCATTTTTGATGCTTTATTTACCTCTTTCATTTCAGTGATCCTGGAAAAGGGTTTCTTTGTTATGTTCAAGGTTACGCGACACAATTTTTTTCAGTGGCGTCATTTCTGTGGACAACCACTATAGCTTTCACCCTTCATCGGACAGTTGTTAAACACAAGACAGATGTGGAGGAACTTGGTCCAATCTTCCATCTTTATGTTTGGGGTATAGAAAATTTTTCAACACACATGCTTTACTGTACCTCAGTTCTCTCTGAGAAAAACGATTTGCAAAGGGAATACATGTCTGGTTCTGACATTAAAAGGAGTTTCCAATAATTTTCCTCCAGTTGTTCATAAGCTATAGCAGTTGCCAGTCATATTTGGTCAAATATCTGTTGTTTTGGCAAATAGCAAACTCCTTATATTGCATTGAAACTGAATCATTAGATGTGGATTACATGTCTTTATGTTTGCTTTTAGACATTTCAAGTTGTTTATGCATGTGGTATGCTGCTTTTGAAATCTATGAATAGTTTCAAACTTTCAGCATCACTGCTCTTCTTTTTTCTGTGGTACATCTTGTAACTAATTGTTAGCTTGATGATCTGCAGGCATCTCTTTGATCCTTGCCATTATTCCCTCCATAGGAAATGACTATGGGCAAGCTGGTGCATGGTGTTGGGTTCAAAATGAAACTGTTGCTGGGAAGGTAGGTTCTTGTTCAAATAAGCTCTTTTAATGCTTATCAACAAAACGTTTTTTGTCCCTTTAAGTGGATTATACATCTGTTTTTGTGGGACAACAAATTCTTTTGAATAATTTCCATTAATTTGAAGTTTTCATTGGTCTTTCTCTTTGCTGAAGCTGATACAGTGACCACCTATCATTATTATTACTATCATTGTCATCATTATTATTATTAAATTAGTATTATTATGATGATGATTATGATGATGATGATGATGATTATTATTATTATTTATTATTATTATTTATTATTATTATTATTATAGTTATCATTATCATCATTATTATTTAGACCCTTCCCCAGCCCCTTCTTTAATTCCAGTGTATTGGTTCAAGGTTTCCTTGGCATGGCATATGGCATCAATGCTCTTTAGATGAAACTGTTTGGTTTCATAAGTTACACTTCAAGTTGAGTTAAATCCATTAAAATTCTCAAATATGTAGTATGAGCAATGTTCATGTGCATGATAGGCTTAATGCAAGCTATTTGTATGATAGGCTCTGTATAATCAATGAAATTTAGGGTAGAAAAGCTAATTATACCTATTATGTTTGTTTGACATGTATATATTTTGAGTTTCAAGATTTTATATGGTATATAATGCTACTGCATGAAATGTATAGATTTCCTACGGTTTATTGTCATATCAGTTAGTGCTCAAACCTATTCGTACCCCCCTGTTTGTTGCTGTCAAAGTTTTTCAAACTTGTCTAACTAAACTTTGTGTAATATTCATAGTTTTTTTTAAGCGCTTGAATCTTTTTGCTCTTGTGACGAATTCTCCCTCATTTGAAGTCTCACATGTATCTGCACCATTCTGCTTGTTTGCATGCATGGGTGAACACTATGCTTGCATCAGGTGATAGTTGTTTGTGATATGTTCTGGTTCGTCAGGCTGTGATGTATGGAAGGCTGTCCATAGCATAGACGGGGAAAAAGTTGCCTATAGTTAACAAGATGTGCTTTCTGTTGCCAGATTGACTGCTATCACAGCACTTCTGTCAGTATGACCCTCTATTCTATGATTTGTCCTTGTTTTTTACCATTTCTCACTATAGCACATGATTGCTGAACATCTTATTATGTTGCTGTCAAATACATTGAGTATATAAAAACATCTGGAGTACATGGCAACTAGTGAGCCATCTTGTTAAATCTAGCTGTGCTATTGCTAAGAGACCACCCTTTTTATTTTGTGAACTCTTGGATGCCAAGCTAAGTAATCCATGAATATGCTTCATAAATTTAAGCATTACTGTATTTTATTTATGGAGCAGTGGAGGCTCATTACGTTATTCTGCACTGCCTATATGATCTTGGCAAAGGCCATAGCATTATGTTTGCAGCCTTTGGTACCAGTGTTTGTACACCATACACAATTAATTTTGTCAGGTGATCCAGCATTTCATCTTTTGGGAGGTAGTTGCTGTTGCTGCATCACTTTACAACATATGGAGCTTCCATTTGTCTTTTACACGGCAACTAGTGAGCCATCTAAATGTATCTGTGTTACTGCGAAGATACTAGCCTTTTTGTTTATGAACTCTAGGATGCCAAGCTAAATAGTCCATGAATATACTTTATCAATTTAACCATTACTGTGTATTTTGCTTATTGGACAGTGGAGACTTATCACTTTATTATGACCCTCTTGGGTCACTTCTAAGTTCTAACACATCTCACGTTCATACTTGAACTTCTTCAAGTGTGATAATCTAAGTCTTGGAGCTGACTTGTAGATGTTGGGTGGTGAGTTTTGCTGATTATTTCTTGGTAATTTGCTAGTGCCCTCTTTTTCTACACACATATTGAAGTCTGAGCCTGTTTAATCTTGTAAGTAATTGCATATATTCAGGTTTCCTTTAGTTCTTGCTGCTGTACCAGGTTTCTACCACCTATGGCTTCAAGAAGAGAAGTCTTGCTGATGCTTATTTCAAAGGAGAATCCTATCTTCAGTTAGGGTTTACAGATTCACTATCTATTCTTGCACAAAGGCTGTATTTCCATCATAAAAGTCCTATTATTTTCTTATTCGAGCACATTCAGATATTCCCACACCTCTTAGGTACTCTTCTCATACATTTGTACCTAGAATCCTTTTACATTCAGCCTTATATTCACATTTCGTATATTGCACACTTTGTATTGTTATTCATTCATCAAATAGAATTTAATTTGAAGAGTAGCAAAAAACTACTCGTTCTAATCTCTTGTCTCTTGTCTATTTCTCATAGTTATTCATCTATCTTATTTGGTTCAAGGTGTGTATGTGCTTAAGGCTAAGTGTTGCAAAGATCTTAGGAATACATGTGGAATATCATTGGGCCTATCTCATTGTTAATAGTAGACGCAATCGTTATGGAGTCGAATATATTATAGAGGATGCTGCCCTTGATGGCACCCCTCTTAGCCCCTTTGTTGTGATGGTAGCCCCTTAGGTACTTATGGAAGAGGTGTTCCCACATGTGTATGTTCCATTGATTTTACCTACAGTTGGTATGGAGATACCTGTCGTATACGGTCTGAGTGGGTGAGTGACTTTCCTCGCTTTTGGTATGCTCATCATAGTATTCAACATTGGTTGCCACATAACCCGTTGATGTTGATATAGGATCATGAGATCACCTTATTGATGATGAGGAGATGTAGTGGCATGGACTCTCGGTATATAGAAGACATTCTTGCATGGAAGTATGAATTGTTACAGAGGGAGGAGGAAAGCACAAAGACAACCTTGCTCTATGTTGTCTTCCTAGCACTACACTATTCTCTATAGTTTGCATCGTATGTGCAAACCTTATGGTCTTGGTGGGGCGTGAGGGTGTACCTTGGGCTAACCTGAGATTCTGAGATGTTGATGTCTTCTCAATGATTATTCATATTTGATCACAATAATTGGTATCTTACAAGATGTGTTGACCTTGAGGAATCATCGTATATCTTGGCTCCATGATTGTTGATAGCTTAATGACAAGTATCTTGGTTCCATGACACGCCTGGAAACTTTGGAACGTAATTTGGTTCCATTGTGGCTTCCTTATAGGGCAACTCAGACAGGGCGATCTTTTGTGATACCTTTGGGGGAGACCTAAGCTTGGAAGACATTACCCGACGTACAACGTGCTCCATTAGGGCCTCCTTTGGTTTAGGACGAGAGGGAGAGGGAGTCTTGGAGGATTCTTATATCGAGTATCTAATCAATGGAGTCAATTAAGTCGTCGATGAATTGGATTTTTGGTTTTGAGCTCAGAAAAGGATCGAGACCAACAATTAAATAACAAGGGGGAAATTTGACAGTGTTATGCCCCCAAACATAAGAACATTAGGATAGGTGCTTGCAGTTAAGTGTGTGGCCAATCATTAACTGGCCAGCCATTGTGAATTGGACCACCTCCTTGTTCTAGTCTCTAAATCGGACACATGGGCATATTTGTGAGACATTCCTTGTAGGATTCACTTGGACTCTTGGCCCTTTGGCCTTTTGGCAAAGCGTCATTACTCGGATCGGTGGGGGCATGGTGGTATGGGACACCAATCCCTTGGAGGTGGCTGCCGGCTTGGCTAGAGTGCATATTTCTCAACTTTGATCAATTAACATGCCCTATTCTTTTATGCCATAATTCCATCTCCTTGATAGACTTGTTTCCAACAGCATAAGGTATTGACTCGAGCTGGTATTGATACATACAAGGTAAATAATCTTCCATTTCTTCTTCTTTTTGCAATTATTTTACATTGCTTTTCGAGATGGTATCGATACATACAAGGTAAATAATCTTCCATTTCTTCTTCTTTTTGCAATTATTTTACATCGTTTTTTAAGGTTTCTCAATAACACATCTGTTGTCAACAAATCTCAGCCGATACTTACCGCGTTTTTTGTTAGTGTGGGCATAGGGGGAAGTACATTGTTCATTTGCTTTGTCTCACCATTATGAACATTGTTTGCCTCTTCTCCAATGTGTTCTATCTTGTGAATGCTGACATCGCTTATCTTCATATGTCCTCTTTTGGAGCATGCATAGATCTCACTTCTCAAAGCAAAGTGTGAAGTGTTTTTTTTCTTAGGTTTTCTTTTTTGGTTTCAAAGGCTCTTCTGTTGTGGTTGAAAATTTCTACATAGAATGGGCACCTTTCATTTTGATTGAGTAAAGAAGTACATATCTTTTGAATTCAATGAATTTGGGGTTGAGCATATGAGTTAACACTTGTATCATTGACCTAATATGCGTACTGTGGCATAGATTTCGTGTAGTTAATTTGATGCCATTCGGTGCATTATGAGTATTTAAGGTCATCTTCTACTATATTCAAGGTGCATTCGATGAGGCAAGTGTCAATTCTAGCACACATTCCAAGAGAAGAAGCATGCGAGAGAGAGAGAGAGAGAGAGAGAGAGAGAGAGAGAGAGAGAGAGAGAGAGAGAGAGAGAGAGAGAGAGAGAGAGAGAGAGAGAGAGAGAGAGAGAGAGAGGGAGGGAGGGAGGGAGGGAGGGAGGGAGGGAGGGAGGGAGGGAGGGAGGGAGGGAGGGAGGGAGGGAGGGAGGGAGGGAGGGAGGGAGGGAGGGAGGGAGGGAGGGAGGGAGGGAGGGAGGGAGGGAGGGAGGGAGGGAGGGAGGGAGGGAGGGAGGGAGGGAGGGAGGGAGGGAGGGAGGGAGGGGGGGGGGGAGAGAGAGAGAGAGAGAGAGAGAGAGAGAGAGAGAGAGAGAGAGAGAGAGAGAGAGAGAGGGAGGGAGGGAGGGAGGGAGGGAGGGAGGGAGGGAGGGAGGGAGGGAGGGAGGGAGGGAGGGAGGGAGGGAGGGAGGGAGGGAGGGAGGGAGGGAGGGAGGGAGGGAGGGAGGGAGGGAGGGAGGGAGGGAGGGAGGGAGGGAGGGAGGGAGGGAGGGAGGGAGGGAGGGAGGGAGGGAGGGAGGGAGGGAGGGAGGGAGGGAGGGAGGGAGGGAGGGAGGGAGGGAGGGAGGGAGAGAGAGGGGGGAAGAAGAAGAAGAAGAAAAAAGATTTTTACGTGTATTAAAGGTTGAACTCTGCCTATGGGACTCATACTAATACAAGGCTGATCCAAGTCTCCATAATGTGTGTGGAGACGTCATGAGAGAGAGGAGTATACGGATCGTTACCTCTATGGTAGCCTATATGTAAGAGGGCAGTACAAATATGAGAATGCATTTGAGTGATTGACTAGCTCCATCCTGTGCTAAAGTGTGGGTGTAGTATGTGGTACATAGGTGGAGGTGGAGTTAGGGATGCTCGGATGGTTGCAGCGAGATTGACTAGCTAGGGCATCTCTCCTCGGCGGGTCTGCAATCTCGAGCATGGATCTCCGCAATTTGGTGTGGGTGAAGGCTTGGGGCCTTGCAACATGTAGTGCGGGGTCGTCTCCTTGCCCGGGAGGTCTCAACTTACTAAAGAGTCACCCCTCTTTGTGTGACGAGTGATGGGGAGGGGGTTTGGTATATGTCATGGGGCGAAAAAATCAGAATGCTTTAACCTGAGAATAGCAAGCTCTCTCATACCTTGATTATGATGCTTATATAGGTGCCTCAAATGCTCTGCGTATGAGTCCGTCTACTAGGAGCTCCCTCATCCTCTGAATGAAATATGTAGTTCGGGATGGTGCCTCTACTACCATGGGAGGTGCAACTATCTTTTGGTACGATGATGTCATGTGCTGTTTTCCACTGAATAGTTGTGAGATCATACGTACTTGTAGCCTCTCAATCACACTCCATTGGGGCTTTGAGGCTTGGAGCCGAAATTGTGGCTGCACATCATAGCTGGTGAGACTACTACCACCCTTTTGTATGTGGCTCTTAGAAATGTGCTTGGTGACATCTTCGTTCTAGCATGGTCAAAGTTGCATATCCTCATTCTTCTTCATTTTGGAATATAAAGGACACTAGAAATTGTAAAATTTCCACCTTTTTTTGACTGCAGGTTAACTTCTTCGATACCTATAACATCTAGATCATGACTGTCTGCAATGGTCACCGTCCTTCCTGTAGAGTTAATATGCTTAGTAACCCATCGTATGCTTAGTGGCTCCAGAATAAAAAATCCAAGGACTTTTCGAGACTGCATTTAATGTTGTGTGATCAAAAGCTACTTCTTCAATACTGACATGTACATATGATTCTTCATTTGAAGACTTAGGTTTTTCTCATTGAAAATCCTCTTTTTGCATATTGCTATAAAATGAGCTGGTTTCTTACAATAATGGCAATACCTTTCTTTGAAGTGGATGTAGTGGAAGTAATCTTCTCTTTAGGAGTGGTAGAAGTACTAGAACTAGATGTGGTAGAAGAAGTGGTTGAAAACTTAGAATTTGAAAATTTACTTTCCTTCTTGCTCTATTGACTCTTCTTCTTTTCTTTGTTGTCTCCTTCGTCTTCTTTCCTTTGGATGATGACACCATGGCTTCATCATTCTCTTCCATACTCTTCGGTTGGTCTTTGTCTTGAAGTAATAGGAACTTCAACTCTTCAAATAATATTTCTCTCTCTTTTAGAGAGAGAAAGAGAAGTAATAATTGAACGATAGGTAGATGAAAGTGAATTTATGAGGGTATTCACCATCTCATCATCATGTATAGTAACTCCAACATTAAGTAACTGATCTCGTAAGTCTTTGACTTTCAAAATGTGTGATTGAACTGACTCACCAACTCTCATTCTCGCATTGGCTATCTGTCTCTTGAGATGAGGCTTGAGCTTTTCTAGTAGGGTTTTGGCTCCGATAGAGATTCTCTAATTCCAACCAAGCTTGACGAGAGGTTCTGCATTACTTGATCTGTGAATAATATGCCTCTTGACTCTCAACAATAAATGAGAGTGCTTGTGCATCTCTAAAATCCTATTTGGACTCTTCTTTTGTAGGTTGAATTTGCATCGTCTCCCTCTGTCCGTGGATGATGATATAATCTCCTCTTTTTCCTCTTCAATTTGCTTAGCTGAAATTGGGGTAGCAGCCTTCTTGGATGAAGAAGAAACATATTTCTTTGCTTGTCTTGGTATGGGGTACTTTCCATTGACAATATTCCACAAGTCCTTGGAAACTAGCAAATTTTGTCATCATAAAACTCCATATTGGATAATTAGACATTCCATCAAGCTTGTCTTTTTGTTCGAATCTATCTTTATAGCCACCCATCTTGAATCAAGGTGTATGGGAACTGTTCTCTAAAACCGAAGGTTGGAAGTGTTGTAGGCCCAAACAATAGTCACGTGTTAGATCCAAGTTCTTTCCAACACTTGACCTTAGCACATAGCACGCCTTGACTTGAACAATATAGAGAGATAAGGAGACCATTATAAAAGTGAAGAAGCTTGATGTTAAACCCTAGATTGGGTGCTACAACTCTCCAAAATCAGCATGGACACTTGGTAGTCTGAAGAAGAACAAAGGGAAGCTGCCAAAAAACTTCTCCAAATCTGCATATACACCTCCAAAACTCCTAGATCTTAATCCTAGAACTTATGTCTTCAATGTTTCAAGAATTGATGATTTATGATGCTCCCTAAGTTCTTTTTATATAGGATTTGAAGTGACCTCGAAAATTTGCATGAAAAGCTGCAAAAAATCTAGTGAAAAGCAAGTTTTTGCGTGAAAACCCAAAAAATTGGGTTTGACTTTTGGTTGATTTTTTGATCTTAGATGGTGAAGTGTTATATATCATCAGAAAGATCTCTAGGAGTACTTTCCACTAAGCCAATAAATTTTTTTGACCATCTTCGATCAAATTTTGGCCAAGTGTCAAAATTAGGCTTGTTGGATTTTTGATCATTTGGGACATTTTGACATTGTTTTCCAACACACATAAACGTTTGTCTTGGTAATCTTGATAGGCTTCAAAAAGGAGATATAATGCCTGAAAATGACTTGTTAAGAACATCTACAAAGAGTATGATTGCTTGTGCAATAAAAAAGGACTATTGTGACCCCTTCTGGAGCTAACTTCCTTTGGTTCATGTTGCCACTTGCTAAATAATGAAGAGAGCTTGACTTTTGTTAGCCATATTGCTCTAATCTATCCATAATATACACTATTCTCAACATGCTCTATGTGCACTATTTCCACGTGTTCTAATACCAATTGTTGATTTTTAAGGCCCATAATCAATATAAAGACAGAATTGAAATAGAGACATGAAAGAGAATGGACAAGACTATAAAGAGATGAAGAACCAAAGCTCCACATATATGCCATACAGTGCAAAATATGAAGTACATGAATTTTACAAAGAATCATAAAGGATGGATATAAATGCATTAATCTGTTGCATATCTTCATAGCTTCACATTCTCCATAGTGTGAAGATGATCTGCTCCAAATATAAATAACCATAATGTCCTCCTTGATGTTGAAGAAGAATCACTAACCCTAGCTGCATCCCTCCTTGTCGAAGAAGGGAACCCTAATCATCTCCTTCAAGGTGAAGAACTCTCCATAGCCAAGCTCTAAGCTTAAGCTCTTCAAGAAGTGATGAGATGTGTGCTATTGACCTTGTGCTTATATAGTTTTTAATCCATGATGAAAAGCAAGATAAAGAAGATTAAAAAAACTCAAAAAACATGGTCCATAATTTTTGGAAACTCTAATTTCGAAAATTATACGAAATCCAATTTTGAGGCTTTTTATTCTTATTATTTTTTTGTATTCTTTGGGTCAAAATTACATGGTATATTGTTTTTTGCTTTTAAAAACTACTTTTCATGCATGAAAACTGCTTTTCACACGAATTTCAAAAATTAAGGTTTAACTTTTGAGTGCCAAAATGTGGTCCAAATTCAAAGTGTTATATATTAACAAGTGGCTATTGACCTCTACTATCAAAAAATGTAATAAAAATTTGTGAATATTTTGACCAATTTTGATCTCATTTGATTTTGTTTTGACCATGGTTGACTTTTACAATGAGTGAGCAAATCTGAAAAATATGTGCAATCCCTCTTGTGGAAGGTTGCATTTTCAACAATGAGAAGAGTAGAAAAGAGGAAGAGATGGATAGAGAAAGAAGAAAGGAAAGAGAGAATTATAAAGATAGATAGAGAAAAAGAGAGGAATAGAGAGAAACAAAGAGAAGGATGGAAAAAGAGAAAGGGATGAAGAACAAAGAGGTGGAAGGAAAGGGGAGAGAGAGAGAGAGAGAGAGAGAGAGAGAGAGAGAGAGAGAGAGAGAGAGAGAGAGAGAGAGAGAGAGAGAGAGAGAGAGAGAGAGAGAGAGAGAGAGAGAGAGAGAGAGAGAGAGAGAGAGAGAGAGAGAGAGAGAGAGAGAGAGAGAGAGAGAGAGAGAGAGAGAGAGAGAGAGAGAGAGAGTATGATGGAGATCGAGAGAGAGGGTGTGAGAGACTGATACATATACACACACATACCCTCATGCAAGCACACACAGAGATGCATATGTCTATGCACTAAGGTGGTACGGAACGTTTGGTATGGCATGTACGGAACGTGGTGCCGTACCAAATGCAATGATATGGAATGTTACCATTATATATATATATATATATATATATATATATATATATATATATATATATATATATATATATATATATATATATATATATATATATATATATATATATATATATTTACTTATTTATTTATTTACTTCTTTATCTATTTAGTATTTGTTTAGGATATAAGAAAAATCAAGATTCTAAGATATATATGCATGTGCCATTATCCATATGGCATAGGCAATGCCTGTCATGTATGCATGTGTGTGTCATGTAGCATATATGATGGAAACCGAGTATATATGCACATGTCTGTGTCATGTAACATATATGTATTATATATATTTGTATTTATGCATGTGTGTGTCATATTATATATATGTATTATATATGATAAAGGACGGATTTTGAGATAAGAGGCATTTTTTTTCTTTCCAAAAAAGAGCGTGTTCCAAACGTTGATTGGAACGCACGTGTGACATTCCGAACGGAACGTTCCAAATGTTCCAATCGTGTTTGGAACGAGTTCCAATTCAACTATGCTACACACACACTTTCATGTGTATACATACGACTACACATACATAGTTATAATTAGGAATGTACTTATGCATTCAATTATGCATCTATACATCCATATTTGTGCATGCATTTCATATGCATTACATGCATATAAATTCATTTTAGTGGATTTATATATATATGCATATATGCATATTGATGTATGTATTTATTGTTCACATTGAATATTAATTGCTCATTTGTTTCTTTTTGGGAAATTAGAATCATTTCATATTTCTTTTTTGCTTAAGGTATTTTTTTGGATACCTTCCTTCACAAAAAGCTTCATAGCTCCTTTTAATCTGATCCAAATGAGGTGATTGAACTTAGCATAGGTTCTTTGCTTAAAGGAATTTCCAATGGATAACTGGCTTATCTAAGAGGATTAGTGCAAATAGGTAGTGAAGACCATTTAGTTTGCTGTTTTGATTCTCAAAGAGGGATACTGTCCATATACCTAGGTTCACTATTTTGTCCGTAACTCCATACAATCTCCAAATTGAGAAAATTAACTTAGCCTAGATTTCACACTTCAAAAACTATCTTTTCAATGGGCATATGCTATATTTTAACCTTTGCAACTTATCTTTGCATAAGCTTTTAGTTTACTATTGATTAGCGAGGGGTGCTTCTGGAATGATATTTGTAATCAATTATGACGTTTGACACTTTTTAATCACATTTAACATCACTTGGGAGTTGAATACATTCATTATTGCATCTTTGCACACACAATTTTATTTACTTATGTTCTTTAATAAAAGCATGTACATGTCTTCTCTTGTATTTTTAGAAATTTTTTTGCACGTATTGAAGCAAGAAGGAATGCACTTGGAACACAAATCATATCTTTATGAGTGCATGTAGCACCCAACATTATATTTTGCAAATGTTTATTGCTTATAAGTTCATGAAATGAAGAGAAAGTGGGTTGCTTGCCACTAGGCTTAACCATATGGCATTATATGCCATGGAAAGACTAGAGGGATATAGTATTTGAGACAGGGAGTCTTATTCTTTTGAAGTAGTCACAAAATTAGATATTTGTGAAGTAACTTTAGTACGCAAGAAGATGCATGAGTGCATGCATACCTAGATTATGATCATGTAGAGCATGTGAAGGATTTTCTTTGAAGAAGATCTTTGTTTTTCCATATTTGCTCATCATTAAGATGAGTAAGAATTCGGTAGAAACGTGACCAAGTCTCAAAACAACGAAAAGTCTCTTCAAGTATTATGTAAGGAGTCACATATATGAAATGACTACTTGAATCATGGGAATCCATGTCAAGGATGCTTTTCTATGCGTCAAAGTAATAAGGAGATGATAGTTCATGAGTGCATGAATATCTATTCACGGAAGTGTATGTATGGATAATTGATATACAATTATGTTCCTAATTTGCACAAGATTGTGCCATGTTTATGATCATCCATAAAAGTATCACATGCTTGCATGTGATTATTTAAGATAAGACTTAATGAGTATGCAAGAAGCACAATGATTAAAATGACATCCATGGATGTGCACGCTCATTTGAAAAGTGGAGGGTATGTAAAGAATTCATTTCCACAAGGCGATTTGGATTGCTAATTTGATTTGATTGATGTTAGATGATCGGTGAATGCATGGGTATGTTTGCATGGCATAATTTATTCAAAAGAATGGAGGAGCATGTCTAATTATAAGGATTAATATGTCTTGCCATTTTTTAAGTTTCAAAGATAAATATGGAAACAATTAGAGGTAGCAACCTAAACAAGATTTAGATGTTTCACTTTGAAGTTTTAGGGAATGCCTAAATTTATTGAAATTCGGAGAGCAAGTAGCTCATAGGCTTTATTTGAAGCTCTCCAATTTTTCAAGTATTTTGGGTACTTTTACAAAGGTTGAATGATTTATGTGATAGAGGTGCTTCTATTATTGGCAAAGGCCTGAAACAAGTGACAAAGGCTTGTTAGCAAGGGCATTTCTCTTAATTGGTAAATCCAAATTGAGTAATTTTTGTTTTTTATGCAAGTGTACTAGATGAACTTGTTCCACATTGATCATAGTATTCTTGAAGATCATTTGATAGATCAAATGGCATTGCATATATAAGTGCAACCTCTAGAATTTATTCAATGGCCAGTGATCATGTCAGCTAGAGATGATTAATTCTTTTAGTATATTTATCCGACTTGAGTGGCTCTTTGTAACATTAGCTAAACACATCAAGATGATGCTTTGAAAATTTCATGGACATATGATCAAAAGAGTGAAAGCTAGCCTCTGCAAACTTGAAAAATATTGCAAGTCCAGAGGTTGGAGCATTTTGGTCATTGTGAAAGACTCTAAGTGTCCAAATGCTTTCAAATTTATATATTGAAACTATGCTTATTAAGCTATGTGATATCCAAAATTGATGAAAATAGAGGTCACATCTCCAGAGTTGGTCATCAAGTGTTTGATCCTTCCCAAGATTTGGCAATAAAATTTCAGAGAAAATATCAAATCAAGTGGTATTTGAGCCTACTGAAAGCTTGGGAGTGGCTTTATGAGGCTATAAAATTTTATAACTTTGCATTTGTAAAATATAGTTAAAGTTAAACTTTAATGAGCTTCATCGGGAAATTGTTTATGCAGAGAACTTTCTTGAAAGGAAGAAACTTTCAACATGTTATTTATGACATTGTTTGATATGGTGTGATCACCATGAGCTAGCCATGTCCTAGATATGTGTTTATTGATGATTGGTTTATGGTGATTATTCTCAATTGGGCAGAATTGTCGAATTTATAAAAAAAATAAAATAAAATAAATATATATATATATATATACACACACACACACACACACACACACACATATACATATACATACGTACGTACATACATACATACATACACACACACAGACACATATATACACACATACATATATATATATATATATATATATATATATATATATATATATATATATATATATATATACACACACACACACACACACACACACACACACACACACACACACACACACACACACACACACACACACACATATATATATACACACACACATATACACACACACTCATATATATATATATATATATATATATATATATATATATATATATATATATATATATATATATATATATATATATATATATATATATATATATATATATATATATATATATCATAGTTGCTATTCGTACCAGTACGAACACGTTCGTACGTATTTTTTGTACCGTACGTACTAGTACGTATTCGTACCAATTCGTACAAAAAAGTAAACTTATTTTATTTTTCATTTTGACTAGAATTTATCAAAGAAATACATTGGTTTTGCAACTATACTAGTTAGAGAACAATTATCTTTATGTATAAATACAATATTATGCATATTCATGACACATAATACTCTTTGTATATGAACAGTTCCTTATACATTTAGTACAATCGTACGTTATGAACGTACGAATATCGTACGAGGAGCCCCAAATCTTAAGGTACGTACGTAGTACCGTACTAATACGTACCGTACAAATCGTATGGATCGCACCTTACTAACTATAATATATATATATATATATATATATATATATATATATATATATATATATATATATATATATATATATATATATATATATATATATATATATATATATATATATATAGTGTGTGTGTGTGTGTGTGCGCGCTATGTAAGCATGGGACAAGAAAACTTTGGTTCTTATTCTTATGAGATATGTTATAGATTGATACAAGCTATATCACTTCCAAATTCTTGTGAGTTTATATTTGATGCAAACCATATTTTTCATAGCTCTACTTGAGTTGATTTATCACACCATTTTTGAACTCTAGTTTAGTTGACGTTAAGGATGGCTACGTATTATAAATTCATAGGAATGATTGTTCTCTCTCTAGAGAGAAAGAAACACTCTAGGAACACTTCATGATTTCATGTTTATTAGTTATGGTTGTGAGTACTAACCTGTTTGTTCTTATCATGTTGAGAGAAGTGTTCAGCTTTAATCTCATACACGCATCTATCGGGTGTATAAAGTTTGGAGGTATGGGACATCAAACTTTGTATTCTACTTAGTTGTAGGACAGATGGTATGGGAGAGAAGTCGTTGAGACTATATCTTTTATCGTGTTGATGTCATCCACATGATCTTCTTACTATTAGACAACAAAGGGACAATTCATACAGTCATTCAGTTGACACAATCACTCAGGTGAGTTAGTTACTCTACACATGATGGCAAATAAGGTAAGTCCATAGGCAAGTGGCCTAGAAGCAGAAAGGAAAAGTTTACATATAAGAATCTTTGAATTAGCAATTGCATTAAGGATTAAATCGTAGAGTGCGGACTATCTTATTTGATATGCTTGAGGTCAAGCCATGTATCGTACATATTTGGTGAGCTACATGCTTAACCTAGCGGGCTATGAGTGTGCACTTATCTACTTACCATGCTAATATATTTGGTAAACTTATTTCTCGAGTCTTCATTACCTCTAGGAATGCCATAGTATTACTCATAGATTTCACGGATGTGGTTTACTAGAGACATCACATTCCTAGTTTGGAATGATTCGACCATAGTGATGGTCAGATATAAGAAAGTTTCAACCGTTGAGAACAAGTCCCGTGTTATCATTGAGAAGGAGGTGATAGTTCCACCAGTTGTTGAATTTTATTAGTAGATCTTTGCTTGATGCGAGAGACTTAGTTCCATAGAGTGGATTGGGATTTACTTTGAATGAGAGACTTTGATCCATACTTTGGATCAGCACACATTGGATATGATAGATTGGGATTTTGGTCCATACTTTGGATCATCATTTCTTTTGTACGATAGATTGAGATCTTAGATCCATAGTTTGGACAGAGATAAGAATCCTTTCTACGTTCATTTTATTATAGTGAGTAAATCAAGCATATTTATTAGAGTTCATAGTTTGACACAGTATTTGGAAAAGATTTCCATTTATTTTCAGTCTAGTAGATTTATGTTCGTTAGTTAGTGAGCTAGATGGTGGAAGTTCCACAAGTGATTCATATTACTAGCCGAACATAGAATTGTTCATTACTCTAGTAGAGTAAGTGATTTTGTCAATTTCACAGTTATACCATTGGACAAGTTGTCAGTGAGTATGTTAGGGAGACAAGGGCAAGTTGCCAAGGTCTCTACTCTCCTTTTGTACTTGTTTGTACAATAATGCTCTTCTAGGTGGTAATTCTGATTGAGAGCCTAGAATTTTCAGCCCACATGTGATGCTTCTTATATGCATTTTTTATTCATTATTAGTTTTTGTTCATTGGGCATGTGTGAACATGCCTAAGTGACTAGAGGTCACTTATTAATAAAACATAAGGTCCCTTGATACATAACACAAGGGGCTTAAATAAAATTTATTTGCAGCTGCTCTCTCTCTTCCCTCATCAAAGTGCATGCATCATTCTCTCTCCTCTAATGCCCCCTCTCTAGTGAAGCCTACAAGTACCAATGTGAAGCTCTCACGTACCTCTTTCAAAGTTGTGTTTCTAAATGGGGATTTACATAAGTGTATATACTTCAGCCTTCTGTTTTGCATAGAAAGCAAAAGAAAATGAGGTGTGTAGGTTGAAGAAGGCATTTTATTGTTTGAACCAAGCACCATTGCTTGCTATGAAAAGATAGATGCTTACTTGGTAGTATGTGAACCTCAAAAGAGTTGAGGTGAAAGCACTTTGTATGTGAAGTGCGTTGATGATATGTTTATGATCATTGTAAGTTATGTTGATGACATGCTTTTCTTTGGTACTAATGCAGCACAGGTTATTGAATTCAAGGTTGCTATGCATGTCTTTTTTGAAATCAGAATTTTGGCGCTTTTGCACCATTGTTTGGGCTCTCAATTTATGCACGTT